>JAZDUA010000176.1:893333-1604166 GCA_038098605.1 Gryllus longicercus | reverse complement strand
TCTCAGGGCCATGCTTCGCATAAGAATATTGCGTTCAGACCTTCGAGCACGGAACATAAAGTTTGTTGACTCGTTGTCCTGACGACGTGTATTCCTTGGTCTACACTATTGGTACGCATCCAATTCTAAAGTAAACATTCGTTCGATGCAATTTTCCCTTCATTAAATGCCTTGGGGATGATTTCTGACAAATCACAACATCCACCTTCTAAAGCGTTTAATAGCGAATTAATGATTTGGATATTTCAACAAGACTAGAAAAATCTATATGGAATACCAATGAGATATTGATGCACTAATTTACGCGTTCTTGCACTCGTGTCACTTTACTACACTTTCTGTATCTTGTGAACGTAACTTACAACTAAAAACACATTTGTATTGCCAGGTTTATTACATATTATGCCATCTTATTCCAATTTAACATACAATGAATATATTATTATTATTATTATTATTATTATTATTATTATTATTATTATTATTACGCCTTTAATCTACTTCCCTACGTTGGAAACTTTCCACTATCATATTTTCGACTATTCTCCTCTCAATTAAGTAAACATCTAATATATTAAATACAATTAAATAGTATCTTGCAAAATAAACTCAATGATAAATACATACTGCAACTATCGTGACTACTGATTACACTTGTATTGAATTCCAAATACTGATATCGTCAGATACCATAATAACCATAAAAAAAACAGAAACAGAACAAGAAGACTTTGGAACAATAATAGAAATCCCCAATTAAAAAAAGAGTTTAACTTCCTAAACAAGATAGCCAAAAACGCAATTAAAGAACACCGACACTCTTCCTATCTATCTATTTAGCGGTTTTTTACAGCCTCGGCCGTTTTCCGCATCCCAATTTCCATGTCTCTTTATCCCATACATCGTTTTCTTCCATTTCTCTTTTTTCCATGACTTTAGTTATTGCCATGTTCCATGTTCTTCTCGGCCTTCCCCTGTATCTTCTTCGATTTGGTATCCACTCCCAAACTTTTTGAGGAAGTCTATCGGATTTCAACCTTCTCATATATCCATACCATTTTAGTTGCTTCATTTCTATCGTCTCGTTCGAAGTTGTTTGCACTTTCATTTTATTTCTTATTTTATCTACAGAGAAAGTTTACAACATCTTCGCCAGAACATCATTTCTGTTGATTGAAAGTCTTTCAATTTTTTTGATAGTGTCCAGTCTTCTGCCTCATAGAGTGTGATACTCTGTATGAAGGAGCTATATATACGTTTCTTTGTTTTCATCGAAATAATTGAGTTCCAGAGCACTGGGTTCAACTGTCTTGTGGCTATTTTTCCTCTTATATTTTTATTTTTCACATCCTGTTCGTCTCTACCATCTGCTGTTAGTGTGACTCCCAAATACTTATATTGTGTTTTGCCTTTAATTATTTTTATACTGGTCTCTAAATCATGGGGCATACCTCCCACCACCATATATTCAGATTTTTGTAAATTTATTTCCATCCCCCATTTTCCATACTCTTCTACTAATTTTCTGAACATATAAGTTACATCGTCTTCATCTTCAGCCATTATCACCTGGTCATCTGCAAACAGTAGACTAAACAATGTTTCGTCACCCATTTTCACACCTATGCTTCTGCACTTTCTTTTCCATTCTTTTAGGGCTTTATCAATGTGTATCTTAAACAGGGTTGGAGATATACCGCAGCCTTGCCGTAATCCTTTATTTACTGGGAAGTTGTCTGATAGACTTTTTCCCACATTTACTTGACTTTTGTTATGTTTATAAAGTTGTTTGACTGCATTTATGTATGTTGTTGACATTCCTTTTCTTCCATTGCCCCCATACTTCTTTTACTGGTACATTATCATAAGCCTTTTTGAGGTCAATGAAAATTATGTGAAGTTCCCTTCCTGGCTCAATTGTTTTTTCCATCAGTTGTTTGAGACAGAAAATATTGTCAATACACGATCTTCCTGGTCTAAAACCACTTTGCTCTTCTGAGTCTGATGTTTGCATTTCAATTCTATTCTTTAGCACTCGTTCATACAGTCTAACCAAAGATGAAGTCACACTTATCCCTCTATAATTATTACAGTCTTTTTTACAACATTTTTGTACATTGAATTTATATAGGCTAATTTCCATATTTCAGGTATTTTACCTCCTTTTAAAATGCCATTGAATATTTCAGTAATTAATTCCAAACCTACGATAGGATAATGTTTAACCAGCTCTATGGATATACCTCCAGGCCCAGGTGCTTTATTATTTTTCATGTTTCTTAACGCTTTTTTTAACTCTTCCAAAGAACCCATCTGGTGTGATGGAATTTACGTGCAGTGGTTCATAATTTATTCCCTGAAATTTAGTTCTATTTTCTGTCAAAAGATTTTCATAGCATTTTTGCCATTTTTCAATACCAATTGGGTCTACTAAATGCCATTCTTGGGTTGTATTCAATTTCATGGAATGTAACATTTTCCATGCCTCTCTGGATTTGGTGTTACCAATGCACTTTTCTAATCTGTCACGTTTTTGTTCCCAGAATACATTTTTTGCCTTCTCTTCTTTCTTGACCAAATATTTCATTCTGTTGTATTCACTTCTGTCTTCTAAATCCTTTGTGGAAAGCCATCTCAAATATAACTTTTTCTTTTCTTCAACCAGGTTCTTTATATCTTCTGTCCACCACAAGTCTTTATGTTTGTATTCACATTTTCCCTCCTCTCCCAAAGCTTCTTTAGCGGCTTCATGAGTGCATTTTTTTAAAAATTGGTATTCGGCGTAGGGATGTAGCGACCCCATCGCCCTGCACGCCCTTACCGGTGGGTGGGGAATGCAGCAATTAGCCTGGTTTCTCCTACCTACGAAGGAGTGCCTGACCGCTGTCTGTAACTGTAAGATATCCTTCTTACCTAAAATCCTTTCCCGAACCCCGGGAGCCAATGGGTGGATTGAGTAGCTCGGAGGTTTCCGTTTTCTAACCTTAGGTGTATCCTTACCATTCCCTTTTTCCTGTTCAGAAGCAGAAGTGCTTCAAATAGGGGTAGATTGAGCTTCGGAGTCTTGGAAGACACTCAATCTAAGGGAAGAAACCCCTAAAAGAAAATTACCTCGTCCTCCTGGAAGGGGGTTGACGCATGAAGCCAGCACCCCCATACTCGGAAAAATAAAAAAATCGCTCAAACTCTCAATGGAAATGAGCATCGGATTAACTCACGACGTCGACAAAGGCAAAGAAAATGGTCTATGAATTTTGGATGCTGGAATGTTCAAGGTTTAATCACTATGAAGATATCACAATGAAGTTTTTAACGCAATGGAGGAGTTTAACATGGATATAATAGTGTTGAGAGAAACAAAAAAGAGGGGAAATGGAAATGAAAGGAAAGGAAATTATGTTCACTTTTTTAGTGGAGTGGGAAAAGAAAAGCGAGCAAGAGCAGGAGTGTCCATATCTGTACGTAAAATATTGGAGAAAATTATTCATAGCTGGGTAGCAATTGATGAGAGAATAGCATGTCTCGAACTTGTACTAAGAGGACGCAATGTTTTTATTAAAGGAATTTATGCTCCAACAGACGATGCAAGTGTTGCAGAAAAAGATATATTTTTAGAGAAACTGACTATGCTGCTGGATTCTATTGGAAATCGCAAAGAAGTAGTGCTTCTATGTGATTTTAATGGAAGAGTTGGAAAACGAATGGCGCATAATGTTGCGGGGCGATATGGTGAAAATGTATTAAATGACAACGGAGAAAGACTTATAGAGACATGTGAACTGTATGACCTTAAAATATTGAATGGCTATTTTCCACATAAAGAAATACATAATGTGGCGTCGTTAATACGAGGCCCAGAACCGTTAGGTCGGTGAAAGTGCTCTGCGGGGGAGGAAGGGGTTGAGCCTGAACATCCGGGATTTGGCGCTCTGGCAGTTGACGCAGACAGCGTGGCAGAGCCAAAAATAACCATAGGCTGTAAACTCCTAGGAAGCTGTCTAGCGAGCCTACCTGGGAATCTTGTGGGGTGAGGGTGTATCCCCCCTCCTAAGATGCTTGCGACAGCGGGCGAGCCTATCTAGGGAACTTGTGAGGTGGGGGGTGTAGCCATCAACTATTTAACTCTGCGCCATCTGCGCCCGCGTTCTCATTCAGTTTACATCAGAGGGCCTAGTACGCGTAGGTACAGGGAGTGTAAGAGTGGGGGCGAGATGTCCGGAGTGTAAGGGCTAGACGATCTCGGGTGCTTCGTGCACACGGTCCGCCAGACGGCGACCGGGTTAAATTTTGGCATCAGGCCATGTGACGGTAATTGTCACGGGACGGAAGTCCGACTCGACTGAAGTCCGATAGCTCGCATCACGCGTGGCTCGTTTTTCTGCGGTAAAGCAGGGTATTGGAAAGAAAAGGTTGCCGGAGTGTTTCAATTAAGCAATTTATTGTATCTAGTCTGTAACTTTTCAATATACTATTTTTATTTTGTTTATTTGAATTATTTCTCATTTCACTACGTCACAATAAATTCACGTGGACCCAACCCACTAGAAAATTGCAATCAATAATTGACTACATAATTACTAAACAACAGTCATCAATAAAGTGGAGCGATGTTCGGGTTCAAAGAGGTGCGTCCTGTGGATCAGATCACTACCTACTAAAAGGCAAAGCTTACCTTATGTATAAACCGTACTTCAAAAGTTACGGAAACACAAAACCAAGTACAAAAGGTGGAAAAATAGAGAGTCAGATGTGGCCGAAATACAATATTGAGAGCCTTGAAGATGATTCCATTGCATTTTTGTACAAATTGCGTATGGCAGAAAAATTAAAGTACATCCCAATAGGAAATAAGGAAGAAAAATACCAACACTCTTCCTACAACCCTTTAATTAAATCACTAAGCACAACCAACAACTCACTTTGGAAGTTTACTAAAACAACGTTAAGAAAGCAAAGCACCATCCCTCCGATAAGCACGCCATATGGGAAAAACAATTCCCCCATAGACAAAGTCGAAGCATTAGCTGACTTCTTTGAAAGTACTTTTACGCTTAATAACACTCCAGCTCACACAGAACATATACAAATTGCAAACTCGATCTCCGCTCCGAACTGTAATGTTCCACAAAAAACAAAATTCATATCACCAAACGAAATTAAGAATTTAATAAAAAATCTCCCCTCAAAAAAGCCCCTGAACATGATAATATTAACAGTAAAATTATAAAAAACCTACCCACTCCAACAATAGCCTTCATAAATAATATTTATAACTCAATATTAAGAATTGGTTACTATCCAATACTTTGGAAATACTCAAAAATTATTCCTGTCCCAAAGCCAAATAAAAATCACTGTAATCCAGAACGTTACAGGCCAATAAGTTTGTTGCCAACTCTGTCAAAAATTCTAGAGAAAGTAATTCTGAAAAGATTAAACAATTATTTAAACAAAACACAAAACATACCCAAACATCAGTTTCGCTTTATGTACCAAGTTTCCACTTCACACCAACTTAGACTAACTGAACACATTCATTTAGCATACAAAGATAAAAAAAACACATAATAGCAACCTTCCTGGACATATAACAAGCCTTCGACAGAGTTTGGTACCAAGGCCTTATATTTAAACTGCAATCAATTGGAACACCACTCTACCTGGTAAACATTATAAAACATTTTTTAACAGATAGAACATTCACAGTGACAGTACAAAAACACAATTCAAACCCCCGAAAAATACAAGCAGGCCTACCACAAGGCTCCCCACTTTCACCAACTCTATTTAATATCTACTCGTCAGATATTCCGACCACAAACCAGACCCACATAGCACAATTTGAAGACGATACAGTAATTTACAAATCCAGCCAGTCAATTAAAGCCATTAGTGAAAAAATACAAAACATATTGACAAAATAGATAACTGGTCAACAATATGGAAAATTAAACTAAACCCAACAAAATCCACTGCCAAAATATTCTCACTAAAACACTTCTACACTCCCTCCCCCTTTACCATCAACAACAACACAATTCCATGGACTCCTCACTGTCAAACAGTCAAATACCTTGAGCTAAACTTAGATACAAAACTGAACTGGAACTCCCATATTACAATCAAAACTCAACAAGCAAAATTCAAAATAGCCCAATTAAAACCTCTGATAAACTCCCAAAACTGCCTATCAATAGACAATGCTACAACAATATATAAATCAATAATCAGACCATTAATGTTATACGCATGCCCCGTATGGACAAACGCATCGGCCACAACCATAAATAAACTGCAAATAATACAAAATAGATTTCTCCGTTTAGCAACTCACGCACCATGATTTATATCCAACAAACAATTACAAAAAGAATTGAATATAAAATCCATCATCAAATACATAGCTCATCTCTCCAATAACTTTTATTCAAATATCAATTCTATACCACACATCAGCCACTACAACCTCGCCTCAACAGACTATACTCCAACACGAATAAAAAACCGTTACCCTTTAAATGCCTTCCTAAACATATTTTCCAACAATTGTGAATAGTAGGCGCAGATTGTATCTTCCTACCCTTTCATGTAGCTAGAGTTAGTTTTTAGATAGGTAATAAGAATATTTGTAAGTCATATAATACATATGAAAAAGTGATGCAACTGAACTATGTACTTCCGAATGAAAATAAATAAAATAAAATAAAAAACAAACAAAAATAACGTAGGTTACCGGTCTGCTCGAAAAGTTAAATTCACACTTTAGGATTCGGTGACCCCGAGCCTGGAGTTGAGGGAACATAGTCGCGTGTTGAGGAACCCGGAGATGGAGAGAGAGGGTAGGGAGCGACAGTGAACCCCGCGTCCCAGCAGCACTGTGATCTGCGCCTACCAGCCAGCCATGCGACGCCACTCCCCACTGAACGGGCTGTGTCATTTAAGAGGCTCTGCCTGTCCTAGGCCCTGCCCTCATTTTATGAGCATTGGTTGCTTCTAAATGTCAAACTTCCTTTTGGAAATGCGAGAATTTAAAGAATGTTAACGTAGAGTAAATAAAAGTTGTTTAGATGTGATTATTCATACAACTACAAAAATATTAGATATATCATCCTTAATTACTTTGCACAAGTAAACGGTCTTCCGACATTTTACAAATAAAAAATATGATTTTGTTTCTCTTTTTAATCAAATGTGTGATTTTGCAGATAAGAACTAAACACTATGTAGATAATATATTTATAGATCATACTAGTTTTCAGAATAACTTGTAATACTATTTGTTGAGTCAATTGCAACAGCGAAACAATTACGATATGACTCAACTCATATTTTCGTACTTACTTCCTATAAAATATATTTTCCAAAGAGACTTGACAGTTGAATTTTCGTTCATTTTTCCAAAACCTGTAGAGAGTTGCTTAGACACTACATACATATTTTTGCCGTTAGTAGTTTTTCTCCCAAACATCCTGTTGCAAATTTCGTAATTGCCCTAGTTTGAAGGCTGCAGAATCACACAACGAATCATGAGGCAGTTTCTCATTGAAGGATCATATCACCAAGAACATTTTATGACAACAGTTCCCAGATCACTTATCTCCCATAATGAAGCGTACTTTCTGCTCTTCGAAAAGGTACTCAGTCATTAAGGGAACATTTCCTCCGTGAATATGAGAGTTAAATCACAGGAAACACGAGGAATGACAAGTCATTAGAATGAATGCAATGGTCACGCCAACTGCCCCTGAGTCGGGAAAACGAAAAGAAAAATCTGCAGCGTGAATTGGCTCGAGCTGAGGAAGTCTTCCAGACGGCAGGGCAAGGGCGAAGGCAGCATCGCACCGACAACGGCCACGGTCAATTGTATTTGTCTCCTCCTCGTCCCCTCCCTTCGACTGAAACAGTGTCTATCCAAGGTCACGAGCTGAAAAGAGAGGGAGAAACTGACATCCAATCGAAAACATCAATGCCAAACATTTAAGACATAACGATGCTCTCAATTCGATGACAGGTTACCCCTGTCTTGACAGATCGTGACTTAGGGGCACTGAATCAGAGTATAATCCCAGTCCCTTTTTACGTTGGCCTTACCTTCCGCGTCCCCTGCTGAGCTCCCTTCCTTGTGGAGGCTTCCCACTGGCGGCTCAAGTGAAGAAAGTGAACTGCCCTTTTACCTACAAATGACGATCTAAATTTGACTCACGAGAAGGAAAACAAGCAAACTAAAAAAAAATACAGTTGAACAAAAGACAATTTCCGTATTAAAATGAAATTATTTGGAAGAGACTACATATTTAAATAATTTATCCAAACGCACACTATATTAATCCATTATGTTATGTTAATAACAGTGAGATATAAATATACTCGTTCTTCTAGGAAAATTAAAACAATGTTTGACAATCGATGCTATCGAATTCACAACAATGTAGGCTTTGAAGTAATAATTGCGAAAATATATTTGAAATAAAAGGTAAGGGTCCATGAAGGTTCCACAGGAGGAAAAATTCAAAATTCTCCCTTTGAAAATGCATTGTAAGTTAAAAAAATAATGAAGTATGTCGATTAAAAATATTTGAACATGCATTAATTGAAAATGTATAGAACAAAGGTGTACTTTTATTGTTATAATCTCATAATTACTCTACTTTTCATTCTTTATTAATTTATAAATCCTGCAAAATTTTCTCGAGGATCCAATAAATATCCCTTATTTGGAGCTTAATCCATCTACCAATCAATCAACTAATCAAATATTAGATTATTTACATTTGAATTTTAGAAAAAAGACCCTCCACTGGAACACTTCTTCAGAAACACCACTGGTCTGATCAGTCAGAGACCATGTGATACACAAGATGGGATCAAGTAGAGATCGTGTGGGAATGGTCGGAATAGGTGGGATGACTGCTACTATTTTTCTCTTTCCACTGTCACTGGCAAGAGACCAGCTCGCCCGTAGAGGCAATTTTCCTTACTCGAATTACTCGTAGAACAAGTTGAAAAGGGGGGAGCTCTGTGTGAGGAGGAGCCGGGCAGTGAGATCAGCTATATTACTATAATGTTCTCGAAAATGAACTTCTTGTAAACCCTCTCTTCCTTGCAAGATCTTTGCATCGTGCAAAGTATCATGACAATGCATGCGTGTGAATTCGGGAAAAGAACTATGCTTGCCACGGGATGACACAAAGCGTGTTTCAGAAACACTTTCTTACATTAAAAACGCATTAGATGTCGCGGACTTAAGCATGGAGGTTAATGTTTCTTTAAAGTGAAAACAACTCATGAATTTTATCCCAAGAGAATAAGAGAATAACTTCAACAATGTGATGTAGAAGTACCTTCTAGAAATAATTAATACAACTTTTCACAAGTAATATTATTAAGATGAATCGAAGCTTAACTTCTCAAGTCAGTCAGACATATTAAGGTTACATATTGTGTCCTCCTGAAAAAATGTTTTAACATTACTGAACTATCAGGTCAAAAACTTAAATGTAGATATTTTTAAAAAATGAATAAGAATTGTAACATATTGACAATAGATAGAATCCACTTCAACGGTTGGTTAAAGAATATGGTTCAGAGACGTTCGATATATAAATAGTAGATACGGGAAGCTCTACCACGAATAATAATGATGACAATGATAAGTTATTGGTCTAAAGTTGTAGTAATTAGAATTAATTATAATTATAATATATAACCCGTGAAAATGTTTACAAACAACAATTTCTTCGTATGATCTGTAAGAAATTTGTTCCTTGAAAATATCCCTCCTGTCTCTTGAAAAACAAAAGCTCTTGAAAGTATTTAAAGTGATATGTTACAAGGACTTTAGTATTTTGGTGTCAATGTATCTGGTTTGAGGGTCAGTATAGGCCTGTGTTAAGCGGAAAAGCGCAAAATTGCACCACTACCACCACCACCACCACCACTACCACTACCGCTACTACCACTACTGCTATTACTATTACTATATTACTATTATTATTATATTACTACTATTATTATTACTATTATTATTACTATTATTATTATTATTTTAGAAGGGGGAAATCCTTTATGGAGACCGGTGAAGCCAGTACTCTCGGACTCCCATTCTTGGATTACCAACTAAACGCTAAACCTTCATCTCCTAAGTCGTGATTTCTCCCACGCTGAAACCGTCGCTTGACATTACTTCGCGTGGAAGATTGACTGGAATCTCCTCCGCTCCTTTTCCTTCATGATGTTAACTAAGTAGTTCTCTATTATAATCCACTTCTCCGAATTCAACATCATTTCCACCATGTTTTCTGGAGTTCTCTAACGTTAAGCTTCAACAAGTGAGATCTCCCTTTCCGCATCCCATGCCTTGCACTGAAACAGTGTATTATCTGCATCGTAAATATCTTCTCAACATCAGTTACATGAGGGTCTTTCTTTAATCTTGTAATCATAAAGGTATTTATCAAAGCCACCGTGTCCCATAATGTCCTGGGACACGTAATAATTCACCTCCTCATACTTTCGACAGACTCCTCTCTCAATGTTATTAATTATCCGATGTGTCCATCTACCTTTCATGTCCACATTCCACCTTCTTTGCCACTCTTCAAAAAGTAGTATCCCAACCTCACATTCGTGTCATAAAGTCTAAATTTGTTTACGGAAATAGATTTCCTTCAATACAAGAGACAATTTTATACCTGTCTCCACCATGATCCTCCTTCTGACGAACCATGACTCTATGAAGTCACGAATCATATCTTGAAGTTTTTCAGTGAAATTTTTAATCACACTTTTGCAGTTTAATGGCAAAGCGAACAAATAGTTTATTGATAATTTCGCGTCGATTAAATCTTCAAATATATAATGGGCTTATAATAATGGTTAAATGGCCATTAAAATATAACTATGTGATCCCAAGGCC
This sequence comes from Gryllus longicercus, assembly GCA_038098605.1. NCBI lineage: Eukaryota > Metazoa > Arthropoda > Insecta > Orthoptera > Gryllidae > Gryllus > Gryllus longicercus. Next base: position 1,593,251 of record JAZDUA010000176.1, on the reverse strand, counting down.
TTTGAATACTACGTCACTTCAGAGAAACTGAATTATAAGAAATATGTGTCGCTTATCCCGATTATAACAATAGGAATTTACAACAATATTTTCTTCTTCTTCTGCCTCTCGTCAAAATTTAATTCTGATTACAGAGTTACAAAATGGAAGACTGAGGTTGAATTTATGGAATTGCCTCATTTTTTACCCAAAATGTCTCATTATTATCAGATTCCAAGCTTTTCAATTAGTGTTAAAGAGAAGTAAGTAAATAGTTGTATTAAGTAATCGCGTTTTTTTTATGATGGTGAGCAGAAACAGTTTGGTGTTTGCAGCTTCCGGAACTTTCTATTTCTGTCGCCTGAAAGGTCTTCCAACTCACGGGAGGAACTGGACAGGAAGTTCCTTTGTCTTCGCACATCCGGTACGAACTGTCGGTAAGAACAGTCGGCGGCCTCAGGACGAACGTAACTACGTCACGCGAACTGATTCAGGTAAAAACATACGGGCGCTAAAAACAGAGTGCAACTGGGGAGACTTTATCTTAAAATTCTTGAAAAATGAACAACTATTTGAACTACGTGAAAAAATATCATTTCATCACGTTAACGTTCCAGTGATAAATTCCTACATGTACGTAATATTTATTTAATTTAGGTCATAAAACATCCTCTTAAATATTGAACAATAATTATACTCATATACAGTATATGAATAAATATAGCCCGGCCACAGTACCACGATCCACAGTGGTAGAGATCACAAAAGCAAATAACAGTCAGAACTTACTGTTTCCTTTACTTCAGGACTTTCGTGTAGAAATAGCATACACAACTTATGGGAAGATTTGAAGAGTTTAATACCAAGAATTCTCTAGATTGCCAAGAAATTGTAATGTCAATGAAGATATTTTATTGTTTTTTGGAACTGACTTTTTTCCGCGTTTTTGTAAATATTGTCCTCGAGAATTTAAAATATTTTTCAACTCATTGAAATATCTCAAAAATTTAGTTTTTGATTGATTGATGGTTTGGTGATTCCGGGCACGTCAACTACCAGGGTTATTAGTCTCTTAAGTGGAATGCATGTTTTTGCTCGGGAGGAGGCTGTGATCTTTCCCCTGCCATATGGCGTGATCCGGCGCCGACCTACAATCGGAGGTATCTCCCATCAGCGGGGCGTCGCCCCAGCAGGGACAAGCTCTATGCTCCCGACAGGTTTGCTTGTGTAGTGCGTGTTAGTGTGTGTGTGTGTGTGTAAGGGGACAGGATAGAACAAGGAAGAGAGCGACTGTAGATCCTTCAGACAGCGACTGAATCAATAATTTAGTCATGTAATAATATTTATAACTCGTAATTTAGGTAAATTTCATTGTGGAATTAAAAATCTTCATCATCTGCCAGGAGTACAATCTTAAGATGAATCTTTGAGAACATCTGCTTCAATTGATTCCGAGATAAATGTATCTTGGGCCACTTCATCTATAAGTCATCTTTCACAAGCTCGTGCATCCAATTTCAACTGCCCGAAACATTTTCGTTTCTCACATTGCTCTTTTGGATTTCTCTTCTCCACTTTTCCTTTCATGACTTCTTGCAGAGACTGAATTTATTTTTCACGGTCTCACTGTTCTGATGTTTTGGCAAAAATGGTGTTTTAGCAGATTTGACATAATTAATGACAGATCTACAACACTTACATTAGTTTTCAAATCAGAGTGTAACGAAACCTTCTATAAATCGAAAGGCAATTTCCTTTGCATTTCACATTGATTTTATTACACAACGAAATATTGAAAATGCTCTCATACTAAAATTCATTAGTTCAGATTTAGGAATTGAAACATATTGTGTAGTTTCATCATATGCTAGACATAGGAATTCTTAAACCCCACACAAATAGTACTACAAGTCAGGATCGCGTCATTCAAAGTTCCCGATATATTTTTTCATTTCTTTCACAGGCTTAGCACTTCAGGAAGAGAGTTGGGCAGCAGCGACGGCGAATGCCAGTCATTACGCTCCACATGCCTTGGTCGTTCGAATTCTCAGGCAGCGGAACTGCAGGCGCCGCCCCCGCGCTCCCACGCCGCGCCCCCGCCCGGCCCAGCCCGGCCCCGCCCCTCTTCGGCAGGCGCCGACGAAAGCCTGAGAAAAGCCGCGCACCGCAACGCTCGCCGCTGCCGAATAATTTGCCGTTTGAAGGCCCGTATTACGAGTGCTGGCGATATTGTCCCATGCTCAGAGAGCACATTGAATTTCATACCTTTCTGTGTTTTGAAAATCTACGATATAGCAAGATAATTTCTTTGAGGTCCGAAAAGTACTGAATACGAGTCTTCAAAATATTTCAACAAACGCCATCACAAATACATTTTTATAATTAATTTATACCTCAAGTACATTTTTGTAAAATGACGGTACAATTGTATAATTTTAATTTATATGATTTTTTCGTTCAACGGACGTGATTTGTACTAAATGGTATTACCCAAGATCAAGTTCTTTTTAATATTTGCCTTACTGCATATTTTATATCCTGCCTACTTGCCTCTCCCATTCTCTCCTTCGGCAGCTCGCACTCCTACCTCCCCTCCCCTTACGCCGCTCTCTTCAGCCCCTTCGTGCTGAACTAAACTTTGTTTGTAACGCACAACCCGCACTACGCTACATCCCAACCGCTCAATTGGACACCCTCCCAATCGAGCACAATTTTGAACCAACTACTGCAGGATATTCAAGTGCTTCTTTGAACAAACATATATATATATATATATATATATATATATATATATATTATATATATATATATATATATATATATATATATATTTATATTGAGACATACGTATTTTCACTTTTGCGTACTAAATTTAACATCATGAAACAATTTTACGTATCATCCACGTGTTGTTGACTCATTTTCTAAGCTCGTTTTAATGTAAGCTTCTGTGCAAAAATTAACTGAACTGTAACTGAATATTTTTAACTACACTTTTTTAACAGGCTAACTAAAATCCCAATTACAACGGCAAAAATTTTACGATTTCTCGTTTTCTCGCTATTTCATTCCGCAATTAGCAAGAGATAGTAAATACACAGCTCTTCCTCATTTTCTTACTACAAATTAGAGCTACAATATTTCTCCCATTGTTTCTCGCCCCCGCAACGTGCTATTAGAAGGCAGAAGTGCTCTTTTCCTCGGAAGGCGAAGCGGGAGTCGAGGAGCGACCGGCGCACCCGCGCGAAAGTCCCCTGGGAATCAATTGGCTCCGCGCGAGGCGGCTCGACGGTCACGCCCGCCGCTCCGCTGGATGCGCCGCCGCCAAGAGAGCATCGCAAGGCCGCGGCCTGGGCGGCGAAAGTTCCTGCGGGAACGAAATGCAATCGGCAGAGCGCGTCCACTCCTAACCACTGTCGCGAAGCACCTCCACATTGCTTTCTCATCCGCTAGACGAAATTGCTATCGAAAGCCGTTTAAGAAATAATAGGCAGTTTTTGCACGGCATAGCGTACAGCAATCGACTGCATCTCGAACTTCTGCGTAGACGCGGATGCACAAATGTGATGCGAAATTAATTGCGCATGCCCAGAAGCTCGATAGTGCTGCCGTTTGCTGTAACGTTTCTCCGTGCAAACACTTCCTAATATTGAACGGAAACATGGCCCTGATGAATAACCGGATTCAATAATTTAATTAAATTTATTTATCAATAAAAATATTTATTTATCAATACAAATATTTTTTTATTAATTACATGTTAATTTTATTTTTTTATTTAGGATACTTTAAAACTACTTGGTGATTAGTGACCTAAGGTGCACCAAGAAAAACATAATTCATACATTTTTTACCATTACGTGCATAAGGATGGATTTAAACAGATTAACAAATATTATAGAAAATATGTTTTTAAGTAAGGAACATATAACAGATACTTTTGGTACATTTTGATAGGGAGTTGAACGCTATATCTTGGTAAATTTTAAGTTCTTTCCTAATCTCAAGTGATCCTAGACATTCAATTATATGTTATGCAGAAATAGGGGAACCACAAATTGGACATGAATGAGGGTCTGATCTTTTGAATCGATGACTGTGGCTGAGGTTGAATTGGTCGTTACAACATGTATTGATTTTTCTATTAACTTATTTGTTTGGCAGATCACTATTGGTGAATCATTAAGACATGAATCTCTCTCTCCAAGTCAATCGTTCACTACGTCCAAAGGACTTTAAAAGCCATGCTTGATGCGTAACAGAGACATAACTGAGCCCGCTTGAGGAGAAATAGACCAGCGAATCTCAGGGGGGTTTATCAAACGCGAGTGGCGGAGCCGGCAGGAGTAGGTTCGAACCAGGTCGTGGGGGCGTTCGGGACCACCGATCCATTGACAAACATTGCGGATCATTTCGCGTCAAAATGGAAAATTTTGTTTACCTCAAAAACTGCCATCGATCTCCAAGTTGTAATATTTAATTTTGAATCAATTTAATGTGATCATGATCATTCATATTCCTAAACCAAAAGTCTAACGAGAGAACCATTAATGAAAACACGTTTAAGTGAATGGGGGTAGTCTCCTAAAGGATTCATTGTGGAGTAACTTCATACACAGTATTATTAAGTGAATGAGTGTGAGAGAGTGAGCGAGCGTGAGAGAGCGAGCGAGCGTGAGAGAGCGAGCGAGCGTGAGAGAGCGAGCGAGCGTGAGAGAGCGAGCGAGCGTGAGAGAGCGAGCGAGCGTGAGAGAGCGAGCGAGCGTGAGAGAGCGAGCGAGCGTGAGAGAGCGAGCGAGCGTGAGAGAGCGAGCGAGCGTGAGAGAGCGAGCGAGCGTGAGAGAGCGAGCGAGCGTGAGAGAGCGAGCGAGCGTGAGAGAGCGAGTGTGAGAGAGAGTTCAAGAGAGAAATAGTTTGTATGAATCTGAGTGTAGGAATGAGAGTACATAATTTCCGTATTGTGATTAGAGAAATTCTAGAAAGTCAAAGCTATGAGTGCCACTCTCCAGTCAGCTACATTACCGTCCTAAATTAAAATTTCTGAAAGTTCTCAATCTAGTCGATGATCGTTCTACAAACTGAGATTCGGGAAGTGCAGGTGTATGTCCGCGTGGTTTTAGTCTGTGAATTCTGGACCAAAATAATAATAATATCATTATAATTGTTATTATTATTATTTATTATATTAAACACATCTTTATAGTCTCTATTCAGTTTATTACATTTCTTCTATCTCAGAGTTCATTTACAAGACATTTTAATAACTAAATTTCTCCATATTCTACGGCTATTTCTCCATTTACTACATTATTTCCCCTTTCTTCCCCCATAGCATTATCGCGCTTCTTGAATTCAAGAGCAGTTGCCGGATCGAAGACGTCGACTCATCGCTTCTTGATTTTCGCTCTTTAGCGAGGAACCGCTTGGAACGGCAAAGAGAGGGCGGCGTCGACAATTAGCCTTAACCGCAGCCAATCATTATTGATGTGGCAGATCGCAGTCGATGAGATGGAAATAAAGTTTACCCTCCGCTGCCGTTGCCGCACCACCTCCGCATCGCGCCACCGTGGCTACTCAGCGCCGCTGCCACTCGCTGCCTACTTCAGCTTTTAACACATCAGCTCCACACGCCTGACTTAACTTTTCAATCGAATATATTTATTTTTACCAACACCGGTAGCGGCAAGCGTTCAGCTATATCGTGCCAGTGACTTGAAGGTAGTGCATTCGATCCCCAAATGGTGCAAGAAACCATGACGCCTCCAAGGCTACACTTCGCTGTCGCCACCCTCCGCTGTCGCCACCCTCCGCTGTCGCTGCCGACTTCAGCTTTCAGCATCGTCAGATCTTTACGCCTGATTATTTTTTAAATCTCATATTTATTTTTACCAACACTGGTAACGGCGATCGTACAGACAACTCCTTATAGATGTATCATATTAGTGACTTGCAGATCGCGGTTTCGATCTTGGAAAGATGGCAGAGTTTTATTGATGTATTTTAACATCGGTGGATTCGTATTGGTTGCCGGAATCAAATTCATAGGCCGACTATTCTGATCAGTGGTTTCCGTGTCTTCCCAGATCATTTTCATCTCTAGGGTACCCTAGCAGCATTCTAGAATACGGGCTACGTTACACGCCGGATCCTTCTTTCCTTATACCGTCATTTCCATCCTCAGGGCTGAGCAATGAGCCAATCATCCGTTATGGTATGGTAAATCCCAATGATTTTGAAAGTCGCTAAGATACTTCGGAACTGTGGAAAGCAGTCACAGGCAGTTTTTAATGTCTCAAAAAGTGGAATAATAATAATAATAATAATAATAATAATAATAATAATAATGATAACAATAATAACAATAATAATAGCAACATAGAAATACTCGTACTCAACGTTTGGGAGGGAGCAGGGGCTAGGAGCGGAGTTGAAGTGTGCGAACCTTGCGGGATTGGGTCCCGTGTAGATCCTAAGTGCCCCCATGCTTTTGTGACTGAGGGATTTCTCATATCAGTACATATCTAAATAACATTCATTCACTCATATATTTCATCCATGCATCATTCATTTCCTTTTCTCGTAGCAAAAATATATTGAATAATTGAATAGTAGTGATATGTTATTCGTTTCTTAAGATGAAAATTTAATTTTGGTATTTATTTATGATATATATTATTCTTAATAATTTGGGGATAAGCTTGAATTTATAATTTAAATATAATTTGGTTGATTTATGAGTTTTTATTGAGTTTTATTGAGATTTATTATTGAGATTTATGAGATTTAGAGATTTTAATTAGCTATTATTTATGAGTTTGTTAATAATTATTTGGGATGTCATTATTTATAATTGTTTATATTAAAGTTATATTACGATGCATCCTTTCCCCTTTCCCTTTCCCCTTTCCCTTTCCCCTTTCCCCTTTCCCCTTTCCCCTTTCCCTTTCCCTTTCCCCTTTCCCCTTTCCCCTTTCCCTTTTCCCCTTTCCTTTTCTCCTTTCCTTTTCTCCTTTCCTTTTCTCCTTTCCTTTTCTCCTTTCTTTTTCCCTTTTCTCCTTTCTTTTTCCCTTTTCTCCTTTCTTTTTCCCTTTTCTCCTTTCTTTTTCCCTTTTCTCCTTTCTTTTTCCCTTTTCTCCTTTCTTTTTCCCTTTTCTCCTTTCCTTTTCTCCTTTCCTTTTCTCCTTTCCTTTTCTCCTTTCCTTTTCTCCTTTCCTTTTCTCCTTTCCTTTTCTCCTTTCCTTTTCTCCTTTCCTTTTCTCCTTTCCTTTTCTCCCCTTTCTTTTTCCCTTTTCTCCTTTCTTTTTCCCTTTTCTCCTTTCTTTTTCCCTTTTCTCCTTTCTTTTTCCCTTTTCTCCTTTCTTTTTCCCTTTTCTCCTTTCTTTTTCCCTTTTCTCCTTTCTTTTTCCCTTTTCTCCTTTCTTTTTCCCTTTTCTCCTTTCTTTTTCCCTTTTCTCCTTTCTTTTTCCCTTTTCTCCTTTCTTTTTCCCTTTTCTCCTTTCTTTTTCCCTTTTCTCCTTTCTTTTTCCCTTTTCTCCTTTCTTTTTCCCTTTTCTCCTTTCTTTTTCCCTTTTCTCCTTTCTTTTTCCCTTTTCTCCTTTCTTTTTCCCTTTTCTCCTTTCTTTTTCCCTTTTCTCCTTTCTTTTTCCCTTTTCTCCTTTCTTTTTCCCTTTTCTCCTTTCTTTTTCCCTTTTCTCCTTTCTTTTTCCCTTTTCTCCTTTCTTTTTCCCTTTTCTCCTTTCTTTTTCCCTTTTCTCCTTTCTTTTTCCCTTTTCTCCTTTCTTTTTCCCTTTTCTCCTTTCTTTTTCCCTTTTCTCCTTTCTTTTTCCCTTTTCTCCTTTCTTTTTCCCTTTTCTCCTTTCTTTTTCCCTTTTCTCCTTTCTTTTTCCCTTTTCTCCTTTCTTTTTCCCTTTTCTCCTTTCTTTTTCCCTTTTCTCCTTTCTTTTTCCCTTTTCTCCTTTCTTTTTCCCTTTTCTCCTTTCTTTTTCCCTTTTCTCCTTTCTTTTTCCCTTTTCTCCTTTCTTTTTCCCTTTTCTCCTTTCTTTTTCCCTTTTCTCCTTTCTTTTTCCCTTTTCTCCTTTCTTTTTCCCTTTTCTCCTTTCTTTTTCCCTTTTCTCCTTTCTTTTTCCCTTTTCTCCTTTCCTTTTCTCCTTTCCTTTTCTCCTTTCCTTTTCTCCTTTCCTTTTCTCCTTTCCTTTTCTCCTTTCCTTTTCTCCTTTCTTTTTCCCCTTTCTTTTTCCCTTTTCTCCTTTCTTTTTCCCTTTTCTCCTTTTTTTCCCTTTTCTCCTTTCTTTTTCCCTTTTCTCCTTTCTTTTTCCCTTTTCTCCTTTCTTTTTCCCTTTTCTCCTTTCTTTTTCCCTTTTCTCCTTTCTTTTTCCCTTTTCTCCTTTCTTTTTCCCTTTTCTCCTTTCTTTTTCCCTTTTCTCCTTTCTTTTTCCCTTTTCTCCTTTCTTTTTCCCTTTTCTCCTTTCTTTTTCCCTTTTCTCCTTTCTTTTTCCCTTTTCTCCTTTCTTTTTCCCTTTTCTCCTTTCTTTTTCCCTTTTCTCCTTTCTTTTTCCCTTTTCTCCTTTCTTTTTCCCTTTTCTCCTTTCTTTTTCCCTTTTCTCCTTTCTTTTTCCCTTTTCTCCTTTCTTTTTCCCTTTTCTCCTTTCTTTTTCCCTTTTCTCCTTTCTTTTTCCCTTTTCTCCTTTCTTTTTCCCTTCTCTCCTTTCTTTTTCCCTTTTCTCCTTTCATTTTCCCTTTTCTCCTTTCTTTTTCCCTTTTCTCCTTTCTTTTTCCCTTTTCTCCTTTCTTTTTCCCTTTTCTCCTTTCTTTTTCCCTTTTCTCCTTTCTTTTTCCCTTTTCTCCTTTCTTTTTCTCTTTTCTCCTTTCCTTCTTTCCATTTCACCTTTCCTTCTTTCCTTTTCTCGTTTTCTTTTCTCCATTCCATTCCTCTTTTCCTTACCTCATTTCCACCTTTTCTCCTTTTTCCTTTCTTTTTTTCTTTTTTTTTCACACTGACAATGCACATCATCTTCACGACGTTAAAACAGTGGATTGATTGTTGTAGGGTCATATGAAACTTACTTCCTTTCTAAATTAAATTTGAAACTTAGTTATAGGAAAATGTTACACAATGGAAAGTCAATATATCGAATCTGATGGAGAAAATGTGCTGTTAAAGTTAGTACATATTTTGACTTGACTGATCAGCAATCTCCAGCAACATTCTCAGTAAAGATGACCACAATTAATTATATAATAAAACAATGTATTCATATTTGCATGATAATGAACAATTTTTAATGTTCCAAAATGGTCTCGGAGGACAAAAAAATAGACATGCTACGCTAAAAAGGAATACACCATCAGGTATCTTTCTTACTGACACCGTGCCAGAGATCTTATTTTCGCGTCCCACGTTACAGTCGTTGAATTGACAGCACGACATAGTCTCCTGTAGCTTCAATAAATGTTTTCGGTGAGCAAGTAATACTAGTGTAAAAAATCAGTGGCTATTGGTGCAGAAAGCGAACAAACGAGCCTCGTTACGCCTTCCACATTCAGTTTCATTCAACGGAAAGAAAAAAAAGCACGAGTTAATTTCTATACCGCGTTCCAAAATCAGCATTAATTCGAGTTAGATTTTTTCTTTCATATTGTTTACTCAGAAGAGTAAATCAACGTGAATAAGGAAGAAGAAGAAAAAACATGGAATAAATTTAGAGTAATTAACGAGGTATTCAAGTTGTCGAAGCTATTGAATTATCGAAGAATTATTTTATTAATAGAGTGAAGCATGCTACGCAAGTCACAAGCTCTGAGTCGCATGGCCTTTTGCCCTTGGCAAACACGGGCGTCTGATGTAACTGTCTCATTTTTCAATGATCATAAATCAATTGAGGAAACACTGAATGGTTTCTTGAAGATGTTCACCAATGGCGAACGAACCTGACCATGAAACCAATCACTCGGTCTTTTATTACAGAGGGAGCCTGAAATCAAACATTTGCACATGAAAAGGTTTATCGTGTGCATGCATATATTCCTCAAGTTATCATTGAATTGTACCTACGAACAATATAGTGTTGTAATACTAATGGAATATTATATCTGTGGCGGCAAAACGTAAACATTCAATAGAGGAAAATTCTTCAAGTAATATACAACGTTTACTGTTATGACCAGAAAAACAACAAAGATAAACACGGTTTCACCCGACGTGTTTTATTCCACAGTCCAAAAGAGCAAGTCAATTTACAATAGCCAAGTTCTAACAGAATTCCAGGAGAGAGTCCAAATACGTCGCTAAATCACCAAATATCCGTAGGGGCAGTCCAGAGTTCGTAAGCACTTCGACGTATCAACTATTCACAATGGCACTCGCTAATCACTTGCAGACGCTCGCTTCCAACTGCCTCTCGCCGCCCGAGCGGCTCTTTTTATAGCTCGCTTGCGGCGAAGGATCGCTGGCCAGCCCGCTGATAAGGGTGGGCTCTCGCGCGCCGCTGTCTGCTCGGGCGTGACGGTACTGCCGCGCTGTCGGACAGCGCACTCTCTTGAGCAGTATCGGTACCGTCGACCGGCGGCAACTTTAAGGGAGCCTGTTCGGCCACGGCATTTACGACTATAACAATGAAAATAATAATGAAAATAATAATAACAATATCTCGCCAGAAATAAGGGCATTATTATTATTATTATTATTATTATTATTATTATTACTATTATTATTACTATTATTATTATACACACGATAAAACATTTTATGGTGGTGGAAAGAAAACAACTAAAGCGTGAATTGTTGTATCTATCAAGATAAAATAATTTTGAAATGTTTTAAATTTTAGATTTTACATATGAGGAAAATGCAAATAAATTGACAAATGTGAAGTACGATTGAAACAATGAATACTTTTTTCAGGGGAAACGTCCTTAGAAGAAAAATCAATTCCTTCCTCTGGTTACTGCGTAATTTTGCATAAATAAATAATAATCTATTAATCCGTAAGATCGGTATCGAAATTCCGACAAAGTTCTTGGTAGAAATTACTATAAAAGATTGAAAAGATGAAAGACGTCTAGTGACTATCATGATATTCTCGTTTCTTTTGTATAGTTCATTTATATCAACACTATTTCAAAAAGTTTTCTTTGATACACATTGTGTGTAGTAAAATTTCTCCGATAAATCTCCACTGCCTAGCCTCTCACATCCGTTAAGAAGTAATAACTGCGCTCTTTCGTCCGATGAAAAAGTGATTGACACTTGTCAAAAGGAGATGCATTGTCACGGAAACCGCCCCTCACAGCGCTCATGCAGGCGTGAATTGAACTTTGAGTACCGTGTTTGGTAGTTTTGCAAAATGTCTAGCATACATTACTTTATTTTTATGTGAGAATACTCCCTTCTGGCAGGTTCAACATCAAATTTCTCACCGTACCACTATAGGTCGTTGAATGAAACTGTCAGACAATTCAAACTCAGAACGTGTCCATCACATAAGTGTATTTTCTCACGAGCTGATTAATCTGAAGCGAGAACTTATTATGCAGCGCGCGCCAAAAGAGCTCAATCGAATATGCATGCTAATACTAACATTAAAATATTTTTCAATTCATTTACTTGTTCCGAAAAAAGTTCTGCTTTCCTCAATAAGCAATGGAATTCACCGAAGTAATTATAGATTTGGCGTAATATTTGGAATGTTTTGAATAATTCAAGACTAACAATGACAAGGAGGCGAAGAAGAATAAAAAAGAGGAGAATAAAGAGAAAACTAATCTGAAAATAATTCCCTTAAAATAAATCTTAAAATTATAATTAAAGTGTCATTAAGATTATATGAAGTAATAATTCTTATTGTGAAGCAAAACTAAGGAGGAAAAATTAAAATTTAAATAACCAGAACCCTACACCATCTTCATCTGAAGCCTTTAACTAAAACGCCATAGTCCTTTATCTATTCCATTCTCACCTAAGAGCATCTCACCTTATCATCTCATTAAAGTCATAACACTAAGACATTTTCGTAGTTTGCTACGTTATCTCCCGAGTTCCGAACGATTCGTCCGTTCTGAAGCAGCCGGGAGCTTCGCGGCCGCCAACCTCTCATCCATCATTGAAGTTCCCGGTGCTCACGTAACGGCGCGGCGCCGCCGCAAGCCAAGTGGAAAGCTGCGCGCCGGGCGGGCGCAGATGGAAAATCGCTCGGAGGAATCCGACTGACGTAAGCGGCGCCGCCTTCGAGCTTCGTGGCACTGCTCCTGTAGCGGAGTCATTCGCTCTCTACCTAGCAACGGGGCGCATTTGGTAGAAGACTGAATAAACAACCAGAAAGCTTGGGGATGTTGAGAAGGATGGACCGGAAAGGTTCTCAGATCTAAGAGTAATACATTGGTCCTGATATGTTAAAGTTTCCAACAGAACGCATTGATTATTTGATTGATTAGTGGTTTGTGGTGCTTGAACGGCTGAGGTCATAAGTCCCGTAAGTGTAGTGAATGTAATTAGGGATGGGACGGTGAACTTCCCCCACTGGATGGAGAGATCTGTCGCCGACCTCCCCGGCGGCGTGCGGGGTTTTCCCCAATCACATACCTCCCTCCGGCAGGACAATCTCTAAGCTTCCGATTGATATACCGACAAGTGTGGTAGTGCAGTGCATATAGGTGTAAGTGTGTGTAAGAAAAAAGGGGTGGATAAGATAAGGAAGCGGTCCGTGGACTGTTTGTTAGGGTACTGCCCGGGCATTCGCTTGGCGTTGATCGGAGAAAACTACCGATTAGAGCAGTCGGCCGCTAGAATTCTTTTCCAGATAGCGTCTGAATTCGGCCCAGCTAGCTAGTGTCGAAAATTCCACCACAGTCGGAACTTCAATCCTGGGTCCTCTCGGGCAGAGGCACTCCAGTTACATTAATTGCTGCCCTGAGCCCTTGGAGAACTTGGCGGACAGTCCACTGAGTGTATAATTATCATTCAGAAGATTGAAATTTTCGTGGCTCGAACACCAGCTAAACCGTGTGCTGTGCACAGGCAAATGATGTGTTCGGCTAGTTACTCCTTATCCTAGATGCTCATTTTATCATGTATATGCCATTAATGATGGGAGGGAGTAATGACTTATTTACAAAAATTCTTTGCAACAACTCTTCACAATTAACTTAACAAACACGAGTTTACGTAAAATTAAAATGCTTTTAAGCTACTCAGATTTAGGCTTTTCACTGTACTCTTCTCACTGTATTCCTCTATCTAGCTGCGTGTTTATATTGTCTCGAACCAGCAAATAGTACCTGAACCATTCACATTTGATAAATACGAGATAATGTGATTAATACACGATCCGTATTTTACTTGCTTACATTAAAAACTTAAATACAGATTCATGTAGGAAGGGTTTCAAAGGTCGTGCAAGAGATAAATGTTGAACTCTGACTTATCCACGAATTGGATCATTCGAGTCTCCTCCAATTCTGAAGTTCATGAAATTACTCCCAACACAAACAGCATTCCGCTCGCGATAGCCTGGGAATCCTCGAGTGGAACGGGGCGGGGGCGGGGGCGGCGCTCACCTCCCCCCACATGCGAGAGCGAAAGTGCTTTCTCTGGGCCGCGGTTGCAGCGGAAGGCGTTCCCAAGTAATACTGCATAAGGCTCGTAAAGCGATAGCAATCTGACGCAATTTCAGCTGTTCCGAAACAAAGATACAGCCGCCGCCTCCGCCATCACCGCTTCTACGGCGCAACGCTTTCCATTCCCCCTTCCCACCCATCCGCACGCCCGCACCGATCCCCTTCACCGCCCCCGCCGCCCGGAAACACGACGTTGGTACCGCTGCGGTTCCTCGTTTGGACATTGCCGGAAACGGCCACTTTATAAATATTACGCCTGCCCGCCCCGGGTAACACCGCGAAAATAAACGTTCCACATAAGAATAGTTTGCCTAATGTTGTTGAAACGCGTACTTGTGTTTACTAGAACAGCCCTCGGGTTTTTTTTATCTCTAAATACACTACTTTTCAGACTTAAAAAATGTTCAGTAATATCAGTGAAATGGCACATTATCACTTGATGGTCGGTGCAAGAGAAAGTAAGAAAATGCCTCCCATTATTTGCCGTAATAATTAAGTAAATATTTTACAACAAAATTATCTGAGACAAAATGTAAATGTCTGCCCATCTTAATAGCGCTAAAAATAGCAATCAATGTTGTCATGAAAAAAGGATCTTTCTCTTTCTTAGAAAATGAGGGACCGCCGCAGAACTGGCTTTGTTATACTGCTGGGAATCTCAAAGAGAAATAACTTTTGAAGAAGGTAATCACTACTTGAGAAGCAGTTATTACTATCACATATCCCTTCTGTTAAACAAGCTTTGTCTAGTCTGTGTCATTCAATATAAAAGGTTTAATATTGTGGAATATCTCTCAAAGGACAACAGGAAGTTTTACAGTATTTAAGTGACGAAGTAACCTGAGCTTATCAGTGAATAAAAGACTAAACAATCAGCGCAATAAGATACATTACACCCCAATACGCATAGTGAATATTTTTTTATATACGTAATATAATTATCACGCAATATTTACAGTATATTTTATCTCATTGTCAATATATATGCACATTTATTAAGTATACATCAATACTATGTTTAGGTCTAGAAGACACAAAGCAAACTGTTTGCATGCTCCAAATAAATAATACATAACCGTACATTGAAATGAAGGGTTATTATTGCAGTACGGGATATTTACTTTATGTTAAGGTAAGTTTGTGTAATTTATAGGAAACCATTGACATTTAACTCCGTATGTTACAGCTGCAATTCTGCTATATTAATTACCCTTTAATCCTGCATCAAACCGGTTTTGAGACGTAAAACAAACAAATTCGCAGAGTATGGAGTAGATAACACATCAGCGCACACCTAATCCGCATCAAATATTACGCAACTACACATTTTACCACTGCCCGTAACTCGAAAACTACCTCAGCATTCTTGTTTTCGTGTCCCTAACTGGACCCGACTTGTGTCGTTTATACTTTAATCAATTACACTGACTTATTTTGGGACTTTCTATTACATTTTTAAAGTTTCCCTAGCCTCATAGAACGCGTTGCCAGTAACACCGAAATTTGGGTTCCAATATGAAGCCATTTTCATTTTTGAACAAGACTTACAATGTGTGGAATATTTGCACAGATCCAGCTATTGAATAACTCTTCTGCTCGTTGCTATTATTATTACCACCATTATTATTATCATTATTATTGCCATTATTATTATTGCCATTATTATTATTACCATTATTATTATTATTACCATTATTATTATTACCATTATTATTACCATTATTATTATTACCATTATTATTATCATCATTATGATTATTGGCGTATAGGCCATTACTGACCACGCTACACGATTAACATGTGTAATTTTTCGAGTATCAGCTTTTCCGCTGTATTCCACAGTACGACAAGGTTATTACGCCATGGAGTGTAAATTATGAGATGATAGGATGATGATGATGGAAGTGAAGGGATAATCACAATGTCTAAACAGGACTCGAACTTGCAGCCTTCTCGGCGCAGACGACGGCTGACGCAACCATCTGCGCCACAGGGTCGACTTTATTATTAGTTATATGATTATTTATTATATTAAAAATGCATGCCACCCTTGCATTGATTCCTTGCTATCGTGAGGCGCTAGGGAGGAGAGGTGCGGTGCGCGTGGAGAGAGCCGGTGGCGGCGCGGACGAAGGGAGCGCGCGCCGGCCGCGGATAAAAGTGTAAGCGACTCGGAAGCGGCTTTGTGGCACCCGGCCACTTCCAATCACCCGTTTACTAACGTCACTCGCAGCCGAGCCCTGCCCCCTCCCGGCCATCACGCCAAACAGATCGATGGCGGATCGGTAGTGACCTCAAGACGAGCGGGGAGAGCATAAAGGGAGGGCATAAAGCGGTGAGAGATATCCCTCCTTTCCATAACGACGGTGTCAGCATAAAGAAAATTTTATTTGATAATTATCAATCATTGTTTTTAATGTTTGAAAAAAATATTTGTTAGATTTGTTACAATCTTGACAATTTTTCATTTTTTCCTCTCTAATTCCCTCTCTCTTCTCTCATTCCCCCCTCTTTTCTCTCTTTCCCTCTCTTTTCTCTCTTTCCCTCTCTTTTCTCTCTTTCCCTCTCTTTTCTCTCTTTCCCTCTCTTTTCTCTCTTTCCCTCTCTTTTCTCTCTTTCCCTCTCTTTTCTCTCTTTCCCTCTCTTTTCTCTCTTTCCCTCTCTTTTCTCTCTTTCCCTCTCTTTTCTCTCTTTCCCTCTCTTTTCTCTCTTTCCCTCTCTTTTCTCTCTTTCCCTCTCTTTTCTCTCTTTCCCTCTCTTTTCTCTCTTTCCCTCTCTTTTCTCTCTTTCCCTCTCTTTTCTCTCTTTCCCTCTCTTTTCTCTCTTTCCCTCTCTTTTCTCTCTTTCCCTCTCTTTTCTCTCTTTCCCTCTCTTTTCTCTCTTTCCCTCTCTTTTCTCTCTTTCCCTCTCTTTTCTCTCTTTCCCTCTCTTTTCTCTCTTTCCCTCTCTTTTCTCTCTTTCCCTCTCTTTTCTCTCTTTCCCTCTCTTTTCCTCTCTTTCCTCTCTTTTCCTCTCTTTCCTCTCTTTCCCTCTCTTTTCTCTCTTTCCCTCTCTTTTCTCTCTTTCCCTCTCTTTTCTCTCTTTCCCTCTCTTTTCTCTCTTTCCCTCTCTTTTCTCTCTTTCCCTCTCTTTTCTCTCTTTCCCTCTCTTTTCTCTCTTTCCCTCTCTTTTCTCTCTTTCCCTCTCTTTTCTCTCTTTCCCTCTCTTTTCTCTCTTTCCCTCTCTTTTCTCTCTTTCCCTCTCTTTTCTCTCTTTCCCTCTCTTTTCTCTCTTTCCCTCTCTTTTCTCTCTTTCCCTCTCTTTTCTCTCTTTCCCTCTCTTTTCTCTCTTTCCCTCTCTTTTCTCTCTTTCCCTCTCTTTTCTCTCTTTCCCTCTCTTTTCTCTCTTTCCCTCTCTTTTCTCTCTTTCCCTCTCTTTTCTCTCTTTCCCTCTCTTTTCTCTCTTTCCCTCTCTTTTCTCTCTTTCCCTCTCTTTTCTCTCTTTCCCTCTCTTTTCTCTCTTTCCCTCTCTTTTCTCTCTTTCCCTCTCTTTTCTCTCTTTCCCTCTCTTTTCTCTCTTTCCCTCTCTTTTCTCTCTTTCCCTCTCTTTTCTCTCTTTCCCTCTCTTTTCTCTCTTTCCCTCTCTTTTCTCTCTTTCCCTCTCTTTTCTCTCTTTCCCTCTCTTTTCTCTCTTTCCCTCTCTTTTCTCTCTTTCCCTCTCTTTTCTCTCTTTCCCTCTCTTTTCTCTTTCCCTCTCTTTTCTCTCTTTCCCTCTCTTTTCTCTCTTTCCCTCTCTTTTCTCTCTTTCCCTCTCTTTTCTCTCTTTCCCTCTCTTTTCTCTCTTTCCCTCTCTTTTCTCTCTTTCCCTCTCTTTTCTCTCTTTCCCTCTCTTTTCTCTCTTTCCCTCTCTTTTCTCTCTTTCCCTCTCTTTTCTCTCTTTCCCTCTCTTTTCTCTCTTTCCCTCTCTTTTCTCTCTTTCCCTCTCTTTTCTCTCTTTCCCTCTCTTTTCTCTCTTTCCCTCTCTTTTCTCTCTTTCCCTCTCTTTTCTCTCTTTCCCTCTCTTTTCTCTCTTTCCCTCTCTTTTCTCTCTTTCCCTCTCTTTTCTCTCTTTCCCTCTCTTTTCTCTCTTTCCCTCTCTTTTCTCTCTTTCCCTCTCTTTTCTCTCTTTCCCTCTCTTTCCCTCTCTTTTCTCTCTTTCCCTCTCGTTTCTGTCTTTCCCTCTCTTTTCTCTCTTTCCCTCTCTCTCTCCCTCCCCTGAAACAAAACAAGGGGCCATCTGAGCATTTGCTCATGGATCAGGGAAACTGGACGAAAATCTGATCGAGATGGGGCTCATTGACCCAGAAGCTGAACTACAACAGTTGTTAGAGATTCTTTAGAATTATAGAATCCAAATGGTAAATAATTCACTAAATGTCGTTATTAAAGTTAATATTACTTTCCTTTTGGATGCTTGGTATAGTCTGGAAAGAAACAGTTGTGCAGCAGGAAAGATTTTACTTGGGACTTAAACTTTTGTATCGAATTTAATCCTTTAATATCATCTGGCAAGGTATTGTAAAATAATGTAGATGAATTGTATGTGAATTTTTTGTAGTGAGCTTTTGACACTGTCACCTGATGAATATTATTACTACGTCGGGTGTTTTAGTTATAGATATCAGCGTTTGCTGAAAATATATTCACGCCCTTAAGCAAGTCATTTTTAACAAAAAACACTGATTCATATATCAAGAGACAAGGTGGTAAGAAGGTAACAGGAAGATACATAGATTGGTAAAGAGATGCTTACGAGAATCACATGGGTAAGATTTGCTTATTACTCGCACAATTCTTTTTTGTAATCTAATAGTCTGGGAACTATAAGATGTATTTCCCTAGAATATTATGCCATATCTCAGGAGGGAATCAACATTCGCAAAATATACACAAGCAGTGTGGAGGCTGACTGAATTTGAAAGAATTCTGAAAGCATAAAGAACTTAATTTAGTGTTCATTTCATTTAAATGGACGTTCCATTTAAGATTTGACTGAATTGAAATACCGAAAAATGTCGTTTAAAAATGTCGAAAAATGTCGTCAATGGCACATCGTTCATTTTCAATAGAGTACATAACTGTGTATTTAAATTGGAAAACTGCATTGAAACCGTTTTCTTTTCATTTACAATTAATTTGTTATTACGGAACGAATTTGAAATATCTGATATTTTACTATTTATTGCAAAGAATATTCGTAACATCCGCAAAGAGAACTGTTCTTTCGTTTCTAATCGTCGAGAGCACATCATTTACGTATTGTAGGAAGAGAATAGGGCCTAAACTCGATCACTGCGGGACCTCACTTGCAGTTGGCAAAGAATTGGAAAGGTGTGTACATAGTGTTCCATTATTCCAGTATGGTATTCCGACTCTCTGAGATCGTTGTTTAAGGTACGAACATAACCAATCTAGAGAAACACCACGAATTCCACAACGAAGGTAATTTTGAAAGTAAAATGTTATGATCAATGACGTCAAAAGCTTTTGAAAGATCAAAAAGCATTCCAATAGGTACTTCGTTTTGATCCATTGATGAGGCGACATATATAAGAAAAGAAAACATGGCTGTTTCCGTAGATTTTGATTTTTGAGCCCATGTTGGCAATCCGAAAACGCGTAGTGTTTACTAAGAAAGGCATGCATCCGTACGTAAAAAGTCTCCATTATTTAAAAAACAAAAAACGACAAAAAATTGGCCGATAATTTTGAATTTCATTTTAATAGCTTTTTTGAAAAGCGGCTTAATCTTTGCTGTTTTAAAAATATCTGGAAAAAATCTTGTGCATAAGGATACATTGAATATGTGAGTTTACGGGTGTATAATGGCGGGCGCACAAACCTTTAAAAAACAATCCGGAAATTCATCTAAACCGGCTGAATATTTATTTTTTAGTCTACCGATTATTTTGAGAATTTCATAGGAAGAAGTTTTCGAAAACACCATCGTCACTGAAATTTTTGGGAAACATCTAATGCTGAATTTTGTGGGTGAAGACCCTTAGTGAGATCGGCAGCAATTCTCGAAAAGTATTGGTTAAAGAGACTAGTCACTGTTGCCGGATCGTTTACATTTCAATAGATATCTTTTAAAACAACATTCTCTACAAGGTGTCTGGTTGATTTGATCCACATTGCTTTTGTTTTATTATTTGAGTTCAAAATATCCTGATCGTGTTTCATGTTTTTGCCTGCCGTATGACTTTTCTTAACAATGATTTGTATTTTTTAAGATGGTTAGAGGGAAATAAGTTGGAGTGCCTTGTTTTATTGTATTAATCGAAAGATGAAAGGTTCTTCTATGTTTTGGTAGAGGTTGAGTCGATTTTACCGTCTACTTTTACGTAACGAAACCGTAAATTGTTTGTTTTGGTGGTCTCTTACGGGCTCTTATGGTGACCAGACAGATCAGACCTGAAATTTTAAAATTGTGAGAAAATTAACTGTTGAATATGTTTTTAAATACGCTTCTTTTGATAACTAGCATCTCGAAGAATCAGTATGTGCAATTTGAAGGAAATCTACCGTTTCAAATTGGGGAAGTTTGCAAAATTATAAGCCTAAATTAGTCTAAAAGGAGACTTTCGCGCGCTTTCTAGAGAGTCGGGACTTTGACGAGCAACTCGGCAACACCGCGCGCGCAATGCGCTTCAAATTGAGTGACTAGCCCTCTGCAAGAGTTCGTACATTCCTGTAGATCTTCTAGGAGCAATTTAAATGTCCACACTCCTGGAGAACATTGTGTTTGATAGTAAACAGATATTCAGAAAAGCTGGAATTGGATGGATATAATGATTAGTGCGATCTGAATGAAAATGTTAATTCAATAAATGTTCTCAATGACTCTCTTTTATACTACTTCCTATGATAAAAATGGATGATCTTGAGAGTTAATAATATTTTTTAAACATTCAGTAGAGTATTAGTAAATATTCAGTAGAGTATTTGGTATTGAGTCGTATGTCAGTTTCTTGCTCCTGAACAATGTTATTTATTCAATTATTCGAAAATTATTCATATTCTCTTTTTTATTATGTATTGTCATTACCTTTTGCACCACAGTTGCTTACAAAGGACTCAAAGCAGCAATCTTTAGCATAGATCAGCACCTCAATCTGTAGAGCTACTGCGAGGGCATTCAATTAAAGAAGAAATAGACTTTAGTGGCTTCAAATGTGTTGCAATGATAAAATACTGTTTTGCTGGTGTTAATATCAACCATTCAAAGTATAGGTGAATGCAGAACTAGATTTCCTACTAGCAAAACTAGGCTTGGGACTCCCATCCCGTGCCCGGACTTTTTAAAATAAATATTAAAAACTTCATAATATTGTAACGAATATTATATCACCTGCTGGAATTCGCTGCGCGGATTGCGTCATCTGCCGGCGCCTCCTTTCCCACCGAACTGGACGGCTCTGGGCTATTGGCGAGTCGCGTAGAAATGTGGAGCAAGTGCCGGTTGTGTCGAGACGAGCGCCGGCCAGGTATAAATTCGCCGCTGCCGGCGGCCGCTGTCAGTAGCAGTAAGAAGTAGTAAGGAGTCAGTCCGTCAGTGTGAGTATGCAGTAGTCTGACTGAAGAGGAAGCTGAGCTGTGAAGTGTGCATCGCGGTAAACAGTGGTGCAGTAGGAGGGCAGCAGTCAGCAGTTTGAATTCTGCAGTGAAAGCTGAGCTGTGAAGTGTACGTCGCGGCAAACAGCAGTACAGTGGACCCTGGTCTGCGCAGTGAATTGTGGTCAGCGCAGTGAACCGTCGACAGTGCATCGGACTGTGCAATCGTGTAGAAGAAGTTAACAGTGTAAATAAATGATCAGATTGCAGTGAACAGTGTAAATAAATAATCAGAAGAAGTGAACTGTATAAATAAATAATCAAGGGATAGGTGTCTTTTGTAAGGCAAATAATCAAGTGAAGAACACAAGGACTGTGTAATATATATGTAAATTAATCAAGTATTTTTAGTGTAGCATAGTGTGCCAATAAACGTTTTTGTTAAAATATTACCCGAGCGTGTTTTAATTCACCACGGAGAAACGTTACAATATGTTTTTATCTGAATAATCATTAATCAAATAGTTCACTGAACTACAAAGTCTGATTTTAAAAATAAATTGAATGAACAATACGGAACCAAACGTATTTGTAAATGAGAAATTTAAAAAGCAATTTCTACTTTAAAAACAATTTGTTAATCCACATCTATATTAGAACAATGATTTATTCCATTACAATTAGTGCTTTTTTAATTTTTTTCATAATTAGTTTTTTAGTTTTAAAGATTTTTTGAAGGAGTGCCCAGTTGTGATTATGTCGTACGTTTCTAATTCCGCCCATGGGCAAATTTAATAATTACATTTGTTATTAATAATTACATTTTATTGAACTTGAAAGAGGAATGATATATTTAGCTTTTGGTAGTTTTTGTATTTCAATAGAAACCTCTTTTCTCATCAGCACAATATTTTATCTAATTTTTTGCATTTCCTGAATTGTAGTAATGCATTTTGAATGGTTCTCATGTCTAATTTTCAAAAAATTTAAAACTCTTTTCGTTTTGAGTGCAACACAAAGACAAACGATTACAAAAGATTATGCCACTTGGAAACCTTTTTTGAAGATTTAACTCCAACAATGTTATAATTATTTATTTTATTATACTGAAGGTCCCAATAATAGAGCTCTCAGAATTATATGATGTAGTAATTTCATTTTATCAGCTTTAGTTTGATATGTAGTTTAAACAATAATATGCATCTTAATTAATATCATAACATGATATAAAATTATGCTGAAAACCAGCAAATAGTTTCTATGTCACCGCTGGAAATAATATGGCACATTGTAATTCCAAAAATAGTTTAAAAATTTCAATAAAAACTATTAAAACATTAAAAATTGATAATTAAGTTTATCATTAAGTTTATGAACTAAGCAAAAATAAAATAGGGGAATACAAGAAACAAAATATATTGCGATAATAAGGATAATGAGGAGCCGTAGGAGTCGATGATTACGATTTCTGCCAAGCTAAATATAAAGCTTTGTACAATGTTGGAGAGAACCAAACTGTTGATGTTGTCAACCAACCGAATAATCAAAGGTTTGTCCTACCATTGGCTCAGGTAATTCAAGAATTAAAAATTAATGAGAAACAAACATTGAAAAATTATTTGAAAACTTTATTACGTCGCTGTTCTCGTGATATTGGGGGAATTATTTCGTTCTCTCTCAAATTCCGCTTTGGAAATAAACCTTCCGCCAATTCGCTCAGATTGTGATATTTATCGTGTGTCGACCAGGCAACAAACAGTATTCAAAGTGATTCAAAACAACGAAACTTGAGAAGCATGAGCCCTGAGCAGTCATGCCTATCTCAAGGACATTACGGCGTTGCCCAATTTACTAAAGACTTTTCGCCTCAATTAAACATGGACATTTTTGCCATTATTAGCGATCGCTGTATAAAAATATATAGATATGTGTCTATAATGTTACTTTTTATGATTTTTCTCGTACTAATTGTGTAATAGTGCTTTTTTATGTTCAACCTTCTGCTTCAATTTTTCATTCCGTTGCCACGCAAACTGTGGGTATTAGTTAAGAAACTAGTCGACGGTAGCTCATTATATGGTATTAAAATATTTTGATTTTGCATGTATGAAACTAAATTCGGCTTAAATAAAACTTGGCATTAAAGTCCCTATTTTGTTTATGTATGTCTCACAATACCCACTTATCTCGCAAATAAATATTTTTGTACGTAATATGGACTCTCTATCTACTAGGGAATATCTCGCTCTAACCACCTTAAAATAGATTAGGAAACCTACAAATACGTCATGATGCTTAGAAATAAAAGAAAGAATTCGTTTGTTTTTATATGATGTTCTAATCTCATGTGTTATCCAAGAACTGCTTTTCCATTAAATATTTAATTTACGGGATTGAATATTTAATATTATTAAGTAAGAAACCCGCACGCCTTCCTTCGGAGGGGAAGTAAAACCGGCTGTTCCATGTTAGTAGATTTACTTGCATGTAAAAGATGCTCAAGCCTAAATGACGCTTCAAGTCTAAATTCAAATCGCCTGTTTCGTCGCCCAAGAAATACCTTTCGTTACCTTAAGCTAGTTCGTGAAAGGAGCTAAGCGAAATTTGCGTGGTCAGATTGAAGAGCCGGCCTGATGGCCCGAGTCTCGCCACGTAAATTGAGGCATCATTTCAACTCAATTTATAAGAGGGTTCGAAATAGGGGTGAGGGTGGAGAACGTAAGGAAGGTGAAAGGGATGGATTTTCTTCTGGAGACTGCGTGGGACTGGAGTTGCTGTGTTATGCAAACTTGTTGCCGACTGAACGTTTTCCAGCAAGGTTCATGAGGAGACGATGCCGAGTAAAGTGTGTGAAGTGAAAGGAAATTAAGATCAAAGGGAAATTAATTTAAAAAACTGTTACATTTGTTTCTCTCAGTTGCAGTTTTAATTGTTGGTTTGCGTTTCTTATCATTTCTGAATCTCGCTGCATGGTGTTGGTCTGTTGTTCCAGAAGGTCAGGGTCTTGACTACAATGTCAGTATTTTGAGCGGCATATTGTAATTAGTTTACAGGTATTCAGGTATGTCATCAGTATTAATGTCACGTCTATTAATATCATTCTGACCTCCTGTATTAATACCGTGTCCTGATTGGTCAGTGTCTTCGTGTGGGTGTCCAATTCTGCAGTCACGACTGCAAACCTCCCGTTAGGTTTAAAAATAGATGAGACTGAGTAGTTGGATGGTAAATTCCTACTGAGAATGGAGGAAAGATTGCGGCCATGGCTGTCAGGTAAAATAAGTACTTTTTTTTGGGCTCAGTAGGAATGTCTTTGTTTTCAAGTGGGCTAGGATGCTCAGCTTTACGTGTTTTGGTTTTGACGCGCTTCCTAGCTTGTTTGCGTTGGTTTTTGCATGTATTTGTCGATGGCAGAGAAGGGTTGTGTGTGAAGGCTTTCAGAAGGTCGGACAGAGATCGGCTTTCAGAGTGTAGAGAGTACATTGATTAGTACGTCACGGCACGATGCGTTTTAATGTACGTGATAAAATTGGAATAAATACAAGAAACTCGAATAAGAGCCACAGAACCTAACTTAATATTTTGAAAGTGTAAGATTGATATATTCAATAGTTAAAAACCTTTGATTCGATAATAGAATGAGAAGGTATGTTACTTACAAAATCAACTGAAAGCTAGTAATTACGAAATTTGGCAATGTAGTTATGTAGATGCTTGACCACTAAAGCTGCTACTATTTAATACAACCAGTCGACTAAAATAATTACAGGTTAGCTGGAAGTGCTTGGGAGATAAACATTGATATATCTGACTTCGAAGCCATAAGAAGTGATTACTAAATAGACAATTCCAGATACTAAAATAATAAGTAATAAAACATTTAGTTTATACTTATTTTAGTATTAATATTATACTATATTAATTACCGTAAAGAAAAATGTAGTTCCACCACGAGATGAAACAAAATCGAGAAAAATCTCAGCGGTTCAATCAGGTATGTAAATTGAGAATTTTAGAAAAATAGCGAAGAGCAAAACTAATGAACTTGATATTTTACGTAGATTTATCAAAGATTAAACATATCTATGATATTTTATACAGTTTTTGTATAAGCGTCTTACTATCGATTACGTTTTGACAACCAATGGTGATTCATTAATTGGCAAATGTTGAGATGGTCCGTTACTTTTCACTCCTTTAATGCCTACAACAGTTAGGCACTGTTTTTGACAATATAATAAATAAATAAGTCAACTCATTGTACGAGAAATCATTTAACGTTGTCGGTTCGTATTGTAAGTAGTTAATTCGCGTTTAATAAGATATTGTTATTGATATATTTTGAAATATGTAATAAAAGGAAGGAGTATGGAAGGAGTGAGTTCATTGAACTGACACGTATAGTTTACTATTATGAATTAAACGGCCCCAAAGAAGTGTTTTTGTCACAAAATTGCAGGCTCCACACAAGTGGGCGAAGGTGATGTTCCATGGAAGAATTTAATAATAACTGTGTAACATGTAAATAATGTCAAATTTGTATTTTCTCATGTGTTTATATATATTTTTATTCAGATGTAAAGATTTAGACAGTGTCAAAAATACATTAAACGTTCATGTATGTGGCATTGTGATCGTAAAATACCAACTTTAATGTCTTTGAAAATTATGAATTGTAATAACGCTGACGAGGCATAACAAACTCCTCGTGTAACTAAAAGAAGTAATATACTTCATATAAACGAAATATATTTCGTTGATCGAGTATTATTGAAAGTTTTGTTGGGCGGGAACACCATCTCTATATCCGGAAAAATTCCCCGGATCAATCTTTACAGAAAAGGAAATCCGTTCCTATCGGCAGGTAATTGTGAAAGGGAGGCATAGAGAAGTCGAAGAAATGCCGCCAAGTGCATTCTAGAGCGAGTGAGGACAATAGCGCATGAACACGACCAACATTGCTCGTGAGCACGCGTGCCTGCAACTTACAGAGAAGCGGTATGTAACTCCCCCACTCACGCACACGCGTGAGCCAAGTGGGTTATGAAAGTGGCCCAACTGCGAAGGCTCTCTGAAGCGGGCTTCCGCTTTCACACTATCAATACATGGATCAATGTTCAGGGGGCAGAAAAGACGCTTCCTCGTGAGATGAAGAAAGATGCTCAAATTTGTACAAGTATGTGGTATGACGCGTTTCTGACTTGCATACGTCAGAAAACAAATCCTTTTGAAATTTATTACATGAATGGACGATTTTCTTTATTGTTCGTGAAGTTTGTTAGACAATATTTGCTAATTGAACTCTAATGACATTACTCAGGAAATGTAATATCTTAAACTTGTCGGGTCCTCAACAATTTGTCATAGAGCAGGAACAATACATTACATCCAACTGTTCGTTACTGTCGATTTGGCCTTAGATTCAATGAATTATACAATTATTACAGCATATCAGCGCCCAGTTTTACTATCAGGCGGCCGAGATATTCTAACTCTGGGTCTGATGGAGGTCTTGATCACTAGTTCAGAAGAGGTACTGATTTTTTCTCACCCATAGATATTTCACCTAATTACGTAAGTTCGACATAGACAAAACAAATCAAATCCTTATGTTATGTATATTTTTTGAAAAAATCTTTTGGATAGTTTACTGTGCAGACTGGTTTTTTAGCGACCCACACATCCACAGAACAAAAAAATTCTCAAACGTTAAAGAACTAGGCGGGTTACAAGGGCACGTACTTCGTCGCATTACTTGGAATTTTGGAAATTTTTGCGATTTGATATTCATAGAATTCATAGAAAAACTATTTTTATAAGCACATTTTGTTATCTCTGTGAAAAAATAGAGCTATTTTCGACGAACTTTTGCAAATGATCTTGAGGCTTTATGTAAAGTACCCCCAACAATCACGGGGCCACGACTTCGGCCAAATTGAACGAGGAATATTAAATTTGGTCAGTATACTGCGTAGGGTTTAACTACTAGAGTTGTTCACAGACGTTCTGCCGTAAACCAATTTTTACAATTATCAAGGACCCAAAAAACGTGGATCTTGAATATACAATTTCATATATGATACATTAAATAGCATATACTTCCCACTTAAAGTCGTGGTAACTAGGCAAATCCTCGGCATTTTAGGATCCAATGGGTTCCCTAGACTTCTCCACAGGACATTGAAGTTTCTTTCCTGCATTTACTGCCAGCAATGCTAAATTGCTCCATCGTAATTTACAAATTGTGTGTAAAGTTTACCAGAGCTTCTGAGAACAATTAACGAGATAGTCAGCCAATCGCTTCGAGACGTGATCCCCAGGGTCTTGAGGGTACTGACTGTAAATGTTGGCATAGCCCCAGAGGTTTCAACCACCACTGGCATTGGGTACTCCATGAAGTTGGGCTGCCAGGGGAATGACTGGTTGGTATTTTACCACCATTCCCTCTCTTGCTTTCAGAAGGCTAGACCCATCCTCGTGGCGGACAGTCACATCGACCACGTGGACCCCTTTCCGGCTTCTTATTACCAGGTCAGGTTTGAGTCTAACCCCTTCGGCAACGGGAAAGTGGCTGCCGTGGACACTACAGTGTCCGATTTCTGGAGCATCTTCCCTTCTATGAAAGTTTTGATCTCGTCATGACGCTTTGTTCTTGCTGGCTTCGTAAAAATGCACTGACCGAGGATGTGATTCATGGTTTCTACCGCTGTATTGCACTTCCTGCAGAAAACATCCTCTCTGGGCCTTCCTCTACTAAGAGAAGTTTTATTGGAAGCGGTATTTGATCTCAATTGGAGTGCAGTGATAAAAAGACCAGGTTTCAGAAGATGATAGTCTTATAAAAAGGCATTTCCGATCAGATCGTTTATATGCGCCCTAACCGCTCTCCCTTGGGATCCCAGCTTCTCCCAGGCGGCTACCTGTCATCGGCGCATTTCTTCTCATAAGTTCTTAAATCTTGTTTAGAATAGGACCAGTTGAGTCTCAGTGATTTTGCGGTCTTTAAGTTTCCGTTGGTAAAAACTCGGACAGGAGCTCAACCATCTGCAAATAGGATCTGCAGATTTTTCTAATCGTAATCTAGGTTCAGCGCAACCCTGGGAACGTGTTGGGCGAGCCGCAGCAATCCCAGTCCGCCATCTCTCTTGGCCAGATAGAATAAGCCATCTGCAGTACTCCTATGCAGATGCAGAAATAGTTTGACTGACACTCTGATTTTACCGTCCGCTTTCCTGAGAATCGACATTGATGGCGTAGATAGAACCAATTGATAAAGGTAATGTGGCATTCTATAGGTATGAAGTAATGCCAACTTCTGAGTGGGCTTTAAATGAGCCTTTTGAAGTCTCGACACTGCTTCCATTAAATTCGATATGGATGCCTTAGATGGGAAGCCGTTTAAAATAGAGTAGTTCACTCCCAGGTATGTAATAGTATGGTGTAATTTGAAATGATGAACATATCACGACGAACAATGTCATTCCGAGGGCCCCACCACTATATCAACCATTTCTTGAGCTCCCGGGGCATCGTTTGCTAACAGAACCAGATCGTCAGCAAATGCTAACACGGACAGCCATCCTTCCCAATAGCGTGTATCCTGACAAATTTTCCAATATTTCAAGCAGGCACTCCATGATGAGATTAAAAAGGAGTGGGGACAAAGGGTCCACCTGTTTTACTCCTCTACGAATTGGCGCCTCAATTCCTTTCGAGCGGTGCTGAATGACTGTGGAAACATTGGCGTAAGAGTGCTTTACCGAATTAGTAAAGGCGTCAGGGCTCCCTTTCCTGGACAGAGCCCACCTAATCGCCGCGTGAGGAACAGTGGTAAATGCTTTGGCTATATCTAGCACAACACCTACACCAAGCCTTTTTTCATGTCACTGACTGCTTCATGCGAAGCATTAGCAAAGCAGCCAGCTTCAGAGATAAAACCTTTCTGGCATGGATTGAACTTTACCACGGATCGAATGCGTTTGTCCATAATACCCCAAAAGATTCTGCACAGCAGAGAACTAATTGATGGGGCGATAGTTAGTGACCACCATATTATCCTTACCCTCTTTTGGTATAAGGATGGTGCGATTAGTTTTCCACCCAGAAGGTACAAAGCCACTGTATAAAATTTGGGTGTACAATAGGGACAATATTTCCATTTTTGCTCCTGAGGATATGTGGCTAACATTTATCTTATCAGGTCCTGGAGCCGTGGCATTTTTCATCCCAGCCAGACGACATTTAATTTCGGCAACTTGCACCGCGTATAGAATTGTGTCTGGGTCCATTTCAGATGTCAACAATTTATCACCCTCTCTTAATACGGAAGTATGGGGTTGGGGGAGTGTTACCCCAGATGGATTTGTACAGGACATTGACCTCATCCCCGTTAAGGGTCTGTTTATCGACACTACTACAGTCAATGCCCGTTCTAATGCACTTTGCCAAAAGCGCTGGATCATTCTTGAAGAGGTCCTGTGCCCTAGCATAAGAGTAGCGCTTCCTAGCGCG
This sequence comes from Gryllus longicercus, assembly GCA_038098605.1. Lineage (NCBI taxonomy): Eukaryota > Metazoa > Arthropoda > Insecta > Orthoptera > Gryllidae > Gryllus > Gryllus longicercus. Next base: position 1,563,579 of record JAZDUA010000176.1, on the reverse strand, counting down.
TTTGCCTCCATGTTTACGGTGCCTTTTTGATCTGATGGTGGCGGGTACAGAGAAGCCGTCCAAGATCTCCACTAACTTGGCATAGGTCTCATTCAATTGGTCCTGGGATACAATATTTGTTTTGAGTTCATTTCCCACCTCAATGAGCTCTTGATCTACATTAGATTTAGAAGTGCCCCAGGTTCCTATCCAAGTTGAAATATTTTCCTTCCAGGTACGCTTGGCTTCTAGCGTGGCTCTGTTAAGACAAGTTTCAGTAGTTACGTCTCCAGGCGACATAGCAGCCGAGGACTCAACAAAAGTTTGGTCCTGTCCTAACCGACCAGCGGTGTCGGAATGGGCCGTGTCAACAGCAGATAAAACAGAATCAAAGAGGACGGGCTCAGCCGAAAGCTCCTGATTTATCTCTGAAACTATAACGGCCTCCTCGTTAGGGGATTGCCCCCAATTGCTTCCGGAGAGGCAATGTCTACCATTGCGAGTTCCTCAGGGCCACTGCCTATGGGCCGAGGTTTTGGAAGGGAATCGGTATAAGGCTGTTTGCATATCTCGACCTATAAAGTCAGGAGTTACAGGATGTTATTTACTACATATAGGAACAAGACATATTCCCTTTTTAGGTATCAGAGACCCATAAAACAAGTTTTTGTGTCGAAAAAAATGTTTGCAGCATTACAATCCTCTCTCTTTACTGTGGTTGAATTATGCGTGTATGTGAAAAGTTCCTGTCATACCTCTTTTTAATGTTAAGGAAGCTCAAATGTAGCATGTTCAACAAAAGTTACAGAAATTGTTAGGTTTAAATCGGTTGATTTAACCGCCCGTTTATACCTAGTGATCATTGAACTTCTCTAATAATGTAAGCTACAAGGCAAATCTAACTCTTTTAGAATGCGAAACATTTTATCCGCATTTATTTACGTCTGCAATAAATGGTAATGAAAAAGTTCGTGATGTTCATAAATGCAATCTTAAAGGAAGATGTTGAACGATTAGAACATGATTTGAACAGTCTTTTCTTGGCGGAGGTCTATCTAGTGTACAGGCGACTTAGAGTGAGTCATGCAACAGCAGTAGTGCGGCGCACAATCGTCCATGACGCCCCTCAAATATTTTCTGCAAAGTCTCTCTCTGAAATTTCAAATTTATATCAAAGTGTTTATATTACTACAATATCACATGCTAACTATTACTTGTAAATTAATTAAAAATCAGATAACAGGAAACTTATTAAATAAAATCCAAAGAGTAAAGAGCGGGCAAGAACTAAATTTAGTCCTTAACAGACGTAATTGAGACTTTTTATTGCCGTGATATATGCTACGGAATCATGAACGAAATCTCGTCCGTTAAATCACCGTTTCATATTCTCTTGTTTTTAAACAAAAAGCCTTTATTTTCAACACGATCTTATTAGACATGACAGTCTGTCCATGACCGTCGCGGTGTAAGCATCGTCCCTTGGCGCTCCTAGCTAAGCAGCAGGTAGTTTTATTCGCAGGTAGTCACCGTAACAGCTTTCACACCCAACGACTGCTTGACGCTGTAGAAGCCTACAAAGATAAGTATATTTTGCCTTACTCTGCCGCTCAGTGAAACTGTATTAATCTCTATCTAGAATCTAGAATTAATTCGTATTCTTAAATTTTAAGATCTGCTCTATTGCTCTATTCCACTCCTTGTCCCATTTCTCCACAAAGCAACTCTCCTAGTTCGTTTTCCTGTTCATCTGATTTTCTCTGTATAATTTTTTCTCTTAAGATGACGAAGAGCAACAAGAATTCATCTAGTGTCAATATTGATCTTGAAAGTAAAATTGCGGCGCAAGTGACTGAGGCACTGGATAGGGCAGTAACATCGCCTACATTCTTAAGCTCTTTGGCATCTGTGCTCATTGCATTAGTAGCAAAGCAACTAGAAGATTCGATGAATTTTAATAATAATCTTGTGACATCTTTAGAAAAGAAATTGGCTGAACGGGATTGCGAGATTTCATTTCTAAAATCTCAGTTAGAAGAAAGGACCGATCAGCTCGAGATGTACTCACGCCGAAACTGCCTGCGGATATTCGGCGTTGAAGAAACTGAATCTGAAGACACCGACAAGCTGGTCATCGAAAATGTTGCAAAAAAGATCAGTGTTAATTTAAACCTACAAGACATTGATAGAAGTCATCGGGTAGGTCGTCAAATAACTGGCAAAAACAGACCTATCATTGTTAAATTTGTCAGTTACAGGAAACGGAACGAAATGTTCCGCTCGAAACGGCTGCTCAAGCATACTGGGATAACAATTCGCGAGGACCTCACGAAATCGCGCCTGGTTTTGCTACAAGCTGCCATCGAGAAGTTTGGCCTCAGGAACGTGTGGACAGAAGATGGCAACATCGTTATTAAACACGGTAACGGTCGTGCCCGGGTGCAAACCAGGGCCCAGCTAGAGGCACTTAATCCTTAGCGTAGGAGCGCCCCCACCCTTCCACCCCCACTCTACACCTCCCCGACACAACAACTTTCGGATTTTTTCCGAGAACTCTCCTTCCCTTCTTCTTCTCCGAACATTGCCTCTACAAATCCTCTGTAAATGCTACCTACTTCCTTCCCTGCACATCCCGTAAACCTGTTACCTGTGGGTGGCCGGACCCTCTCCCCGACCGTCCAAGCGTCTGGCACTATAAATGAGCCTAATCCTCGCTCCCTCTCTCTGCACGTTGCACACTTAAATGCCCAGTCTCTGCCCTGCCATTTCGACGAAGTAACGGAAATAATACCTAAACACCGTTTTCATGCACTTCTCATAAGCGAAACCTGGTTGAAGCATTCTCTCAATTCCGCGCTAGTAGCAATATCAGGGTACCGCCTAATAAGAGCCGATCGGAAGGCCAGCGTCGCCGCACACGGTGGAGGCGTCGGTATATACATTCGCGAAGATCTTAGGCATAAACTTTTACTATCTTCAACAAATATGGATTGCCTGCGTAGCGAATATCTTTTTATCGAAGTTGGACTTTTAGGGAAAAAATGTCTCTTGGCTGTAATATATTTACCTCCTAAGACAGGCAGCATAGATATGCTGGACGAAACCATTGCATCTGCGATAAATTCCTGTGAATACGTTATTGTAATGGGTGACTTTAATCATAACTTATTAAAACCTTCTCCCTATGCAGAGCTTTTTACGCGTTTTTTCCACAGCATGTGCCCCGAAATTTTACCTCTAGCACCAACACACCACTCAAAGAACACAGAAACTTGGATCGATCATATTATAGTGTCTAATGTAAACAAAGTTCGAAAACACGGACAATTTCCAGTTCCTGGGATTTCAAAACACGACCTAATTTACCTTGTTTACAACCTGACCATTTATTATAGATGGATTGGCACTTCCATGGCGCCTTGTTCAAGAAGAAGAATTACTGGATGATAAAGTAAATATTTTCACTAACTTAATAACACAGCTCTACGACCGGCATGCGCCTTTAAAAATTTCGCGTGTAACTCGTCCTCCTGCACCATGGTTAACTGCTGAAATTCGACATTTAATGAAAGACCGTGATGCAGCGTATGCAATTTTCCGGAAAACTAAATGCGAACTACTTAAAAAAAATACAAAATGCTCAGAAATTTAGTTACGCAGAAATGCCGCAACGCTAAAATAAAATATTACCACACCACCTTCGGCAGAAACAGCGACCGGAGAACGATCTGGAAAAATTTGAAAAATCTAGGAATAGGCAAAGGTCCTCCCCAAATTGAAGCGAATATACCCTTAGAATCACTAAATCACAGTTTCATAAACAGCGTTCCTTCATTTGAGAGTAACTTGAAAAAGCAATCTCTTTTGTTTCTCCAAAACGCAGAAATAAAATTCAACGATACATTTTTCTTTTCGTCCGTTGAACATCAGGACATAATCAAAATCGTTCAAAGTCTCAAATCAAATGCTTCAGGTTCCGATGGTATAAATGCCAAGCTGCTAAAAAATAGCTTAGATGTGACGTACCCAATTATCACCGAAATCGTAAATTTCTCACTAATGAGCGGGCAATATTCCTTATCCTGGAAGACTGCGCTCGTGTATCCTATTCCCAAGACAACATCAACCAAAAACTATTGAATACCGCCCAATTAGCATCCTCCCAACTATCTCTAAAGTACTCGAAAAAGTCGTCCGGAAGCAAACTGAACAGTATCTTCGAACAAAATCACTTTTAAACGATCAGCAATCAGGTTTCCGTTCCGGCAGAAATACTGGAACCGCACTACTAAACGTCACTGAAGACGCGAGAACAGCAATAGATTACAGTAATATAACTATTTTGGTTCTTCTGGATTTCAGCAAAGCATTCGATTCAGTAGATCACGACATCCTGCTCGCCAAACTAAAGATCATGGGATTTGCACAGCCCACGTGTAAATGGTTTCTTAATTATTTAACTTCCAGAACCCAAAGAGTGGTGTCCGGTAGCCGTAGCTCAAGGGACTTGAAGCTTAACCGCGGAGTTGCTCAAGGCACTGTTTTAGGGCCACTGGCCTTCTTAATCTATGTAAATGACGTGGGAAATGCACTTAAATATTGCAGTCATCAAATGTATACGAATGATCTCCGGATATATCTAAGTGGTCACCCGTCTCACCTCTTATCACCCGTTTAAAAAATTAATGAAGATTTAATAACCGTAAACAATGGGCAGCGTCTTTAGGCTTACAATTAACCCAAACAAATCACAGTGCATGATTATCAGCTCGAAAAGCACTATGAATAAAATATCATCTTCTGCTTTGCCTAATACTTATATAAATGACACCATTCTACCTTGGTGTTCTGAAGTCAAGAATCTAGATGTAGTTATCGACAACAATCTCAGATGGAACTCGCAAGTAGATTCAACCTGCCGTAAAGATTTTGCCTCAATGCATTCACTGAAACCTCTGCGAGCACTTTTACCAGGTAGCACACGTGAAATTCTCATCAAATCACTAATCATGCCGCATTTCAACTATTGCATCTTTCTTCTCACCAACATGACATTCAAATTACAACGTAAACTTCAAGTAGACCAGAACGTATGCCTACGTTTTATTTTTGATCTAAGAAAATACGACCATTTATCGGAATTTTTTGAAAAAATTCGTTTGCTTACTCTAGACAAAAGACGGTTACTCCACTCTCTACTTCTTCGTTATAAAGTTTTAACCGGTTCTCATGCAACACGCCTCATTCAATCCTCTGAAACTAAATCGAGCTCGTGAATCAGCTCTGCTTTGTGTACCTCGTCACAACACGACTTCATTCAGTAAATTCACCATTTCATTCACCATTTATTCACCATTACAGCCATCCGAGCCTGGAATAAATTACCAGCGAAACTAAACCATTCAAATACTTTCGGTAAATTCAAAACTGAATTAAAAACATGGGTAAGGAATAACGACATATAGAACGGCGTTAACGTCGTCTCCAATCTCCAAACTTCTCCCACTTCCAAGCGCCCGGTCACCGCGTCCGTTAAACATACCTCATTCCTCTATCCTCATCTTCCATTCTCTCTCACATGTAAATTATTAGCATTACTATTGTTATGAGTACCCTAATGAAATTGTTAATAAAATATACAAAATTATTAGTGAAGTTCCAGATAAAATATACTTGTAGCTATCTTTGCCATGCATCATGATATTTATTACAATATATTGGCATAAACAAAATTGATGTTAAGATACCAGCACTCTTTTTATTGTTCCTTAATACTACCAGTACTGTGTTTAAAATTACTGTTATTTGCTTATAGTGTATTGTGCTTCTCTGGTGTTAAAATTATTGTATTCTTATGTAAAGTGCTACTGTAAACCAAACGTAGCTCTCTGTAACGTTCCTCAAATAACTTCACTTTTTTCGCCTATTTCATCGTCCTTTTCTTCGTTTCTTTTCCCTTCCCTTTCCCTCACAAATTTTATCATTTTTACTTTTTGACCCCTTCCCCTGTACGTCGTTTCTTTTCTCCACGAAACTTACCTTTCACTACTATGTACAACTTACTCAGAACTATTAATGTTCAGTCCTAAGCCGCCATCCTGATTGAGGTTTTTGTGGGTTTACTCAATCGCTTAAGGCGTACGCCGGGATGGTTCCTTGTCTTGCATTCCCAGACGTAAATGTACAGGTTGTCCCCCCTCGGTCTCTCTTCTTTCTCCTCCTGTTTTTTCTCATTTTCATTTATCTTTTATTTTTCCTTCTCTTCCTCTTTTCTCCGTAAATTGATGATGTTCGGCCCTAAGCCGCCATTCTAATTGAGGTTTTCTGGGTTTACTCAATAGCTTAAGGCGTATGCCAGGATGGTCCCTAGATTTATTCTCCCAGACGTAATGTACAGCTTGTCCTCCCCTCTTGTTACTACATGTCTATATGTATGTAAATTCAGTGATTAGGCGGAAGAGCAGGCCCTATGGCCTGAACCTCGCCGTTAATAAAGCCATTATTATTATTGATGAATAGACAGCGTCACGTATAAGCGCGTGTATTTCACAATATATTACAATAGGTCAGGTGAAGACGTAGCGGCTAACGAGCGTCCCTTTGAAATAGGTCTGTTTCCGACCCATCCCATCTCCGCTGCAATCATCATGGGTGCCGAAATAGTCTCGCTGGCCTCCGCCGCTCCACCTCTGCCTCCCTCACACCCGCTGCGCCGCCTCCGCCACCAACACTGATCCGCCGCACCAACCGTCCTCACTCGCCCTATGCTATTCACGATCCACGTCCTCCCTACATTCCACACCCTTCCTGTGCTCCCCATCGACACCACCCACTCCACCTTCCTCTCACTACCTATCCTTCCAACCATCCTCCAACACCTTCCTCACCATCCCCACCGTCCCCACGTTCCACTCCCCCCATGCTCCACACCTTCTCCAACGTCACCATCATCTCCACTCTCTCCACCCTCCTTACTCCCTCACCATCCTCCTCCATCTCGCTATCCCCCATTATCTTCATACCCTACCCTCCATTCCGCCCCCACCCACCTCACAGTCTTCCCTCTTTTCGCCCTCTTCGTCCTCTTCGCCCGCCGCGCAGCTCCGCCCTCGCCGCCGCCCCCACCGCCCCGGCGCCTTGCCTTCGCTGCCCCTCGCCCCTAGCGCCCTCGCCGTCGCTGCCCCCGCCCCCGCCCCGCGCTGCAACCCGCTGCGCCGGGCGATTTCGCTCGTGACGCAACCAGCCGGCTCGCCGCGGAAGCCCCGCAGCAAGAGAGTGCGGCCTCGCAGGTGCTGGGGGCACGGGGCGAGAGTCTCGCGTTACTAGGGCTTCTCGGGGGAAGGATGTTTCGATCTACACAATCCGAAACTTAAGAGAGGCTTCGAGTTGGTCACGTGTTACTGCATTTTTCCAACTGCAACATTTCCAGCAACAGAGAGGCAATATGATTAAAATTTGTTATTAGATTTTTCAGAAAGACCACACTTTTCAAGTGATGTGCTCGGGTAAATATTGAGTCCCATTAATCCAGAACGTATCTAATAAAGATGAGCGTTCCCTCATTTAGAATTTCCGCGGAGTAGAAAGGAGTTATTGAAAAAGATACTCCTTGTTACTTTTGGCATAAACTTTGTCCACAGAATTAATAATTGTATCTTAAAATAACAATGTACTTGATTGTAAGACGTGTTACTTTAATGATAAGCATTTGATTTGACACATCTATCCGGTAATTTGTTTATCAGACGTTTTCTCCGTTGTAATTTTTAAAGTTGATACTGATTAATTTCTAGCTCATTCTGACTCTAGTAGTCATACTCAAGGAATACTAAAGCTGCAGAAAAATAGCGGTTACATATTAACACTACATATTCGAGGTGGAAAGGAGCGGTCTATCCTGTTTAAAGAACACCCTCGTGTGTTTTCTCGCTCGTCAGCAGCGAGAGTTTATCTAAAATTCAATTTCGTAAGTAGCACAGAGAAATATATCCCAGACATAGACTATATTTCCAGGTCCGTCTGAAGCATAATACCTTTTGTATTCTAACCTAAACATCTCATTATTCATTACTCTACCCCTGCATTATGTTGTAAATGATTGCTCAACTATAAACAGCAACGGTCCACTTTCGTATTATAGAGTTTCAATTTTAAACGCAATATCATAACTGACACATCATTAACTAATTTTGCAGATATCATTATTTCTACCCTTCGTGTATGTGTGCATTAGTTATTGATTTGTGATACAGTTTCTTATGTTACGTTTGAGTGCACGTTCTCCACAACATATCAATATTTTTTCAAAAAATGAAATTAACAAATTTAATGGATTAAATACTTACATTTAATTTAAATGTGCAAAATAATAGTTCGCGAAAATTACATCATTCCGAGGCAAAAATTGTTTTTGCTATTGAATGAGGGCAGTTTCATTTGTAGGTGATCTTGGTCATCCCTTGGGTTGAAAACTCATTCGTAAAATGAAAAGCTCTTGTGCAAAGGGAACTGGGACAGACATGTTAAGCCGGCTGCCTGGAGAGGTAAGAGTTCGCGGAAGGCTCGCGTGGTGGTGAGGCATCAGAGTGCGCGGGGGTGGGGGCAGTGGGCAGCGGACGGTAGACAGCGAGTGGCCAGTGGCCAGAGGCGTCCGGCACGCAGCGGAGGGTGGCGTGGACGGCGGGCGGCGCGGCGGGGCGGTGCGGAGGGGGCGGCGCGAAAGCGCCGCACGTGGATAACGTGACCACGTGCGTGCGATTGTTCGCGATTCAGCCACCCAAACCTCAATTCGCTTGGATCCGTAAACACATTCTTGAAGATTGTCAAAGAGTAAATATAGTGTTCAGAAACTGATAATAAAAAAGCCTGATGGGGAGGATAGTGGGAGAAAAATGAGGCTACTTAACGTGAAAGCCGCTTTAAATGTGAGGACCTCCCTTTCTTGGGAGCGTTTTTTAAAAATTCCATACAACTGAAAGATTCCCATACTGCTGAAAGAATCGCTTGCAGCTGAAAGAATCCCACACAACCGAAAGGATCCCATCTGCTGGAAGTACCTCATTCACCACGGAGACTGCGCCCTACTGAAGGGACCCTCCACCTCCCTGTTAATTTAATCTGCCCAACATTCTAAATGATCTTACTGTGCTACTTGTCTAAGACCCGACAATATTATTTACATTAATTGTTAGGCTGTATTCCAAATTCATTACTCTGGATATAAACTATTAATAGTCTGTATACCCTCGCGTTTGTGAGCTTCAGGAGCGTGAGGATAAAATTGGCATAGGAATTTATCGCAAGAGATGAGGTACGAAGAAATTCTATGCTATGAAGGAACATACCACAATCTTCCAAGCCGAACTGACCGCCATCTTGAGGTGCGCCAGGATGGCCTTGGAGGAGGTAGTGGACTGTGGCAGATGCTCAGATGTGTACATATGCACTGATAGCAAAGCCGCACTACTAGCACTTGACAATATGAGAGTGAAATCACGAGTGGCTAAGGAATGTATTGAGGCATTGAACCATCTGGGAGGATATTGAAACCTCCATTTATGGTGGGTCCCTGGCCATTCTAATGTTAAGGGTAACATTATGGCTGACAAGCTTGCTAAAATGGGCACTAGATCACGCAATGTGATCGAAAGCCCCGGACCCTCTAAAGGTGTTATCAAGTCCACGATTCGAGATTGGTTGGACAAAGAACACTTGAAGAGATGGCGTGAACAAGATGGAAATAGACAGGCCAAAATGGCCTTGGGTAGCGAACTACACCCTGAATGGGCGAAGGAATTCGAACTTATGTCCAGGCGAGATGCAAGGCTGATCGTGAGTCTGCTGACTGGCCATGTGCGCCTGAACTTTCACCTGTCTAAGATGGGCCTGGTGGCATCGCCCTCGTGTCGATGGTGCGATGCTCATCCGGAGGAGGCGCTACATGTCCTATGCCTTTGTTCTGGTCTGAGTGAGCGAAGGCGTGGGGTCTGTGGTGCCTCCACCTTTGATCCCTCTCAGCTGAGAAAAATGAAACTGTCGGAAATCATTAGAATGTGGAAGGGCATAGTCCCGGCCGAAGTGGAGATCTATTGATCTCCTCTGCTTAAGGTGTCAGAACCGACGGGCTCTTGGGACCGCCCAAAGGTGGTACCGGGTTGGCTGGGTCGGCATATCAATGATGAGGGAACAAAGGGCTTGCCCAGGTTCACTGGTGTTGTTAACACCCCTCTACCCCTTTATTATTATTATTATTATTATTATTTATTATTATTACTGTGCTACTTGTCTAAGACCCGACAATATTATTTACATTAATTGTTAGCCTGTATTCCAAATTCATTACTCTGGATATAAACTATTAATAGTCTGTGTACCCTCGCGTTTGTGAGCTTTTTCAGCCGTCTTTAATCCTTTTCAAAGACTTTCTTATTGGCAACATCTTATTGGCGAACCTTCAATGTGTGGCGCTCTCCTACAGCCCAGCTGCTGTGACCAGCGCAAAGTTGGCCCGAGTCTGTGGAAGCTAATGACGCCGGTGCTGCTAACAGTGTTAAAGCCCAGCAAGAACGCGCAACGGGAGTTATCCCCCTACTCCCTTACCCCGACGCCCTCTCACACACACGCTGCAACGCAACCGCGCAAGTGCGGTGGAGAAAACCAAGGGGGAAGGTTGTAGCATGTGATGAGTAAGAAAAGGGGTGGGAAAAGGAAAAAGGTTGCCTGGGGAAAGTGTCGAGTGTTTGACTTCGAAGAAAAACTTGCGGGCAGGGTCTGAGGGCCGAGCCTGGAGGCAGCGGCCTGGAGGCAGCGGCCGCTCTGCTCTCGTTGGCAGAAGTGGGAGATTGTGAGACCTCGTTAATTATTAAAAAAATATACTGAAGAATCTGCCTCGAAAATAATTAAAATTTCTAAAGTTATTCAGCAGTCAGCACCGACGAGGATGTATCAGCATCATGAGTTTCAAATACATGGACGTCGGCACCTTTGATTTTTATGAAAAACTAAAATTTAACTATATTATTATTATTATTATTATTATTATTATTATGAAGAAGAAGAAGAAGAATATTAATAATTCATTTAATATTCATATTTACTATAATAAGTTATAGGTTAAAAAATTAGAATACTTTAATAGAACTGGTTACAGTGAACGTTATTTTTGAATATGTTATTTACCTTGTTTCTGAATGTTCCTTGTTGTTTGTCATTTGTTTTCAAAGTGTAATAAATAGTTTGATGATCACGCAATTTCTTAATGGCAGGTGGTTTCTATTTCATTAACGGCCGCCGGCTGTTAAGATTGCCTTTTCATAGTTAGTTTGCGTTATGCAGATATATTTATAGGACAGTATTACGAAAATTATTTAACGTTCGTCGAAACGGTAATATCATGCTCTTAACGTGCGATATAGATGCACACTATTAACATCAGAGTATCAAAAGATTACCATTATCAATAAATATAATTTATTTAAAATATATGATTAGGAAATTGAGCTTTATAATTATTTGTAAGAGTTCGATTTCATTTTGATTTAATATCATGATTATTTTCCAAATTTGTAAAAAGTATAAAATTCATCATTGAAGATACATATAACATGCTGTATTACAAACTCACAGCATTCTACTTCATTCTCATTTCAAAGCTCTTCTTAGGAACTAGAATGTTGTTTAAGATTCTTGGGAGGTTTCCTTTTATTCTAGGGCTTCACTAAGGAGCTTAAGATTCCGCGATCACCTGATGTCGGCTCAGCAACATTTCTTCACAATACTTCAATGAAGACGACTTGACGAGAGATATTCATATTTGCACGTTAATTAGTGTAATTTTCTTGAGCTATGAAAGGTCGGTTAGGAAGCTCTCTTTCAATACAAAACACTGCATAAGATTTGCTGATTTTGTTACAACTCAGGTTTGTGACCACAAAAAAATATATAACAATCTTACTAATGAATTATTCTTATTTACTTACATTGATAAAACATGCCTCTTAACAAAATGTTTTTTGTAACTAGATAACTCCTGTTATTAAACTATTATATATAGGTTTATTGAAATAGTATTTTTGCGATTACACTGTACGGATAGTAAATGTACTGGATACCAATGAGGGAAAATGTTTTAATTTGAATTTTAATACTAAAAAATGTATGGTGCTAAATATAAAATACTTCAGTTAATAACGCATTAAATAAGTAGGGAAAAGTAATTTCGCCTCAACGTAGAACACTCAAAAGTGACTCTGATGTTTTTCCGATTCCATGTAAAGTTCTTCACTGGCAGGTAGCATTAACAGGAACTGATGCAGCCTGCGATCGCGATGATATTCATCATTAGAAGACGTCAAACTGCTGACGGCCCCAGATGCGACGATGACTTGAGTGCCTAGCATATGCAAGTGGAGACGAACCCGCTCGGGAGCATTGCTTGCGAAATTAGAAACTAGATAATTGGTCAGGAACTCGTCAGGAAAGTTCTCTCGTCACGCAACCCCAACGCGCCACGAAAGCTACATCGCATATAATTTGATAGGTATGAGAGGCAAGTTTCGTCTTCAAGTTGCAGGCTTTCTGTGCTACGCAAAAGAAATACTTTCCGTGATGCGCCAAGGAAGAAGTTCGTGTTACATGCTAATGCAATTCTACATTCAAAGAGACAAGCAAGACTTTTTCGGATATAAACCTTTCGAAACTTCTTGCTTTAATCATATTTACATGACATATTTACTTTTCAACTTATTTTTAATATCTTAACTTAAAAGTATATCTCATATTTTATCTCATAATTACATGTAATGTGTGTGTTACATGTTACTAATTTAAATGCATTTTACTGTATCATTTCAATGATTTAATTAAATCATTTTTGTGTCAATAAATTACTTTGTACATGGGAGGAGATGCAACTATTGAAAAAGACGCGAAGATCAAAACGACCTTGAACTGTTTTCAAATCACCCATCGGAAGAACATTTTTGGTAGCTCATTTCTTTGCACTCTCAATATACTGTTGTCGATTATTTGTTTGCTGCTTTGTTACGGTTTGATTTTGCATAATCAGGAGGATCACTAGCCAGAGCCCTCTTTACCATTCTCTGACCTTTTCTAGTGCTTCACTCTCTTCCGGTCGATTGCAAACTCTCAAGGCTCACAAAGAATGTCCCGCTTTGCAAGAAGAGCGCTACGCAGTGTTATAAATGTCTACAAATTCTCTTTCGTTGATTGGAAAAGTGTACCTACAAACAACGCAGAGCTGTGAAAGTTTCAGATCATGTAATGTTCACTAATTTTCTATCGGACAAGGCTAATTCAAAGAGATGGGTCAACAGGGTTGTTTCCCTGTTTTTGCCCCCATCAATTCAACGCCCTAAAAGTCCTGAAACAGTAGGCCGCTGGTCGCGGGCGATCCTTCCTTCCGCTTCCTGTTGCCACTCCTTTTCTGTTACACTCTGTAACTAGTATTGCTTTCAGCACTATTACTTTTAAGAAAGTTCAATGTTGCGAATATATCGTTGTTGAGGAGCTTCTTAATATTATAATTGATTGTGTTAACGGACGCGTTTTAAAAAATACATGTTCAAGCCCAATAGTGATTTGTACTTATGTGATTGAAGATACGATGTGTAGCAGCTGCTAATGAATAACATAAAGGTTGGCAACTTAGCAGCTTGAATTTGTTGCATTCTACTAGAAGAATTGTTTCCCCAGCTGAGTACTTACTGTATGCGTTTGTTGGAATATAGTACCATCCTTAGATTCTGGTTATAGGCTGATCATCCATCTTCATGATCTGTAAAGTCTGGGCACATGTGGATATGCGGATGTAACTTCCAGGCTGAAGTCTGTCTGTAGCAAGTTAAGAAGAAATGAAGTGCAAGTCAGGGTCTTTAGAGAAAGTCTGCTCCAACGTACCCCCGGCCTCATCGTGAGGTGCCAGATCGTTGCAATCGCTGCGCGATGGAGATCGACCGGTGCGCCGCTGGGGGCGCGGCGTCTGCCGTAATTGCGACGAGGCGTCGCGTTCAACGGAGGCAATTGCCTTCGATATTAACGCGAGCCTCGACGAACGGGAATTAATTGAAAGGAATGGAATGTAACGTGACAACGGTGGAGGAGGGGAAAGGCGCGGACATCTGTTCGCAGGGGACAGATGCCCGTGTCACGGATTGCAAATAAGGACGGTATTTTGTGACATTTTTTGTTAATCATCTGATGTAGATAATTGGATGGGTCTGGCAAAATTCGAGATACCGGACACCTTTCAATTTTCCTCTGACAGAGCAAATAAGTAAAATAAAAAGTACAATTTCTTCATCTCATTATCTTCAGAATCTGTTCCTTATAAACCAAAGTGACATATTTGTACATATTTACAGTCATTTATTTGAAATATACAAATATTTATTTCTTAATCTAATATATACATTAATACATACATATATACATTTATACATTTTAGTTGCCGTCTGGCTTAATGAAAATTCTTACTTCTATGAGTATTATACATATATACATATATTTTTTATGATACATAAATCTATTCTAGATCTACGCAGGGACTCCAGCTTGTCGTCTGGTGTTGTTGCAGATCGTTGTTGTCGTTGGTGTTGTTGTTCCGCAGCTAGCTTCCTGTGGCACGGGGTGGAGGAGGGCGCCTCTGCGGACTCTGTCCCGCGCTATCTGTTTGTACTCACGCGGGGCCAGGTGTATATTGCCGGTGTGCGTGTAGTAGCATGCCGCACTGCCATCAATGGCCTCAGTGACTATTTTTTCCCTTAAAGCTTTTAGTTTGAGGCCATCCGCAACTTTCTTTAGTGCGGCGTCACTACCCGCACACCATTCTCCCAGTGCCCCTATCACAAGCGGGAGTACTTCGGCGCTGTGGTAACCGACGGTAATGAGGTGAGCGCGGGTGGCTTCGTATTTTAGGCGCTTCTCTTCTAATTTCTTCTCAAGTTTGCCTTCTCGTGCGTCAGCCACCGCGAAGTCTACCACGAGTGCCATTCTGCCCCGCGCGAGTACGAGATCAGGGCGACTGCTGCCCACCACTGCCTGATTCTCCCGGAGCACCTGCCACCCCGCTGCAATGGCTGCTTCTTTATAAATGGCCCCGATGTTGTTGTGTCGGGCGTTCCATAAAGGTGACAGGTAGCGGCACCCCGTGGTAACGTGACCAATGTTCTCGGATGCTGGTTGCCCGTTGTTCCACGTACATTTCATTCTACAACTTTTGGTCACGTTACCTGGGCAGCAGTTGAGAGCTGGAGAGGAGTTGATCCTGGCCGGAAAAAGAAACTTATAGGTGGGAATTTTCATGTTCCTGCCAGACTGTAGGAAGTAAGTAGATTCCTTCCCCAACCCTTTGAGAGCGCTTGCATATATGCCTTGGGCGGGCTGTTCCAGCCAGCGCTGGGAGTGTGCCCTATGGAAAGCGTCACGTAGGCGTCTCACCAGCGATGACCGGTCCTTGGCGCTCAATGTCACTCTGTTCTCATCTCCATTCCCCTCCTCCGTGTTCGTCCCCAGTCGGCAGGTGACTGCATCACCGCAGGAAGTGGCGGAGTCTCTGAGGGCACCAGTATCCCCAGCGGTGCTGCTGCAGCCCGGACGGGTCGAGAAGGTTCGAGGATGGGACTCCACACCGGCGGCGTCGCCCGCACTTGCTCCTATGGTTGGTATCAGCTCCGGGTCGACGGCCCCGACAGGAGAGGGAGTGCTAGAGGTCGCTCCTCGCGGTTCCGCTATGCTGCGCCCAGTCGGGCCCAGCGGGGGTTTCGTCCGTTCGTACGCAGGTAGGGGGAAGGTGTGGGGAAGTGTGATGTCAGGAGTGTGGGTGTTCCCTATTGAAGTGTTGTAGTATCTGAAAAGTCATTTCAGTATTGTCAGTGTAAACATTAGTCAATAAGAGACACGTTTCTTAAACCTAGTTATAAATGTCGAAAATATAGCGGCGTTTACATTCTATTTGAGGGAAGAAGAAATTATTGAAAGTGTAAGCTGTAAGCTTTTACAAAAACCTGTTACACAACCATTTCTTCTAAATAAATGTGTTGTTTAAATTCGTTTTAAATCGCGTCATTAAAGGACACTGTTTGCACACACTCACTGTTTGCATTATAATGAAGTTTCATTAAGTACATTTGCCTACTTTGCATACAAAAAAATTAAAATCGTATTATTAATTTAAATGTTATGTTTATTTTCCCAAGACCAGTGTTAAAAATAAAATCAACATTTTCAACCATTTCAATGATTTTTTAAAGAAAGAAAATTAGATAATTGAAGATATTGTACGGTAACTCTCCTATCGCAATTACTTTAATTATTAGAATTTTCAAGAAATTATTTTATTTTTATCATAAGAAGGAAATATGAGCGTGATGATATTAAATAAGTGTCTGTTGGAAGAAAACTAAGAAATTTATATCGTTATCGTTAAATATTCTCGAAAACAGAAGCACTTCTTTCTCAAATTAACGCACAACAAATAATTTCTTCCCCAGCGATGTCTATCGTAGCCAATGCATCGTTGCATGTATACATTAGAATAGAAATGGGAATGTTAATAAGGAATTAAAGAGGCGAAATGTCATTTCTACCATCTTGAAGGGAAATCTGAATTGTATTACAGAGAAGGATGCACAAGTGAAAGTTACCAGGAAGCTATTGCTACTTCTCTGCGAAGAGGCTTGAAGACTCCGGCGACAAAATCATTACACTAATTACTTTCCAGAGTCACGGAGAGACAAAAAAATATAGACAGAAACGGGTTTCACCCGAAGATAATAGGGTGACTTGCAATTCTAATGTGAAGCGACCAATGTGTGGTGTACAATACCCAATTGAATGAGAACTCTCATTTTCAGTTACAAAGCAATACCTTTTTGAGTCCAGAAATATTTTTCCCAGCACTTTCTCAATTTTCTCAAGGAATAATATGAGTAATACACACTTACTAGCTGTTCTAAAGAGAAGACATATAGCATAACAGCACATTTCAATGAACAAATACGACATGCTATTAGCTCAATAGATGCGTGGAATATTTTTAAAACTACCAGTGAAAGTGTAAAGAATTGAAAAATATACTACGTAGAAAATGCATCGAATCGCAATGCAATGCATTTTTGCACGGAGTTGCGAAGTGTAATTACAGATTTCTGTAGGCGTGTTCCGAGTCGGTATTGGTGGTGGAATGTGGAGTGAGAGCCGGGGCCGTTGAGCGGGAGCTGCCAGGGCTGAATGCAACGCGGAGTGGGTGTGGGGCCTGTCGGCAGCCGCAGCACGCGGGAACACCAACTCGCGATGTCGGAGGAGGAAATTGATGCGGCACGGCAGAACGACGCAGCAGCGTTTAAGGATTCTCAAGTCATGTGAGCGTTTTTTAAATCCTCGCCTAACAAAGAAAATTCATAAGACGAGGGAGTAATGTAATTGTGCGCCGGAAAACGGCGAATTTTCGGCAGAAAAACTCTTACTACCTGGTAACAAAAAAGTGGATATATCTAGTTGATAAATATAGATAAAGATCCCTCTAATGCATGGTGTAGCAAGAATCCGTTTTGTGGATTCTTGATACCGGAACATCAATTAACGGCAAAATGTCCACCTATCAGCCTGCCTGTACTGTCTGTCCATCTGTGGTCAACGTTAGCGCGTAAACTAATCAACTAATTGTAACGTACTAGCCAGCGAGCCTCGTGGCAGCTATTTGGGGACGCGTGGTAAGGAATTTGTAACAGAAAATCGCCTCGCCACAGGAGGGAGAGAAGGGTTTTCCTAAAAGCCAACACGCAGCAAAGGGAGATACGAGGCTTTGGGGTCCTCCAGTCTTAAGGAACGGAGACCCAAACCTCAGAGGCAAGCAGTGCGCTGCGGAGGCGGCGTGACGTAGTAGGTCACGTGAGCCTCGAGTATATAAAGGAAATGCACAGAGCCAGTGGGCGGGTTCTGGAGACAGTGGGAGAACCTCGTGCAGTTGCACAAAATCTTGGCGCCATGACGGTGCAGCGGCGAGCAGGGCTCGCGAGGCAAGCCACTTGATGACGAGCCTATGGAGGACTTTCTGTCCTTGGGTGACTGCGATCACGTGAGAGCGATGCTGCTCCGAGCGTGCTCCGAGTGCGTGCTCCGAGATGAGGAATGCCACGACTCGCGACCGATTCTCAATCGGGTACGATCGCGTCTGCGATCGAGGCAAACCATCAGTTAGTACGCCTGTACGGACTTTGTTTCCCAGTGTGACATCCGGCCACTGAAGCTTGGCTTTGTACGCGCTTC
This sequence comes from Gryllus longicercus, assembly GCA_038098605.1. Taxonomy (NCBI): domain Eukaryota; kingdom Metazoa; phylum Arthropoda; class Insecta; order Orthoptera; family Gryllidae; genus Gryllus; species Gryllus longicercus. The sequence goes on along the minus strand of JAZDUA010000176.1, from coordinate 1,545,315 downwards.
AGATGTAGGAGTGGCGAGTGCCACAATTGGAACCGATCATCAATCGGGTTTGGATCGCTCCCACGAACACGGGATAGCAGGTTTATCAGAGCTAGGGTGTAAAGTGTAAATTCATTGTAAATATTTATGTTTTCTTTGTAAATAAATATTTGTTGAAAACTCTGTGACTGTGTTCGCTGTGAGTATCCATGACGTCACATAATTTTCATCAAATTTGAATCACCATTTGAATTAAATATATACAAAAAAATATTCCTCAGTCTATCTAAATGAACTCGAGACTTTGGGAGTTACACTGATATTTTCATTTTTTACAGTTATTGATGCGAAACAAAATTGGGCTTGGGAGTGGTCGGTGAATAACAAATAGAAATATCCGAATTCACTTCACTAACTTCACTCGCTAACTTGTGCTGAGGCTATGTTACATCCGATAATTTTTGTCATTCCGCCAAATGGAGAATGCCCGCAAGAAATCAAAGTAGCTACATTGCATGCAAAAAAATAACTTTAAAGCTTCCTTTAAAGAAACATTACTTGCATGCGGCTTTCTTTGATAAAAATTTGTCTATTGCAAGTTTAATTGAAACTGTGATAAAATAAACAAAGCTTTGAAATTCTGTAATTATGTTCTACCCGTTTATAAACCTAATTCACAAGCATAAATATTCCAATCGGGTTTTCTTCATGATTTCTATCGATTCTTATAAAACTGTTTGGGTGATTTATGAGCAAATCATCAAAATTAACCCCAACACTGATCTCGCATTTCCATCTGCAGACACTGATCTCATATTTTCAGGTTGGAGCTCGACTCGTCTACCTGGCGAAAGTAAATATTTCACAGAGAGATGCGATCTTTGACGATGTTTAACTGTTTCAGAACCCGTCAAATCAATAGTCTACGTACCACAAGAAGAAAGTGTAATAAATGGCAGATTCGCAAAAGGCATTTGCGAAGTATTCGTTAGAACAATGGGAAAAATTCCGTATTGTGGCCTACTTATTGTGCTTAAGCTTTGCCTTCGGAGGAGGAGGAAGAGGATGAACAGGAGGAAGAGGAGGAGGAGGATGTGGATGATGATGATAAAGAAGAGGAGGAGGAGGAGAGGACGATTGTTGCCAAAATAATTATGCGTTACATTTTAACATTAGCTGCACTCAGTCCTGGTAAGTTTGAAAGTGGATTTCCTTCCGAACATTGAGTTATGTGATTGGTAAGTCTAACGGGTTTGATATACTGTTTATTAGATTAAATTAAATTAAAAAAGCTTTAAATTTGACAACGCACTATTTTCTTCTTCATGGCAATGTGTGATAGGTGATATCATCGTATTCCCAGTCACAATTCAATATCGACTCGTGACACGTGCAACATGAACTTACGTAGTAAAGCAAAGCTAAAGTTAATGTCTAATAATAATAATAATAATAATAATAATAATAATAATAATAATAATAATAATAATAATGTCTTTATTAATGGCGAGGCTCAGGCCATAGGGCCTGCTCTTCCGCCTAACCACTGAATTTACATACATTTAGAGTATTAACATTTTAAGAGGAGAGGACAAGCTGTTCATTTACGTCTGGGAGAACAAATCTAGGGACCATCCGGCATACGCCTTAAGCGATTGAGTAAACCCAGAAAAACCTCAATCAGGATGGCGGCTTAGGGCCGAACATTAATAGAACTGAGTAGTGAAAGGGAAGTTTCGTGAAAGAGAACAGAAAAGACGTGAAGGGGAAGGGATCAAAAAGTATAAATGATAAAGTTTGTGAGGGAGAGGGAAGAGAAAAAAAGCGAAGGAAAGGACGAAGAAGTAGTAGGCGAAAAAAGTGAAGTTATTTAAGGAACGTTACAGAAAGGTACGTTCAGTTTACAGTAGCACTTAACATAAATATACAACAATTTTTACACCAGAGAAGCACAATACACTATAAGCTAATAACAACAGTAATTTTAAACACAATACTGGCAGTATTAAGGAACAATACAAAGAGTGCGGGTATCTTAACATCAATTTTGTTTACGCCAATATATTGTAGTGAATATCCTGATGATGGTACAAAGATAGCTACAAGAATATTTTATCTGGAACGTCACTAATATTTTTGTATATTTTATTAACAATTTCATTAGGGTACACAGAAAAATAATAATGCTCATAATTTAGGTGTGAGAGAGAATGGAAGATGAGGACAGAGCAATGAGGTATGGGGTAGAATATTGAGAATAAAGAGGGGGAAATAGAGCGTGTTTAACGGGGGCGGTGACCGGGCGCTTGGAAGTGGGAGAAGTCTGGAGATTGAAGAAGACGTTAACGCCGTTCTATATGTCGTTATTCCTTACCCATGTGGTTAATTCAGCTTTGAATTTGCCGAAAGTATTTAAATGTTTTAGTCTCGCTGGTAATTTATTCCAGGCTCGGATAGCTGTAATGGTGAATGATTTACTGAATGAAGTCGTGTTGTGACGTGGTACACAAAGCAGGGCTGATTCACGAGTTCGATTTAGTTTCAGAGGATTGAAGTTACTTATGAGGCGTGTTGCATGAGAACCGGTTAAAACTTTATAAAGAAGAAGTAAAGAGTGGAGTAACCGTCTTTTATCTAGAGTAAGCATACGAATTCTGTCAAAAAATTCGGATACATGGTCGTATTTTCTTAGATCAAAAATAAAACGTACGCATGCGTTCTAGGCTACTTGAAGTTTACGTTGTAATTTGAATGTCATGTTGGTCAGAAGAAAGTCGCAATAGTCGAAATGTGGCATGATAAGTGATTTGATGAGAGTCTCACGTGTGCTACCTGGTAAAAGTGCTCGCAGGCGTTGCATTGAAGCAAAAACTTTACGGCAGGTTGAATCTACGTGCGAGTTCCAGCTGAGAGTGTTGTCGATAACTACATCTAGGTTCTTTACTTCAGAGCACCAAGGTAAAATGGTGTCATTTATATAAATATTGGGCAAAGGAGAAGAAGAGATTTTATTCATAGTGCATTTCGCGCTGATAACCATGCACTGTGATTTGTTTGGGTTTAATTGTATGCCTAAAGACGCTGCCCAGTTGTTTACCGCTATTAAATCTTCATTAATTTTTTGTACGAGTGAAACGAGGTGAGACGGGTGACCACTTAGATATATCTGAAGATCATCGGCATACATTTGATGACTGCAATATTTAAATGCATTTCCCACGTCATTTACATAGATTAAGAAGGCCAGTGGCCCTAAAACAGTGCCTTGAGCAACTCCGCGGTTAAGCTTCAAGTCCCTTGAGCTACGGCTACCGGACACCACTCTTTGGGTTCTGGAAGTTAAATAATTAAGAAACCATTTACACGTGGGCTGTGCAAATCCCATGATCTTTAGTTTGGCGAGCAGGATGTCGTGATCTACTGAATCGAATGCTTTGCTGAAATCCAGAAGAACCAAAATAGTTATATTACTGTAATCTATTGCTGTTCTCGCGTCTTCAGTGACGTTTAGTAGTGCGGTTCCAGTATTTCTGCCGGAACGGAAACCTGATTGCTGATCGTTTAAAAGTGATTTTGTTCGAAGATACTGTTCAGTTTGCTTCCGGACGACTTTTTCGAGTACTTTAGAGATAGTTGGGAGGATGCCAATTGGGCGGTATTCAATAGTTTTTGGTTGATGTTGTCTTGGGAATAGGATACACGAGCGCAGTCTTCCAGGATAAGGAATATTGCCCGCTCATTAGTGAGAAATTTACGATTTCGGTGATGATTGGGTATGTCACATCTAAGCTATTTTTTAGCAGCTTGGCATTTATACCATCGGAACCTGAAGCATTTGATTTGAGACTTTGAACGATTTTGATTATATCCTGATGTTCAACGGACGAAAAGAAAAATGTATCGTTGAATTTTATTTCTGCGTTTTGGAGAAACAAAAGAGATTGCCATTCCAAGTTACTGTCAAATGAAGGAACGTTATTTATGAAACTGTGATTTAGTGATTCTAAGGGTATATTCGTTTCAATTTGGGGAGGACCTTTGCTTATTCCTAGATATTTCAGATTTTTCCAGATCGTTCTCGAGTCGTTGTTTCTGCCGAAGGAGGAAGCTCTTCAATAAAATTTATTTTCAATTCACTGCTTAGCGTAGTCTGAACGATAATTTAGTCTTTGGAAAAATGAAAAAAGTTTTAAAATATCGCTGAATATCACAGTAACAGAAATATATTATTTCAATACTTAATAAATAAGTTATCAAATAAGTCTATATCCTCTCTTAAGAAAAGGGTGCGCTTTCACAGCAGCTTCCTCTCTCCCAGAGCTACTCTTCCCATGATAACATCGATATTTCACAGGAGTGCAGGGCCAACAACGCGCGGATGAGCGCGGGTAATGACAAGGGGGCAAATCAGAGGATGCGCGCGCCCCGTCGCCGTCAGTTGTCACTCAGCTTCACCAGCGGTGCAACGCACAGAAGGCGAAGGAACGAATGCCAAGCAAAGCTTTCACCAAATGTCAACAGCAGCTTTTCAAATGCACGGGCATTCGACGCCAGCGGCATGTTCGAGAAGTCACATCCAGGCATGGCACTCATGCCAAAACTCTTCACAGGAGTTGATGAATATTCACGAAAATTGAACTTCCGTTTCTCTGCTTTTTCACCACAGACTAACTGGTTTATCTCCCAGATTCTACAAGCGAAGTTCAGTGGACGCAACTTCCTCGATATTGCTCGATTCGCCTACACTTACTAACACGCTAAAATAGTATTTTTGTCAATTTCTTTTACTCTGTAGTTAATGTCTTAGAGTTAATCAATATCTTCACGATTCAAGTTACCTTTCGTTTACGGTGATTTTTATTTTCGGTTCAATCCTTCTCAAATATCACGGAAAAACTAGGACTTAATTTTCCTTGTTTAAAACCCATTTCGTCTTACATTTTGTTTTCAAGAATTTTGCTTTGCAGATAATTTTCTACTGTCATAATTTCATTTTTAGCCTCCTTATTCTTAAACACATTCACGTCCATATAACTCTTATTCAACTCTCGATCATTGATAGAATTTACATGTGCGACAACATATCTGGGAACTATTCAGATCAGAGGTTTGGTGGTATTGTACCACCACATAACAGACAGCACATAAAACCGAACTGGAACATAAGCCACCTTCAATACATGAAACATTGTTTAGTTGACTATAGATATAGAATAAAAGAAAAGCAGGAAGCTTAACCCCCTCTTTCACTTCAATCATAAAAATTGTAATAATCAATGTTGGCAATGATTACTACAATTATTTCATCTGAACTTCCTGAAGTATACGAAACATAATTGAAATGTTCTCACTCTTATTGAACTGGAGTCTTCCTCTTTTTCATTGTTCGGAGCCGAGAAGATACGACAGAAGATACTGAAGTCAATATAAAGGTATGTAATCATTTATTGCCTTCAGTTTGTGCATCGTTCTGAAATAATAGACTTCATTGTTCACACATGTTCTAAAAAACGTAATACCTCTGGTTTTGTTAACTGTTCAGAGTAAACATAAAAATTGTAAAGCGGAACTAGAGTAAAAAGGTAAATCTAACAAACTATTGTTAACCATAATCAATATTAATCGTATTCACTCGACAAAGTTATGCATTATAATGCTCACATTATCCGGGATTTCAAATATTACACTTTTTCTTATCCCTTAACTTCCCTTTCAAACCCCATTTGTGATGTAATTTATACAGTTAAAACCTCGAAATACGATTATGTCGGAATGAATGCGAAAATAAATAAAAAACTAAATAAAGTTTCCTACCAGATTCCAAATATATATCGAAAAAATATTTCATCAACACAACAAATCTATTATAATTTACCCCTCATTATGACCCTCCCATCATCCATACAGTGGGAGGCAAGAGTCATCTACCACTGATCAGTTGCACAGGAAGTGAAAGGCATCAGAGTGTAAGTCTCCTCCACCGCCTGCGCTCGGAGACAGTTTTGGCATTCGCAATGACCATCATGGTCATTATCAACATCATGAGGTGTAAGGCGGAGATGTATAACATTTAAGAGATTGTTATTCGTTACGAAATGAAAATATAAAATTTGATACGAGTTGTATTAATTCGTAGGAAAGAACAATTGAGGGATGTAGCGTCGGATACTACGGACGCAAGTTTTGTTGAGAGAGATTGAAGAGAGTTTGCTAATTAACGGAAATATTGACGAGACATTCTGGTTTTAAAATCCAATTAGTAGTGACTTCAAGATATTGGAAGTTGGGCGAAACCTTGCGGAAAGTTCTTGAGAAAATTAATCGGTGGTTCTATAGTAAGAAACAAGATATCTGCGAAAGCGGAGAAGGTAGCATTTGCTGATTGATTCTAGTTACAAGAGTTAACTAATAATTACTTGTGTTTGAGTAATATGTGTGTTCTTATAAAAAATATGAAGTGTTCCTATGTGAATTGCCTCAAGAGTGAGGCCAACGGACATCGAGGTTTGGTGAGGGGCAATACAACTGCAACTGAATTTATTGACGTTCAAACGACAGCGGCATTAACGTATGCATATGCTGTTGCAGGAACGCGAGTTCATTAGATTCTTAACAATATTACAGAGATTTCGTTTTCAGCTGTTCAACTTCACGTGACAGCTGCCATATTACAGAACTGAGAATCTACAGGGGGTTGTGTCGCAGGCGAATCGTTACAGGAGCCTTGCGTCGAATGGCATGCCGCGGCAGGTGCATCACGTGACGAGAGTCTGCCGCAGGCACCTCCTCTGGCTCCTTGCCGGAAGACGAACCTCGCGGGAAACTTTTCGTCAGTTCCGCTTTTTCCGCCCGCACGGACCCACTTTCCATTGCCCTCTCCCAAGGCGACGCTAACAATGATGCTCAGGCCGCGAATTAACTCAACGGCACACGCTACTCGTTGCTGTTTTCGTTTCACGCAACAAAACATCTTACATTTTTGTTGCTCTATGAAATGTTTGTCAAACATGTATACACGTGTACTTTTGTTATTTATTCACACACATACACATACACATACACATACACATACACATATACATGTATATGCATATGTATATGTACATAGTACGGAGTTGCTCTAGAGCTGTCGCCGTTTCTCCGCTCTCAGTCTCCATGCTTCTCTATTTGACCATATATCTTGCATTTCTCTTGCCGTCATAGCCTCTTGCACTCCCTGCTGCCATGCAAGTCTGGGTCTTCCTCTCTTCTGTCTTTCTGTCGGCATCCATTGCAGGACTCTTTTTGGCCATCTTTCATCAGTCATTCGCATAAAATAACCGTACTAGACGATTTGTTTTTGCTCTATTTCGTCAAGGGTGGATTTCTTTACATCCATTTCTTTCTTATGTCGTTACTGATGCGGTCACGTCTGCAATAACAGCAACTTCTACGCCAGAAGTCCATTTCAAGAGCCAGCAGCTTCCCTTTTGTTCTTTTATCAATGCCCCAAACTTCTGAACCGTATGTTGTAACACTCTTAACTAGTGAGGAGTAAAGACGTCTTTTCGTAGTGATGGTGATGATTTTGTGTTGTGATGGTTGATGAGTGATGGTTTTGTTCCATAAGACAGAATTTGTACTTCGTGTCACGTTTCTCCCCAAGCTTATTCTTCTCTCAATTTCTTCTTGGCTATTTTCCTTATTGTTAAAAATTACACCAAGGTTTTTATATTTGTTTACTCCTTTCATTTTTGCTCCATTTTCCAGAAGATCTTTTATCTCATTGTTACCAACTGCCAGGTATTCAGATTTGCCCATGTTAATATTAAGTTCTGCTTTTAAAAAGTGTTCATTGAGTTTACGGATCATGAAACTCAAATCTTCCGTATCTTCTGCAATTACTACCTGGTCATCGGCAAAATATAAAGTATACAATTTATCCCCTCTCATCGTCATTCCCATTACTCTTCATTGTTCCTCCCACTGCTGTAAAATTTGATGCAGATATATTTTAAACAGTGTTGGGGAAAGACAGTAACCCTGACGAAGACCTTTACTGACTGGGAATGGATCCGAGAGCCTGCTGTAGACCTTAATCTGGGAGGTGTTGTTCCTTTGTAGATTCTGTGTGGCTCCAATTACGTTTTCACTGATTTTAAGTCCATCCATTTCTTCCAATACTCTAGCAACCGGTACATTGACATACTCCTTCTGAAGATCAATGAAACGCAGATGAACTTCCCTACCTCTCTTTGTTCTCTTTTCTATAAGTTGTTTTATTGTAAATATATTGTCTATGACCAATCTACCGGCAGTAGAACCACATTGTTCCTCTCCTATGTTTCCTTTTATCTCTTCTATTTTATTTCGTATTATCTTGCTATACAGTCTACCTATAGATCCAATAACTGCTATTCCTCAGTAGTTTGTTTCATTGTCTCTAGATCTTTTCTTATGGTTCGGTGTTAGGTAAGACGTTTGCCACTCCTGAGAAGGATCCTCTACATTCATGCACCTTAAAAACATGTTTTTGAGAATTTTGTGCTGTTTATAGGGACCATATTTCAGTAATTCTGCCGGTATATCTCCCGGACAGGTGAATTATTGGATTTCATGGTCTTAAGTGCTTTTTCTAAATATTTAATTGTCAGATCTACCCTATGCTCAAATTTCACTTCCTTGTGTGACTGGTAGTTTCTGTTTTCTAGCAGCAGTCTTCTGAAATACTCTTTCCAATAATTGATTCCAATGTTTGATAATGCAATATTGTTTTTTTCATTCGATTTAATAGATTTAATTTCTTTCCTGGCTTCTGAGCTCCGTGTTCCATCTATGAATTTTTCTATATAATCGCATTTATCCAGCCAGAATTTATTCTTCTTTGATAACACTGATTTACTTCTCTACTTATTGCTTTGTACAGTAAATTAGTTTCAGTTTTTTTGTCACTAAGCCATTTTAAATACAGCTCTCTTTTACTCTTAATATTTTCTTAGACCTTTCTTAGACCTTTCTTAGACTTTTCCTAGACTTGTGTCCTACCAATACTGTTTCGGTTTTCATTTACAAGTATCTAAAGCCTCTTCTGCGGCTTGGTGAATACTTTCTTTTATGTGTTCATATTATTTTTGAATTGGCCAGTGTTTAACCAACAGTTTAGTTTCAAGTCTTTTTCTTGTGAGATATGCTATACTTTCATCGAAAAGACTGCTTAATTTGTATTAGGTAGGTTTCATGAAAATTTCCTCTTTATCTTCTTTATTCGTGCTATTCGATGTAAATATTATGAATATTTTAGCAATTACCAAACAATGATCGGGCTCCCCGTTTCACTCTAACATCTTGTACTCTGAGTGAAGTTTTTGCTTTGTTACACAAGAGGTCTATTATAGATTTGAGTTTTATTGTATGTTGATACCAGGTGTATTTATGAATATCTTTATGTTGGAAGAAAGTGTTATTAATTTTCATTTCATACTCTTCACAAATATTAATGTCTTTTTCCATTGTCATTGCGAGTTTCCTCACCATGTTGACCCACAACACTGTTGTTCATGTCTCTTCCAACTCTGCCTTTAAAATCTTTTTATAACATAAAAATAAGTATGACTTATTTTAATAGGTAGTTATTACACATATAAATTACATAACATAAGTGGCTAGGTCGAAGGTCTTTAAGCCATTACAAAACCTACATTCTAAAGCATTCTAACCTTTCGAATTCTAGTATTCACCCCAGATGGTCCCTCCATCGCGCCACAGTTGCAAAAAAGAGCACTTAGTACGGCTAAGGAAAAATTCCCTGAAGGAGTTCCCTAAGGAAAACCGGCATTAGATGATGAGTACAAGATAATCTACTAAATTCTTTCTAAACTATTTATGTCTTGGCGCGTACGTCATGTATTTTGGTATTTGGCCTTCTCAGAACCTGACAAGAAATAGCGGCACAAAAGATCCTTCACAGTCTCACTTCTGCGCTTACTATTCGGATACCTAATCCCATTACAATAATTAATCAGGATCATATTTGATAGTGTAATTCCATCAATATTGCACTTACCGACTCAACTCTCTCAATCAGTCGCAGCTTACGACACAACTGACGTTATGCGACATCAAGCCTCCAAAGAAGCAACCTAACATTAAATGTTTGCTAAACACGTGTTGCGTTATAGAACAGTCCTTTGTTTTATACTATTGGAATATAAAGAACGTCTCTACTGTATAAATACTGTACCATCTTATTGGGAAATTCGTGAAGACTTTTCGTTGAAATATTAGTTTGTTACAGCGCTATACGAGAGTATTTTACTTGTTGTTTTTTAGCAGTGTGCCTGATACTTTTCGGTAAATAATTTTGATTTTCTTCAGTAAAACTGTGCTGCTGCTGCTGCTGCTGCTGCTGCAAGAAGACACTAGTTCCATCTAATGATGGAATGAAGGCGATGTGTGATCCCCACTCCATGTAATATCCATGTTCATTAATCTAAAAATCCTGTGACTCATGAGTCTGGATCCCGTAACTCCTTAACAGGTTTGTCGGTAAGACGCCACTGCTACCTGTTCCATTGTGTAGAAGGGCGAATTGAAGTCATTAGAGAGCGCGAGCTATGTCAGGCTTCCAAGCAAGAATCGCTGGTTTATGAGCACGTTTAGAAAGCAAGATGTGCCAAAAGAACCCTTTGCGTACACTAGTCGTAAATCTGGACTTGTCCCCAAAACGAACTTCCTTGGTCGGTCAGAGGACGTGTGGCAAGCGGGGGTCCTATCAGATAGACACAGATCTGCCCCTCTCAGGGACACGCTGCGCAACCGGTCCTTGGTTCCTCCGGCCTCTGCGAAGCCACTCGCGCTTCGGCCCCGCCTTTCCCTACAGACGCTCCAGGAAGACAAACAATGCGTAGAAATGATATATTTTGGCAATCGCTAAAAATGCGAAATGTTACCAAACGTGGAGGAAAATTAGTAATTGTATGTTTGACGGTCGTTGTGGCATATTTCCGAAGGTTTGTAATCTGCAATAAAAAGGAAATCGATCGCAAAATGCGAAATCACGTTCAAAGGGCGAAATGGTTATGAATCTGCAATATAATTGCTAAATTGCATTTGATGGTTTCGTTCGTGTTCGTTCTCTAGCTACGGATGCGGCATCGCTAACAACACATCGATGTTTGAAAACAATTAATTTGACAGAAGTCAACATTGTAAAAGCTGAAGGATTTTTCAATGAATATAGTTTAATTGTTACTGACGGAAGAAATAGGTTAAAGGATGGCAACATTGAAATATGCTCTCAGTTAATTTTTTCACTTTTGTTACATATTGATAATATTTATATAAATTGATTTTATATAACAAAATACTGACTTATTAAAACAAACCAAGGTTCTTTTAAAAAGTATTTTCAAATTGCAGAATAATCATTTTCCTCTCCTTTGAATAGTGTTATTCAAAAACCTCTAGTACTATAAAAGACAGGAATCATTCTAAGGATTAAAAAGTACTTGTTTAAATACTTGATCACAAATGGAGAAATATTAAATTAATTTCCCTTATTTCCTGATTTTATTTGGAAAATCCAAAAAGCATCTCAATATCTTATCTCAAAGAGAACTTCCTTAAGAATAATTTTCTCAACAAATCCTAAAAAATGATAATTTAAATTTTATAGTGTTATAAAATGTTATATCATTGTTTTCAATATACAATTTAAAAAAATGGAAAGTGATAAATTCTACCATCTCTAAATTCACCTCTACATCAGAACGCCTTTTTGAACTGCAATAAAATTTACTGCATTCCTATTTTTTAAATACCAGAAAAGTAGCGTGATCCATACAATCATGTATATTATTATTCGTCTTGTAATGATTGTCAGGTAAAATCAATTATGAATTATCTGACATTTCGTTGCCAACATGTAGTAGGATGTATACGAAGAATCACTCATATTTTATCAGTTTATTATCAAGGACCTATAATAAAGCTTAGATTTGGAAGTAGGTCCATAGAATCACGAGTAGCATCTCAATAACAGTTAAGTCATTTGTGATTGAGATGTAACTTCTGTTAAGAACAATTGTTATAATTTAGAACAGGTGGCGGTGTGGAGGCGTCTTAATCAATTAGCAAAGGAAGGGCGGCGCGAGCGGCTCCGGCGGCGGAAGGAGCGCTGGGAGCGCATTGGTCGAGGGGGAATAATTGAGGCGCGGGGGCGTCGACCGGCGCCGTCGGTGGCGGCACGCGTGACGAGAAGGGAAGGAAAGAGCGCCACCGCCGAGAGTGAAAGCTCCGCCGCCGACGCCACCTCCCACGCCCGCCCGCGCCGCGACGGCACCCGACCTCCGCACGGTGCCAAGCCGCGCCGCCCCACCCTCGCGACCACCTGTGCGCGGGAGACGCGCCCCGTAATGAGACAGCTTCCACATGCGAATTGAAATGAATTTTAAATTGCCATCCCGACAACGCCATTAAGCGAGGTCCTAGGGTTCGACTACCAAGAGAATTTTTGAAACTATCTAATTCTAAACATTAATCAACATAACTAAGTTGAGTTCAGCGGCTGTCCATTGTTTCTCCGATCTATTACAGGCAAACGTCGAAACATTTCACCAACAAATGGGTCTTGTACAGCGAGCGATCTTTTCCTTTCCTCATTATTGTCCGCTCCCCCACATGCACATACACACTTACATGCTCATTATCACACATCGGGAAACTAGTAGCGCGGCGATGGTGTAACTGTTAGCATATCGGACTGGTTTGCTGGTTCAAAGCCGATCGAAGCCGTGGATATTTAAGGGGAAAAATCCCTCGTACGTCTTCCTTCGGAGGGGAAGTAAAGCCGGCTGTCCCATGTTAGTAGATTTACTTGCATGTAAAAGATCCTCAAGCCTCAATGACGCCTCTGAGCTAAATTTTTCTCGCCCACGAAATACCTCTTTCCTCTGCTAGTTAGTGAAAGGTGCGTAGCGAAATATGCGTGGTCAGACGGAAGAGCGGGCTTGATGGCCAGAGTCTCGCCACGTAAAATAAGGCGTCAATTCAATTCAATTCAATTCAATTCAATTCAATAGTAGCTCGTCCGCCAGGTGCCCCGTGGGTGGAGACATCTGGAGGGAGTAACCCCTGAAGCCGACGTGGAGGTCGGTGACGAATCTCACATTCTAGTAGAGGATAAAGATCTCCTCTCACATATAGCATTCACAATACTTACGGGATGATTTGTCGTAGCAGTTGACGCATCCATGATAATCAAACAACCCTGCCTGCTTAGTTTTTCCTTCATCACCTCTGTTTTACTTAGACGTGAAGAGGTAAATGTACTAGGATGCGTCAAGATTGACAGGAAAGTCAGGAAGCTAAAGATTCCCTTTGCCTTGACCCATTATCGTCTAGATAAGTTGAGATGATCGCTTGAACTTCTCAAGCTCCTTTAAGGAAACGAAAATCGCGGATGGGCCCATGTGCTCTCCCTGATAGGTGAAGGGTTGGTCCTGAATCTCCACTGAGAAGATTGGATAGTCTAAACGGGGTTAGGAAAGCTATTTTCCCGCGTATCCGCGAACTAGGGCAACTTAAAAGGTGTCGGGGAAGGCGGGGCACTATAAAACCGGCTAGACTCAAGTGTCTTCAACCAAAAATTAGTGAGCATACAGTAACCATAGAAGTTTCGAAGTAAATAAAATGGAATAAAAATAGGTAAATCAAGATAAAAATTATGAAGGGAAACGTACGTTGAATAACAAATGAATACAAAGCTTTTTAATAAAAATGCGAATAAAAAATACAAGAATCATAAAAGGATAACGAGGATAACACTCCTCATTCACTTGCGTACAATACAGAAGTCCTTTAATTTACTTTCTTACCTCACATGTTTCTGTTGCCATGACTTCTGTAGCATTGTGATTTAGAAGATACGAAGTCACTGAACCTTTCAGGTCTTTTCGACTCGCTGAAGTCGACCTAGCTACCTAGTCTAATGTCGACAATCCGACCATTGGACTCAAACTCCAGGATTTCCCGACCAGAGGCCCAGTAGTGACATCAATTGATACCCTGAGCCACGTATGCCGATTTAAGGTGCTGCTGTCAAGTGTGTGGAAAATTGAATTCTGGAGCAGCAAAAATTGGTTGATTTGGAACGGCACACATTAATACTAAAGCTTCACCTTCCTCTTCGCTTGACTTCAGCTTGCGTGTCGAAAGCAATCAAGTACCGAGTATGGGGATTTAGCCTTAACGTTAGGTATGATAAATTGCGGTTTAACGTAATCAAATAATTGCATTTTCAGTTAAAATCGATACTGTTTCGTAGTTTTGATATTTTTCTCAAATTTTTGGGTATGTAACAAATCACTGACACCTTTCACATTAACAGAGACTGTTTACTTTTCCGACAATTTGTAAGTACATTTGAAATTATTGAATCTTCACTTTTCATCCCCCTTGTTAAATCTGTTCACAAAATTCCTCTAAGAAATTAGATTTTATTCTCAGCTGCAATGCAAGAGTGCCGTACTTCTACCCAACAACAATTAATAATCGTTCAATTACAAAACAAAATCTTTGGTTGCTCTATTAGTAATTTACACGAGATAATTAGCTTCCTCGTCTCCCAACGTCGTCGCCTCGAAAGTGAAACTTTCTCCGTCGTGAATTAAACTTAATTTTTCTCTCGGGTGTCATTCATATTTTATTATCGTATTCTCCAATTACTATATTTATATCTATTATATCTATTATATTACTATATTCGTGAAATGAAAAAGTAAGGAAGACAACTTTCATTTCACTTTAAGTTTTGTACATATTCTAGAATCGCAAATACATACATATATATATATATATATATATATATATATATATATATATATATATATGCTTAATAATTAATAATAATGTCACATAGTTATGTCTCACCATTGTCACATTCTCACCAATATTTCATTGAAGACGAATCTCCAAGCTCTTTTCAAATGAATCTTATTACAGTTCTATGGGTTACGATATCAAGAAATAGACATTTTCTCTTAGACTTTAAAAAACTTGCTTTCATTTAAGGGGATTTAGTACGAATACAATAAATGCGTGTTCTCGTCCGTTCGGGTTCTCCATTTAACTGTTGTTTCTCATCAGACTTCAACTGGATTAATAGTCTTCTATTACTAGTTCTAAACTATGACTATTATTTTTAGTTCTAAAGAAACATACATCGAAAAGCATAATTTCTCGTGTGTTTCTTGCAGCAATACAACACGAAATAAGTCATTATTTTGCATTCTAAATTTTACGAAGTTCATTATTTTGTCTGGTGAAGATAAAATGTTCTTCTTTGATGATAATGATGGGCTTTTTTTCCTAGCGGAGATGAGAGATGAGGCTTACACCTTTAAATATTTCCTTTTCTGCTTTGATGCTTTTAGTGGTGGTTTGCCATTGCCTTTCTCTGCATGAAAAGTGAATTATGTCAGGTGAATATAAACGGTGTGACAGATACTACGTGGTAATACGATGGGACGATGTCACAATCACATTGTGAAATACTCTTCCTTTCGCGGTTTCAAACCTGCTACATTATCCTCGAGATATCATTGAAACTGTATTTCCAAACTCTTTCTAAACGAATCTTATTTTAGAACAACGAGATACATTATTTATAAAATGAATGTACATGTTCTTTTTGTACTTGGTTTTAGCTTTATTTCCCTGCCCCAACCATTCTTCTTTACTTACATTTAATATACATTTGCAAAATAGATAAAATTTTGAATTCAGCTTGTCCAACATTTTGGACGTCGTGTTAATCTGCACAATTAAACAAAAGTAGTCGAGGCTTATGTTGAAAAAATCTGAAATTCCACAACTTACATCCGCGTGAAATTTTTTTAACAATAATTCATTGTTTAGTTTCTGGACATACCTGGTTTTATACGATTTTTGGGAGAATCTCCATTTATTAAAATACAAAAAAACACGAGGGAGTAACAACTGAAATTGAAATTTATTTTATTCAGGAAACTAGATCTGTTCTTCCGCCTAAGTTCCTACTTAACAAATTTGAGGTTACGGGGTGAAGCTCACTGTTGAATTTGTCCGACTCGAACGCATTGTGGGATTGAATAATCACCTCAGAAACCTACAATGTTGGAAGCGGATTCCCCCACCCCATTCCCCATGACCTCCGCGAGCGCCTTGCGCAAAATGTGCTAATCAGCGGATGGGGTCCAGTCTCTCGCAAGCGCACACCTCGCGCCGCCCCCCCCCCCCCCGTTCACATCTCGTTTCTGCCTTCCCAACAAATAATATACATACCAAGGATTCATTCATTGGTAGTTCGTTGTTATCACCTTCAAAGATATTAAATGAATGACTGCAATGTGTAATGCAACATAATAAAAATGGGCTAAAATGTTCTTCTAAGATTACGAAAGAGCAACGCTAAATACGTTTCCTCTCAAAAGAGTAATGTATTAGTCACTATGGAGTGTTAATATAAGGAACTACCATCTCTGAAGCCTGCCTTGCCTGGTACTATTTAGTTCCAATTTTTACACAAATGGACGCAAAAATGATGTGGAATTTTCATTATTTTATTTCTCTACAAAATTATATGAAGCAATTATTGGGTTTAACAGGTTATGTATGAAATGTGGATAAATATGTTCATAGATCTATTGCACGTAACACTAGTTATGCGGAGTTTAAAATAGCATGGTACATCACGTTGCGTGTGCATGGTTAGGCACCGTCTATAAATTATGTATTGTGATGGTAAAGCATGCAGAATACAGTTCCCAGTGACCTACGTAGTATACAATTAACTAATCAAACTTCACCTAGTAACAAGGAGCAAGGCATATGGCGTGAAGCAACAGGCACTAGGAGAGCTATATTAGAGAGTATGAAAGCGTGTTAAGGTAGTTAAGTAAGCTTCACAAAAACCCAATCACCAATATAATACTGCTAATTTGACCAACTTAACTTGCGCATTTCCAAGTCGGCGGCAATCCGGACTTCGACATTTCCAATTAATATAAAACACACCGGAGTCTAGTCAACTGAAAAAAATTCCCCCGCTTAGCACGAAAATACAAATAAGACTTATCTTGACTCACTTCACTCAGTTAACTACTAAAATATTTCTAAAAATTAAATACTCGCATTTTCCACTTTTTCCCTTTATCCATATCATTTGGCAGTTTATGAAAAACAAAATGCTCGCGGCGCGACTGTGATGACACGAAGATGGCGCCTTTGGTAAGGGTTGCGAGAAGATGAGTGCCAGGCAGTACGCCTGAGTTATGTAAGCGGATGATGTTTGGAAGCGAATGTAGCTTTGCCATCTGTGCACGTTTCATGGAGCTCGGTGGGGTGTTAGTTTGGAGTTCATTCATACTAATTCGTCGGCAGTATCATCGGAGTATTCGGAGTATTCGGAGTACTCGGGCAGTATTCGGAGTATTTCGTCGGCAGCACCATCAATCGTTCTTGTTCTTGCAGAAGTCAGTCGATTTCTTCACGAGCGGGATGATAGATGAGATTCCAAAACCGAAACTTGTTTGCCAAAACCATGCAAATAGTTTCTATTAAACAGAGGCAAATATTTCTCGAGATGAAATTTTGCCAAAACGCACGTTGCTAGCCTTATTAATAATAGCGTAGTATTAGGGTGGAGGTAGGGATTCGTGGACTTGAAAATAATGTGCAGAGATCGCATTTCTCTTCCATACGCCGTAGGCGATTTTTCACAGTTTTTGGCGCTATATAGATATTTTTTGACAGTAAATGTTATAAGATATTTCTTGTAAATTGAACGTGTACATTTTATCACTCGTCTATGGGTGTCTTCAGGTGAAATGTAAAATCATGTGGTAAAATTACACGCCCTTTGAAATTTTAGCGAATAACAAACCATATAAAAAGTGTTCAGTCTAGTCTGTTATATTTTATAAAAATGAAATTGGATAAACATTTTACCGCGTAAAACAGCGATTATGGCACCCAAGCGACATTTTCGGGGAGCAGCAAGCTCTCAAGGAAAAAGAGGTGCTCTTACAAACGACTACGGAAGCAAACGCAGCAATTTTGGTTGTTGGGTAAAGAATTACGTTGAGAGGTTTTTCACGCCATTGTTGCTGCACTTTCTGCTATTTAAGTTTTGAAAACTTCGCAATTGTTGTTTCTACAGTTATTTTACATTCTGAAAGTAGACCCGTAAGACTAATGACATTTTATATAATAGATTTTGTGTTGTTGCTGAATTGAGAAAGATAGCAAACGCCAAGAGCAGTCCGTTAAAAATAAACGTATGGGTACGTTTCGTCTATTTGAGATTGAAATTCTCTAATTTTATTTACTGTTTACAATTAGGCCAGTTGTCAAATTAACACATGTCAAATCTACGCCAAGATTGCTATTATCAATGCGTAGTAAAAAATACACTTTTGGATAACTGGTTTCAACTATGTACTATTCTTCTTTAAATTCTTTGTCGTTTCTGGCTCTTTTGCGGTAGCTTCTTATTTGCTTGATGCTCCAGATAACTTTACCGCATTTCTAATACTACTTCATCGTTACACAATGACTAACTTCTTTGAAATAAAATTTGTTTCTTAAGCAATATGTTATTTAATCCTTTATATTTATAAAGCTTTCACTGAAGTAGAATTTTACATAAAAAATGTCTCCTTCCCACAAGCCAGTAAACTTCGCGTATTTTGCGCTTCATGCCCCGCGCCCTCGCCGCCGCCGCGGCCGAGAAAGCGCGCGCGACGGAGCGCAAGGCGGCGCATCCTGGCTTTGTGCGCGCGGCGGATGTGACGCAACGGAGGCGCCGCCGCCGCCCCCGCCTCCAGGCGCACGGAGATGAGCGGCGGTGCGCAGCGCAGGGCGAGGCGATGCGAGCAGGTGCCGAGGCTCCACGGAGCCTCCTCTCGTACACCCTGTGCATAAGCTGGATGTGTGATCGTACGTTTTAGTCTAGGAGCCGGAAAGAAGTACGAATGAAAAATGATTAATCCCTTTGGTCTGTGGCTGTTTGTGGTAAAATTTATAGGTGGTTTTATAAAATATGAACGTCTGGTCGTCTAATTCACTCAGAGAATGAACTCGTATGAAATTCAAAAAGAAACACCGTTAATGATATTGATTTACGTATTTAAGATAACATTAGGAATATCTCTAAAGACGTTAATGAACAACGAATAATTCATTTTTTCCTTTATTATTGACTCAAAATTGAATATTGATTTTAAATAAGATCAGTTTATTCATTCTGGCATATTTTAACAAAATAATTGATAACAGTAGCAGCTGCAACAATAGTATCAACTCTTCTTGCACTTCGCAGAACAAAATTTGGAAGCACACGGCTGACAGCTTTAGCCACGCCACGTCTTGGAACTGTCAAAAAGCTTAGGACATGCAACGTACGAAAACTAATGAGAATTAGTGATGCGACATCGATAACAAAATGTCGATGTTCAAAATTAAAACATTGGTGTTAAAAATACGTACACTGATAACCATCAATGTTTTTCGACATCGATGTTTTAGACTGGATTATTAACCTGCATTAGGTTCGTGTTTATCAATTCGCCGAATAAGGGTACGAGCAGGGGCAGACCCTACCCTCGCAGCGTATTTGTTGAGCAATCCCAATGTACGAAATGAATATGATGAAAGAGATAGATAGATAGATAGATAGATAGATAGATAGATAGATAGATAGATAGATAGATAGATAAATAGATAGATAGATAGATAGATAGATAGATATATAGATAGATAGATAGATAGATAGATAGATAGATAGATAGATATATAGATAGATATATAGATAGATATATAGATAGATATATAGATAGATATATAGATAGATATATAGATAGATATATAGATAGATATATAGATAGATATATAGATAGATAGATTTATTAAAGTTCGCTTTGAGCTAATGCTCGGTGGCAAACATGATAACAATTAAAATTAGAATTACTAAACATTTTCAACATTTACAATTGGAGGAAATACAAGAATATGAAGAAACAGGGCACGGTCATCTCGGTTGAAAATAGTAGTAACAATATGATGGAATATTTGTCGCAACAGAATGTAGATACCCTAGGAGCATATATTAAAAAGCAGTAACCAACACTTACAGGGCTTGTATTATGTATATATTTGTTAGATTTAATTTTAATAGGCAGGATAGTGTGTAATTATGTTATATGTAATATTGACAGGATTAACAACAAAACAGTTGTAACGAGAACTGAAAGTCTCGAAAGATAGGGAAACGTAAAATGGCGTAATGATATAGAATCAGAATAATAATTAAATTAAAGATGGCGTAATATATTTAAGGTAGAGACAAATGGACACGAAAAATGTAATTATTTATAAGTCCGTCAAGAACAGTCAAGATATAAAAGTGTAGTGAAGTGACGCGAGTGCAAGAATGCGTAGTGTGCAGTGCATTAAGTCGAACGTATCAAGATCGTGTCACGTACCCACATATCTTTCTTGTAGCATCGTTGCAATATTCAATTGAATTTGAGGGAGGAAGTTGTGACATACCAGAATGTTACACGGGTGTAATACGACGTAATTGATCCAGAAAGGATAGGCCTAGCATAAGAACGAACCAAAAACATTGAGGCGTGTTATGCTGGATGCTAGACGAGATTTGTATTGTTGAGGTACGACACGGCCTGGTGTCATTAACATGGAATTTATTTGGGGTGGGCGTTGAAAATTTAGCTTTAGCAATGAGAAATCTAATTCTCACTCTCATGGAAGCAGCCAAGCAGTTCACATGAGATGAACATTATGAAATTGTAATTTAGGGATAATAGATTTATGTTGTGGGTAAATGTTTGCCTGGTTAATCCATAATTGTGTAGGCTCATAAATTTAACCACAGAAGGACCTAGGACATCACGTTTTGAAGAATACGGCCGCATCATATTAATCGAAAAGACATTCTACGGAATACTTACGAATTTTATCAAAGCCGGACGGTTGAATAATGTATAAAGTCTATAAAATCATGAATTAATAACGAGCTCGAGACATGTGATTAGAATGTTACAATAAATGTTACTTATTTGAAAAGAAAGGCTAATATTTCATTGGGTGGCTATCAATTCAGTAGGTAGTAAATTCCAATGAAGTTCCAGGAAACGTGATTTCTGTACCGAGTCACACATTCACGCGCAGCAGGTAAGGTGACGTATGTTGTACGACGAACTCAAGCAAGATCTTAATAGAAAAACAGAACTAGCCAAATTATGAGTTATTAGAGCTTTTACAGTACGAGAATAGCAGGGCAAATTAAATTAGAAAAATCATTAAAACATTACAAATGGTTACCCACCCCGGGAATGATAAAATAAGTTGAGTTAAAGACAGTTGATAAATTACAAAGGTTTATACATTCTTGGCTATCTGGGATGAACCGCGTCTCGGTCAATTGTGCTGACGTTTCTGCCATCTTGCTGTGGTCTCCTTCAGAGCTATTCTGCTGAAGAATAGTATAGCTCTGAAGTCTAGCTCTGAAGGAGGCCACAGCAAGATCAACGTCAGCCCCAATTGACCGAGATGCGGCTCATCCCGGCTAGCTAAGAGTGTATTGAGTCAGGTCGCGGAAGCCTAAGAACGATTAGAAATGTTTAATTACATTACAAATTGGCATGCGCAAGGCCGGGCAGGTTAACTTTGGTTACAGTATATATCGTTTTACGAACTCATATAGTATTTTCACTTGCATTTCACTATGCACATTATGTTATAATGATATTAAAAAGCATGTGATTCTTCGCGTAAATAACTCATTGACTGCTATAATTTCGTGCTGCGATATCCCGGTGCATTTTGAACACTTACTTGCTTACTCTAAATAATTTATTAATGAGTTCCTTCCATTTTAGCAGAGATTTTATTTTCCCCTTATCTTCAGAGAAAATAAATAGCGAGAAAATAATACGATTATCAATTTAGATACAGTCCAATCTCAATAAGATTTACGGTGTAACAAATGTAGATATATAGAGATATTGAGTCTGTGGGAAATTGATTTTAGTTAGAAGTACTCCATTTGCGCGAATTTCCGGGAAGTAGGCCAAATGACACGAAACAATGCTGCCGCCCTCCAGTTTCCACTTTACGATTGTCAGGGTCTGCGATCGTTAACAAGGGGAGGGCTATCGAAGACGGCCCCAAACGCAGGTGCTCCAAATTTTGGATCGTTTCCTATTTCATAATATTGCGTACGTGCAGAGAGGGGGAGGGGGCATTTGCAAGTCAATACGTCTGTGACACGGGATGAAAGTTCTTAATTTAATTTTTGGCGAAATTGGGATAAGTTCTGTAACTACACGTTAAGTAACTATATTTTATTTTTGTAAAACGACGGAATTCATGTTGCCTCTTTATTGACAGAAAAGCTTGGGAAATATAGCTTAATCGGCTTAATATATATTACGGCTCAATAATCGAACCGCTGTTTTTTTCAAACTAAAATTTTTGACTTTGGAACTTTTACCCCGTGACAACAGAATTAGACTTCAACCGACAGAAAAATCTTGTTTGGTTTTGCTGCAATTAAACGAGATTTAAGTAGAAGTGTTAAGCTTGGCGCAAACTAACGTATATTTAATATATAAATATTTTTTTCTAACACTTCAAACTTTTACAAAGAAAATTACTTTAAACTTCCTAGATTTACGTATTGCAATATTTTTACGTTCCGTATATTTATTACAAATGTAGCTTATCTAAATCCCAAATGACTGATCATCCGCTTAAATTACGAAAGTTCGGCAACAGTGTACTCATATTCAGAATTTGAATATCATACATTTCATGACATACTCTGTCTACATGTCATTTACATTTTGAATTGCTATGCTATTTAATCTACTTAATTTATAATAATTCATAAAACATCTTGAGACTGTATGTTAAAATGTAAATATTCTGCCGTTTAAATGCGTATTTCAATAATAGAATATCCTAATGTATCACAGAAACTAACTTTGATACTTTTTATCATGCAAATAGAAAGAATGATCACTAACTTTCTTTTTCTGAAAATATTGACGAAGTGACTTCCTACTATAAATTTAAAACGAACGTTTTATATGTGAAGTATTCATTCTCTCAACGTAAATTTTAAGATGATGATAAATCAGAATTGAAAATGGAAAAGAGTTAAACGAAAAACTTCCGTAATTTACCATTAAAGGAATAATATCTATTCACATACGTTTATCCAAATTACCCCGGCGCCTTCCATTAATTATTAACGAGCACAAGGTAACTACGTAGTGGGGACACGCAAGAAGCGCGGAGCCCTCGTCCATCACGTCTAATCGAGCGAGGCCAATAAGGTTAATTTTGAAATAGGAGCGGGCGCGCAATCCAGTTCTGGCTCTGCACCGCAAAACAGGCGCCTCGGGTCCGCTCTACTACCGCCCCCTTGCCACTGCCACTACCCGCCCTCTCTCCTCTGTACTCTGCCCTACCCGCCCACGCCTTGCCAACCGCCCTGTACACTGACTCGTACACGCTCCGCCCCACGCTCCGCTTGTACTAATGTCTCCCCGTCCAATCTTCACCAAGTCCTGAAACTCAGGCTTTTTCCACTATTCTCTGCCACGCTCCAGCATCGACACACGACCTCCCTCGCCCCCACTCCACCCCGTCTGCGCTCGCCTAAGCCAGCACCGGCCCATCCCCCCCCCCCCTATGTCTCTTCCCGGGCCCCTGCTAGCTCTTTTTCATCCCCACCTCCCCCTTGCCGGGCACTGCTCCGTTCCCGCCTCTATTCTAGCCCCATGCCAACTTCGAACCCGATTCCGCTTGTGCGTAGCGGAACCACCAGGGCCTGCAGTCTATTCAACTCACGCAGATGAAAATACACAGGGTGCATTAGGGCGCGAGCACAGGCCCGCGATGAGCTCGGTGATCAGGTGCGGCGAGAGGGTGCGGGGCTCTGCGAATCACGTGGCGCCCGCGAGGAGAGCCTAAATCCGGAAGGCGGACTGCTGCGTAGTACCGAAACAAGACCACAATATGGGTCGAGCCATTGGAGTAGTGAAGTTATTCCCTGAGGAGATGATCAGGGTCAAGAGTGCGCAGCCAAGATGCCCACAGGATCAGAGCATTCTGCCTTACAATGCTTCAGCTAATTTTTGTATCAATTTCAACAAATTCACAACTCGTGTACGTACTATCAAACTCAAGTAGACTGTAGACTGCTGATGAAGATTTGTTGGGAGTGCTGAAGCATCTTTCAGTCCGAGATTGAAAATGTCAGCAAGGCTGACAGCATGCACGGAAAGTGGGAAACCAAGCTCTGCTGGTCAAGGACTGCAAGAATTACGTATGTGAAACGTGGAAGAGACCACTTGGGTCTCCCTCAGTTTCTCAGTGCGAGTCGCGCTCGCTCAAGCCTTCCTCCATCCATTAGAAAAGACTTAGATTAATTTAACGCCTGAGAGAGAGGAATCAGATAGGAAAAAATGTATAGACCGAGAGAGGGAGAAAGAAAAAAGTAAAGAAAAAAATAGAATGAGTTGTTATAGAACGAGGATTAGAATATTTGACTTTCAATAATTTTATGATGCACAAGATAAACACAAAAGTCAAACAAATATAACTGACCTCATTCTCTTTCGTAGTGTTTTTTCATTTCACGCTGCTGCAGACCACGATTGAGCATTCTTACCTAAAACAAAAGAATTTAATGGAATTTTTTCTTTTAAGATATTTTATAACAAAAAATAATTTTAATGTAATTTTAAAATTTAACCAATACATTTTTTTATTTTTTAAGCAAAGCGTTCCATTTTTTAATTGTATTCAAAATTTTGTTTGAATTACCAAAATATTTAAACGAAAATGTATACTTTACAATCGAAATAATATATAATTATTCGTTTTAACACCAAAATTTATAATACACAGCCAATGCAGAAAAATGAAAAAAATAATTAGTGAGTGGCAGCAGCGAAAGTGCTGCAGAACAAAACCACGCAAAATTACTTTCCGAAAAGTAGCACACACACACACACACTGCTCACGAACAACAAATAAAATACTCTCGACCGACTGCAATAAATTAAATATTTTAACAAAAACAGTCTTCACAAATACTGCAAAAACATTTTTACACAAGTATTATGCAGAAAAATACGGGTACACAATACAATAGTTCTTTAACACCAGGATTATTAAAAAAATTGTTCTTTAACGCAACACTTGAGAAGAAAATATTTAATGACATGCGACCTTTTCCTCGGAGCCTTACTGTCGTATGACGTCAACTGTGTCTTAAGCAGTGACGCACTGAGTATGTGAGTTTTGCCGCTGTGCCCGTCATGAGAATAGGCGGGAAAACAAACTCAAATATTGGAATGTCAATCAAAATCGAAAATATTTAATTGCTATTTTTATTTTCCCCGAGTTTCTGGGTATCTTACACAACAATAAAGATCTCTCACTTTGCCGGAGCCTGCATACTTTTGTCAATTTATGAGCATACTACAAATTAGTAGTCTAGATAAAAGCACTAATAATTTTGGGGATATCTATTTCCTTGTATTGCCTTGCATTTTTATCACAACCAGAACAAATATGCTTGTAGACCATGTCTATAATGCACCAAATGAAAATGGGCTTTAATTCTGTTTAGTAATTACTTAATTTAGCTTATTTCCTAAGCGAGCTTCTATTAGGATGTGTAATCGTGAGAATCTATTAGAATGACCGTCAGATCAATGAAAATTTGATATAATATGGTATTTGGTATAAGTATGTTGAAAGATGACAAATGCACCGGTAAAAAACCAACGTAATTACTGTATTCACAAGATTTTATAAAAAATACTAGTATTCGAAAATTAAGACGAGTGTGCCTCCATACATTGCCTTCAACCAAGTCTGAAAAATGTTTATTAAATGCAAACTTAAGATAAAAATCATAAATATAAAGATTTACTAATGAGTAAACTAACTTTAATTTCTACTGTAATCTTCACTGCTGTAATTATTCAATATTAACTACTTTCTAAGTAACTTGGCATAGTACGTTGAACGTACATACTTGTATCAGTCAAACATTTGAGTGTATCAATCGTGGAATCTCATGAAATCATTATATCATACATAATAATCTTGAAATTCAGTTGTATGCTGGTGTGAAAGTATGCATGTATGAAATCATGTGCATTTATCTGTCAGTTAATGTTAAGTGTGCACAAAATGCATGCACTGGTAAAAGTATGGAATATGCTTTCATCTGAGTTTTTTTATTGACTGTCCGACACATAATAGTGAGCGTGATTATACAGAAACACTAGCAATCTCATTATAATTTGAAGCTTCGTTGACCACGGATGTCGTAAATGTGAGTCCCCGGGAGCAGATTTTCATTACATGCCAGGCACTGTGTGGTACGGTGTTACTGCCAGGGACGGATCCAGAGGCAAATTTTGGGAGGGGAAATTAAAAATGTTTTGGTCGTGTCACATTACAGATTTTGTAAAATGTCGCAGGCTACCCTCAGTTCATACTACGATACGATTTTATTCGTTTTAGCGATTATCTGAAAATGTTTCTGCTTGAAAGTTTGTGATAAATTAAAATTAATACTTACTGAAACATTTTTAAGTAGGGGTTTCCTCATTTCCCTCCCCGTGGATCCGCGCCTGCCACTGCCTAGACAAAAAATCTACAGATTGGCATCTCCAGTTCATATACGTTCCGGTCATATCTGTCAGCCCATTCCAGAGAGATATAGGAGCACAATTTTTAAACGGGCCACGGCCAGTTCTACAGCTATCAGAGCGGGAGTAGCGGAGGGGGAGGGAAGAGGGAGAGAGAGACAGAGGAATAGGAAGGTAGAAAGAGAGAGTGAGACTGGAAAACAAAAAACTACCGAGTAACATCTTGTGATTTATCATTTATTTCTCAAACAAGGAAACCCAAAGCACCAAGCTGTAACTCGCTTTACACAAGGCGCCTCTGCGAGTTGCCTTCAACCGAGGTCGAGAAACGCCGACTCGGACCGAAGCGACTCCAGGAGCCCTTAATTACTCTTATCTGCTTTTCGCTTGTGCATCAGGACTCCGCCAGGCGACGCTACTGTCGCGACTGTCGCGCTATCCGACACCGGAAATGCGAGATTGCGCCGACATTGGGGTAAGAACACTGACTACTCCACGCGGCGGCTCCACGCACCGAGGGTAGATTACGCTTCCTCGAGACGCACAAGAATCTGCGCTGTCACTTCAATTACGCGAGAGCTAGAAGAGTACAAAGAAGTCGTTGAGCACGTCGATAATGCCTATCTCTGCGGTGTCATTTGATTAAGCGACTGCATAAGAATGATGTACTTTAAGGAGAATAATTGGCGTAATTAATAAATTTACACCATAAGAATATATAAAACAGTGTCTTTCATAGAACACGTACTATTGTTTCAACGCGCGAGAACAATTAAGAGCGCAGGTTTGTACTCTTCATGTTCTCTAAAAACGTTCATCTTTGCTGCGCTACACACTGCGAATTAGTACTCCATGAATTCTAGGAATGTGCACATCCTGAGTATATTTCAATAATTCAAGTGTGGCGTTAGAAATGATAAAAAGAATTGGATTGACAACAAAGCAGAAAATGCAGTAAAGAAAAATGATGTGATATAATTTTATGAAATAACAAGAACGCTTTCCCCAAATAGCCAACGAGATGTTTACCTGTAAAGGATAAACACGGGAAATTAATTAAAAAATACAAGTGTACCCCGTAGATTACCTTGTCCGCCACATCAGTAACGTTATTATTCTGTTTGTACTAATACCTTCCTGTTTAAAGGCATTATTTTAAAAAATGTATTAAGGAAATTCCATTTATTGTACATTGAGTTACCTTTACCATTAATGTTATTATTATTATTATTATTATTATTATTATTATTAACGAACTCTTTAATTGAAGATTTATGCACATAAAAGACAAACAAAAATAATTAACCTGTACAGCAAATCAATACTAATCAACAATATTTATGAAACCCCATAAATATCTATTAATTTCCACAAATATTTTTGAGAAACGAGTTTGGTAATACACTGTAATTAGTAATAAATTTCAAGTAAGAGTTACTGGTAAAGACAGCAAAATTAGGACATGCTTAATATTCACATTTTTACGCCAATATCTACAAAAAAGTATATTTTCAAATACAATACCAACTTTTTGAATCAAATGAGCTCCCATCTTTTACTTAGAAAATAGGAACATTTAGAGCTCGTTTTCCGAGCTTACAACGTGCTTTCTTCAGTTTCTCAAAGGCAATTGTGTTTTGTGCATTAAGCCATACCAAATATTTGTACGTGAAGCCATTACTTTGCAAGTAATTTCCTTAAAGACCAAATAAAAATCGAAAATTAAAACCTCCATTCCCTAAACCATAGAAACGAGAAGGCCGCCTTCCGGCAGAAACCCCCTGAAAAGAAAGTTGTGCAAAACAGACATAAGTAAGACGTTTGTAAGCGCAGAGAATTGGAGTCACGGAGCGGGGCAACTAGGCATCGCCTCATATACATTGTGTCGGGGGCGTAGAGGGTGCAGTTTGCCACTAGAAAGATCGAGAAAAAATCTAAAGACGGTAAGAGCTGGGGTAGGAATCAGCATCATGTATAGAGAAGTCTTTCTAAGAAGGGACAAGTTCGACAGGTCGCGAAACAAAACACCATGTAGGACTATGACATTACAAGACGTAGTGTCAAAACCATGCACAAGTGAGCAAACTGCAAACGATCATTTTGACGATGGTGGTGCTGTGGCGATGGTGGCGGGAGTGACCGGGCGGCGCACGGTTGTTTGACAGATTCGTAAAACGGACACAATTTTTTTTAATTGCCAATTTGAAGGATTTAAGCACGTATGGTATAAAAAATGTAAAGTGCTTCATGTATCCTACTATTTTTTTCCCTTTCTTTTCGCTTATTGAATGGAAGATCCGTCAACATGGGAAATTTTCAAGCAGCCGAGCGGCTAACCACACATGTATGCGATTTTCGAATCCATAAATTCAGTACAAGTTAATTACACAAAACGGTTTTCCTTTCAAACCTTATATTTTTTTATTTTCTTACAGAACACATAATTATTAATTTCAAACTTGTTGAAAATATTTTTACCATTCAAGCTCATTTTAGGAGCAATATAATATCTACGTTTTATACCTTATAAAAATGTGCACATTACGATATTTCAAGAGCGGGGTTATCCAATTGGCGTCCTGCGGGCCACATGCGATCTGCGGGGCCACTTATTGTGGCTCGCGAAAGGTTATTAGTCGATAGAGACAGTCCCGACGTCCATGTCGGGCGACAACATTGTGCGCTTGTAAACTGCCGAGGTCAACTTGCCCATAAATGTAAATATCTGTTAAATACAGATTTAAGGATAGTTTCTTGTAAAATTTCTCTTCCCTAGAGATGCACCGCCCCAACCGGGACAAGCTCTGTTCTCGAGACTGGTTTTCCGCCATGTGTAGTAGCGTCATGTAAGTGTGTATGTGTGAAGAACGGAGAGAGAATATGACAAGGAAGGGGAAGAAAAGATTCCGCGCGATTCATGGTCCGTTTGATAGGTTACTGCTCCGGCATTCGCTTGGTGTTGATCAGAGAAACCACGGAAAACAATCGATCGAAACAGGCGCCCGCTAGAATTCGCGTACAAACAGCCAGCGGCTGAATTCGATCTAGTTATGTATCTATCAACTGTCGGAAACCCGTCATAATCATGACCTCCCAAAACGAATCGCTGCAGAGATATCAGTTGATGCCCTAAGCCACCTCACCGCTCTCAGAATGTATTTCATGCGCAATTACAATTTTGATTTCACGTACGTAAATGCGCGGTAGTTTTTGTAGTCTTTTCGGACATCTCGCCTTTCCAACTATTCTCACTCCGTGGGTTTGTGAATTCATTTTCATGTTTTCGGTATGATTGATTTTTTCTATAGTCTATTTATATAGGTTAACTGACATTTTTTGTAGCTTCAGTTCTGGTTCCTATTATCTTTCTACGCTCTAATCCCTCAACCTGTCTCCGTTCACGAATCAATTCCCGACGCCGCGCTATCGGAGGACGAAATCAGAGGACGGCAGAAAATTATTCACTTAGTCAATGTCTGCGAGCTCACCGAGTTGGGGCAAAGTTGCGTTCCACTTGCCTGTACCCACGGAGTAATCATGTGAGCATCACATTGATTACAGATAAATCGGTGGCTGATGTTTTAAGCGGAGCACGGGCTTAGAACTTCCATAGAATAGGGGTCTCCAGTTTTATTCTAAAATGAAATACAAGTAAAAATGTACAAAGGGATTTCAACGTATATTTTTTAAAATTAAAAAGTTTTGATTTTCATATTTATTTTAATCGCTAATATTCAACATTTCAATATTATTCGGGGGCTCATAATTTTGTCACACTTAAAGCTTCTTGACGTGTTAATCGGACCGTGATCTAATGAAAAACTGTCATTTAATGAACCGAGACTAGTCGATTTCTTCGAGGTAAGCAATCAAAGAATCTAGGTAAAGTTTTAATGAAGAAACATAGAACAGTACCTTCGTAGAAGAGATAACAGTCTGAGAAAATGACTCAAACCATAAACGTCACAACGCTTCCATAGGCCAACAGAGATCGATGTATCTGTTCTTCTGTAGGACATTTCTGATACAGTACGTCCCTTCTTACTTGAGTGCTACAATACAATATAAGCTATAAATAATAGCGAATTGTAATGCATCGACTTGCCATGCCGACATGCCATTGCAGCGCTATCTAACGTTTATTTTCGAAACTACGTTCTGTAGATCGAACTATAATTAAATTTATTTTATTAGAGAGCGTATTAAATACTTTAATGACCCTTGAGAGCTAAATAGTAACAGTACAGAGGAAAAAGACTTTCATTATTCCTGCCAGTAAAACAGACCTGACATTAACTTTGGTAAACGTGATTTTGCTTTAAAGTTTCGTTAATATAAAATGGTTTTGATGATAAATGTGGCTCATTGATTCTGATGATGTGATCTTTCTGAGATCCCATGCCTTCATGTGGGAGGCCTTAGTTATGTGGGTATTGAGATTTCGTTGCTGTGAAGTAAAAAAAATTCAAAATACAATTTGCCGAAAACGAATTTTGAAGGGAAAATATTCCTAGAGTTTGTCATGCAATTGAAGTTCATTACAATATCATACAAACATCTATTTCAGATGTAAGTAGAAATCCATTATGTGTATTGAATTATGTGATTTTTTTCATTTCAAAAACAATTTCTACCAAACACTGACGCAAAATATGACTGCTTCTAGTTGAACATCAGACTGCCAATTAGCCATATTAGCGATGTCATTTTGCTTGCTCCAATATTCTCGTTCATAAGACAGTGGAATAAACTCATTTCTTTTGTTGAGAGAGATTATCGATTTTCTCTCGTAAGCCTCACAGTACTACCGACTTGAATCTGACCTTCGCAGCACTTCCGTGTTTTCGACAGCAGGTCAAAAGGAGATAAAGGGCTCTGCAGCGTTGCCACTTGGTAAGAAAAGAAAAATCGCGGCTAAGCAAATTGAATTACTCCGCATTCATTTTTCGACATTGCTCACCATATCCAAGCCACACGAAAGCGAGTTATCGCAGTAGTGGAAGAGGGTCACCTCTCTGTTTCAGAGGCGGCGAGTCGGTATGGCGTTGGGGCAAGAACAGCGCAATACTGGCTTAAACGTTATCGAAAGACGGGAGAATCCGGGAGGAAACTAGGAACGGGGCTTTGGCGTATTTCAGATGCTGACCAAGATGAAGTTTTGATGCAAGCAGCGGTGGAAAACCCTTTCCAAACTTCTTCACTACTGCAAAGAACCACCAGATTTCCTGGATGCTCCAGAACAATACGCAACAGACTTTCGGAGGCTGGTCTGCGATCCAGAAATGCAGCTCGAAAACCGAAGCTGACAGAAGAACACCAGCTCTATCGGCTGGCATTTGCGGAGGAAAAAAAATCGAGACTGAGCTGATATCATTTTCTCTGATGAGAGAATATTCTCCTCCGCAAATGATGGTCCCGTTCGCGTTTTCAGGCCCCAAGGAAGCCGCTATGATTCTCGGTACGTAAAGCAAGTTCCCAGGTCAGGTCGTTTCTCAGTAGCAGTTTGGGGCTCGATGTCATCTCGTGGGATTGGAATGATCCCTAGAATCCAAGACCACTTAAATGCTCCTCAGTACATCCACATACTGAGAGATATCATGATTCCATCAGTAAGGCAATTGCATCCTGTGGGGATAATTCAATTCCAACAGAACCAATCACCGATTCATAAGTCGGCTTTGGTTCAATCGTTTTTTTGCGGAGAAACAAGATATTCAAGTTGTTGACTGGCCACCATGTGCACCAGATCTGAACCCTATTGAAAATGTTTGGGCAGAGACAAGACGCACCACGGCCAAAAACTGGCCTGATCCGGAACCTAACAATGCCGATGCGCTCTGGCAAATAATCCATGAAGCCTGGGAGGAGGTCGCTCACAGTGAAAACTATGCGGCGAGACTTGTTGATTCTCTCCCACGTAGGATGAGAATGGTCGTAGAATCTGGGGGTTTTTGGATTCCTTATTAATGTATTTCTTACATTTTCTAGAATAAGATATTTATAAATAAACAATTAATGTAAAAAATAGAATAAAATTTTAACAAATATGTAATTTGGAGAATTAAAAACAAATATTCATAGAAAGATAAAGAGCCCTTTTCAGAGTTATTTTGTTTTAAAATCAAAATAATACTTTATTGACACAATAGAGAGAGTACTGTAATACATGTTCATTTGACAAAAAAATCACGGATAAGAAAAAAAAACAAAAAAAGAAACGGACACGCACTGGATTCAATCCTGCTGCATAGAGTTCAGAAAGAATCGCTTCTACCAATGAGCCAAACAAGCACTTTTGTAACTTAATTAGTTACATAAACATTATTGGGCCAAATTTCGGAACGTTTGAAATGTCTCCAACATATTTCGATAATTAAAAATAATGTTGAAAAATGCAGGTCTTCTATCGAACGGAATTAAAACACGAATTTTGAAATACATATATATTGCTTGCATACAGGGAGTCCTACCAACTACGGGCAACCCTCATAACTTCTAATCGGTTCCCGATATCGGCTTGCATTTTCACTCAACTATGCAGAATCATGCGGCAAGTAATATGGTGTAGAGATATTGTTTGAAATATTTTTAGTTTTTGACAAATTTAATCATCTTTGATTTTTAAATAGAACCATGTATTTTTCTCACTAGCAATAGATAGATCTTAAAAAGAGGAATGCAATGCTGTAACATTGCTAATATTTTGATTGTGTTTTGTGCATAAAATTATAGTTTATGGACTGAGATTTTAAATTAAACGTGCAATTTGTTCTGTAGCTGCCGTCGCAACTGTCGCTTTTGGCGAACGTGACCTTCGCGGCCTCTCCCCTCCCCCCGTAAAAGTGCCCGCACCACGATGGCAACCTTCCCCAAAGGAGACAGTTGAAAGGGTTGTATATTTACAGTTGAAATCTTATATATTTAATTTAAAATCACATGGCGGAAAGTATAATTTTCTCCTCAAATAGCATTAACATGTGTTACATCATTGCATTCGTGTATTTATGATCTATCTATTGCTAGTGAGATAAATACTTGGTTCCATTTAAAAAATTAAAGATGATTAAATTTCTCGGAAACTAACAATATTTTGAACAATATTCCTAAGGCACCTTACTTGCCTCATGATTTCAAATTGTTGGGCGGAAACTACATTTCGATATCGATATACTAGAAGTTATGGGGATGGCCCGTAGTTTGTGAGACACCCTGTTGTGAGACACCCACACGACTGTTGAACAGATAACAAATAAAAAAGAATAATGTAGTTTGTGCATCCGCCGTCAAAAAAATAAGGTTTGTTTTAGTTTAAATTTTGAATATACTTTTGTCCCACAACAATTGAACTTATCCTAATGAACAAATTGGAAATTAATTCGAGTTGCTAGAATTCTTTCTTGATGCGTGATTGCCTTCCTGATGGTGTTTTTTTTTATTTTACGAGCGCATTTTCATAGTCAGTTTTGGTGCTCTACGAGATAAAAATCATTTAATTTTTGTAAAAGTAAAAATAATAGAGCAATACATTAAAGTTCATTTTCTTCTTGATTTACCTATGCATCGCGCACGCGGGCGGTATTTGGATCGCTTTCTGAACACTTTTGCCTGAAAAATCTGTCAACTGAGTTTAGCCAGTGACAGTGCCCAGGTATTTTTAGGGACATATATACTTATCACATAGTGCCTTTTTTCAAATTTCGTGTGTAGAGTGTGATTGCATTCAATAGTTCAGGAGCGACTTGCAGGAACAGACTGAACACTTGTCGCGCGCCTTCTTAACACTGGCCAGCGCAAAAAAATTTAGTCATTTTTGTTCAATCCCTTTATTTCACCAATATTTATACTCTGATTTCCTCAAACGTATGTTATTATTATTGTTATTATTATTATTATTATTATTATTATTATTATTATTATTATTATTATTATTATTATTATGTGTTCATTTATCTAAGAAGTTGGCTTTGCATTATTACAGGATTCAAAGCGTTTAGAAGTATACTGAAGATATCACATGTTGCTTGACGATGTTATTGATAATACCTGCCTCCGTATCGAGTGCGGAAAACATATTCAGATTGTTTCCTTTCACGGAACTAATACGAATGACGAACGGATACAGGCATTGACCGAGCGTTATCTCCGAATGCATCAAATGTCAATTCTACTGAAATAAATGCAAAATTGTTCTAATATTGCGAGAATCGGTGAATTGAGAGGTCTAGTTTCAAAACGCAACATTTTCACCAATGGTGAAAAATTAGATACTGCTTTCAATAGGGGTCCGTTGCAATTACGCGTCGTTTTATAAAATGATTTGTAACAAAACGCGTTTTTTGTTCACTCCAGAGGGCTCCTGAAGATCATGGAAAGATCGCGTTATGAATAATAATGTGTTAATATGAGAACGCGATCTTTCCATAATCTTCATTTCGTTGCACAGTACGATCTTTCCAATTCAGAACATGTATCATTCTGTAGAAATCAAACTGGCCTAAGCATTGATTAAGCTGATACTGAAAATGATTAGTGTTGTGTCGCAGTTACGGTCTGCTGATCTTCATATTTGATAAAAAATTTCACATGATATATTGAAATCGAAATGAAATAATTAACACTGTTGTAAAAATACTTAATGAAAACAAGGATTTTTTCACCAAAAATAAGTTTTCACAAAAAATACAAAAATACTTAAATTTCAAAATTAGTCTTTTTTAAATTTTTAGCTCAACTTTCTTCGTAATGACTAGACATTCCTTAATTATCTTATTCTATTGTTTTGACTTTCACTAGCCAAGGGAATTAATCTCAAACATTTAGCATAAGAATGTTTTAAACAAATGATATGACTTTTTTTGTTTTTCTCAAAACAGACTGGAATGGAGAAGTCCCTTTTTCAAACTAGACCCCTGAATTAAGTGTTATCGGCCAACATTTAATTTTTACATATTTTGATTGTTCCACGTGAGTTGGGGACTTTTGGCTTAGTTTTCAAATAAAATATTAATGTAATGTTTTGGTGTTATTGATCCTGCTCATGCTGGCTGAAAACTTTTAGAAATCTCCAAAACGTTACGGGCGGTCCAAACACCGCTGCGATAATTAAATCGTTATAAAAATGCTCGAGCGGTACAGGACTAACATATATTATTGTTATCTCCACACTACATAATGCACAATTTTTAATTTTTAATACAATGGATTAATTCTCTAATTTCTTCACAATTGAAATATTCACCTTCTTCGCGACAGCGAATTTCACCGTTTTATGCATAAAATTGTCACGACAAATGTAAAATGTTATAATTTAGTGGATTTTATTGCACTGTAGAATGGATAAAATATCTATGTAGGGTGGAAACCGAACCCGCAACTCCACGAGTGCTAGAACAGCACTTTGATACTGAGCCATTCTGCGCCCTTATCCCGCTCCTCTTATACTAACACATTTTATATTAACGAAACTTGAAGGAAACATTACGTTTACAAAAATTTATGTCAGTTGAGTTTTACTGGCAGGAATCACGAAAGTCTTTTTCCTTAGTGCTACAACTATTTTGCTCTCAATGGATTTTAAAATATTTTAAACTCTCTCGAATAAGATAAATTAAATCTTCATAGCACGATCTACAGAACGTAGTTTCGGAAATAAACGGTAGATAGAGCTGTCGGCAAGCAGGGATGTCCAGAGCCATCAACCTATCGCGCCAAGGCATTTTCGACGCGAAATTTATGTTTCCAAGAGTGTACAAATTTCACCACTCGGTTGAAAACTTTTTTATTCTCATTCTCTCATTTTTGTTATTTAATTCTATTAATAATTCCTCCAAAATTTTCAACAATACATTTTCTACTAAAATACTAATATTCATGTGTATCGTGCGGAGAGACCTCGGATTTAGTCTTCAAAATATTGAATTCAATTCAAAGTTGCCTTATTTTACGTAGCGAGACTCAGGCCATTTAGCCAGGTATTCCGTCTGACCACATAAATGTCTCCACACTCCTTTCACAGTCTAGCGGAAAAAGAAAATAACTCGAGCGTCGAAACAGGCGACTTGAATTTAGTTGGGAGGCTTCTTTTGGGGTTGAGGATCTTTTACATGCAGTATATCTACATGGTGCAGACGGCTTTACTTCCCTTCTAAAGGCGTATGTACGAAAGATTTTCTCGCTCTTTAAAATGCAGGGCTTCGATCGTGTTTGAACAAGCAAACGTGAGTAACAGCTCGATGCGCCAACCGTTAACCACCAAAGCCCCACCTGTATTCACCGACAACAGTGAATAGTTACATGTACATCGATTTACAGTGTATAGTTACATGTACATCGTTTCATGGCGCACACACGTTGCTGGTTCGCAGTGCTCCAGTTCCACTCGTTAGAAAGGCGCGCGTTTCACTGAGAACGAAGAGGTGTGGGGGCGGTGGCGGGGGGGGGGGGCGAATGAGGGGCGGGGGTAGGAGTTACCTAAGCGGGGTCTGCGCCTCCGGAGCCACTAGTCGAGATATGCCTCGGCGCCGCTGCGCTCCGCGCCGCGCTCCCCTTCTCTCTTCCCCTTCTCAACGCTCTCTTCTGAAGATGCGCGCCAATGAAGAGGGAGGGATTTTCTACTTTCTGAGGCCCGGCTGTAATTTCAATTCGTTTTTTTTGCTGAAGTTTAATTAATAATTGTATTTAGGTATTATATGTCCTGTAAAGGGCAATTAGCCTCAGCGTCTTTAGATCCCTCGGTTCCTAGACGATCACCCAACCAGGAACCCGCAATGTCTCGAATTTGTTTAACCTCCATGTCTTTTCACAATTAACGAATTCGGCTGGCCTTTGAATAGAACCGTCCTGGATGACCAAGGGAAACCACGAAAATTCCGATCAGAATGGGCCGCACGGGGATCGAACCCTCACATCCCGAATGCGAAGTCACGGCCCTAAGCCCTGAGCTACTCGGTATAGTTGATGTTACAATTGTCTAAATATATTTTGCTGAAGATATTTGTGTAATATGTTACTGTTTCATACTGCCCCACAAAAGAGAAAACTATTTTTCTGCCATTTTCTTTTTAAAATAAGTTATTAGTGATTTCAAAATACCGCGTGTGGTATTTAACGTAATTTGATACTTCTGTAAATGGTCACGTATGCGTGTATTAAACTTGCAATTAATAACATTTTCTTGAATAATAAAATGATTCGTTTTTGAAATTAATGCACGAGATGATAAAATAGCCAATTCGGTTTTTAATATGAACTTAAACTCAAACGCCCATATGTAAAGCTACGAGATTCCTCATTCATAAAATTACTCTAGAGTCTAAGCTGATATAAATAAAGTAGTATAATGCTATTGATTTATTAATTATTTCAGGTATTAACAACATCATTATAAAACTAATCATTCCAAAGTATTCATTTACGAAATAAACTGTACTTAATTTTCGGAAAAAAGGGAAGAGGGCATTACAAGTGCATTTATCGCCCGGAAGCAGTCTCGATCTTACCTTACACATTTGGGTAAAAAACTGTCTCTGCTTCGTACTTGAGAGAGGCTGAGAGTCACCAACTTCAGTAATCTTCACAATATTTATAACAAATCTTATTACACTGTTGAGAATAGCACAAGGCTAAAAAATAACCGGATTATTCCAGATTTACAGTGGTTCTTTACGAAAAATATCCCTCGTAATGAACGATGAGAAAATGAATTTCAATTTAAATAACTTCCATTATCTATCTAAATTATGGATCGTATTCACAAGACGTATTTTCTTCCAACTACAAATATTTTTTATAGTGATCAACGTAAAGTGATGGAGATGAAAATTCGATTGTTAGATAATTGGTTATAACGAAACAATACTGCTGTAATAGTGGAGATGATGATGAAGATGATGATTATAGTAATAATAATAATGGTGAGTGTGGTGGTCATGGTTACTGGTACTATAATGATGCTTGAGTTACCCGAGAGCAAAGCAATTTCTCTCCAACGTGCACTTACAGAGACAGTCATGGTGATCATCGCCGCTAGTAGAACTGCCATTAAGCCCGCAGTCGGGATCTCGCCTCGCGCTTCCCACCATCAACGCGAAGGCGCGAAAGGTGAGTGGTACAGGCGGCCCATTTCTCTGGCGGCGGGACACGGTCAGAGGCTGATGGCGGGACGGGTGAGGAGGGGTGAGGAGGGGCGTGGGAGTGACGGCGAGGGTGCTCATGCAAGCGCGGCGTGCTCTTTTCGTATTTTTTCCCTGTCAGGATCATGGAAGAAACGAATCCCCATGGCTTCGGCTGGCTTAGCCACGTTGTGCAAGTGATTTTAATCCTCAGGTATATTTCTCTTCTTCATAGTTGCATGTTTCATTAATGCGACCGCAGATTTTTGATGCTACAGGAATTCATTTTGTTGTTTTCAATATATCTAGTTTGCAAAGACGCCAGATGAAACAGAATTTGTTTCTTAGATGAATGCATTGGTTGCTCTGAATTTTCGCATTGCATCATTTGTTGTTAAAACTAAACGCGAAGTAAGAAAGTACCTTTTAGCACAGAACTTTCGAACGCAATCTGCTATGAAATGCCCGTGCTAGCGAATTGCTTGAATAGCGTAAGTAGTTTCACAAGTTGTATCAAATTAAAAAAGCTTAAATGGATAGATACCTGATTTTTAGAAATTTTTTTTCGATTTCGCAAAGTATAGAATACACTTGTAAGATTTGGCAATTTTCTCCCACAAATTGGGGTAGAGTGAGAGACAAAGGTAACTGCTCTCACAGACAAGAGATAATGAAGCTGTCATTCGCCTTGGCCGATGGCATATAAATGGGCAACGCTCACTAGGTCGACTGCTCCTGAGCAACGATGGGGCGCCTCTGAGATGACATTTGCAATCTCGTTTTAATCTAATATCCGCGAGCGCAATCCAGAGCGTACGCTCGCGACGCAATCAGACGGGAATGCGAGCGGCGGCGGGCGGCGCCTGACGTTATCACTGGCGCTGCAAGTTCCACG
Source organism: Gryllus longicercus (assembly GCA_038098605.1). Classification (NCBI taxonomy): domain Eukaryota; kingdom Metazoa; phylum Arthropoda; class Insecta; order Orthoptera; family Gryllidae; genus Gryllus; species Gryllus longicercus. The sequence continues at coordinate 1,505,614 of JAZDUA010000176.1, read as the reverse complement.
CAAGTTCGGCGGAGCCCAACGACACTAGCGCCCTCTGGCACGCAGAACGTCGCGGCAGTTGTGTTGAGGAAGCTGAGCCGGCAGTGGGGGTAACGGGGACTGCGCTGGCTGTGGAGGCTGCTCCGAAGATGGATTGAGGTGGATGTGATTGTAGGGTTGGAGATGGTGATTTGGTAGTGATGGAACCTGGGCCACCAGGAGATAACAGCGCTTTACTGACCTTCAAGGTTAAATGGGAGTACCACTGAAGAGTTGGCCAAGACAATCGGCTGAATTACGGAGACACTTTGAAAACTTATATATATATATATATATATATATATATATATATATATATATATATATATATATATAATACGAAATGTGTAAGTGGTTTAAGCAAGTATTGATTTTACAAACCCATGAATCTGTAAAATTACAAAGAGATTGCGAATGTCTTCGCAATTTCGTCAATTGTAAAATTGCTATCTGTAAAAAAGAAGAGAAGCCGTATCAGAGAGCGTCTGCACAGAAAATGTGGAGAAATTTAGGCCATGACGAACACAGAGGGTTATGCACTATGTACTTTGGACAGAAGCCAAACAGAGGAAAGGGGGATAGTTTTGACTTTGTTCTGCGACATCATTCACAAGGTACACGAAAACGTGTCAGTGCAACAGCAACTGTCATCTGAAGAACGAAACTTCACTCAGGTGTTCTTTATAAAGATAAAATTGAATAACTCTAATTTTAACAATCTCGTATTTTAATTATTTTCTGAACTATTGAAAGGATAAAACATATATGATAATATAAATTATTATATTTTATTTTTTACATTTTCGTTTCTAATGTAGATTTTATATTGTACGTCGATGTATGAGTATTTTTATTCAATGATTGATTATAATATATTTAATAGGAGAAATAATCAATACCTAAATACCATAAAGAAAGAAATTAACAATATAAAAAGTAATTCAATTAAGAAAGAGTCTTGAGCATAAAATCAAAAAAGTATTTGAACATTTTGGCAGATGCTTTCTCTAGCTTACAAACCATGAAATACTAGGAATTCGCAAATTTCTATAAACATACAAACTGTATTTAACATTTTTAAACAGTATATTCTTTGATATATTATTTAAATTAGTTTTATTTATAACGGCTTTAATGCAAACATGTTTTGGCCAATGAAAATGTCATCATAAATATCCTAGATTTCAAGTTTATCATCATAACAATTATGATTTATATTTTTAAGATGTAATTGGCATGATATTTATTTCCTAACTGGATCGATGATGCTGATTTAATAAACCGCTTGGTGACTATAAGCCAGTTTCTCACATCGCAAATTTTACAACAAACTACAAAAATTAATTATTTTATTTTCCAAAAATATCTACAGTACTACAATAATTTATGTTCTTGGGGTGGAAACAAGCTGAGACACACCTCGGCCGAATATTAACTTTTGCAAATTGCAGGAGTCTTGCTTTGGATTCTGTGCCTTATCTTGTAACTGGCCCAAGCTCTTCAGTTATTTGAACATTGGAATTCGAAAGCAAGTATGTATTTGACCTGTCTCTTACAGTGCGAGGTGTCAGCTCGTTTGCCTTCACAGGTCCCGCAACCCGCTACCGCCCTCTCCCGCGCCGCGCCGCGGCCTGCGTTCCGCGTTCTCCGGCGGCCGCCGCAGCACATGAAGGTCGCCGTGGAGAGCGATACATTGATAGCGCGGCCGATTGCTCAACAGGAACCGTTACGTGTCCGCTGGCGCCGTCATTAGTGGCACTGAAATTGGTGTGACGATTTGCTTCCTTGGTTTCCAATTCCCTGGCGTGTAGAAGATGAAATAAAACCGACTTGAAAAAAACAGGAGTAAAATATGTGAAGCTTGCTTCATGAATATGAGAAACAATATACTAAAACTTTTCTTCTGTCCTCTTTCCTTCAAACTTTATCTTTCGAAAGCAGTTCTCTAGAATAACAGTACTGACAGTCGAGCTGCAAGGCAGAGTTTAAGTATTAATATTTACAAACAAACTAATTAAAATATTTCCTGTTGTATTCACGTTGAAATCTCAGTAACAGTCTAAGGTCATTTGAATATTAAGATTTTAACACTAAATTAGTTGCTGCAGATTGAAATACGACCAATGTACAAAAGATTACTTGTAATTAGGGCGGCGAAAGAGAACGTAAGTGATGAAAACTTCTTTTTGAAAGCACGGAAACAAGCGGCGGGAGTTACCGGTTTCTACAATTCTCACCTAAACTGCTGACCCCACACAGTTACGTAGCTGGTGTCGGTAACTCGCTACGAGCTTCAGGGATCGAATATAGGATCTCATAGTCTACAGAACTTTTATTGTGAGGACAAACGTAAGCACTCAGTAAGGCAAACAACAGCTATATACTTTTCTCTTTTATTTTCAAATGGCCTCGATTGGAAACATACCCTTGAATTACCTTTCAACTGCTTTGTTTCGATGTTCATATTACCACGTAGGCTATTATTTTAAATATGTTTTTATTATTTTAATGCATTAAATGTTTGTGAGGGTTAATATTCACACAGTAAGATGCTTATTCATCGTTCTTAATGCTTTCCGGAGGCTTATCACAAACGTTTATTAAATAACTGAATGAACCTATAGGCAGAATCCGGGTATTATTTTCCAAGAAGATGCGTTGCCAATTGTATTGAATTATTTCTTTATTACGAATCCTGATCCAAACACCATATTTGATTTTAATGAGTAATTAAATGGATTGTAATTCTGCTATTATAAATATGATGGCGTGTTACTGGGATGAAACACAGAGGAAGCAACGCAATCCAGAGAAAATCCGACGCAAACCCACTTCGTCCACCACATATTTACGTAAATTCGGATTTGCAGACGTGGAGAACTGGCATGCAGGACTTCTAATAACGTGACACTCACAATTTTGAAAGGATAGTGATCTTAATTGCAACGGTTTGGTATACTATTCTCTTCTACATCCCAAGAAAACACTGGTCGTTAGTGCCGGAGCTAGATAATTGTGGACCCCGGTCAATTCTGAAACGTAACCTCCCACCCCCCAAACAACGGTAAAAATTTGAAAATTGTATCAAGAAACTATATATGAGTTATTTTATTTCAACAAATAACGGGTGTAGTTAGTGTTAAATAAAATATTACTTGTTCAATACATGAAATAATAAATATAAATTGCAACAGAATTTGTTTTATTGTCAGCATCATTTGATTCATTTCATTGAGTCCTGCCTTATAAGTAATGACAATTAGTTAATGACAAATAGCCACATCTAAAGTAAAAAACTAATTGAATATTTTATGAAATATCAGACTACTATTAATATAAAATCACGATAACGATTTTCTCGATATAGAATTTCTCTTTCATTTATTTAATAATTTCTTCTCAGGAGTCCCATCATTGTGACCCTTGACTTTGCGAAGTATTCAAATCCCGAGCAACTCACGGTTCTGCCTTTAAATGATCCTCTATCTTGCGGCTCCATTTCATCAGAGAAACTTTCTTTGAATACCAAGGTGTCATTACATCAATCTTCAATTTATAAGCCACATGGATGCAATGCTATAACATTCTAGAACTGAGCAAACGAATGACCATACGACCGAGAAAATTTCACCAACAGATGTTGATAATGACGTTACGTGTATTATCTCACAAAATCACATCAGCATATGCATCGTTGACTTAATCTGTTATACGACAGGTGTCTAAAGTCATTAAGAAGGACGATATGTAATTACCTGCTGCCTCACGAACGTGAAGGCAACGCGAGTACCAAAGCAGAGAAAGCAATGTAGAAACGTCGTAAAAAACACTGTAATCACAAAATTCATCAGTCTTTATTCGCAGTTATTCGTAGAAACGCGCAGGATCTTTTGACAAGGCTCACGCACAGTTAACAAAGCTTTTCCCCACGGGCGAGGACGGCAAGGGAGAGAGAGCAGGAACGGACTTCCGCACAATTCGTGAGAGCAGAAACTGTCTGGAAGAATAAGCGAGGATGGATTGTCTCTTATCTTCTGAAAATATATCATTTCGTCCCAATTCCCCACTGAACGTGTTTTTTTATGCGTACGGTGTATTCCTGTTGTTTATTTGGTTCATATCAAACGTTCTATGATGAGAAAGAAGAAAAAATCGTATACAAAAGAATATTATCATCACTTTTCTACTTGAATAGCACTTATAGAGTGAGAATATTTTTGCAAAAAAAATATTCAGCAAAGCTGCGTAATATATTATATAATATAATATAAATTATATAATATATTATATATGATTATTTTACGTGTGTAATTGTTATAATTGTTGGCTAACATGTGGCTTTTTATATTTAACGTAAATCTTTTCGAACATGTTGACACGTGCTGTGACGTTCTTTGAGTTTGAAATATATTTACTTCAGGATATACTTAAAAAAACATTTAAAGAGGAAAATCATTTTTTTCTCGAACGTTTATTCACATATACCTTTTCCTCTTAAAATGCATAGTACTAGTCACGAGAGGCATCGTCATTTTAAAAGATCTCATTGCTGCAGAGAAAAGCTACGATATTATACTATGGGAGCATTAGAGAGTACTGAGACTCCTTGTTCCACTAATGAACCTGCTCTATCGCAGTATGCCGACGATAAACAAGCAATTTGGCTTCGTGTCACAATGGCGGCTCTTAGGGGGAGGGGACTGGGAACTATGACCTCCTTTTAAAAAAGATAATATATAAAAAATATTTTAAAAATAAAAACTATTGATATATTGATTGATATTTAAAATGATTTAATCAAAATAATGTATTCTTTGTGAAGGTATCAATACTTTTAACAACTGAAGAACTTTGTGCTTAATGAATCGCATAGCAAACATTTTTCAGTAAGGAAAAGTATTCACATTAAGATTTAAGGTTCAAGATACGACTTAACGGCTTTTCGGACTTCGCTTAATGTAACCCGCAGGAGAAACACGATTATTGAACGCAATATTTGGCAGCACGATAGGGAAGTCTTAAGAATAAATTGATACGTATAACTAGAAAACAAATGGAGATCCGTCACATTAAAAATTAGCTCTTCAATTAATGTGCTTTTAAAAATTAATTTTTAAGTGTTGGCATTCATTTGAAATGTAAACATTTACAAAACATATTTACATATCTATTTTACTTTTTATTTTAAATATGAATTGTAAAAATAACAATGTCGAAATTAAATGTTTATTTTAAACAATGTCAAAATTAAATGTTTATTTTAAACAATGTCAAAATTAAATGTTTATTTTAAACAATGTCAAAATTAAATGTTTATTTTAAACAATGTCAAAATTAAATGTTTATTTTAAACAATGTCAAAATTAAATGTTTATTTTAAACAATGTCAAAATTAAATGTTTATTTTAAACAATGTCAAAATTAAATGTTTATTTTAAACAATGTCAAAATTAAATGTTTATTTTAAACAATGTCAAAATTAAATGTTTATTTTAAACAATGTCAAAATTAAATGTTTATTTTAAACAATATCAAAATTAAATGTTTATTTTAAACAATGTCAAAATTAAATGTTTACTCAAAACAATGTCAAAGTTAAATGTTTATTCAAAACAATGTCAAAGTTAAATGTTTATTCAAAACAATGTCAAAGTTAAATGTTTATTCAAAACAATGTCAAAGTTAAATGTTTATTCAAAACAATGTCAAAGTTAAATGTTTATTCAAAACAATGTCAAAGTTAAATGTTTATTCAAAACAATGTCAAAGTTAAATGTTTATTCAAAACAATGTCAAAGTTAAATGTTTATTCAAAACAATGTCAAAGTTAAATGTTTATTCAAAACAATGTCAAAGTTAAATGTTTATTCAAAACAATGTCAAAGTTAAATGTTTATTCAAAACAATGTCAAAGTTAAATGTTTATTCAAAACAATGTCAAAGTTAAATGTTTATTCAAAACAATGTCAAAGTTAAATGTTTATTCAAAACAATGTCAAAGTTAAATGTTTATTCAAAACAATGTCAAAGTTAAATGTTTATTCAAAACAATGTCAAAGTTAAATGTTTATTCAAAACAATGTCAAAGTTAAATGTTTATTCAAAACAATGTCAAAGTTAAATGTTTATTCAAAACCATGTCAAAGTTAAATGTTTATTCAAAACCATGTCAAAGTTAAATGTTTATTCAAAACAATGTCAAAGTTAAATGTTTATTCAAAACAATGTCAAAGTTAAATGTTTATTCAAAACAATGTCAAAGTTAAATGTTTATTCAAAACAATGTCAAAGTTAAATGTTTATTCAAAACAATGTCAAAGTTAAATGTTTATTCAAAACAATGTCAAAGTTAAATGTTTATTCAAAACAATGTCAAAGTTAAATGTTTATTCAAAACAATGTCAAAGTTAAATGTTTATTCAAAACAATGTCAAAGTTAAATGTTTATTCAAAACAATGTCAAAGTTAAATGTTTACTCAAAACAATGTCAAAGTTAAATGTTTACTCAAAACAATGTCAAAGTTAAATGTTTACTCAAAACAATGTCAAAGTTAAATGTTTACTCAAAACAATGTCAAAGTTAAATGTTTATTCAAAACAATGTCAAAGTTAAATGTTTATTTAAAACAATGTCTAAATTAAATGTTTATTTAAAACAATGTCTAAATTAAATGTTTATTTAAAACAATGTCTAAATTAAATGTTTATTTAAAACAATGTCTAAATTAAATGTTTATTTAAAACAATGTCTAAATTAAATATTTATTTAAAACAATGTCTAAATTAAATGTTTATTTAAAACAATGTTTAAATTAAATATATATTTAAAACAATGTTTTTGCAATGTGCAGCGCCGGGGTGCAGAGCGGGCTGGCAGGCGCAGGGGCCGAAGCAGCGCGGCGCACGGTGGGGCCAAATGCCAAAAAGCTGGCCAAAAGTCCAAAAAAAAAAGTTACTAGATAGGGATTTTGTCGTTGCTACTTCAATAGGTTGGTATTTGGGCCGTTGAATTCCGCAATTAGTAACGGTTTCTCTCTTATACTTGAGGTAAGAGATCAGTTCAAAGTTGGGCCTCGAGCGATCGATATCGGTCAGCTGTGAAACGTGTTTTCAGAACCTTTGTGTTTCGAAGGATAGAGAAGCGTGCAGTCGGCCGAATTCAATAAAACAAAATGGAATCTATTCCTGAGAGTAAGTAGAAACATAATATGTATACTTAATTTTTTTAAAAATAATTTGTTAATGTAATAATTAACGTTGATTGTTGGCGAAAAATGAAAATGCTATAATCAAAAATTTGTGTTTAAAATGAAAAATAACTATGTGCACCGTCGTGCGGGGCTAAAATCTTAACATGACATTATTCGAAATGTTATTCTCTGTGAGAATCACAAAAAAACAGCTGCCCGTAGCTGCCGTTTTAGTGCCTGTGACAAATTTTCGTAGCGCGTGCAACATGTAGAAAAAACTGAAATAATGAATTAACAAGTTTAATATTATTAGGCGTCTGATATATAGTATTTTATTAATTAGATACTGTACTGAATATTGTAAAACGAAAACAAAATGTAATTTGAATGATTACATTATGATTACAATTAAATTATAATGATAATAAAGTGAACACATCATTAATGTTGAATGACCGCATATACATGTTTGATTTCTAATTTCTATTAAGAATTGTTCATTTGAAAATAAATCTTATTATTATCATGATTACCATTTTTTAATCATACAGTAACAATAAATAAAATATTTATCAATTATTTTCCAACATGTAATTAAATGCATATAATTTCATTTAAACATTTTTTAATAATACAACGTAACATTTTAAATTATATAAATGTAATTTATAATCTTAAAATCAATTACATGATTAATAAATTAATTACATAATTAATAAATTATTACGATAAATATTTAAATAATCATAAGTACAAGTAGACACACAAATTTAAAATATATAATACAATAGAACAGTGATTATTGAAAAATGCAAAATATATCTACATAAAAATTATTTAATTATTTATTATTATGATAAATTATTACATGAAATATGTAATATGCACAATATTACATATTTCATGTAATATGTTACATGTTTATTATATGTATTATTTATTATATGTATTATTTATCATATTTATTATATATTTATGCATATTACATGTTTCATGTAATATGCATAAAATATGCACAATATTATAAGTAATTTTTTGTGATTTTCAGAAATTGTTGCTCAACAAACAATTAATATTTCTAGAAAGGACAACTTTCTTCTTTTAAAAGGAAGTTTAAACAAAGGTTCAAGAAATGCTATTTCTATTATTGAGGAACATATATCTGAAAAAATAGGATATGCGTATAATATTCCTGAACAACTGAATTCGGCAATTCGTAAACTAATATCCGACATCAAAACAAAGTGGCAGAAAGCGAGAAGGACAGAGGACGACTTTTTAAAACAAAACGAGAATTGGCTTACTACCTGCGTTTCTTTTGAAATACAACCTCGACCGATTCCGACAACGTCAGTGAATACAGGTAAGCGAACGTACATACTTACACCACATTATTGTGACTATATCTCTATTCCGTACAAATTAATACATAGTTTCTGTTCCTAATCAGGTCGTCCTCGGACAGATTTCGAAAATTTAAGTGAAAGATCGAAACGCAGACGAACTGAGAACATTCGAAACCAGTCAAGTACGACGGAATTGGCGTATGCTTTGCAGATGGATCTGCGATCTACCGGAAACACTGATGCCGCGAAAATAGTCAGTGACGAAGTCCGATTCATCCTCGACTTCAGCACGTGCATATCGATCATCTTTGGAGTTTGTTCCGGAAAATCAATTGTCAGGTGACGCTGCTGTATCTGTTCTCATAGAACAAAAACTTTCTAAATCTCAGTACCAGGGGCTCCGAAATTTATGTGTAAAAAATAAATGCAAATTACTTCCTTCTTACAAAACAGTTCATAAAGCAAAAAAACATTGTTATACCAGCAAAGATGATATGATCATAACAGAAAGCAAAGCAGAAGTGAAATTACAGGCTTTATTAAATCATACCACAAAACGAATTTTGTCGATTAACAAAGAAGTAATTCAAAATTTAGATATAAATGAGACTCATGAATTCATTCTGATTTGCAAATGGGGTTGTGATGGCACTTCTGGTCAGAGCAATTACAAACAGAAATTTTCAGATTCAAGCGTATCAGATTCGAGCATTTTTTTCACTTCGCTTGTGCCTCTGCGTCTCATCTGTACTTCTGGAGGAAGTGATAAAGAGTTTGTCATATGGGAAAATCCGCGACCATCTTCTCCTCGTTACTGCAGACCTATTCGTATACAATTTTTGCATGAAAATGTTGAGAACACTTTAAATGAAGTCGAGTATGTGAAAGAGCAGCAGAAGCAACTCGTCCCTTTTAAAGACTTTATTGACGGCAAAACAATAAGTGTTTATTACCAACTATGTTTAACTATGATAGACGGCAAAGTTTGTAATGCGATCTCTGGGACAACTTCCACTCAACGTTGTTACATCTGCAATGCAACATCAAAAAATTTTAATGACATTGATGCTATTTTAAAACGAGATATTAAAGAAGAAAATTTTGAATTTGGTATTTCTTCGCTGCATGCATGGATAAGATTTTTTGAGTGTTGCTTGCATGTGTCGTACAAACTTCACACCCAGAAGTACCAAGCACGCTCCGAGGAACAAAAAACTGCAGTCGCTAATCGAAAAAAGGTTATTCAAGAAGCATTCCGCTTAAAATTAGGCCTTCTCGTTGATCAACCGAAGCCGGGATATGGTAGCACAAATGACGGGAACACAGCTAGACGATTTTTTGCAAATAGTGATGTTTCTGCATCGATTACTGGAGTAGACGAAGATTTAATTAATCGCTTTCATATTATTTTGCAAGCATTATCATGTGGTTTCGAAATAAATATTACTCGGTTTGAAGAATTCGCTTTGGCTACAGCCCGAAAATTTGTGGAATTATATCCCTGGTATTACATGCCAACTACAGTGCATAAAATTTTAATTCATGGGTCGCAAATAATTTTCTCCGCACTGTTGCCAATTGGACAGATGTCCGAAGAGGCCCAAGAATCTTGCAACAAACTGATTAAAAGATTTCGGGAAAACTTCTCGCGAAAGTACAAGCGATCCAAAACAATGGAGGATGTTATTTGCAGACTTTTGGTATCATCGGACCCATATATTACTAGCATACGAAAATTGCCGAAAAAAAAATTGTCATCATTGTCGGAGAAAACCATTGAATTGTTAAATCCACGAGATGTTGCGGATTCGATTCCAAATTATAGTGATATCGTAACTGACGATTCATCCACCACCGAAAATTACTCCTCAGATAGCGACTAAAGGTTGTACCGTTGAGTGCACTTTTATTATATCATTATATGTATATTATTTACTTATATTAAACGTTTTTTATGTTAAAAATACAAACTTTTGATGATTTTGTTCGCCATATTGGTCCGCCATTTTGTTTTTTAGCATTTTTATTCAATATTTATTAATCAGCATGCTTATAAACCCAAATCAACTCATTTTTAATTATAAACACGATCATTTCGTGTTAAAAATGGAAAAAATTGATGATTTGGTCCGCCATATTAGTCCGCCATTTTGTTTTTTGGCATTTTCATTCAAGGTTATTAATTAGCATCCTTAAAAATTCAAACTAACTCTTCTTTACTTATAAACATAATAATGTTGTGTTAAAAATACAAACTTATGGTAATTTTGTCCGCCATATTGGTCCGCCATTTTGTTTTTTTATGCATTTTTATTTAATATTATTAATCAGCATGCTTATAAACCCGAATGAACTCATTTTTACTTTTAAACACGATCATTTTGTGTTAAAAATGAAGAAAATGATGATTTTGTCCGCCATATTGGTCCGCCATTTTGTATTTTGGCATTTTCATTCAAGATTATTAATCAGCATCCTTAAAAACCCGAATGAACTCATTTTTACTTATAAGTATGATCATTTTGTGTTAAAAATAATTTTATCCGCCATATTGGTCCGCCATTTTGTTTTTCGGAATTTTTATTACAGATTATTAATTAGAATGATCATAAACCTCTGAATACAAAGTTTCAGTCAAATCGTACAACGCTTTCGACTTTTGGCCAGCTTTTTGGCATTTGGCCCCACCGTGCGGCGTGTGGCTGAGGCTGTAGGAGAGCTTATGGAGCAACCTGCATTCGCGCTCACTTCGCCCACGTCTCGGGTCTCACACGGGCGAGGAGGGGTACTTGGCGATTGGAATAGTGCTAGAAATCAAGCACGTAGACAGGGAATGATAGTGAGGGAGCGAAAGCGAAGGTTTATAACGAAATGATCCCAAGTTACAAGGGAAAAAAGTTCATGGTTATGTCCATGGGAGTATTCATTGCATTCTTTTACATTTTTAATAAAAATGCTGCAATTAAATGATATCAAGTTCTTAGACATCTCTTTACGATGTAATGTGTTAATACTTCTCCTTTATCGATATCGAGATATCGAGAAATACGTAGTAAGTGGGTCTTCGTCATTTTAGTCTGGGTCGAGCTGATCAATTGCTGAACTCTCGGAAATACAATTCTAGATGCTGAATTGGTTAACACAACTGATGTGCAGTTCATCAGGCTTTTGAATGAAGAGAGTCTAGTCAAACATTTGTATCCGAGTTGGCACGCAATTCAATTTTAGAACAATTGTTAAAATAAGAGATATTGATATCCTCACTCTTTAGTTGAGTAGATGCATCAGTGTAATTACATTTTTATTTTTGGCACTACTTCATTTTTATGTTAAATCGATTCACAAAGAATCGTGGCTACCCGGACAAATCCATTTTTAAATATTGAATCCAAATATTCTCACGATATTATAAAAATTTTGGTTTCTCAGGCTTACTGCGCTTCTCAAAGAATGTTTAATGTTCTTTTTACAGCGTGTTCTGTGGCAGCGTGGACAACCAAATCTATAATATAAAAATGAATCGCAAAATGTGTTGGTAAGCGCATAACTCAACAACGCCTGGACCAATTTTGCCAATTCTTTTTTTAAATGTTCGTTGAAGTTCAAGGATGGTTTTTACGTCGAGAAAAATCCGAATAATTGCCGGGAAAACCCTGAAAACAGCCCTTTTCTTTTTCCCATACAAACGTTTTCTAACTACAACGTCGAGTCAATTTGAGCTTTATAGCTATTGTATAAAGCACTCATTGTTGTTTAAACAATGTAGGTATGTTCCTAACGTCAAAGAGTCAATTTGCACTTTATTACCGTTATACAAAGTTCAAATTCAATCATATCTATCAAAACAGTGTGCGTGTGCGCGTTGGAGCACAGAATACATCGTTGGAGGACTTAATGTCGCGTTCCGAAACTATTAATATAGATATGCCTCCTATTAGACGAAGCAATTTAGGTAGAAGAACCCGAAATGCTACAAACCAAGCTAATTACCGATATAATCATGCTGTACAAGAACGTGACGACCGAAATGAATGTGAAAGAATTCGGATATCACAAACGCGTGAAGCGCGAGCGCTGCATCCAACTAATAATCGCGCACGTTTGGTCAGGCTGCTTTCAGTTACGACGTGTCAATTGGCTACAGTAACTACCAATGTGTTGTTATTGGTTCTATGAACTCGGCTTTCTCATATTGTAAGGCATTGAAATATAAAAACGAAGCTAATGGATTTTGTTGCGCAAATGGTAAAGTGAAATTGATACCATTGGAACCACCACCAGAGCCATTGTACTCATTGGTTTCAGGAATAGGAACAGATTCCATACACTTTTTGACAAATATCCAACAATATAACAATTGCTTTCAAATGACTTCATTTGGGTCAACAAATGTAGTTCGGGAAAATTTTATGTCAACTTTCAAGGTATTGTAGCAGTTAATCACAATTATTTCATGTTCTGTCACCTAAGTTAGGATGTGTCGCTAATCTTCAATTTCTTAATCATTAAGATCATAATCATCACTTAGTCATCATATTATTTGGTGATTCAGTTTTAGCGACAGTTTTATAATTTTGAAACGCAATATAATTATTTGATGATAGATATTAGTTACAACTAATTAGGCGACAGATCTAATTTTAAAGAACAAATATTATTTAAGTTTGATCACTGACAATCCATAAATGTATACCCCACATTGCTTATTTATTTTATTTTATTTCATAGTGTTTGGTACAAACATAATATTTTTTTTAATTTACAGATACAAGGCCAAATATATCACAGAGCAGGTTCACTGTTACCAGTGTCAGATAGCAACTACAAATTCCTGCAAATTTATTTTATGGGCAATTCACCACAAGAAAATAATTTGCGTTGTGCACATAACAATTTAGTAGAGGTCCATTGTAGAACAATTACAAACTTTATTTCATGAACACAATCAATTGATTATATTGTTTAAAACTGCCCTGGATCTGATGCCATCAGATAATCACAAAATTGAAATCAGAACTGATAAAAAACCAGCGGGTCAACTTGCAAGACGTTTTAATGCACCAACTATTGATGAAGTTGCTATCGTTGTAGTTGGAGAAAACTTGGAATCCCGTGATATTGTTTTACATCATCGGAATGATCAATTACAACGTATAAAGGAAACACACCGCTCATATGACGCACTGCAATATCCCATTATATTTTGGCAAGGTGAAGATGGCTATGATTTCTCAATAAAAATGATAAATCCCATTACAGGTAATTAAAATATTAGTTTAGCTATGGCGATAATATCTCAGTCACTATATTATGTATTTTAATTTAATATTTCAATGTTGTTAAAACAAAATCTATTTACAAGTTCTGAAACTAACAAAAAAGTCAGTTCAATGAACTATTATTCATACCGCCTAATGATTCGGGAAAATGAAGACAATCACATATTGAAATGTCGGTGAATATATCACAAATATATTGTTGACAAGTATGTTAAAATTGAAACGGAGATATTAACATTCATCAAGTTGAATCAGACCAAACTCCGATCTGAAGAGTATATTCACCTTCGAGATGCGATTAATACTGATGGAAATGCACAGAATGTAGGTCGGATGACTATTCTTCCAGCAACATACATCGGAAGCCCTTGACATATGCACGAATATGCTCAAGATACCATGTCGTATGTTCGTCATTATGGTACAGCAGATTTGTTCATCACCTTTACATGCAATCCGCACTGGATATAAAACAAGCAGGAGTTATTCCCTGGGCCATCGCCCATTGATCGTCATATTACAGCCAGAGTCTTTAGACACAAATTGAAATCTTTAATGGATTTCATCGTAAAACATTATGTGTTTGGTGAGACACGCTGCTGGATGTATTCTGTGGAGTGGCAGAAACGAGGATTGCCACATGCACACATTTTGATTTGGTTGGTTGAAAAGATAAGGCAAAATGAAGTTGATGCAGTGATATCAGCTGAAATCCCTAATGTACAAGTAGATCCTGCATTGAATGAGATCGTTATCAAAAATATGATACATGGTCCCTGTCTTAATCAAAATTCACCATGTATGATGGATGGTAAATGTTCAAAACGATATCCACGGACATTAATATCGGAAACAATTACTGGTAATGACGGTTATCCACTGTATCGTCGACGATCGACAGCAGACAATGGAAGATCAACAATTGACAAATTAAATCAACAAGATGTTGAAATAGATAATCGTTGGATTGTTCCATATTCACCCATTTTATCAAAGACCTTCAAAGCACACACCAACGTTGAATCTTGCCATTCAGTGAAATCTATTAAATAAATTTGCAAATATGTAACCAAAGGGAGTGATATGGATGTGATTGGAATTGGTGCAGAGAATTCCAATGATGAAGTTACCCAATACCAAATGGGCCGCTATGTTAGTAGTAATGAAGCTGTATTGCGAATATCTTCTTTTCTTATTCATGAGAGACACCCTTCTGTTGTTCACTTAGCTGTGCATTTAGAAAATGGACAAAAAGTGTATTTTACAGCACAGAACGCAGTACAAAGCTGCTCAGCCACCATCTATTACATTAACCAGTTTTTTTGAGACATGTCAAAACGATGATTTTGCACAAACATTGATATATTCTGGAATGTCAAAATATTATACTTTGAATCAATCCCCAAGGAGATTTATACGACGGAAACAAGGGAAACAAGTTCCAGAATACCCAGATGTGTATTCCACCGATGCCATTGGTCGAATTTATTCAGTACATCCAAGCAATGATGAATGTTTTTATTTACGACTGCTATTAGTCAATGTACGTGGTCCAACATCATTCCAACATTTACGAACTGTTGATGGTGAATTGTGTGGATCTTACAGAGAAGCCTGTTAACGTTTGCAATTGCTAGAAAATGATGCTCATTGGAATCAAACTCTCAATGATGTTGTAATATCATCAAACGCTCATCAAATACGAACATTGTTTTCTATAATCACATCTACATGCTTTCCATCAAACCCAATTGATTTGTGGATCAAGTACAAATATTATATGCGTGATGATATTTTGTATCAAATACGAAATAGAATGGGAAATCCAAATATACAAATCAGTGAAGAAATTTACAACGAAGCATTGATTTCAATTGAGGACATGTGCTTGAGGATGTCAAACAAACTATTAATTCAATTAGGCCTGGCCGCGCCCAATCGTCCAATGCATGATGCTTTTAACCAAGAGTTGAATCGAGAAAAACTGTATGATCTCAACACCTTTAAAGAATTAATTCAAACAAATCTTCCACTGTTGAATGAACAATAGAAGTATGATGAAACTGGAGGGATTTACTTCTTAGATGCACCTGGTGGTACAGGAAAAACTTTTTTGATTTCATTAATATTAGCAACGATTCGCTCACAAAATAAAATTGCACTTGCACTCGCTTCGTCGGGAATCGCAGCAACTTTGCTTGAAGGTGGTCGAACAGCCCATTCAGCATTAAAATTGCCATTAAATATGCAAAGCAATGAAACTCCGACCTGCAACATTTCGAAGAACTCTGCAATGGCAAAGGTCTAGCAGCAATGTAAATTAATTATTTGGGATGAATGCACGATGGCACATAAAAAAATATTTGGAGGCTTTGGACACAACCTTAAAAGATCTACGGAGCAATCATAATCAATTTGGTGGTGTTATTAGCAGAAGACTTTCGTCAAACATTGCCAGTGATTCCACGATCAACACCAGCTGATGAACTCAATGCATGTCTAAAGTCCTCCAATTTGTGGAAACATGTCAAAGTACTTCATCTAAGAAAGAATATGCGTGTCGAGTTGCAAAATGACTAATCTCGCAACATCTTCTCTAAACAACTCATTGACATTGGTAATGGCAAATTTCCTATAGACATGTTGACTGGCTGCATTAACTTTCCTCAAAGTTTAAGTCAGTTAACTCGATCAAAATATGAACTTATTCAGAAGGTGTTTCCAGATGTTTCTCAAAATTACAGAAACCATGATTGGTTGAGCGAACGAGCTATATTGGCTGCAAAAAACATAGATGTAAATGAATTAAATTTAAAAATTCAAGAACAAATTACAAGCGAATCGAGGATATATAAATCAGTTGATTTGGCTACTAACCAAGATGATGTAGTGTACTATCCACCAGAATTTTTAAACTCGCTGGATTTACCAGGATTGCCACCTCACAATCTTCAATTAAAGGTTGGATCGGTAGTTATAATGTTGCGAAATATCAACCAACCACGTCTTTGCAGCCGATCCGGTGGCCGAGATCGCTAAGGCAGTAGTGCCGTAGCGATCTCGGTCCGAAGGATCGCGGGTTCGAGTCCCGCCTCGGGCATGGTTGTGTTGTGTTCGTCCTTTCACCCCCTATTATCATCATCATTTAGGGTAAGACAACGGGAAACCACCCTGAATAATTCATCATCCCAAGAAAACCCGCTATGGGTCACCTAACTGCCGTATATGGTAGATAGGACAAAAAAAAGTATTTGCAACGGCACATGGTTAGCGATACAAAATTTACAAAACCACGTGATAGAAGCAACTATACTGAAAGGAAAGTATAAAGGAGAAGACGTTCTCATACCGCGCATCCCAATGATTCCGACTGATGTGCCGTTTGACTTTAAACGGCAATAGTTTCCAGTTCGGCTTGCTTTTGCTATGACCATAAACAAGTCCCAGGGGCAATCATTAGGTGTTTGTGGTATTAATCTGGAAAATACATGTTTCTCACGTGGTCAATTGTATGTTGCCTGTTCCCGTGTTGGAAAACCATCAGATTTGTTTGTCTATGCGCCAGGTAATCAAACAAAAAACATCGTATATCACAAAGCACTACAATGAAAATAAAACTGATTTTTGTTAATAATTATGATTCACATGATTAACTATAAAGCGATTACTTACTTTTAAATGCTTATATGTGTTTTATTTAATTATATTTCTTATTCACTACGCCCTGTCACCAGGGTGACGGTTCTGTCTGAACAAAAAACTGTCACGTTACAAATATTTTTGACAGGACGAAGTCTGTCGGGTCCGCTAGTAGTATATAAAATAAGTGCAAGTGACACCGATGCCAACAACACTCAAGAGTCTAGAAAGCACAATTTCGAAAGTGGTGCAGTGAAAATATTTTAAAACCAATCCTTAAATTCCATTTGTTCACTTTTTATCTGTTTCTCCTTTCGTTACTCGCCAAACTCTGTTTCTTTATACATTATGTATTATTTGTTTTACACAATGAAAAATTACGTAAATATTCACCGACCAACAACAAACATTATAATTACAAGCACAGAAAAAAATCAATTTAAACAATAAAGTGAAGGGTTTTTTTTGCTTTTTAGAATTTTCTCTGAGCACCTGCCAAATTCCTGCCAAAACGTTTATAAACTTAATGCCAATATGATAGTTAAGAGTGAAAACAATAATGAGAAATCACTCCATGAGAAAGGCAACCGAATGATATTACTGAAAATTCCCCCTCATCGTTGGAAGCAGATTCCCTTGGTGTGAAGTCCAACCTCTAACCTCGAAAGATCCTTGGGAGGCCAGTCGTAAAACAGCTTGACCTTAGCTGGCATGATACGACCGATGCGTGACGCTTTTCGTGTCAATAGATAACGACTCAGTCATGCATTTCTCGTTTACGTTTTGAAACGCATGAACCTCTTAACACCCTACGCGTCTCCCTCTACCGCTATCTACTGAAACAAACATTTGATGATATGCGCACGATTTATCGTGCGGTACCAGCAATGTGATGAATCCCCAGTGCCATCGCCATTTTATGCACTCTTTTTTCACTCATGGTTCGTCCTCCGTTCGTAGGAAGGAGTCAGACCCGATTTATAGGCTTCCTTTTGACGAACTATAGCATGGTATTAGCGAATGCGTGTATAGGCACAACAGGTTCTGGTCGGCGAAAGTGCGCGTTAGCTAAAACGTCGGAAAAAGAAGCTTCCTTCGTCAAAAGAAAGCCTGTTAAACAAGTCTAAGTAAGCATTTTAGGGGGAAAATTTCCTTTATTTATAATATCGTACGCTCCAAATCGATCACGAATATTATTTATAGTTTAAAATCCTCAATTATGATAACTATTATGTTGCGGATATCTATAGTTACACAGTAATACTAGAGCGTGAAAAACCGTAACAATTAATATTTTTTTATTTACTGTAATGGGGCGGTCGCACATCGCGGATGACGACGCGAGCCATATATTTATTTTATTTAGTTAAGGGCCACGCAGTAAAATCGCAGTTCACGGAGCAAATCGACGGGCTCGGATCGGTGATCGCGTGAAGGCAGAGGTCGCTGCTGCAACTTCACGTTTAGATGAACATATTGCCGTATACGCTCGGGAATCCGCGGTCATCTCCGCACGAATCGGTGCCATTACCGACCGATTAGACGAAAGCATCGAAAAAAATAATGCTCGGATTTCAGCAAGTGAGGCGCAAGTCGAGGCTAAGCTCGAGGAGCAGGAAAGTAAAATTCGGAATTTACACGCGCACATCAATTCAACTATTCAGGAAACCGCGGGAAAAGTCGCAGATTTGTGTGATGGCTAAAGTAACACCGTAACTGAGGTCGAACAAAAGGGAGCCGCGAATTGTAAAATAATCGCGAGGCTAGATGGGAGAGTGAATGCTGAGGTCGCAAGGCTGGATGGGGCCCTGACGGATCTTAAAGCGACGACGGAGGCATCTTTTGAGAAACAGAACGCGGGGATGCTTCAGATAATCCGCGATAACGTAAGTGAATTGCGCGAAGAAATGCAAACGCCGGCTGGAGCGTGTTCGAACGGTCAGGGGGGAAGAATTCCGTTCTCGCCACCGCAGAATTTAGGTTTTTCCGGAGCAAAGGGCGAACACCCGTGTGAATTCTTACGGCGTCTCGAGGATTATTCCACACTCTCGAATTCCGTGCCCGCGAGACTTAAAGCGAAATTCGCACAGCAATTTCTATTCGGAGCTGCACTCCAGTGGAGCTTATCGACGTCGCAATTTCCCGAAACTTACGACGAGTTCAGGGAAAAATTTCTAAAGCGTTTCTGGGGCGAAGAGACTAAATTTGCCTATGAGCGACGCCTCCTAGAGAAACGATGGTTTCCCAAAATGGGAATCTCTTATCTTGATTACGCTGTCGGGAAGATAGCTGCGTTTCGTTTATGTGACCCTTCGATTTCTGATAACCGGCTTATTTGGATTATAACTTCGCAGTTTCCGGAGCGAATCCAAAATTCACTTAACAGCGCGCGTCTGGAAAATATTCTAGAATTTCAGGATTTATTAGCGAAATTCGATCAGGCGCGAATATCAGAAGGGAATGTGGCTGGAAATGGACGGCCGCCACAACAAGGAAATGCGCGATGGACTCGTTACGAAGGCAATGGTCGGAGCGGGCGAGATGCAGGTGGTGAAAGGCAGCGCCCTGACGAGCGACGAAATAATGCCGAGCTCGACAATAGAAGGCCAGACAGAGGCCCGGAAAACTAGAGACGTCTGAAGCAGGTAGGCATCGGTTCTTCGGACGGATTACGGGAACGGTAGAGATGCCATTAATTAGGACCGTCGTGATTGACGAAACAATCGAGGAAGAAGATCGAGAGGTAAATCGGATAAGGGCAAGAAAATGTCCGATTATTGCGGCAAAATGTGAAGGCAAGCCAGTCGACGTTTTAATTGATTCAGGAAGCGAAGTTTCCGCCATGTCGGAAAAGTTTAATTTGAAATTAAAAAGTTAACTCAAGAATTTGCCTGAGTTTCCCGTTAAAAAAACGTATGTGATTGGTGTCAATAGGATGAAAAGCCATCCCATTACGAAGCAAGTATTAATAACTATTAGCCAGGGATCTTTTCAGTTTGATGCTACATGTCTTGTTGTTAAAAATTTAGCATATGAGCTAATTTTAGGTGTTGATTTTTTGCGTGAGCTTAAGGTTTGCATAGATTTTAGAGAGAATGTTCTCAGGTTCGACCCGCCGTATTTAATGCTTTCACCGGCGAAACTAATGATTTGATCGCTGACGAATTCAGGATCAACAATTTGACTATGGGCGAGGTACGAGAAAGTATCACCCGATCTATTGATTCCAACCATTATCTGTCCGCGGGCGAGAGAGACCTAATGCGAGATGTGGTGATCGATAACTTTGAAATTTTTCAGCGGCCAACAGAACCAATTAAAGATTTTCTCTTTAGTATTAAATTAACCGACCACTCACCATTTAAATGTAGAAACTATCCTGTTCCGTTTGCTTTAAGGACAGAGGTAAATAAGACAATTTCAGACATGATCGCAGAAGGAGTTATTAAGAGGACTTCTACACCATTTGTTAATCCCCAGGTAATAGTAAGAAAGAAGGATGGAGGTGTTCGTATTTGTCTTGATGCTAGAAGGCTCAATCAGGTTACTATCCCTGACCGCGATTCGGTCGTACCAATCGACATCACTTTAGGGAAATTTCATGGAGTTAAATAATTTTCGGCTATTGATTTTGTTTCCTCTTACTGGCAAATCGCAATTCATCCCGGTGACCAGAAATTTATTATCAATGTTTTTGAGTAATGTTGTTGAAGTGGTTAAAATTTGTAATTTTTGTGCATGGAAATTCTGTTACGACTCTACCGTTCGCTTGTTTATTCGTCCACCGTTGTCTTATTTATTTAGTTAAATTGTTATTTTAAGATAGGACTGTATCGCTTATGCGTTTGTTGTATTGTTTGTATTTTCTCTCAAGGAAAATTAATTAGTGTTCCATGTAGTAGGGATCTCTTTCATCCCGCTTCTTATCGTGATTGATTATTTTATTAGACTTGCGTAGTGAATTTTGTAGGTTAACCTTTGTGAGTAATTTGTGCAGTGTTAGCGTCATCGGTTATTGTTAGTTCTTAGAATCGCGTTTTATTGTAATTAGTGCTTCGACCTTACGTGCTCCCGTCGCCATTAAGTGTTTTGGAGCCATGAAACCGTTGTTTCTCGCCGATAGACGGTGGAGGGGGTAAATGTAATGGGACGGTCGCACATCGCGGATGACGACACGAGCCATATATTTATTTTATTTAGTTAAGAGCCGCGCCGCCGTAAGGAGCAGCCGGAAATGTCGTTTCCGCTGTACCTGCGTAAAAGCCGTTTAGCGCGCCGGGGGAAAAGGCGAGAAAGGGCGCCTCTTTTGTGCAGCCGAGAACGCCGGGCGCACCCCTGATGACGTGTGGGGAAGTACTCCGCCCACAACCCCTTCACCGAGTAACGGAATTACCCGCGCCTATTTGCGGGAATTTCGGTGACGAATGGAACTGCGGGGGAGGTTGCTGGGGGCGACTTTGCCGCTGGCGCCGTGATAGGTGGAAAGATTACAGGTGGCGCGACCTCCAATAGAAATAGACAATGCGGGGGAGGAACCACGTGGTACGCGAGCCTTCCTGTGGGACCGCCGCGGTCCAGAGAGATCACTTGTATCGGAGGTCGCGAGGAGATGACTTGTATCGGAGGTAGCGAGGGAGAGAGATCACTTGCATCGGAGGTAGCTAGGAGGAGACTTGTTTCTGAGGCAGTAGCGAGGCCACTTAATTGGTGCCTGACCGCCCGAATGTCACGCCGCCTCGCCACATCGCAGCCCGACTCGTTAGACGACAGCCGGCCGATGGGACGGAACACTACTACTGAGTGCCTGACCGAGAGTGCCATGTGAGTGCGAGCCGGGGACGTGACAAACTATATCGCGAAGCGACCCGTCATCGCCCGGGCGCGTTCCCGCCGCCGCCCGCACCAAGTGCCGCTGAGAAGCTACCGGCCGGCGCCCGCCGCTGTGCTAATCCGGGGCCGCCACAAAGGGACCGGGTGCAAGCAACGCCGTAGCCGCCGCCGCCGGACCCGCTGAGCGCAGGGCGGACCGAACGCTGCACCTGTGAGCTGGATCACGGCCGCCCGGGAGGGCAAAGACACCGGAGCTGAAATGAACTCTGGCCATACCGGCCGTTAATAAGCTAAGATTAGATTTAAGTTAGTTATAAGTTTATTAATGTAATTGGGCTTCACCCACACACCATACTAAGTGATTAAAGTAGTTTATGAAAATGTTGGAGTCTTTTTCTCAGGTAGTTAGGCAAGGATGCATGTCTCCCTCTAGGGAGTCTGCCGACGAAGCAGCCGGGCAAAGCTGAATCGCCGAAGGAAGCAGGTAGTCGGGGAGGCGGTGGTTACATTACTAAGAGTGAATGTTTGCGTAATATTATTTGAAATTTCGTTTACTCGTTATGATCATTTTATATCTAATGTTCTTAACAAGTTTCAGGCGTCTCCAAACACGTTCTATCAGCAAAAACAATTTTTTTCTAATGATTCCAAAGCACGAATTATTAAAAACTATTTGTTTGTTGTTGCTTTGATTCTTTGTATGTGATTTTTTCCCAAATCTATCAACAATAAAAATTGTTTCTGTTATAGATGTATAAAATACATGTATTTTGTACAGAACGTAGAGAATTCAATGGACGAAGCAAAAATTAAGTCCAAGGAATGAAGAAACTTCAGCGAATTTTCTTGGAAGAAGCAATTCTGTGTGACTTTGAAACGAATGAAGGAATTTTAAATCTCCATGAAAACCATCATTGCAACAAATGAACTGATGGTTAGCATAAATGACCACACGAAAGCCGGAGATGAACTCTTGAAAATTCTTGTTTTACATTTCTTATATCCTCGAGAACAACATACAAATTTCCGGACTTTAAGACCAAGGACTAATATATTATTTTCCATCCCGAGTCTTTTACAGATGCACGTGGCACTTGGTCGTACTTTACTAGTTTACTACCATTAATTAGGGCACTGCAGAGATTGTAAAAGAATTCAAAGAATAATTTACACCATAAGACAAGAAAGCCAACCTTTTCATGATGAGACAGGATAATTTTACTTTTACCTGTGATGTACAATATTTTATTCGATACCCTTTTTAAGCATTATTTCCTGAAATGAAATAACATCACTGGCACGAAATGTAGCGTGGTTATCTCTAGATTATGTTCTGCCTGCACGGTCATATACGTCTTAATGGTTGTTCTTTTGTTTTCTTTAATTGTCGGGAGAATGTCCGTTTATACGAGTGTAACAGATATTGAAATGGAAGATATTTTTCCAGGGATTTTATCCACTTGACAGCCGGTTACCCTTTACGTACTGATGGGACCACACCCTAGACACCCACAAATTTTCGGGCTCCTCTGATCTGGTGCCAGCAGAATGAGAGGCCCTCCGCGATCGTTCGGACCGAAACGCTGAGTCAGTACACGCTCTTAGCCACCTCGGTCATCCATATCTCCTGTTCTATTGAACGTTGTATTTAATGAATAAAGAGCGGAGTTCTCCTACTTGTGATTGGCACCGTTTGGACAAAGTGTTTGACATGAAAAATGTGGGAGGATCGAAAAGACCAGTTCAGTTTGCAACCGCAAGCAGCAAATCCTCCGAGAGCGGGTATGGAGTGGGACAGCCGAAGTGGAGCGGTGGTAGAGGAGGGCGATCGGAGGGCGAACAAGGATGGGCGAAGAGGCACGAAATGTGGAGGGGGCACAGGATGCAGAGCGCGGACGGCGCCCGAGGGAGGAGTTCAATGTGGGGCGTGCGAGGGAGATCCGGGATTATCTTAGCTTTCTGTGGGCATTAAAGAAAGTCTCAGAAAACACATTTGCAAAGCATGCCACTGAACTCGTCAGAATGCTGAGGCCTATATTGCTCCTGAAATCAGAAGAAGACTGTTACAACATCTACCGAGCTTCTTACTTCCCCTACTCAAACCACAAATATATGCAAGTGTTACTCCATGTTCCAATGAAAATAATTTTATTTTAATTGATAGATCATAACTAATTATTGATATTGATATCGATATACAGAGGAAACCGATGAAACCGAGGAAAATATCACACATTTTAATGTCATAAAAATAATATAATAAAAGCTTTCATACGTCAAATATTTCATTATTTATAATTTATTAAGTGTGAGAACATGAACTTAGTTTTCCTCATGTTAAGCATTTAGCAGGCTTTAGGTACCCTCATCTATGTCATAATTGAAGATAACTGCTTGACGTTATTAACATTACTAAAATGTTTCATATCTATGAAGTAAGGATAAGTTCTTTAATATTTATTAAAAACCAAGCAACAAATTTGAATTCCCTATATTTTGTACATTTTATCAGTTTCAAAAACACTTTTGCAAGAAAAATAAAGTGTAAGTTTGAAAACGTTCAATTTTTTGTAAAACTCTACTAAAGCAAAAACTTCATCTATGGTAGATTACATTTTGAGATGAACTTACATAAAAACGAGCAAAATTAACATTACAGATACAAATCGCGCCTCCTATTCTTAATGCATATTTTATTTTTTAAAGCATATTATATTGGTTGAATTGAAATAATGAACTTGCAGAAAGTAGCGGAGACGCGACATCCTACAGCCTTCAGTCGCTCCTGTTCTGTCTTGAGGGCGCAGAAATGGACCAGCAGGAGGACGTCCGTGCTCCTTACCGCTTCTGAACCTTTCCACATTCTTACGCTTATAGGGGTACCGAGAACCCGTAAAGAAGTGGTAACATTGAATCTGTTACGTCAACAAGTTTCATTATTGCATTCCGCGTATAAATAATTCATGCGCGTCATCCGCGGTCCCGTTGCCGCGATCCAAAAACCTCCCAGGCGTCCTGCGCACTTGTGGCATGAGCCATCCTGCACAGTGGTCTGGAAAGGGCCCAACCGCGCGCAGAGGCTGCACGAAATGGAATTTTATAGTAGTACTCATAATAGTACAAATTGGTGTCGTAATAGTAGACATTATGTACAATTTTGTTTAACTATTTACGAGCGCAGTAGCGCGAGTTGTCGATGTATAATTATTATCGACGTTTTATCTTGTTCAAACGCATTTTCAACACTTTTTGACCAAACACCTTTTGACATAGTTTAGCTGTGCATATATGATGAATGAACTGTCTTCGACAATACCCATATAATAATAATAATAATAATAATAATAATAATAATAATAATAATAATAATAATGTCGGCCCCGTGGTGCAGACGGTTGCGGCAGCCGTCGTCTGTGCCGAGGAGGCTGCAGGTTTGAGTCCTGCGTAGACATGGTCGTATTTGTTATTGTCCTTTCATCTATCATCATCATCATCATCCTTTCATCTCATAATTCACACTTCAAGGCGTAACAACCTTGATGTAATCCAAGGATACAGCTGAAAAAAAGCTGATCCTGGAAGAATTACACACGTTAATCGTGTAGCGTGGTCAGTAATGGCCTATACGCTAATAATAATAATAATAATAATAATAATAATAACGTAATCTAGTCCAAACACGTAAGGGCGTAGCGTATGAAGGCAATCTGATAAAATAATAAGCAACGAAAAATAATTAGTAATGAAATTAGTATCTACAGATATTTTACGAGTATTACAATATGGACTTGTAGAAGAATGTAGCGTACAATTGTCAGCAATCTCGATCTTCTCAGCATGCGCATTTCGAGTTGAGTATGTGCAGATGCTGGAGAATGATAGAAGTGTCAGTCGAGGCATTACTGTAGGTTGCTCTACGCTACTCGGTACAAAAACTCCCTAAAAGAGTTTAAAGAAATCTTAAACGGAGGTCTTAGGCGGAGTTTTGTAATTAATCGAATATTGTAATAAGATGTTACGATACGAATATTTAATGTCATCCACATAGTAAAAATCCGAATGTACTATAAATTCCGTTTAAATATATTACATTCCACTATTCAACCTTGGGAAGGTGACAGATTGATGTCACTATTTATTAGAAGGCCATAAATCATTAAAACATTGTGTTATAATAATATCCCGAATGTATCCCGAAACTTATCTCAATTTCGATTTAGGTCATCGAAGTGGATAAAAAATATAAGATGTGCATTGCCGGCGCGAGCGATAGAAGTGAAACTTCAATTATATAAAAATAGAAAATTTGTAGGAGAAAATATTTTAAATATATTTCATCATGCACTGGAAAAATTCCTTTTTGTCACTAGTAAGTATGACTTCACGAAATTCAATAATGAAATAAGGATTTATGATAGCTAAAATGAATACAAATTCGGGATACAGATAAATTGTGTAATCGAGATTTTTATAAATTATTATTCTGAAATTACAACTTATCGCCTAAGAAGACAATCAATGGTTGTGCTTGCGGGTTTGAAACGTAAATAGTGAGTTTACCACTCAATATAATTTGTTTTGTACCACAATTTTTGTTCAAGAAATACGCACCGACTGTAGTACATGCAAACATAACCTCGTAAATAAAATCAGTAATATAATTATTCTTATATGGTGCTAAATATACAGCCGTAACAAAAGTGGTTTGCCCACTTTACAGAGTACATTTCCATTAGCAAAGCATTCTTCCGGAATGGTAACGCGAAAGCTTACTATTTAATTACCCGACTCCCAAGAATAAAGGGTAATGAATTTCATTCCAGCAAAACGTCAAACTTCAACGAAAAATTTGATAAAATAAGTATTTTTGATTGTCAGAATTTTAAAGTGTTTCAGTTTGTTACTTCATAATAAATATTTTTTAAATATTTCTATGCCTGTGCGCACATTTGGTCCCGATTCAGGCCAGTGTACGGTGCGGGTCGTAATTGCAGCGAGGCCGGTAACAAAGACGTTCATAAACATGCTCCGTACACGGCGACGCTCGACGGGCTGCACCGAGCTGCTTTATTACCTTGCAGCCGCCGTCGCTGGAGTCTGAGAAAAACGAATCGGAGCACCGCGCCGCCCGCGCCGCCCGCGCCGCCCGCGCCGCCCGCGCCGCCCCGCCTACCACGAAGCGCGCGTACACTGCCAGAGGCTGAGCGCCGCTCTGGGGCAAGCGGTCAACGCGAAGCACGCGGCGACGGGCGCCTCCGCCCGACCAAGCTGCTCGATTGAGTTTTTAATTATTTTTTTTTACAAAAGGTTAAATAATTGATTACTAGTGATTCCAGGCACGTCAACGTTCGTTAGTCCTGTTAGCGTAGTGCATGTTCCCACCTCAGGAGGGGCTGTGGTCTTGCCCCGCTGGATGGTGAGATTCGGCGCCGACCAACTGTCGACAAGCGGGGCTTTTAACAACCAGATATCTCCCCTCAGCAAGGCACCTCCCCAGCCGGGACAAGCTCTTAGTTCCCGACCGGGCCTCCGGGTATGTGTGGAAGAGAAGTACATGTGTGTGTAAGGGGTAGGATAAGGCAAGGAATGGGGAGGGAGGAAATGATAGCGCGCGGCCCCTGGCCCGTTTGGCAGGGTACTTGCTCCGGCATTTTCCTGGTATTGATCGGACAAACCACAAGAAATACCGATAAGAGCAGCCGGCTCCTAGAATTCTCCTCCAGACAGCAACAGAACCCGACCTAGCTATCTGGCTAGTGTCGATAATCCTGCCACCCTTGGGACTCGAACCTCAGGACCTCCAGGTCAGAGGCAATGCAGTAACATCAGCTGATAAACTGAACTACCTCTCCACAAACAGCTAAAGCAAATGGATACATGGGACATTTGTGGAATAGGCTGTACAATGAGAGGCGATTCACAAGAAAGTCGCCAATTTAATGCAGTCAATTTCACTCGTTTTACTCGCGCATTTCCAAGTCGAAGGTGAATCTCCGCCTTTCGGTCTTGGCAATTAAAATAAATCATTCTTGAGTTCAGCTAACGCAAGCACCTTTATTCCAAAATGGAAATGCGGTTTAACTTTACTCGCTTCGCTCGTGTAACTAGATGACAGTATTTCTACGTAATGAAATACGCAATTCTCGCATCAGCTGCGGGCCAGTGCAGTCGCTCCGCTACAGCAGCTAGAATCGTTAAGTGTGATAGTGTAACTCAACATCACGCCGAAAGTTAGAAACTTTGCGGTCGAAATAGTGTTCAGTGGTCATAAGTATTCACTACTTGTGCTTTAGTAGATGGATGAACACGAATGATTTATCCAGCACAGGGCGAATGGTCAGTGAAGCCCTAAATTCGTTATATAATTCGGAAGAGTACTCTAATGTGGTTACCGACGAAGGCAACGTTAATCTCACAGACAACATGGAATTCACCGAAATATCGCCTCAACGTCAACACATTGCAAGCAACAACATCCAATTCGGGGCCGGATCATCAGGCCAGCCCGAGGAATGAATGCATTCACAACAGACAGATGCTTCAACTCAACTGCATCATAACAAGGTAATGTCGCAAGGAAAGCGAACCAGCGATAACGACAGTGATAACAGAGAACTTAAACGTATAACCAAAGACAGTCAGCCTCCGGGTGGGTCGAACCTACAAAGTCAATACAATGTAGAAATAAAAAACAGATTTAGTTGGCTAAACGAAGAGATCCCAGATGATCTAAGTGACGAAAATAAAATCCCATCAATTTTTGTTATTAATTTTGAAAATCAAGTTTCTCTCGCGATTTAAATAAAATTTAACGTTTCATCCAACTTCACTACAGAATTCAAAAATCAAAAGATTTGAATCGACTATATCAAAACAATTCCCCCATTCCAGTAGTGGCAGTAGAATTTGATCGAACTCACAAAATCGAGGATGTGTTAGAAATAAAACAAATAGGCAATAATATTGTGACACCAGAAAGAAGAAAGGAAACCAAGGACCCCCTGCAATGTTACCGGTGTTTAGACTTTGGACACAGTAAAAATAATTGCAATCATACAATTTCATGTGTGTTTTGTGCGGGTGATCACCTATCAGCAAACTGAACAAAAAAACTTCACTCCTACATATAACATTATCTCGGGAAGCATAGGGCTGACCTCAGATCAGTAGAATGTCCAAATTATCGAAAAATGTTAGAAAGTAAAAGAAATAATCCAAATGTCAGACTTAGGAACAATCCTATTCCCCCGCAGTTCAATACAACAAACTTTCTAATACTAGCTCCAACCAACAGAATACCTAATTTCTCACATTGATCAAATATCAACCACCAAAAAACACAACAAACACAAATCACCAACAACATAACAACTAACAGACAAAAAGAAACCACAACAATTTCAATATTGGTAACTCATTCATACAAAACATCACTCAGTTTATAACCAATCACATCATTAATTTTATAAATGCATTAATACAAACAATTATACAGAATAATCAACAATCAATTAATATGTCCATTTAGAAACAATTATGGATCGCCATAATGATTATATTAAATTGGAATGCCAATGGCATTATCAACAAAAAAAGCCGTAATAGAACACTTCCTACATGCTAACAGAATTGATATAGCCTGCATCACAGAAACACACCTCAATCAAGAATCCTCATTTTTTATTCAGGGATACACAATAATCAAAGCAGACAGACAAAACTCGAAAGGCGGAGGAGTATTAATAATAATAATAATAATAATAATAATAATAATAATAAAATGCAGTATACCACATCACCAGATTACACCACCACACACGCCCGGACTCGAAACAGCAGCAATAAATGTAATAATAATAATAATAATAATAATAATAATAATAATAATAATAATAATAATAATAATAACAGGACAATAACAATAGTAACTGCTTACAAACCTCCAAATATAAAAATCAATAATAGCAACATCTCCACATTATTACAACTACCAAATCCATTCTTTACTGCAGATGATCTAAACTCTAAACACTTCTCACGGGGATGCCGGGCTACGAATCCCGCTGGTAAATATTTATAACACATAAAAAGGAACCTGAATCGCAACATATTATCACCAACCGAACCCACTTATTTCCCATATGATCCAAACAAAAGTCCAGACATACTTGACATAGCAGTCACAAATATTAAAACTCAATTCATTTCAACAACATACCATGAACTAGATACAGACCATTTACCAGTAATAATATCAACTCGCGTAGAAAAGCCTCCCTCAACCCCCCACCCACTTTAAATACTTATAACATTAATTGGAAGTACTTTAAAGGTTCTATAAATAAATCCATACCTCCTTTTCACAACCTGACTCTCTCCAAGAAATTAACAAAGCCATCATGACCCTCAACAATATAATAATTAGTAATATTAACAATATCATTATTATTACTAGCAGTAGTAGCTTAGTAGAAGTTGCAGCAACTTGCTGAATGGCACTGCACAAGGCAGATTATAAATCCCGAAGACACCGGACTCCCATGATAATTAAGTTCCGTGATAATTAAATATATTAACATAATTTTGAAAAAAACTTAGATGTTACTAAAATAATTCACAAACTGCGCCCAACTAATATAATTAATCTAATTCGAATAAAAAATAAAACAGGAAGACGATAATTTATCTTTTATTTTCTACTCATCTTAAGATAGTATAAGAATTTACTGCCGTTCATTCTGTCTCTAACACGTCTTTTAAATTACAATAGGGCAATGTTTTACACTGGCTGTACCATAATAAAATGTAGAATTATTATAATAAATTTATATCAAAATAAATTAATTTTAGGTCCTCAACAGTTATTTAATTCATCGTAATCGTCACTTGCGTAATGCCACTCAGCTCCACTACGGAATCACAGATATGTTCACAGTTGACTCCCAAAAGTGAGGTTCAAATGAGGAGGCAAAAAGATGAAATGTAGGAGCGCAAGTGAGTAGGGACATGCCTTTTGAGGAAATGTAGGTTTCATTTTTCATACAGTTTCATTCCTATTATTAACAATTATTTTATGTTTATATTCCTCTCTTCCATGACTTCAGAATGCAGGTGCAAATGTAGAATTTACACTTACATTTTAAAAAATTAACGTTTTTGTCAATACATCCAAAATTAAAAACATTACAAACACAGGAAACCAAATATGTTAATTTCTCTTTTAATCCACTACAACTTGGCGCAAACCGCATCATAATATCTCAAACAGTTTCGAAGATACTTGTGGTGAACTGATGCACCACCCCCACTTCTGCCTATATTACGTGATACACAGTACATTAGACACTTTTCCAGAATATATTTTTCCGAAAGTCTATCCTAGCAACAGCTGGTAGGGCTGACATACTTTGTCAATGCACTTGGCTTCCAGTAAGCAATTGCATATTTCAAATGGTTGTGATTTTTTTGTTACATTTTAAGCACATGAATGTGGAGGTCCATTAAAGGCCCTTTTTCTGTTCCAACAGTGCCACAAAGCAAGAGATTTAGCCTTAAAAATAAAGAAACTGAAATTTTTCCGTGAAATGATAATACGGTTTCAGATTTATCAAAACATTCAACACAGTTAAATTTTGACGGAAGTAAAAATTCACAACTGCATCACGCTTGATTAAATATCAAGCATATTAAAGAATTTTAAAGGCTACTTTAAATTACAGTGAAAACAAGTTCAACCGTTTCCACGAATAAGTATAAACACCTCTGAGGAATTCGTCGTAACAATGTCCCAGTTCACTCACTCCATATTTCGAATGTTCTACTTTGTTGTGTTCTACTTTTCTCACTTGCCTGAAATCGTCCATTGCAATTTAATTTCTTTCGTGCATTGAAAGCAAAAACCCTTGAGAATCAAGATTCCAAAGCACAGAAAACATTAACGAGGGACTGAACAATCTATTAAAGGAGGCCACCGTGACTTCCCGGAGGAGAATGATGTTCGCCTTACACCTAGGCTTTGAGTACAACGGAGAAGGACATTGCGTCTCCAAATGGTCGTTTCTGTGATTATAAAACACACTCACTGGCGATAAAAGATGCTCGCAATGTCTCTTATTTAATCAGAAACGTTTTTTTTCTTTACTAACAATAAGCGAAGATTATTTATCTATTTGCTCTGTCCGCAATAAGAATTGTACATACTTTTTGTGAGTATTCGTAATAATGTCAGTACTTTTATATATGTGAGTATTCGTAATAATGTCAGTACTTTTATATATGTGAGTATTCGTAATAATGTCAGTACTTTTATATATGTGAGTATTCGTAATATTGTCAGTACTTTTATATATGTGAGTATTCGAAATATTGTCAGTACTTTTATATATGTGAGTATTCGAAATATTATCAGTACTCATATATGTGAGTATTCGTAATATTATCAGTACTCATATGTGAGTATTCGTAGGTTACATATGAATAGTTAGTTATATGTGAATAACCAAAGAATTTATACTCTAAGTAATTTATGCATAAAACACATTTTTCAGGAATGGAAAGTGTTTACATTCAGATTTTTTTGGTCAAGATAGGATTGAGCGATTTTCGGATACCGTTCATCATGGGAACACGCAATTTTAATACACTCCTCAGCCTGTTAGAAAGAAGTGCATTTAGTCAAGAATCAAGATTATTTTCAACTCATAGTTCAAATTTACTTGTGAAACAGTGGTGACCGCTTTTATTTGTGAACAACGGTGACAGCATTCTCTTGTGAACAGTGGTGTATCAAGAACCATTGCAAATTAATACCTCCCAAATATAGTGAAGTGAATAGTGTCAACCGACCACGTCCCATTAGGGGGACTAATCATACAATCAGCAGAAATACTAAATAATTAAGAAAACAGTAAAGTATTCGTTAACAGTTCGAACGGATCGACAATTTTCGAATACAGTGACCTAACACAGAACCTTCGGCAACAGCATCAAGTGTTATTGCAAGAACATCAACAAATAAAACATTTACAACAACTTGTGCAACAGAACCAACATTTACAGTTCCAAATACAGCAATAACTGCGTGAAAAAGAAATCCCAGCTACCGTATTAGAAGCTATGGCAACTAACTGCCATGCATCTTCAACTCAGGAAAACGGCCTCAACCCTGAGCAGCTCATGGCAAACAGACCCGCAGCGTTGACAAAAAAGACGAAATGATAACAACCCCAAAGAACCCTCTAAGAAGATTAACAGTGAAATGACTCCGTATCATCAAAAAACAAGTATGAGCATCACTCTCGTGATTAAAATGTAGAAGTGACCATGAAATCTGAGAATATCAATGATATTCTCAGACAATCAAAGGCAGCATACAAGAACAAAACGAATATCGAACGCAGTCTCTTTTCATTCCAGGCGTTAGAGTTATATCTCATATGATCAAATCAGTTAAAGAAGTAATTAAAGATAAAGACTTCTCGTATAAACTAATCAAAATCTATCAAAATGGAGCCAAAATAACAATAAACAATGTCAAAAATCTTACCTCAAACACCGGATGTTTATCAAAAGCTTGTTAAACATTTGAATCTGAAAAATGTTGCTCATTATACATTTCAATTAAAGCAAAAAAAGAGTTTTTCGGGTTGTGTTAAAATATGCACCCATCAGCAGACGAAATGTAACTTAAAGAAGTCATAGAACCACAAGGCCACAAGGTAAGACAGATTCATAATATCAAGCATCGGTTAACAAAAGCACCTCTATCAATGTTATTTGTGGACTAAGAATCACATAGTAAAAACAAAACAATCTATGACATCGAATATTTTCTATATACAAAAACAAGTTTTGAACCATCGCGCATAAAAACAAGAAATAACACAATGTTAGCGATGTCAGTCCTATGAGCACAGTTTTCGTTCCTGCGCGCTTCTGCATAGCTGTGTCAAATGTGGAAAAAATCACGGTAGTCGACCCTGTACTAAAATGTGATACACAGGAGCTAGATGTGCTCTTTGTGGCCGTGACCATCCAGTAAATCATTAAGGCTGCGAAGTCTATCAAAAAAATTGTAACAGCAAGTAACCTAGACAAAGTCAATACAATAGAAATTCTACGCATAACAAAAATGAAGGTAGCAATTAAAGTTCACCAAAAGGTAATGAAACCATAGAAACAGGTAGACAGCTTACATATGCACAAATGGTATATCATTCGCAAATCAATAATCAAAATATATTGTAAGAAAATAATCTGATATCAATAATACAAGAATCGTTTTTAAAAAAAATTGAGTCCATCTTAACAAAGTTAGCTGAATAAATCTCCAGCCTAATTAACATCATGACTGCAATAATGAAGGAACTATGAGTAATTTACTGCGAATTGTCTCCTGGAATGCCAACGGAATAGACCAACATCGAAGAGAGTTAATAGTGTTTCTACAATACATCAAGAAAATATTAACGAACTTCTAGTGTCCGAATCACATTTAACAGAAAGCAGCTCTCTATGTATACTTAACTACGACGTATATTGCACAAATCATCCACATGGGACAGCTCATAAAGGCACAGCAGTAATAATTAAAACAAAAATCAGACAATAAGTACAATATAATGGTGAAAACTATCTGCAAGCAAATTCTACACAAGTATATGATAATATTGGCCCCTCGTTATTTCAGCTATATACTACCCTCCAAAATTCAAGATAACCAATGATCAGTACATCACGTTTTTTAGAACAGTCAGCCCGAGGTTCATTGCTGGAAGAGACTATTATGCGAAAAATCAACTTTGGAGATCGCGACGTAACCACAAGAGGTCGCGCTTCAAATGGAGCCATTTCAACACTAAAACTCCAAGCAATTTCATCAGGAAATCCCACGTACTGGCCAACGAATGGTAACAAAATACCTGATGTCTTGGATATATTCGTCACAAAGGGAATGGCGCAGACCTATCACAAAATAGAGCAGTCTTTTGATCTGTCATCTGATCATTCTCCAGAAATACAGACAACCAGTTCTTCTGAAATCTTAAAGAAAGAAAATATATCTTCGCAGTCCGGGTCGAGCCGCCGAGGCGAAAACTTCGTGTTGAGGCAGCTCTTATCTTCAGACGTGCCTGCCGCTCAGAGGGTAGTTCGTGCTTATCGCAGAGTTCGAAGATAAGACCCGGGGCTGTCGGTGCCGGGTCGAAGGTGCAAAAGTGTACCTATAAACTTTTGTTCAGATTTGTAGTGAGAGTGAAATATAATTACTAGTGAAGTGAACCACATGTTAAACGGCGATGTCCGCCTAGGGGGACATATCTCTAGGTCAGTGCAAATATTAAACAATGAAAATGCAGAAGAACTGTATATAGACCCAAAGAGTGCTCTCGCAACTATGGAGGACGAGTTCGCAAAAATTCAACAACAATACGAGCAACTACTACAACAACATGAAGTATCACAAAATCAACTTCAGGAGTAGACACAGCAAAACCAAATGCTACTTTACCAAATCCCGCAACGCGAGCTTCAAGACCAAGGTAAGAGAATAAGCGAGCCAGCTGTTCATACCCCAAACAGTGAAGATACTTTGCCCCCAGACAACGAAAACAAAAAACGAAAGCTTTCGTATAACAAAAACACAAAGACACGTGTATCCAAAAATATATTTAACGAGGTCAAACTAATGTATAGTGTAATACGAGTGCAACTAAGAAACAAACCTAACCAGCCTATTCAATGTAAGCGCTGTCATCAATTTGGTCATACTCAGGCAAATTGTCGCAATATTTGTAGGTGCGTGAAGTGTCTCGAAAGCCATCACTATTCTCAATGTAATAAACATCAAAATACTGCCCCTAAATGTGTTAATTGCAAAGGCGATCATACCGCCAATTACAGAGGGTGCCCAGAATTTAAGAAGCTTTCCAAACCCTATCAAGGACAATCCCGAGGACCTTTAATAGGCATTCAAAATAATCGACACATTAATGTTTCTACAGCTAGACCACCACTATATTTCCCTTCTCCTCCAGTAACATCTACATTTATTACACAACCATCTCCCCCACCTCCTCCCCTTCATTCAACTGACTTTCCACCACTGCGCCTTCATTATAATTCCGAATGGAACAATATTTAACCTAATAACATTTCTGATGTAAATAATTTAAGTTAGTTTCAAATATAGAATCCCAAATAATCTCTCAATTAATACCTCAAATCCAAAATATGATTCTAAATGTTCTTCTTAATTACTATAATGGATCCAAATAAACTAAATGATCTTAGACTACTTAACTTTAATGCAAATGGAATTAAGAGACAAGAAAATTCCTTCCGGCATTTCTTAAACGAGCATAAAATAATAATAGCATGTTTAACAGCAATTCACCTCAAACCAGGCGAACGTTTTTCAATACCCAATATCAAAATTTACCATAATGATCAGATTTCAACAAATGCTTCAGGCGGAGTAGCAATCAAGTTCTAAAAGATATTAAGTAAGTAGTTCTAAAAAATATTAAGCATTCTCAGGCTCCTGTTTCGCACTCAGCACACTTGAAGCAATAGCAATTAACATTAGTTACAAAAATCGGAAGTAGTTATCATTACAGCATATAACACTTAGAAGCAATAGCAATTAAAATTAGTTACAATAAATCGGTAGTAGTTATCATTGCAGCATATAAACCACCTAACAAAAACTTTCCAACAGAATACGGCAAAATCTTTTCTCAATATCCCCGATTTATATTGATGGGTGACTTAAATAGCAAAAACAGAGCCTGGGGCTGCAATGTGACTACACATCAAGGTGCTAAACTGCTTAATCTCATTAATGCAAGTGGTCAAAACATTAGTATTCATGCCCCTATAGAACCCACCCTCTACCCAACAGATCCAAACAAGAGAGCAGACATTCTAGATATGATCATTACAAAAGATATAACCTCACCGATCTATCAGAAAGTAGTACCGGATTTAGATTCTGACCATTCTCCCATTCTCATATAGTTGGGTACCCGACACACTCTTTAGAGAAAATACCGGAAGAAATCAATGGTAAAAATAACTGGAATCATTTTCGTGACTTAATAACTAGCAGTTTAACGTACCCATGTAACATGATCTCAACTGAAGACATAGATATTGAATTAAACAAACTCTCTATCTGCATGCAACAGTCATTAAAAAACGCGCATGTACCTTTCTATCAGATTAACAGAAAACCCCAAAACGACTCTGCCTAGAGAACTTCTTGACTTAATTACAAAGAAAAGAAAAATACGACATATTTGGCAATCCAATAGAAAAACCAACAATAAACGTGAACTAAATCACATCTCAAAAATTAACAAACAAACAGTACATGAAGTCAGATTTTCAGACGTTCATAGGTTTCTAAGCCAACTTCGACCAAATACCAGACCACTATGGAAAACAATTAAAAGTATGACAAAAGAACGTACAGAGCTGCCTCCTTTAAATAATAATGTTAAGATAGTATACTCAGACGCTGAAAAGGCGAACCCCTTAGCAGAATATTTAGAAAGTGTCTTCATCCCAAATCCCATAGAATATCCCACTTTCAATTCAGAAGTAGAAGAATACATGAAACTACCTATGTACTCTGTCCCAACAAAGATAAAATTAATTTCTCATTCAGAAGTGGCGAATATCATTAAGCTTTCGAAGACTTGAAAAACACCAGGGTACGAAACGTCACTAACAAAGCATTAAAAGAACTTCCTCTACAGACAATAGCAATAATAACCGCGATATTTAATGCATCGTTAAGAATAATATACTATCCGATAGCATGGAAACGGGCTGTTATACTCGTACTTCCATTCTGCAAACCAGGCAAAAACCCAAAAACTCCAAGCAACTACAGTCCTATCAGTCTTCTCACTTCTATAGCAAATATTTTTGAAAAACTTATTTTAAATAGACTGCAAACATACTTGACAAAAATTAATGCAATTCCAAACACCCAAATCGGTTTTAGACCGAAACATGCAACTGCCCATCAACTGCTGCGACTTGTCGAGCACATAGTAAACTGTTTTAACAATAAAAAGCACACAGTAACTCTCTTTTTAGACGTCTTATAGGCATTCGACCGAATTCGGCACCAAGGATTATTGTACAAACTATAAGAAATTGGAGCACCTAATTATCTGCAGAAACTAATTCAAAACTTTCTCTCAGACAGATATTTTCAAGTGAGGATAAATAATGCTATATCACCGCTTTATGCAATTCTCACAGGTGTCCCACAAGGGTCGGTTCTTTCACCAACACTTTTCTCTATATTTACAGCAGATTATCCTACTCCACACGAAGCAAGTATAGCTCTTTACGCGGACGACACCGCTATTTTCATTTCACATGCAGATATAAACTTAGGCTACGATTACATACAATCCTATATTTACAGTTATACGAACTGGACAAAAAATGGAGAATTAAAATTAACCCCTCAAAATCACAATCTAAAATATTCACTCTCAGACGTTCCCCCTTCCCTACACCCCTGCGAATAAATAACACTGATGTCCCCTGGCTTTCTCATTCTTCGCCAGCCAAATATCTAGGTCGCTTACTGGACAAACGACTAACGTGGAAACCGCACATTCAATCAACAGCCTATACGACACGTGCCAAAGTTCTAAAGTTATATTCATTTATCAACAGAAATTCCACCCTCGGTATGGAAATTGGGCTACTCATCTATAAAATTATAATAAGACCCACAATGACATACACATATCCAATATGGCGCAACTTCGCACCAACCAATCTATCCGTTTTACACACAATCCAAAATAAATATCTAAGACAAACCTTGAAAGCCCCCTGTTTCGTTTCAAATTCACAAATCCACCGAGAGCTTCAAATACCTCTCCTCTCAGAATTCATCTTACAAACCTCTGAAAAATATTATTTTCTCTTCCCAGCATGCCCCAACACTTCAATATTCAATCTCGGCCAAATCGCACATTATCCATCATGCATTAGATCCAGATTCCCTAAAGATCTCTTTCGCCCACCCTAATTCATAAAATTATTTGCCCCCTTTTCCCACATGCACTCTCCCTCCTCCTCTAAACAACAAATGCAAACTTCTGTTAGTGAAGATATACAAATTAGAAATTTAAAAATAGTGAAGGGTTGTTCCGAGACTGGCATTTGCCTGAGGATGGCCAAGTAAAATCACTGTATGTAACATTGTACCCGTCAAAACCCCCGAAAGACAAAAGTCGAACGGGAAGAAAATAAATAAAAAAATATATCTTATGAACAGAAAAGCGAACTTGGAAGAATACAACTGACGTAACAATAACACCACTGCCAAAGCCCGTCTAAAATGTGCAGAAGATATTGACGATGCTGTTGAATACTTAATACAACACATTCAACAGGCAGCCGCATATGCAACATCAGAAACGAGAGTATTTGAAAAAAATAAATACCCATCAAATACTGAAAGTGATTAAAGAAAAAAGACAGATGAAGATGACCTTGCAACTCACTCATCACCCTGACGACAAACTCGACAGAACAATACTCAACAGAACAACCCACCTCTTAACAAGAAAATTAAAAGAATTTCACTCTGAGGAATAGAAAAGCTGTCACCTTCAATAGCTACAGATTACTCCTTATGGAAAATTACTAAAAAAATTAATAAGGCCTACATAACCTGTTCCCTCCTTCGCAAAACTGATGGAAGCTGGGCCAGAACAGAAAAAGAAGTCAGAAGAATTTGCAAATTACTTTGCAAAAATATTTCAACCATACCACTCAGCATTACTCACCGAAGAAAAATAAATTATAGAATTCTTGAAATGTCCCCATCAAATGTCGGGTCCAATTGAATTCTTCTCAACAAAAGAAGTCACAGCAAGGCTGACACTACTGCCAAATCACAAGGACCCTGCACATGATCGTATTACAAGAGAAATGCTTAAAAAACCGCCCAAGAAAGTCATTGCCTTTGTAACATCCAACTTCAATGAAATAATATGCATCGACATAGTGAAAACTGGCACAATTAATTGTAATTGCATAACCAGGAAAATATCTACAAGATGTTTCTTCGTACAAACCAATAAGTTTATTACCTTTGTTGTCTAAGGTATTCGAAAAACTATTTCTATTTACTTTCTATTTTCTCGAAAAACTACTTCTATTTACTATCCTTTACTTAAGAAAATGACGCAATCCCAGATCATCAGTTCGGTTTTAGAAAATAGCATTCTATAAAAGAACATATTCATAGAATAGTCGTCACCATCAACGCAGCTCTAGAAAATAAAATGTATTGTTTCGCT
This sequence comes from Gryllus longicercus, assembly GCA_038098605.1. Classification (NCBI taxonomy): domain Eukaryota; kingdom Metazoa; phylum Arthropoda; class Insecta; order Orthoptera; family Gryllidae; genus Gryllus; species Gryllus longicercus. Next base: position 1,464,973 of record JAZDUA010000176.1, on the reverse strand, counting down.
TTGTTTCTAGATATTGTACAAGCGTTTGACCAAGTGTGGCATCAAGGCTTATTATACACAATCAAGAAATGTCTAACTCATACCTACTATAACATGATTCGATCATTTCAGACCGATTTTTTCAAATAAAATTCGGAGATGAAATATCACCGTTCCGTCCAGTACTATCTGGAGTACTATAGGGGACTCCTTGGACCAGTCCTGAATACGCTGTACACCTCTGAATTACCTCAGTCCCCAAATGTCACCACTGCAACATATGCAGATGACACAGCTCCGCTAGCTTTCGCACGAAAACCAAGACACAACAACAAGAACATTGAAAGATTATCTGGAGCTTATAAATCAATTGTGTAAACTCTGAAGAATAAGAATGAATGAAACGAAGTCCAAATGTATAACATTTACCTTAAGAAGAACAAGAAATGCAAGAATAGAAATAAATGGATAATTATTTTTTGTCAGTGTTTGACCTATTGTATGTATGTTTGTTTTTGTGTTATTGTTATTCCAGTGTGATGCTGTTTTTTGTAGTTTTCTTTTTTCTGTCTGCTTTGGACAATTGTTTTAAAAATAATTTTTGAAAGAACCATAATTGTTTTTTTTTACATTCAATAATGTATGTACAATTGTATTTGCCGAATGTTCGAGAGAAAAAAATACAAAGAAAGCAGATATTAAAAAAAAACTTGACAGCCTAATGGAGAAGCGACTTTTTATATATAACAAGCGTAAATAGAGATAGGTCACTTTTGATATAAGCTCTTCAAACTAGTAAAGAAATATTAGTACGGGGCAATAACGTTCTAAAGTACGTACTTGAAGTGAAAGTAAATGTAAAGAAGACAGCAAAGCTTTCCGCTCAGAATATTAAATTCTACTGTCATATATTCATTTCCACATTATTTTATTAACATTGAATGTTTTCAGATTAAACATGTAATTACTAGAAAGTTTTCTAGTTTCACAAACTGGATTTCTGCTGGTCGGCCCATGAATAGTTGGATTTACTTTGCGAACGCTTAAATATATTTACAAAGTTTCTCTGGACGAGACTCTGAACAATGAAAAGAGAGTGATTGCCAAACTGAGGTTAATAACGTAAGATAAGCTATTATAAGCCTAAGCTATAACAAATTATTGTTTAATGACTTATTTTAAAAAATTCTGTTCGCATTCAATACATTTCTTTAATTTCCCTTTCTATTCTGAAATAAAATTAATGTTCTATTATTATTATTATTAAATATTATTATGATTAATGTAACTAAGATCCCTTTCAGGGCAAGGAATGCACAATGAAGTGATAGGGTGATGATGAGGGGAGAAAGGAGATTTGGCGCAGCGAGGGCGAGAAGGGGTGTGGCGGGAAGGGCCGGGAAGGGCTTTTAGCGGGGGCATGGGCGGAGCGTGTAGGGGTGGGAGGACGGGGCGAGGAGTGTCTGGGACGATTCGGCGTAGCGGCGCCCGCGGCGGAGGAAGCAGCAGCGCCGGGGAGGGGCAACCTGTCTCCGGGCGCGGTGCGGAGGCGGTGACCGGAGCTCAGCTGCGCGGCGGCGGCGGCGCCGCCACAGTGACCCCACTTGAGCGCCGGCCGCGCGCCGCCGGCCGCTGCACGCCCGCACGTGCCGGTGCTGTACCAGCTGCGCCGCCGCGGACGTCGTCGGACCGGACGCTGGTCTCCTCCGCACGGGATGGAGAAGAGTCGAAAACGAACCGCGAGACAAACCATGCGACCCTGTGGTTTTCACCCCTAAGCAGTCGGTTATTAAGTTTTGTAAGACTATTAGAATCTCCCACTCATTCCCACGCACGAGGGCACTCGTAAATTTTCCAGTATCAGAGGTTGATACAGAGTTATGATTTTGAGTTCGATTTTGAGTTACACAACAGACCGTATTCTCCCGAAAAGCTGAATACCGTACCTCATAAACCAGAAACAAAGAAATGCATTCCGGCGTGTTCGGACATCAACTCAATCGTAGTACACACATCACCAACTGTGCGCGCTCACTCACACACACGTACGTACACACATACGAACAAACACGCAGGCACGCTCTGACGCACATACACATTCGCATAAAAAATAAGGTTTCTTTATTATTGGTGCTCTACTTCCATTGTTTCGTAATTTGAATACTGACTTCTCCACGAAAAAAGTGGGAGTTAAGATAAAAAAAAACTATCTTCGAATATCCACAAAATCAAGCTAAGAACATAAATTGATTTTATCTACAAGCTTTAACACATTAATACAGAAACATAGTATCTAAAGCCTTTATAGTATAATTATTTTTGGTAGATATTCAAATGCATCAACGTAATTATAATTCCAACCGGAAATTAAATGCACTTTATTCGCAACTTTTGTTCATGTCAATTCAGTTATAGACACTTAAGTTAAAAACTTCATCTAAACTTAAGAATAAAAAGTCATACAGTACAACAATAATATATTTGAATTACAATATAATTTTTTAATAAAACATTATTTAATTCTTGATATGTGATATGTGATCAGGTGCGTCACGTCTTTGCGTTTACCATTTCCTGAGACAGTGAAAGCCAAGGAAACCAAAAACAATCGTGACCCCTAAGGAATGGTGAGAGAAGCATCTTTTCTACGGGATGTAACACGAGGAATTATTTTCGGAGATACACTGAGAGCGACTTCGTAAATATGATAGTTTTTCACGGAGTGAAGGCGAAGTAGTATCAGTAGCAGCAGTAGCACTAAGAGCAGAGGCAGAGGCGGCGGCGGCGGCGGCGGCGGAGGAGGAGGAGGAGGAGGATCACTTTCCCTAGAATTAAGTGCCGCTAGTGTCGCCTCGTTAAGAAGAAGGCACGCGAGAAGCGGCAGTAAAGCACGCGCCCGCGCAAAGGGACACGCATCCGCGCGTATGCACGCATCAGAAAAGCAGGTCGCCCGCAGAAAAACACGGTGCCCGCGACGCGCAATACTTAATATAAAAGAAAGGCGGAAAAAATTTAAATATGATTGCAAACGATTGCTGCTACTTATTAAGGACAGCTTGAAACAAATCTGCAAGAAATACTCTTTCAAATATTGTTATTGGACTGCAAGGGACAGAAACTTGTGAGTTTCCCATGAAAAATTTAAACGATTATCTTCTCACCTTATTATAGTTAGAGAATCGTTGAACACATTTTATAGCTAAGTCAACAATGTAAGGTAAAAATAAAGCAATATACGGTTATGAATTGATTCATCCTCATCACTTAATTTTACTATTTCTGTTAGTTATGTAATATTTTATTAATTTTGGAAACCGACAATTTGTTCTCATCATTTTTAACTTTTATATTTCCACTTCAAGAAAAGAGAAGCACGTCACGCTATCAAAAGAGATTTGAAATACGAGGGTAAGTCATTAAGTATCTGCGATCTTGTTCCAATTTTCTTTAGGTTGGCTCTATGAGTTTATATGCTCAGCAGAAACTAGATGGCACCGCTGAATCCGTCTGTGGTAGGTTAGTTTTATCAGATCAGTCCACCTTGCGCTATTACGACGTAAAGATAGTCGCGCCACTCTTTGTTTGCACCAAAGAAGAACAGCGCTCCGCAATTCGTATTCTGTGGTCTGAAGATGTACTAGGAGCGGAAATTCATAGAAGACTTACAGCACAGTACGGGGACAATACTGAAACGAAGTGTTTACCAGTGAATTGAACAGTTCAAAAGTGGCCAAACGTGCTTGAAAGATGAGGCAGGAGAAGGGGTTAACAGTAAACAACGAACGTTAGTGATGTGCTGTTAAACAAGCCTGCAGTTCGCAACAAACATAGAGGTCCATTGTTGGAAGGAGTTCTTTTCTTGCAAGACACTGCGAGTCCACACACCGCCGCCCACACCTTTCAAACTCTTCAGAAGCTGCGTTTCGAGGTGTTGGAGCATCCTGCGTACAGTCCCGATCTCGCCTAGTCGGATTACCATCTGTTTGATTCGCTTAAAAATGATCTAAAGGGCCGTCGATTCTGCTCCGATCAACAGATAAAGGAAGCGGTGCGTACGTGGCTTGCTGACCGATTCAAAACTTTTTTTTGGAGGGTATCGGAAAGTTTGCTCACCGATGGACAAAGAGCATTGAAACGCATGGTGACTATGTTGAAAAATGCTATAAATAAAAATTGTGTACTTTCATTGTAATAAATTAGAAAAATTGATTGCAGATACTCATTGCCTTACCTACGTATATCGGTGTCATTATTTAGATCGGTCTAGGCAAAGCAACGGACCAGCGCTCTCTCTTTCTACCTCCGGGGATGAAGTTCAAGTTCCGGTCACTTCATGTAGAATTTGAGGTTGACAAAACGGGTTTGTGGCAGATTACCTCTCGGTACTACGCTTTTTGTTCCTCTAACTTGCTCGTCTTTACCTACCACGCATCCCCTTTGCCAATATCTTTTTCCGTTGCTGCCGTTGTATTAAACGATGCGTAAAACTCCGATCGCAAAATTTCTGACAAATCAGACACGAAATGTAGGTTTGTTATTTGGTATCGTTTATGAAACATGCATTATATTACATATTACACAAATCATTTCATGTTAATAATAATTTTCTACAAATGAAGTAAAATTGAGAATTTTTGATGTAAACAATCTTAGGTTGCTTTCCGGTAGGGCAAATTCTACTACAAGTCGACAGTGCATCCTTAACACATCCATCAACAAAACCCTCATATTTTTTGAACCATTGCCTTTTCATGTAATTAAATTATGCGATTTCAATGAGAATTTTACTACAATATATATTTAACGTTGTGACATTTTCGAAATATTTTTTCATCGGCTTAAATTCGTTTAGACGGTTGTGGCAACAAATTCTTTGCTCAAAGTTTCATTTCTGCATATGGCACGGATGTGTTCGTTCGTCTTAACGCATCGTAGTAGGATCGTATCTCGGATCGTAACTGTATATTACGAGTAGCGGGAGATGTACAGCTAGAGCTGTAGAAAATAATGAGTCGTAAAAGGTGTGCGGACTTGATCCGTTCATACAGTGATGACACTAATGAGAAAAAAATCTAAAAGTAAGGTGTGTTTTATGAAAATATGCACAGGCATTCCATTATAATCATTGAAGTAATCACTTACCGTTTCATAGTTGCTCATAAAAGCTAGATTCTGTTCTTGACTTAGTTGCCAACATTATGGTTGGGATATGAGACTGAAGTAAGTATATCTTACTTTATGCTTAAGTGATGAATCACACGGAGAATAAACATTATCCAGTCGCCCGGTTCTAAGGACGGCATAGAAGGATCACGCATCGTTCGTTGCCCGTTGTTTAAGGAAATACTCCTCCTTTCCCCAGGAATTGATTGGATAAAATCTCGGACTATCCAGACGCCAGACCTATCAGAGAACTTGGACGCCTGGCAGCGATTAGACTCATTATAGATATTTAACATTCGTCGAGAATCCTGCAACCATCACGGCTCAAACCCAGCTGCGGACTCGCAGTTACACGGTTAGGGTCAATTTGATTAATCAAATCGTAATAATTTGTTATGACGAAAAGGTAATGCATTAATTCAGTTTATCACTTCTGTAGGAACCTTAAAATTCCAAAAAGGATATTCGTTCTACAATTATGCGATAATTCTCTATTACCAGAAGTTTTCGACTAAATTAATGCCTCTCGACAAGACAATTTCAATACAGAATGACACCACTAGTTTACATGTTACAAAAACGCTCACTTTACCAAAGAGCGTCGAGTGCTCAAGTGCTCACAGGCCGAGCGACTGGGCGACGTTCCCACGCTCTCGGGGAAGGCTACAGGTCAGTCTAGCGTTGATGGTGGAGGCAGGTGGAGCCAGTGTGCTCACTCGCCATTGCAAACATAACTTCAGGGAACGTTAGTCTTCGGAATCAATCTTATTGTCATAATCAGCGACACTGTGTCGAACTAATCAAACTCAACAAACTCTGCACACATTTACTGATAGACCACAAGTGTTATTTATGATGAAGGCAACGAACACAATTCAAGCCGACGTGATTCCAAGTCAACAGTTGTGGTGCCGAGAGAACAAGCTGCAGGCTCTACCTGGAAGGCGCCACAACGATTCCGTATTTTAGATTTTAAGTCCATTAAAACATGGTACCATAATCAGCAAAGCTAGCTATGTTCATATGTTAATTATAATTATTCATCTTACTCCCATTCATTATTATAAATTAGGTGAATCTGAAGTGTGTAAATAAGTTAAAGGGTTACCAGAGTATCAAAAATACCATCGGGCTTCAGATTCATCACCACATATTACTTTTCTATTTCCTTTGGTCTCAACTAGCAATTTGGGCTTGCCACTTTCTCTTGCCAGCTGCGATTCATTGCCGCCCAAAGTACATTTTTTTTAAAATTTGTCTTAATTTTTGTCTTAATTGTTTTCTAATTGTAGAATCGAATTATTACTTTAAAAATATTAAAGAAGAGCAAAACCTTGACCTTCATGAAACTTTTCATTAAAAAAATTGGAGACGATTTTAAGAAAATTGTGTTTAAGGGTTACTGTGAATGCAAAATATGAACCTCTCTTCACAGAAAACTATCGAGTTTTCGAAAAACTTCATATAACCTCACGTCAAGCACTTCTAGTCAAAAATGCAATAGCGTTTACGAATAGCTTGAAATGTGCATAATAAAGATATGAGAGATATTTAAAAAAATACACTTGTGTAGTTTTGAAACAACAAAAAAAAACAGCAAAATGAACTTTCTGTAATATTAAACAGTACAATTATCTCTATGTTGGAAAAGTTTGAACAAAAAATTGGAGCCATTTTTTTGAGAAAATGGCGTATGAGCGTTCTTGAAAATTCGGAATTTTGAGCTCATTTTCACAGAAAATTGTACTTTTCACGGAAGGTAATATGACATTATTTTATACATAATTTAAAGCAATACAGTAATGTCAAGCGATTGATGCTAATGTAAATATTAACGACGTGTCAAGTTAAAAAATAACATTTCTGGAATTTTTGAGAAAACAAAAGAATAGAGAAATTGATGTTTATGTCATCTTAGAGATTGCATTAAGCATTATCACTACCAAAGTTTAAAGAAACAATTCTGAGCCGTTTTGAAAATATTTCGTTTTTGTAATTTTTTAAAAAGTGCACGTATTGCTCGCAATATTCCAAGAAAACTACTAAAATTTTAAAAAAAATGTCCATGACCTTAATGAAAGAACTCAATATGGAAAACAAATCTTCTTCTTCTTCTTCTTCTTCTTCTTCTTCTTCTTCTTCTTCTTCTTCTTCTTCTTCTTCTTCTTCTTCTTCTTCTTCTTCTTCTTCTTCTTCTTCTTCTTCTTCTTCTTCTTCTTCTTCTTCTTCTTCTTCTTCGACGGTTTCTACCCCTTAGAGTTCGCCGTTTTCGATTTCCATAATTCTCGGTCCTTCCATTGACCCTCTTCCAATCCTTTCTCCTCCATTACTTCATGTATATATGTCTTCCAGGTTAAACCAGGTCTACCTCTTCTACGTCTTCTTTCAGGTATCCAATTTAAAATCTCTCATTTCGCACCCTCTGGACATGACCATACCATTGAAGAGCTTATTTTCTAGTCTTCTTGTTATGGTTGTTTGAATCCAAGCTCTTTCCCACACCACTTCGTTTCTTATTTTATCCAGTCTTGTTACCTGCAAAGATCTTCTCATAAAGTCGAGCTCTACCGACCGTATTCTGTTTCTACTACGTTTTGTTAACGGCCACATTTCTACTCCATATAATATAATACTTTCCACGATACTGTAGAATATGTGTCGTTTGTGTTTTGCCTTAAAATACTATTCCATATAAGGCAATGCAGAGCTTTGATTGCATTCCTCCCCATTGCGAGTCTAGTAGTTATATCTTCATCAATTTTCCCATCGTCAGTAAGTACAGTCCCAAGATATTTAAATTTCGAAACGTTAGCTTTATCGCCATCAGCGACATTAATATTAGAGTCATCTCCTCCAATTCATAAATATTCTGTCTTTTTAAGGTTGATTTTAAGTCCCCAATTTTTCGTATTCTTCTTTTAATTTGAGAAGCATATACTCCATATCTTCCCGATCTGATGCCATAATTACCTGATCATCTGCAAAAAGCAAAGAATGTAAGCACTTGTCATTTATGGGAACTCCCATTTGAGAACATTTCTTGTACCAGGTTTCCAAAGCTTGTTCCATATATATATATATATATATATATATATATATATATATATATATATATATATATATATATATATATATATATAAATATATATTAAAGAGAAGTGGCGATAAACTACATCCTTGCATTAACCCTTTGTTAGTTCTAATGCTTCGGGTAATTTTCTTCCCCATTTTAATGCACGCTTCAGTATTCTGGTACATTTGTGTAACTAAATTAATCCATTTTTCTTGCACTTTCGGTCTTTTCATTGCTAGCCAAATTTTTCATCATGGAACACTGTCATAGGCCTTTTCCACGTCAATAAATGTCATATATGTATCTATATTGTGTATTCCATTTTTTCTATTATCTGGCGTAAGCAATGGATATTATCCAAACATGACCTCCCACTCCTAAAACCACTTTGTTCTTCGCTGAAAGTTATTCCTTTTTATATTTTTTTCCTTTAGAATACTAGCGAATAGCCTAGCTATTGATGGGATGACACTAATTCCTCTGTAATTTTCACAAATAGTTTTGTCACCTTTCTTCTATGGAACTGATGTATGATATAATCTATTCCTGCGGGATATCACCGCTAACTTCAATTCTGTTAAAAAGATTTTGGAGGTATTCAATTATACTAGAGCCTCCGTATTTTAAAAGTTCCATTCTAAGGTTTCCTGGTCCTGGAGCTTTACTGTTTTTGGCTCTCGCCAAAGTCCTCTTTGCATCAAGCCGACTAATTTCAGGTTCCCATTCTTGCCAATGTGTGCATTCCAAATTTTGTTGGAATTCGACTCTATTTTTTTGCAATAATGTTTCGAAGTAGTCAATCCATTTTGTAGGAGTTATTATTTGTACTTTGTTCTGTTAGTTTTTTCTCATATTTTTAATTGTTTTCCATGCTTCAGTTGATCTGTTATATCCTAATGTACTATCTACATAATCTCTCCCAGTGTTAATTTTTTTTCGATTTTTACTAATTCTTTAACTTCTTTTCTCTTTTCTACATATTCCTTTCGTGTGTCGTCATTCCTATTTGAAATCCATGTCAATTTTTTTTTCTTTTCCTTAATCATGCTTTCTAAATTTTCGCTAAATTTCTCTTACAAACTTGCTTTTTTCTTGCTCCACTCATAGAACTTCTTTAGCTGCTTCAAAAACAGCCTCTTTTAAATGATTGTACATTTCTTCGGAACTTTTAACTTCTGAGTTTTCTAGCTTATTCTTAATTCTGTTTTGGTAGAGCTTGTCAACACTATTGTTTTAAAAGGTCTGTTTTAAAATTTACATCGTTTTCTTCAATTAAAAAGTCAGTATCTTTTTCAGTACACCTTCGTTTATTTCTAAAAGGAAAAACATGTTTGCTCACTACCATATGATGATCAGTTCCACATTCTGGTTGACGGTATACTCTCACATCATTCAGTTTTACTCTTCTTTCATTCTTCACCTCAACTAAATCAATTACTGATTGAATATTTCTTACTGGATCTATTCGTGTATATTTGTGGATGTTTTTATGTCTGAACAAAGTATTCCCTACACATAGTGCATGTTCCTTACATAGGTGTTCTTACATACATTACATATTTTATTTGGAGAAAAAATCTCATTCTTCAATTTTGTAATTTTAGGAACACATCCGAAAAATTATGAAATTTTAAAATTTTAGAAAATTCAGAATTAAACCTGACAATCGGACCTATGCACCTTTATAAGTGTAATTTACTCTATTCGTACAATATATTTAAAAGAAAAAATTGGATCCATTTTTGAGAAAATTTTGAAAATGTCCGAGGGCTTCAGGTAACGTACTCCCAAATTTTAAAGAAAGTTTTTAAAAATCTCAAATCTTGGATTTGAGCCAGATAGACCGGGGTTTCTTCAATTTGGAAAAAATACTACGCTTCGTTGAGGCACGTGTTCACAGACGGATAGACGGGCAGAAGAACGTTTTGAAGAAAGAAAAAAAACACTGTCAGTATCAGGCACCTGAAAACTTGTATTTTTGTTGAAATCTCGAAATCGATTTTACGCAGCATTACATAACTTACCCTGTACTTCGTACAAAACTGCGTACATATACGAGAAAGTAATAATTATTAACATATAAAAATTACTCGGTTTTGTACGTGTAAAGCCGTGCGGCTGAATGTAGTATCGTCTCACATCTCTTCAGAAGAAGGCAACCTCTGGAGATCGTGGTCAGCAAGCAGGAAGGTCCGATAGGAGATGGGGTTCAGTTATTTTCACGCCAGTGCTGTCAATTCAACCCTATAGCTCGTTTGTCGATGCCCATAGTTTCCACTAAACGGAAGAAAATATTTCTGGATATCAAATATTATCAGCAACGCTCGTTGTCAACTTTTACTCAAAAGCCAATTGAATTGGTAAACAAAAGGTATTCTGAAGCTCAAGAAAATATGCACGTTTTATGTTAGGTTATGCAAATGAAGAGCGCCGTACGGCTCAATATCGTCTCATCGCATTTTTTCGACAGAAATAACCTCCGCTAAGATTGCGATCCGCGAGAAGGAAAGTTCAAAAGAATTTGGGGTTTAGTTATTTCGAAGTACTATTAAATCATTTTGAAGCGAGTTTGTCGAATACAATATTTCTTGTTGTCAAATGTTATAAACAACACTAGTTGACATATTTTATTCATGATTCAATATTTAGTTTTCAAAATTAATTAATTAATAAAGAAGAGTAGTCACTCTAGAGAAAACGAGTATAATATTCGATTCCTTGCACGTCAACTACCAAGTTCATTAGTCCCGTAAGTGTAGTTCATGTTTTCCTCATGAGAAGTTTGTGATTTCCTCCCGCTGGATGGCGTGATCCGGCGCCGACCAACCGTCGGCTAGCGGTTTCTCCCAACTAAGTATCTGCCAGCAGCAGGGCACTGCCTCAGCCGGGACAAGCTCTAAGCTCCCGACCGGTCTCCCGGTTTGTGTGGTAGTGTAGGGCATGTTAGTGTAAGTGTGTGTAAGAAGTGAGGATAAGACAAGGAAGAGGGAGGAAAGTTCACGCGCGATCGTTTGTTACGGTACTGCTCCGGCTGTTGCATGCTGTTGATCGGAGAAACCAGGAAAACTACCGATCAAATCAGCCGGCCGATAGAATTCTCCTCCAGACAGGGAGTGAATTCGACCTAGATGATAAACTAGTGTTGAAAATTCTGTCACTGTCGGGACTCGAACCTAGGACCTCCCGGTCAGAGGCACTGCAGAGACATCAGTCAATGCCCTGAGACTTCTCCATAGTCCCGTATGGCTGAAGATACATTCGTCTCTCATTTCCTCAACAAAAAACACGAACTTCCGCGATGGTCTTGGTCCGCCAGCAGCAGGAAGGTCCAGATTCGCCCTCGCGATGGCCGAGGGCAGCAGCTTTCTCCCACGCGCCGCGCCGGCTCCCGATGCCTCAGCCGAGGTCCCGCTCACTGCCCGGGCCGGAGGACGTCCCGCGCGGCTTTCTAACCGGTAAAGCATCCCTCACTTCAACACTTCGCCGCTGCCAATGCTGAAAAGTGGGTCCGCTGTGCTCACGTCGTTCGCCGTGTTTATTGGGGATTTCGGTCACGTCTTAAGTGGCGAGGCGGCTCATCGGGCCTGTCCCATCGCCACCCAGACGCTAAATATGAAATTTGCGAGGCGGTGGTAGCGACGATCTGATTTTGCTGTCAGCGGTGTTTGAGTAGACCCTCTGACTTGAAAATATAGAGTAAGAGTTATTACAACTATTCATTTATTGCGGCATATTTGTCCTTTTATCCTTTTATATCACTATTTTTCTGAGGAATTTTTTTAACGATAATTATCGTCAGAAGACAGGTGTATGTGTATTCTGTAATGGTTGTCAATTACATATTCAACCTTCGGAAAACTGTCAGGTCGTTTCTAATATTTCATGTCTTAATGAGTAAGTATAAGCAACCCCTCCTTTTTTTAGTACAAAAGGAGCATTCGGCAGAAAGCTATTTCTTCAGTTTCACTCTGCTTTCTGCATCTAGAGCTTCTGCATTAATCGTGTTTGACATTTTATCTCGAAATGTTGAATTGTTTCGCTACTAAAAATTCTTATTTATTCAATTCTGAAGGACGAGTTGACTGTATATTTTGGTTATCAAATTAGTTCATTTTCTCATTAAAATATCTATTTATTTACTTTCACATCTCGCAGTACTTTATTAAATGCACTCGCGGATCTTTAAATACGCCAGGGTTTTAAAGACGTTTTGCCTTTAGTGTGTTTTTGTAATGGACCATCTCAATTCCTGTATGTTCTCTTGTTCGCGGGTTATCGGAACACACTACCCCCATCACTCTTAGACACTTCTCACATTGCGTATTTTTGTCGGAATGGGACTTCACCACCTCGGTTGCCGTAATAGATTGTTGGCCATCCTCGACCATTTTTTTCTGTAATTATTGCGAAGATACCCTCGTAAACCATCGACGGCTATACTCAGGCAATTTTTAGGAGAGAGTACCGTTTGGAAATATTTGCTTTAAAATAAAGAAACTTATAATAATTTATTCTTCGAAGGAAAATTTGGATTTCTAACTAAACGACTCGTTATAGTCTAGAACATGTGGGTGTCTATTGATAGAGTAACTCTTGGGTAAGCCTTGTCGGGAAAGTGCTGTGCATCCTCAAGTACCTGCGAAGTACCAGATACCAGGGAAGCTGTAAGTGAGAGGGAATTGCTGAGGGGCTCCTTAATAGCATAGGAGTCTTGAGTACCCTACACTCCGCAACACTTTCCATTCAACAAGTTCGAAAACTGTGTTGTAAATGTCACCGAAATGGGGTTAAATGAGGTTAAGAATAAGAGAAATATTCATTCAAGGACATTGATTAATATTTACATTCATCTTTGAGTATACACATTTTCCAGCCTGAAGCTTATTCTTTGGAAAATAAACTTATTCCTAAATATTTCACATTCGCAGGTACACATTATTCTTTATTACTTTATATTGTGGCTTACGCAGCCACTGCGAGAATACAAATATGTTGAAGTTTGTGGTAAAAACGAAAAATGATTTGTAGAATGTGGTGGTCAGAGTGATTTTCAATGTCGTTTTCTCAATCAACACTAGCAACGTCTATGTCTCAATAATTGTAGTCTCGCCGTCGAATACTTACTCTTTGCATCCTATTATCAAAACAGTCACACAATTAGTTCCGTTACACAGCAGTTTTCATAAGTCTCAAACTTCAGCCGAAAATTAATTGAAGCTACTTTCGTCGAGAAAAGTGGAAAGAGAGTTTCAATTAGGTCTGCCAGAACAAATCGCATTATCATGTTGGCCTTAATGGCATAAAGCTAGGAAGGCGACAACACGATGGTCGAGTGAGCAATTTCGCCCACCCGCTGTCGGTGGACAGCACGAACAGCGTCAGGCGGGTTCAGCGACTGGAAGGTCAATGGCTCCTGCAGGCCGCAGATAAGAAACTAAAACACTTTTCTATTATCACTGTGTAAAATATCATTTATTTCTGCATTCTTGAATGCCGTCCTAGTCAAAGCCCTAGAGTTCGATCCCCGCCGATAGAGGATTTTCGACTAGTTATAAAACTAGGTCGATACATCCGTAGTCTAGACGAAAATTCTATCGACCGGTAACTCTGATCGGTAGTTTTCAGAGATTCATTCAAACTTACCAGGCGGAAATCGGAGGATAATTCTAGCAAAAGGTCCAAGTGCCTTCCTTCTCCTATCCTCTCCCCTTACTGACACTGTTATGCACTTAACTACTTCACATTTGGGGGTCCAGTGGGGAGCTTAGAGCTTGTGCCGTCAATGAGATATTGATATTGTGGTGAGTTTTCGTTGTCATTGCCAACAATATTGTTTATTACAATAGCAACTTTCGATGGCTTAGCCATCAGCATCAGTCGTAGTCATTAGTACTCATCATCATCAGTAGTCGTTTTTGTGGCTTCCATACAGCATAAAACTGATAATGATGGCTAAGCCATCGAAAGCTGCTATTGTAATAAACAATATTGTTGGCAATGACTCATATAATTATTCCCGTCAATGAGAACCTGGTTATGCGAGACGCCTCTTTAAGCGAGAATAAAGTTGAGAACTGGGATTTCAAGAGTCAGATAAGTTCGACTGTGTTAAAAAAATGCTCAACCATAACTAGGAGAAAAAATAGACTGGAAAAAAACAATAAAGAGGGAAAGCCTATTATCATTTGTTGCCCCGAACCCCAAATTTCTAGATACCGTCCTCTTTAAGTGTCAGAATATGTTACGAGCTTAAATACTTATTTAAAAAAGTTTGAAAGGACATCAACATCATTTCTGAATGAAGAACACATCTCCTGAACTTTCCTTCTAAAATTTCTTCCTTCATGGAACAAACTTCTTAAAGAGCTGTTTCCCTAATAATTAATCGAAGAACTTTCCAAACTTGATATCATTAATTTTACGATTATCGAAAATACTTCTACTTTTATCTGAGCATTTGAAAATCGTACATTTCCACTGTAATTAATATATTAAATAAAGCGTACATATACAGTATTTTTATTTATTATGCGTAATAGATTTTGAAAAATATTGATGTTATGAATATCATTGAAAATGTTCAGGTTGAAAAATATTCTTCGCGAAGATTACTGGGTGTCACTTGAGGAAACGGGAAGAAAGATATATCTAATGGTTTTATCCTGCTAAAAGAAAAACACAATATTCTCACGCATTAACTTTTGTGAGGAAAAAGTGTGGGTCCCAATAAATAAACATTATGCGACCTGCGTAACTAAATTGAAAAAGCAATGTCATTCTAAGCTTTTTTATTACATTTTACTGATACACAACAAAACATAATATAAATAATTAATTGATATGATAAAGTTTTTTCCGCATTTTCATTCATTTCATTCGCATTTTCTTGTGAACAGAGTAAAAGAACAGACTACTGAAAGTACTTGTTAAGTTGTAAATAAATAAAATAAAATAATTAAAGGTATTGCCTTGTCCAGAATTGTTATTTAATACAAGAGCTTTCATTGGCATAGCTTAACAGTCTGTTACCTGCTGTTCGACAGTCAGAAAGAGACTACGCAATCAATGATGGTGGCTAAGCTATCTAAATCTGCCCTTGTATTAAATAATAATGCTGGCCACGGCAACGCCTATATTTAGTTTATTTGGAATGCCGATATCAACAAATCACCAATAAACCAAATCCTTGATAACTTCATTATGCCAGGAAAGGGAACTGTAATTGTACTATTTACATAGGTGTTACTTCTTTCTATTAGAATAAGAAATGGTTGAAGCTCGGGATGCTTAAGAAATTCAATGAATAGGTTTTGGTAACAGAGAACGGCGAAAAAAAATCAATAAAATAGTATATTCACAACAATTCTAGACTAATCTACAATATCTTATTTCACGAACATTTTCTGCAGTAAATAGAATTTTTAAGTTCAGAGAAATTAAATAGTTTTATTTAAAACGAGGAATACTTGTTACACCTAAGAGTAAAAATCTGATCATTAAGATCTATTAGAATTAAGAATTATTAATAGTATAGTTAAAGAACAGTTCAGGAAAGACTTTGTTGAAGCTTAGGGCTATATTCAGGAAATACAAGGGCTCTTTCTCCTCGACTTGAAATATTGAAAAGGGGACGGCTTAGCAAAGGCGGAGCCACTGACGTAAGGGTTTGTTTAACCTACACTTAAACATTTTTGAAAATTGCAACACCTTTAGTTATTTTAGAATGTAATGAACAAAGCATAATACATTTATAGTGAGCCGAGTGTAGACATGTGGGGAGCATAATTTAATGAGATGAACGCGCAGAAAAAGTTGAAGTCATTTGCTCAAAACCTGGATTAGTAGGTGGATGTAGGGAGGCACCCTTCAATTAGCGATTACCTGTGTACATTATCATTAAGCAATAATATTCCAGAGAAGACATTTTACTCATATTGTCAGAAAATTATTATTTTAATACACGATTAAACAGCACTTTGTTACGTCACTGTCGAGCTTCAGAATGATACGTCCCTTGTATTGTCATACAAAACATTTTTTAAGAGCACTAAATGTTTAGTCAACGTGTACAGAGCAAGCAGCCTAGGTATTAAATAAATAAGTTTTCGTAACTATTGCTGGATTTAATATTTGAACTCGTGGTGTAAAGGCATTTCAAAAATCAACCCAAATGAATATCTACGAATATCTGTCATATACGTTTTCTGCACTAAGTACCTTGTAATAAAAAGATACATGGCATTTTTTTCAAATCAGCAATAATTCAGAAGTAAATGTGAAACATCAATAAAAGGTAGTTATTCCAAAATATCTTTAATTAGAAATTAATAAAAGGATTGCAAAATAAAGATGTCTTTCAACATTCTGCTTCAGGTAGGTCAGAATCTGCGTGCAAAAACATTTCGATACTATCACGCCCATCTCGGATGGAAGGCAGGAAGAACACTATCTATTTTCTCGTGCTTACATATTTAAACTTTCGTATTATTGAGAAACATTCCGGAAGTGTTAAAAATCATTACGGCAGATCTGAATACAAAATTCTGAGGTGAAGAACATTTTTACAAATATTTAATACCTTTTGATAGTTCATAATTGTATAATATGAAACAATGAAATATAAAATTTAAACATGAATGTAGCTATTCAATTATTTTATTCGTGTGAAAGCTGCATTACATATTAAGAATAAAAAATTTTGACATTCAAAAATGTTACAGCACAGGGCTGTGGCCTTACATTCGAGTACTCGCAGCATTGAGTGGTGACGGAGCCTTTCAAGATCATTGAAAAAAGTTTACAAGGAGTCAGAGGCCTGGCCTTAGGAATAAATCTGGGAACTGGATGGGGAGAGAAAAATCGTGCACGGCTCACTGCCCATTGTTTATATTGTTCCGGTATCAGACTATAACTTTCCGGAAAAAACATCGGAAGTAACTGATCAGAACAGCCGGCTTGTAGTATTCTCAGCCAAACGCCAATCAACCCAATTCTTAGGAGGTGTTGAAAAACCGTCACTCGATATTAGAACTTAAGACGCCTCAGTTGTAGACTCCCTACAACGTACTCTAAAGCATCAATGATATTTTACTTACACTAATTATAATATTTGTGTTAAAAGTTTTTGCATAATCGAAGAACCATGCCGATAACGCAATCGCCATCTTTTTAATATTATTATTTTGCAATATTTTGCAGAGAAAAAAGTTCCGTGCACGAGAATGACACTCCTTGTAGTGAGAAACGCTTTATCAACAACTACATTAAAAGACTAAGAAAACTTTTCGAAAAGATGTTTGCAGCGGCTCGGTGGATGGTGGGTAGTGTAGCGGGGCGGGACGCCAGCCAGCGTAAAGAGAGGGGAGGGTGCAACATTAGATGGCATATAAATTGGAGGCGAGGCGCTGAAAACACGCGCTCGTATGTGAAAGCAAGGCGAGCTTTCGCCTCGGCCGAACACAAACGCAGCGCCGAGCGAATCGCCGGCGCATGCAGAGCCCGGCGCGCGGCCCACAAACGCGCGTGCCAGCCGCAGTTAACACTCAAACGCAGTGGGCATTGTCCCGGGAGCAACAATCCCTCCGTATAAAATTCCAACTGATGGGAAAAATGAATGGTATGACATAAAGCATTGCTACTTGCGCTTGACCTGCATTGGCCCAGGGCTTACATGTGGTATATGGTTTTTGAGTTAGTCCGACGGCAAGGTGTGGAGGCGCTCGGGTGCGATCGGCGTAGGTGTAGAGAAATACGAGTGGGTTACTAAAGAGGGCTCCAGCGCGCAGTCTGGCCCCAATTCCTTTATTTGAGCAGTACTGTTCTAAAGCAGGGCAGTCCAAGAGAGCCTTTCAAGTGGATATGCCCTGAGATTATCTGCCTGACACCGATGAGGCCTGGGTCGGGATCATTCCGTCACCAGAGGAAGGTAGAGGTCATTGAGTCATCCCGTCGACAGAGGAAGGTAGTTTGGAGGAGCTTGGGTGCAGTCGGCTCAGGCGATTTATGCAATTCTGCCCCTGGCAGGTATCAGCTGTTGGCAGTTTCACCCAATCGGAAGCTAGAACGTCACCACAGTGATACCACTATGGTGACGTTCAAGCTCCCGATTGGATGAAATTCAACAGCTGACACTTGCCAGGGGCACGGTTGCGAAAATCACAGTATAGCACCTCAGCTATTTAATGAAGACGTCCCAATTCAACCAAGAAGCGAGCAACGCACTATTGCCAGCGCAGCGTTGTCAAAAACTATGTGCAATCGCTGTGCTAATAATATCAATACAGTAATAAGAATATATGCAATTGACATCAATATAATTACGAAAAATCTGGCTGCTCATTTCTTGCCTCTTCAGTTGCCTTTGGCCCTAAGAAAACAGTTCATCGTTTTTACTTTCCTCTCTCTCTCTCTCTCTCTCTCTCTCTCTCTCTCTCTATATATATATATATATATATATATATATATATATATATATATATATATATATATATATATTTGTAACCACCGACTCAACCGATTACCTGATCTCCTTCGGCGATTCAGCTTTGCCCGACTGCTTCGTCGGCAGACTCCCTAGAGGGAGGCATGCGTGATTGTCTAACTACTGGAGAGAAAGACTTAGGCATTTTCTTAATACTACTTTGATCACTCGAATTCGGAGCGGGTGAAGCCCAGTGACATAAACAAACTTACAATTAACTTATAACTAATCTTAACATAGAAAAGGCTGGCATGGCCAGAGTTCATCTTATTCGCCCTCCCGGGCGGTCGTGACCTAGCTTACAGGTGCGGCGTTCGGACATCCCAGCGCCCGGCAGGTCTGGCGGCGGGCAGCCACGGTCGGTGCTTGCCCCAGGTCCCTTTGTGGCGGCCCCTCGCCGGCCGCGGCGGCGGCCCACAGTCCCGGATTAGGCCAGCGGCGTGCGTCGACTGGACGGCGCCTCAACGTTGCTCAGCGCGGGTGGCGGCGCGGCCGCGCCCGGGCGATGACGGGTCGCTTCGTGTTATTGGCTTTCACGCCCCGGCTCGTACTCACATGGCCCTTGCGGTCAAGCACTCACACGTAGTGTCCCGTCCCATCGTTCGGCTTCCGTCACGCGAGTCGGGCTGCGATGTATGCGAGGCGGCGTGGCATTCGGGGCGACCAGGCACGAATAGTCCCGGCTCCGAATCAAAGTAACAAGTGCACTCCTCGCTGCCTCCAAAAACAACTGCTCTCCCTGCCGCCTCCGAAACAAGCGTTCTCGCGGCTGCCTCACAAACAAGTGATCTCGCTGCTGCCTCAAAAACAAATGTTTTCCCTTGCCGCCTCCGAAAACAAGTGATGTCGCGGCCACCTCACAATACATTACTTTGATTATTACTTTGCCGTAAGAATCAATGAGTATTGAGAGTGTCATTGTTACCTCTGTCTGGGCGAAAATAAATGTTCTCCTTATGAATTTCACGACGTTCATGCTTTCTTCTTTTTTCTCCGCGTCTCAGAGCTCTGGTTCAAACAAACTACACGATAGTTGCTTGCTGCCAACGTACCACAAACTTTCAATGCGCCCCATGTGCATATTACTTAGTTTCTCGGCACGATCGCTAGAAAAATGGTAGCGGCTCATCTGATTTTCAATCAATGAGAGATCGTCGCGTCTGGCGTAGAAAAAATTGGATTCCGGGTAATCTGACCAAGCGCAAATCTTTCGTCGCGGTCGGGCAGGAGGTGGTGCAACCTATTAGTGATTTTTCCAAGCAGTTGAAAGTCGATTTCAAAGAGCTTCGTACAAAAATGAGTATTTGGTCAATTGGGAAAGAATTTGCGTGATTTTTGAGCAAAATTAGACTATCTCGAGAGCGAGAAGTTTTAAATGTATGATCTTTTCTTTTTAAATGCCTTCAAAGAGCAACGAAACTGAGCTGCTCGAAGCGTGGCGCCAAATTTCAATTAATTTGGCGACCCATGTACCAACAGCCTCCGAATTTCAAACATTTTTAAAATTAGATTAAATAATTTTGTAATATCTTTTAGAATATGGTAACATTAACATTTTTTAAAATTATTATTGTTAATTTATAATAGCTTTAGCTATAATTTATAATAGTCAGCTTTAGCATGGTAGGTTTAATATACTAATATTGTAAAATTTTATTAAGTAATATGTAAATATTGTAATGTTCCTTTGATTGTGTTGTGTATTTGTAGGAGCTACTTAGAAAACGCTACCACCGGAAATATTCTATGAATTCTTACAAAGCAAAATAAATATTCTATTCTAAGTATTGCATTATTCTAGACAATGAAATTTTATTCTAGACATATGTGGAGAAAATGTAAGGAAAAAATTTGGAGTAGTTTTTGACAAATTTGTTTTTGTAAATTTCAATCGCAAAATACGCAAAAACTACTTGTTTTTCAAAAAAATTGTACATACCTATTTTTGTAAAGCTAATAGAGCATAGCACAATAGACTAAGTGTGAAACAAAATTCTTTGCCTACAATTTTGAAGTTTTGAAACCTTTTTTTTTACAATTTTCGAAAAATCGGGGATGTCAACAAAAAATAGGCCTGCAACATTCTCTTAAACGTCCTTTTCACTATTCAACAACAAAATTTAATCGAAAAATTTGGAGCCATTGTTTTGAAAGTTCTGAAAATGTCCCACAAGCTTTATGTAAAGTTCTCTCCAATATTAAAATATCGGATTCAAATTTCGGGTTCCGCGACGATTGGGAAAAATCAATTTTGGAGAAAATCGGCTGAACGGTTATAGCGTTCGGTCCTAGTGTTGTGCACGGAACAATCAATTTTTCAATCAATTTTTCGGTGTTAACGACCCACAAAACAGGGTTCTGGCTACACCACGTGCTAGAGATTTTTTTCTATATTTATCAACTGGATTTATCCATTTTTTCCTTACCAGATGCCGGCAATAAGAGTTTTTGTGTCAAAAATTCGCCCTTTTCGGCATACAAATACAATACTTTTTATTCTTAGGTTAGTAAGTGCAAGAAAGTAAAACCATAGGAAAATGGTTTAAATATAAATATGTATATACGACGAAGGGATTAATTAAGATTTGTCCACATGTAAGAAAAATAAGTAACGACTACGTTAGTGCAAAGAATTGGGATAATTCTATCAAGGTTCTGGAAACCCACTGAATTCTCTTCTAAATGCATATTGGTTCATTCCGATATCGCAATTAAGCCTCGAGCAATTGAAGGTCAAAACTGAAAATTAGTTCCAACGGAGTCAGGGCGTAGGCAGGCGTGGAGAGGAGACCAGGGGGGCGATGCCAGCCAGGAAAGTAGAGCGCCGCGAGGACGGCGAGCCGAGAGAGATGAAACGCGATGGAGTTGTGTAAAGCGAGGCGTAGCGGGACAGTATAGAGAGGGGCGGAGAGGGGTGGAGTGGGATAGGCAAGGGTAGGGAAGAGCAGAGTTGGGAGGAGAGGGGAGCGTAAAGCACAGCAGAACACTAGCATTAATAAAATCATTTACGTTTTACAGTATTAGAATTCACTCTCTTTCCTGTCTAAAAGATGATAGTGATAAATAGATGAACAGGCAATGTCCTTTTCCTCATGCTATTTTAAAAAAAAAATATTTCTGTCTTCTTGACAACTAGCGGCTGACAGTGGAGAGAGGGGTTCCGTTACCTAACCAGAGGCTTGAAATTGAGCTGACGTTACAGCAGAGTAGTCGATACTTATTTTAAAAAATGAAATGATTTATTAAAGTTCGTTTTATTAAAGCTAATGCTCGGTGGCAAACATAATAACAATTAGAATTAGAATTACAAAACATTTTCAACATTTACAATTAGGTTTACTATTAGAATTAGGGGTCGATATCATAGTTCCAATTTATGTCTAGCTAAATCTAAATTCACTTCTAGTTTACATAACACTTCACTACACTACACTACACTACACTACACTTCCTTCCCCTCCACTACACTACACTTCACTTCACTGTATAAGGGTCATGACGATAATAATTATAACAATAACAATATAAGAAATAATAATAACTTAAAAATTTCCCCAAAGCTAATGACAGTGTTAACAATGATGATAAATTTGTCAGTAATAATATAATAATAATAAAAGTAATAGTAATATTAAAGTAATAATAATAAAAATAATAATAAAGGTAAATGTCTCAGTCAGTATGTCAGTATTATTTGTGATGATCTAGATGGAATGAAGCATATTTTTAAATTTGGCTACATTAGAAGGAAGAGCCTCTAGTGCTTCTGCAGGTAGTTTGTTCCAATCTACTATAGTGCGATTCACAAAGGAGAACTTGTCTACATCAGTTCTTTGTTTTCTACATCGTATTTTCCAAGGATGGTCTCCTCTGCTTTTATAATCTGATTTCTGGAATCTTTTACCGATATCTGCCCATGCTGTGTCCCCTCTGTATGTCTTATACATTACCCATAAACGCGCTCGTTCCCTTCTCTTAGATAAGGACTCCCATTCTTCTCGTTCGTCACCAAAGCACCCGTGATTTACAAACTTTGAGGCCCGTTTTTGAATTTTATCTAACGCTTCGATTTACCCTTTTCTGTACGGGTCCCAGCATGCCGTTCCGTATTCTAAAATTGGACGAACAAGTGTAGTATATGCTAGGGATCGGGCGTTTGGACTACTATGTTTTAGAATACGCATTACAAAGTGCAGCGCTCTCCAAGATTTTTTGACTGTATTGTTAATATGATCCGATCAACCTAAGTCGCTTCGCAGGACCAAACCCCAATACTTAGTTTTTTTAAACGTGGTTTTTTTTTTACACGTGGTTTACAGGGCGAAGCAACTATAAATTGTAGAAAGCTATTACTTCTTCTTTGGTTATGCATTATGTGTGCGGTTCTATGTTGTCTCTGCGCTCTTACTGCGATTTGTTTCTTGCTACTGTTGTGATCTGATCCAAGAACGACCACATGACCACGTGTCTGCCGCACGAGTAAGTGGCAACATCGCTCTACCTCCACCCGAGCTGTCAACTAAACATAAATTATTCGGATAATAGGCTACTAGTATTGTCGCGCGTCTTTTTACTGCCTTCTAATCTAATAAGATATTATGTGTTTGCACTAGAGAACAAAAATACCTCCGATAAGTTTATTATCACAAAAAATATTAATACAATTTAAACCGCAGAAAATAGGGGCATAGTAAATGGAAATGGTCTTGAAAAGCGACTTTCGGGCAAGATTATTGACAGGTTAAGACGAGTCATCGTAAAAAAATTAGTAGCGGAGTATTTTGGAGAACTCGTTAGCGAAGAAGATAGCGCAGACACTGTGAAAGCAAGAGTAGTGAGGTGAGAAAAGAAGAAATGGAAGGAATACTTAGCAGAGGAAGGAGGTACAGAGGATGAGAAGGTGAAAATGGATTCCAGTTGAACATCACAGACACTGAAAACAAATGTAGACAAAAAGATAAAAGTAATTAGATTATTAACGAAAAACTTAGAATAGTGCGGTTGCGTTGCGATAAGAAATCGTAGCTTAATAGTCTATGAGAATGAGGGAATCGTCAAAGCGAGATCACCAAAGCGAGATTGCAAAGCAAGATAGAAGAAAAAGAAAAAGATTATATGAAAAGGAGAAAGGAAAAGAGAAGTTGAAAATGAGAACGAAGATCAGAGAAGGAGAACGAATGAGAGGTGGACAAGAAGTGGAATCAAGTGGGAACGGAAGACAACTCAGGCGACGAGGCAGGCGGTAGCGTCGGAGGCGGAAGGCGATGTGGCGGCGCCACTCCTCCCTCGTGTGCGCCCCGTCCGCACAGGCAGAAAGGGCGGGCGCTCGGATGGCGCCCCGCCGTCTCTTTGTGTGCGCGTAATGACCCGCGACGACAACTGAAGGGCGCCGGCCGACACTGGCGGTTCCTGACTCCCAACGGGGAGGCGTGCGGCGCAAGGAGCGGGGGGCGGAGCCCGGCACCAGGCAGCCCTTTGCCCACGGCTCCGGTGTTAAATAACACGCCACAACCGACCCACGCGAGCGGAAACAAAATAAACACGAAACATTCAATGTCTCATAAAAACCATTTTGTTCAACCTATTCAACGAAGAAATAATAAAAGGCAAGGCCCAATTAAATATAATATAAATAAATATGATGCAAAATTAAAGACCAGGCTAAAAAATAAAAACCAGACTAAAGGACACAGGAGATTTTTAAATTTTTATTACGAATATTTTTGATAGAAACATTCTATTACTTAATTTCTGTTGTTAAAGGACAAGAAGAAATTGAATGTCATCTATCAGATAAATGAGTACGTAACGGTCTATCCAGCAAATAATAAATGACCTGAATTTTAAAAAATCAAGGTCGTCACTGGCTTAATACACAAACAAGAAAAAACAGTAAAACATTCTTGATGATTAAGCCTTATGTTAGTCCTTAATAAGTGAACAGTAGAGTGGAAACACGTTTTAAGGGAAGTCTCATAACTCGCGCGCTCAACATCAAGCAATGCATTAAATGATTCTTATTAAACTAACGATTGACACTCATTTGCACCCACATTCTACCTAATAATTTTTTTAGTATATCCACATGGTTCTTAAATGAGTCAGACATAAAAAACCAATAATGCATTAAAGCAAAACAGGAAATATTATGACAAGAGGAACATTTAACGAATAAATGGCGCACTAATTCTCTAGCTATAAAAGTTGATTTACATGCACTTTTAGATTGATAATTTCAATTAAAACTGCAGAATAATGTTCATAAAACACAATTAAATTCATCAATGAAAACATTTTTGCCCTTTTCATTGAAATATACATTATCGTTCACATGATGAAGGTAATGAATCTCGCGTACTAGCAACATCCATGATATAACGTCAGACGCTACATTTTGTGCGCGGTCAGAGACCCGGCGTCACCAGGCTAAAAGACTAATCTGAATATTCTGCTAATTTCAAAAGCCAATTACCAGTTATGAACTGGAAAGATTCATGTCATTGAGTAGCTGCCGGAATGTTTAGTAGGTATATTTACTCGAAAATAGCTTTTCACACAAACAATAGTCACGTGGGAATCTTCACCAACCTTTACTTCAGGGTATATTTCAATAACGACGATAGAGGTACCAATAATGTAACGTTTCAGTATCAAAAAAAGGTAATTGAAAATTTTCTAAATATTGAAAAGTTATTCTTCGAAGCCAAGTGACTTGAACATATCAATGAGATAGATGAGGTATTAACTCATAACTACACCTGTTCTTGAACTTTTGTGTTTTATGTCTTTATAGGGCTTGAAATGAACATTTATCAAATCTTTAAAATTTCAATGAAGAGAACTGTGACAGAATTGTTCCAAAAATAATATAAATAATCTATCTTTCGAAAAATCTGTGAGATAAGTACGCTAAACGTCTTCATTTGAAAATTAAAAATTAAACCCAGAGTTACAAGTAGTTTCGCCATTAACACATGGCTTATTTTGTATAGAGAAACGCAAACTGATAATTAACACAGTTGAAAACAGCAATCCAACTAGTCTTTCGTATCTCCATTGAATAAACGGAGATCTTCTGGGAAGTGACAAAACTTTTATTTTCGTAGAAACAAAAATCCTCTAATTCTAACATATAAATAATTGACGTAAAAAGCATAATTGTATATCATTTTGTTTCTCTTATTGTCACTTACTGAAGTCGCAAATCAAAATGTATGCATTTGATTTGCTGCGAATCAAAATGTAGGATGATTTCAGAATGGCGAACGTATTAATTGCCTCATAAACATTCCCTGGAAGTGAGCAGTACACGGAATCTCTAGGGGCAAATGTCAATGAGCGAATGCTGCCATAAAAACTGCAATATGTCAGAGGTAGAGAATTTTTTTTCCATCTATGCATACAGGAGCCATATCTGTCCCTTAGATGTCGCAGTAGAAGTTTTATATATTTGGGCTCTGTCGTTAATGTTTACAAATGTCATGTTTACAAATCTTGTTATAAATCCTTAATTTACAAATTAAGAAGTGTAAAATTCTTTAGCCAATAAAACAAAATAGGTATTTACGTAACAAGTATAGAATGTGAATCTCAGGCTTATGAATGAAACGTGGTCCGGAATTTCAATGATATGTCACATACTGATTTCCATGTTTTTATCGTTAAATAAGTAAATGAAAGTACATCAAAGACACTTTCATACATGTTGCTTTATATTATTTTACATACTTTTTACTACAATGCCATGGATACTTACACGGACAACTAGTCTTTGAATCGTTCACATTATACGACTTGATCGCCATTTCGATTCATTTCCCCAAAATGTTTTATTTACTTTGCGGTTTGCTTCCGCAAAGCGCGTTCAACTTTCCAATCGTTGAACAGTAAACGGAAGTAGTGCTTTCTGCGACCGAGTGATGAAAAAAATATTGACGGTGGATAATTAAGATTTGAAATATTGGTAGCAAGATAAATGCGTTAGTTAATTTACATGAATAAATTAATGTCATAACTCAAATGCTTAGGGCTGGCAACGAACACAATACAACGTTGCGATTTATTTGCATCATGATTTGGCCCTTCTACATTAATTCTGGTAATTGTAAGCATATCTCTATGACAAACTAAGCACTAATCCCTTATCAGATATTTCCTTTCCATCCGATTCTGTGAGTGTATGAACTCACAGCATGAACTGACAAGCTCTGGCTACAGTTGTCAGCTAGGAGAGGGAGCTTGTCGGAAGAACGTGACGCGAGGGTTCACGGATCAGTGGTCCTCACAAAACTCAAGTTCAAATTGGAGGGCATCCAGATGATTACGACCTCATCTCTGAGGATGAATGCGTCAAAACTAGTCAAGTCAAACAGACGTCTCCACGGATGATTTAAGAGTTTGCGTCTCTTTCCGTTCCGTTACTGCAACCCTCAGTCACGTGGAACGATGGATGAATTGCAACAGCACAGACCGCTCTCTCTTTCTGTCGCTTCAATCATCTGCCCAGAGTCCATTCTCAACCACTGGTCAGTCTGAAGGGTAGTGGGGTGTCCGAAATGGCACATTCTAGGGGCGGGTAAGAGCATTCACCAGGGCGATTAAGATTGAGAGAGTAACAGCGCTGTAGCAAATTACCTCTCCATCCTTTCGCATTTTATGGAATTTAGTAAGTCATCAGATCACAACGAGATCCCGATCAAGTACCATCTTGAATTGAAAGTCTAGGGGACACGTTCCGCCTCCGTATTCGCCACTGACTTCGTATCACCTGTCTTCCTTATTTTCCCTTACCCATCCATTGCTATTTATGTTGTCCTGAATGCGCAACAATATTTTCTCATTTCAGTAGGGTGTTTATATTTTGCAAAATCGCAAAACTATGTGATGAACATCAGAGCATTTATTAAGACGTGACACTGTATTGGTCTTGATCTGTAAAGGAATTTTGACTTACTTGTAGACCCCTTCCGGTTCGCTGTTTCGGGGCAAGCGACTCAACTCAGTCTGTCGGTGGGAAATTGACCATTTTCTAATTGCCCTCTAATCTAATACAAAAGAACTTAAATTATTTTATATGAAAATTCTTTTAATACTAGCGTCTTAGACGCCACACTAAGGAGGTTCAATATTAATTTTGTTCTGATTGCGTTTCTACAGAAGCATCCAAAGCTTTCCAAGTCTTCTGTAACTCGGGAGCGAAAATATCTAGTTTTCAAATGTTGCTAACTGCGCTTTATTGGGACATTTATTCATTTTTCAACAATGTACAATAAAAGGGAGGGGAAGAGATTCTGGAGCTCAAAAAGACATGTGCAGGTTATGCTTCTCCCCCATACGTCATAGATCGTATCTATTGTCTTTGTCAGAAAATAAATAAATCAAACCTCCAGCTCCGCCATTGACACTCTGCGTCCACAAAAGGGATGACAAAAAACATCGATATCCTCGTGCAGAAACATCGATATCATAACAATGTTCTGCTTTCAATTTTTTCTTCAAATCGATATATTTGTTCAAAAACATCCATGTTTTCAAACAAATATCTTGATATAAATAAAATGTTCAGTACAAATTTGTTTGGTGGATTGCTTGCAATCAAAAGTCATTCACAACTGTTACTTGTCGATCCCCAGACGGCAAGAAATCGGTTTTTCGTAACCTTTCTCCAGTGTTATTTATTTGTTTTATTAGTCTGTACCTGGTAATATAGTTATTTATCGGCATTTTAAAACGTTGACCATATCGTTTATTGATTAGATAATTAAGATGATAGTCAATTTTCAGGCAGTAAGTGTAATATTAATATTAACTGGCTATTATTAATATAAACTGGCTCGTGGCTAGCTCTTGGTTAGCGTGCTCGCTTACCACTATGCGGTCCGGGTTCGATTCCCGGTCGAGCCGAGACTACGGTGTGAGTTTTCTTTGTAATGTTGCTGTATGACGATGAGAAAATACACTTCTCAGGTTGAGAAGACCGGAATACGGCGTGAGGATGTCTACGTGCTAACCACACGTACCCCCTTAAGCCATAGCCGCGAGGCAGAGAAGTTGCCGGTAGGCGTGAGCCCGTTCACGGGCTGTCGCGCCAAATGCATACATATTGTGACGAAGTGAAAAGAGATTAAATTCACATAAACAAAATAAAAATAGTATATTGAAAAGTTACAGACTAGATACAATAAATTGCATAAATAAAACACTCCGGCAACCTTTTCTTCCCAACACCCTGCTTTACCGCAGAAAAAACAAGCTACGCGTGATGCGAGCTTCCGGACAATTACCGTCCCGTGACAATTTACCGTCACATGGCCTGATGCCAAAATTAAAACCGGTCGCCGTCTGGCAAACCACGTGCACGAAGCACCCGAGATCGTCTGGCCCTTACTCTCCGGACATCTCGCCCCCACTCTTACACTCCCTGTACCTACACGTACTAGGCCCTCCGAAGTAAACTGAATGAGAACGCGGGCGCAGCAGGCGCCGCGTTAAATAGCTGATGGCTACACCCCCCACCTCACAAGTTCCCTAGATAGGCTCGCCCGCTGTCTTCCTAGGAGTTTACAGCCTAGGGTTATTTTGGCTCTGCCACGCTGCCTGCGCGTCAACTGCCAGAGCGCCAAATCCCGGATGTACAGGCTCAACCCCTTCCTCCCCCGCAGAGCACTTTCACCGACCTAACGGCTCTGGGCCAGGTATTAACGACGCCACAATATATTAAACTAATACTGACATAAGGGACGGCGATTGTTGTTAGTCCAAGTGGGCAGTTGACCGGAGTGAGGCCGATGCGACCCTTCTTTTTCCTCGAAAATGAGTATGAAGGGAAACATGCAAAACATATTTTTTTCAAATTGTCATGTGTGTGTGACGTCATGGATACTCACAGCGAACACAGACACAGAGCTTTCATATAACAAATATTTATTTACAAAGAAAACACAACAAATATTTACAATGAATTTACACTTTACACCCTAGCTCTTATAGACCTGCTCTCCCCTGATCGCGGGAGCGATCCAAACCCGATTGATGATCGGTTCCAATTGTGGCACTTGCCACTCCTACATTTGAAGCGCGTACAAAGCCAAGCTTCAGTGGCCGGATGTCACACTGGGAAACAAAGTCCGTACAGGCGTACTAACTGATGGTTTGCCTCGATCGCAGACGCGATCGTACCCGATTGAGAATCGGTCGCGAGTCGTGGCATTCCTCATCTCGGAGCACGCACACAGCATCGCTCTCACGTGATCGCAGTCACCCAAGGACAGAAAGTCCTCCACAGGCTCGTCATCAAGTGACTTGCCTCGCGAGCCCTGCTCGCCGCTGCACCGTCGTGGCGCCAAGATTTTGTGCAACTGCACGAGGTTCTCCCACTGTCTCCAAAACCCACCCACTGGCTCTGTGCACTCCCTTGTATACTTGAGGCTCACGTGACCTACTACGTCACGCCGCCCCCGCAACGCCCTTCTGCTCGCCATGAGGTTTGGATGTACGTTCCTTAAGACCGGAGGACCCCAAAACCTCGTGTCTCCCTTTGCCGCAAGCTGGCTTTTAGAATAAAAAACCCTTCTCTCCCTCCTGTGGCGAGGCGATTTCCTGTTACTAATCCCTACCACGCGACCCAAATAGCTGCCAGGAGATTCGTTTGCTAGTACGTTACATGTGTCATTAAATTGTTAACACCCGTATTTTACCTAACTTGAGATGTTCGTTTTTGCAATGCAAAAACAGCGCTGCGCTTTACATTTTTA
The DNA here is from genome assembly GCA_038098605.1 of Gryllus longicercus. Taxonomy (NCBI): domain Eukaryota; kingdom Metazoa; phylum Arthropoda; class Insecta; order Orthoptera; family Gryllidae; genus Gryllus; species Gryllus longicercus. Next base: position 1,434,525 of record JAZDUA010000176.1, on the reverse strand, counting down.
ATTAAATTCATTTAACAATTTTAGCAAATCGATTCTATCGATCATGTAAAAAATGTAAAATCGCAATGCTGTTGAGCCGATCTGGCATAGTAGTTGATCGCATATATGTTTTGAGTCAACGCAATATCGAGAAACTCGAATTTTTCGTGTGGGTATATATATATATATATATATATATATATATATATATATATATATATATATATATATATATATATACTACCCACTTTATCCACCGAGCCTGATTAATACGTTGTGTATTGTATCAGAACCAGGGCGTTTTACTTCAATGTTTCATAATATTTAAAACATGGATATTTTAAACATCGTGCTTTATCATTCGATATCGAAAAACCTTTTGATAATGTATCAAAGTATCGATTTTATGCTAAAATTTGCCGGCGCGACCCGGCGCGGCGTGGCTGGTGTTGAGCGTCGCGGGGCAGGGCGGAGAAAGTGGAGGTGGCGGCGGCGGCGGCGGCGGCGGCGTGGAGTGTCGCGAGGGGAAGGGGAGAAGGAGGGAGGTGCCGCCACGCGGAACGGGAGCGTCTGCAGCCGCAGGTGCTGCAGCGGCAGGTAGGAGAAAGCGGCCGAGGACCTCCCGCTCCGGCCTTGAGAGATGCCCCGCGCCCACTCGTCCCTAACACGCACGCATGCACTCATATGGCGAATAATCGTCCCCGTTAGAGTTGTTAACGCCATAAGCGCGCTATAATAATACAAGTGGTTAAACTTTGTAAGCAGAGGCGATTGCATATGCCATCATATTAACTTTATACTTTGATAATTTGCTTTAGTCTTAATCCTAATTTGCTTTAGTCTTAATTTTCATAAATGATACGACATATTTTTTGCGCATATTTCCATTCTCCCCTGGCAGTTAATGTAATATAATCAATGCTTCATAAAGTTTTTCGATTCTACTAAAGGTTCTGTCTCCTTTCCAATTTTAATATATTTTTGTCAAAATTGCCTACTTTGATACTATTATGTGCAGATCATTTCAAATATTTATTTGACGTGGTAGGTTTTTTACATCTTAAACTGAAGATGAACCATCTTCTGAAAACGCATCAATCAAAATGTTGGGCTTCGGACACCGTGTTAGACATCCACGTACCCCATCTCGTAAGGACTTGTCGAAGTGGAAGAGTATGTTGAGACACTATTTCTCTGGAAGCCTGGTCCCGAGATGGTGATTTAAAATCATTTCTTCGCATTGAAAATTAATTTTTTTGCAAGAAGGAGCGAGTCTTGGCAAGCGCGCAGCGGCGACGAGCGGCGCGGGTTGGGACGGGACGGAATGGAGCGAGGTGGGATCGTTTCTTGTCAAATAACTTAAGCTTATGAATGCATGAAACACGCGTGGAATGCGTTTTGTAAGGGGTAGAGATTTAACATATTGTATGCACGAAGGGCGTTACAAGGGTTCTAATGATAGAGCGGCGACAAATCCCTCGAGCCAAAGGCCTGCGATCATTAGAACCACTTAACGCCCGTGGTACACACATGATTTTATTTTTTTACGTAATTTTAATGATTCAGATTCACTATTTACTAATTAATTCCCCTCCTCTAATTCCCTTTCATAATTTCCTCCATAAGATAACATGTAGCACCATTCATATTTCCCTAGTAACCACGATCCTCTCGATCCAGGTAAGTTATGCAGTGTACATCGAACAAGTAATAACGTATCAGTAAAAAATAAAGTTAGTTTGACTCATTTCCCTCGGACAATTCCAAGTCGAAAGTGAAAAATCACCACGTACACCAAAATACAGAATGGGCTTAAGTTGACTCATTTGTCTCGGGCGACAACTATACACTCTACGGTCGCATACCAATGCCATTCCGGTACTTGGATAACACCAATGGAGAGAGGGGGCATCGCCGGACCTCAAAATTAATTGCAATATAATTGAAGAAAATTATGTATTTAAGCATTATAATACATGTATTTAGCAGTATACTACAATCATTTAAAAGTATTGTCAGTTTACAAGGTATAGCCAAAGCGTGTACAGTTTGAACATATTCTGTATCTGCAGTCCTTACCTTGGGAATGCGGGTTATTGATAAGCGTTTCCGGGCACGTCAACTGCTAAGGTATTGGTCCCGTATGGGTGGTGTGTGTTTTAATCGCTGGAGGTGTGGTCTTTCCCCGCAGGATAGCGAGATCCAACGCTTCCTTACAAGTCGATTAGCATGATTTTCTTCGAACAGTGAAAACAGGGGTCCAGCGGGGCACCGCCCTAACCAGAATAAGGTCAAAGCTCCCGACGTACGTAGTAGTGGAGTGCCGGTTGAATTATCCGACAGACAGCTACTAAATTCCACCTAACTATGAAAATAGCTCGAAAATCCTACCTCCGTCGTGACTAATTCTAGGACCTCTGGATCACAAGCACGTGACATCAATTGATGGCTTGTGCCACGTAAGCCGGTGGAATTCAGATGACAATGTCCTTTTTCTGAAGACCAGATTCAACATTTACAATCTTCCTCCAATTGCACAATTGTTATTTACATAGAATAGCGCGGATAAAGAATATAAAGATGGATTTGTCATGAAACCTACCAAATACAAATTAAGCAGTCTCTTCGATGAAAGTACAGCACATCTTTACAGAAAAAAACTGGAAACTAAACTATTGGTTAAACACAGGCCAATAGAAAAAGAATACGAACACACAAAAGAATTCACCAAGCCGCAAAAGAGGCTTTAGGTACTTGTAAATTAAAACCGAAACATTATTGGTGGGACACAAGTCTAGAAGCAATTATTAAGAGGAAAAGAGAGTTATATTTAAAACGACTTAGTGACAAGAAAAAAAATAATTTACAGTACAAAAAAATAAGTAGTGAAGTAAATCAAGAAGTGTTATCAAAGAAGAATCAATTCTGGCTGGATAAATGCAATTATATAATGCATCAAATTTTACAGCAGTGGGAGAAACAGAATAATGGAAATCACGATCGGGAATAATAAATTATATACACTATGTTGCCGATGACCAGGTATTAATTGCAGAAGGGGCGGGGCGGGGCGGGGCGGGGCGGGCTCTGGGCAGGAAGGCCTCGGGGCAGAGTCGGAGGCGTGACGTTGCGGGGAAGGACGGGAATGTGCGTGGCGTGGCCAGGTGTGGCCAGAGGCGCGATTTAGAGGGGGCGAAGAGTGGTGCGGGATGGGGGGGGAGCGCATTTCCTGTGTGTGGCACGTTACACGCCGTGACACGCCCTTTCCATCGCCGGGCCTCGCGCTCCCCTCACGCATTCGCCCACACAGGCTCCTCTATTTGCCTCCACAATTACTCCAAGTCAAAGATCTGCACGGCGGAGTGGGGGAGGCGGTGGTAGTGTTGAACACTAGAATGCCCATTCGAGACTCCACTCAGACATGCCGGAATGGCGACGTTCAAACTAAATATTAACAAAATATTCTGAATATTAATATAATATTCATTCATTCTAAATTTTGTCATGCTCCGATGTTAATTATGTTGATCCTCCCAATATTCGCATTAAAACACATTATTATGCGATTGTGTAAATTGTTCACAATGAAAGTGAGAAGCCAAAACTTTCTCATCAGAATGAGCTATTGTAAGATGTTAGATAATAACAATAATATTAATAACGATACTAGTAATAATAATAGTAATAATAGTAATAATAATAATAGTAATAAATTAAGAAAAGTTTATAAGATTGCACAAATGTATACCTACCTATAACCTCTTACACCATAATGCCGGAGATTTCGATGGACTGCATATTTTCGAGTAATTATTTCAACAGGTGCCTGTTTTGCAGTCGAATGATGCATCATAACTTGACAAATGATTATTCTTATTTATGTTCTAATTTTATGAATGTAAGAAATGTATCCTTGACGATATAGAGAAAAAACAAATCGTCTAGTACGGTCATGTTAAACAAACGACAGACGAAAGTTGGCCTGCAATGGGTACCGACAGAACGACAGAAGAGATGAAGATTTGACAGACTTGCTTGGCAGCAGGTATATCTTAATATATATAAATCTCGTGTCACAATGTTTGTCCTCAATGGACTCCTAAACCACTTAACCGATTGTAATAAAATTCGCACACCATGTGCAGTTCGATCCAACTTGAAAGATAGGATAGTTTAAATCTCAAATTATAGTCGCAATTTTAATTTATTGCTAATTATATATCTATGCATATGATGCATATATCTATGCAACAATGCATATCAATACATTGTTGATATGTATGCTAAGGTCGAAAGCGAACGCTTGCGATTCCTTCGATTCAACCAGGCAAAACTACGATCGGAAGAATATATTCACTTACGAGATGCTGTTGCTGGAAACATCGATGGAAATTTAAATCCTATTGACATCGGTAATGCTTTCATTTTACCTTCAAGCTACATCGGCAGTCCACGGAACATGCAGGAATACATACAAGATGCGATGACTTACGTACGTCATTACGGCCGACCGGATTTATTTATTACATTCACATGTAATCCGAATTGGGAAGAGATACAAACTTTACTATTGCCAGGACAACAAGCCATTCATCGTCATGATTTAACTGCACGTGTGTTTAAACAAAAATTGAAATCCTTAATTGATTTTATTGTTAAATATTCAATTTTTGGTATCACACGTTGTTGGCTGTATACGATAGAGTGGCAAAAGCGAGGTTTGCCTCATGCCCACATTTTGGTTTGGCTTAAAGATAGAATCCGTCCTGAAGAAATGGATCAAATAATTTCAGCCGAAATTCCAGACCCATTAATTGATCAAGAATTATTTGATATTGTCACCAAACACATGATACATGGGCCATGCGGTGCTTTCAACATGACGTCACCGTGCATGGAAAATGGAAAATGTAAAAAAAAATTCCCAAAGCCGCATACGAATGACACGATCACGGATATTGATGGTTATCCAATGTATCGCCGCAGAAGTACTGAGAATGGTGGCCACACATTTACAATGCGACTGCCGAACTTTCCAAATCAAGTTGAGTTTGATAATCAGTGGGTGGTACCATACTCACCACTACTTTCAAAAACTTACAAAGCTCATATCAATGTTGAGCTTTGCAGTTCTGTTAAATCAATTAAGTATATTTGTAAATATGTAAACAAAGGCAGTGATTTGGCCATATTTGAAGTACAAAACATAAATAAAAATGACGAAATAGCACGATACCAAATGGGCAGATACATTAGCAGCAATGAAGCTATTTGGCATATTCTCAGCTTTCCCATCCACGAAAGAGATCCTGCTGTCCAACATCTGGCAATACATCTTGAAAACGGTCAACGTGTATACTTCACTGAAGAAAATGTTCTCCAAAGAGCGTTCGAAGCTCCGAAAACGACTCTAACTGAATTTTTTACATTGTGTCAAAAACCTGATGTTTTTGGCCAATTCGCGAAGACATTGGTGTTTGGTGATGTTCCACGTTATTTCACATGGAACAAATCCAGTAAAAAATGGGAGCCACGGAAACAAGGAAAACCACATCCTTCCATTACAGGCATATTCAAAGCTAAGACATTGGGGAGACTTTACACGGTACATCCAAAGCAACGTGAGTGCTTCTATTTACGTTTGTATATATATATATATATATATATATATATATATATATATATATATATATTCTAATTGTAATTTCACATCAACCACACCTGCGGGTGGACACTGCAGACACCAAGATCCATTCCAAAGTTCCGAAGGCCTAGGTGAAAAACTAAGGATAGAGTACTTTTATTCTTGGCAATTTTCACTTATTGAAAGTGTTCTGACAAAGAATGTTTGCTAAACTGCTAATAAAGAAATATCCACAAAAGTTGACATTAGTTTCAAAGTTGGCTAAAGGTGAAACTATCATAAACGTCTATGTGCGATGACGATGGTTAAAAGAAAGAACATTTATAATCGACATGAGCGAATAGGTTTTAAATGCATTTTCGTTCGTTTAATAACACGCAATATTAATGGCTATCGAACGATTACGAACTATAAAAATGAAGTGAGATTTCGGCATTATTAGTTCCTATTTTTATTAACTTAACTCTACCAGCCAACTCTTAAGACCTCACAGATTTTTTGTACATTATTCCGAAGTAACCCTCAGGACGGTTTTCATATTGCACATTGATGCTTATCGTTTAAATCTATTTTATTGCAGTATTTGTATGAGTATCTGAGAGTTTCAAAAAGTGACAAGCCCCCCCCCCCCCCCCCCTGCTAGGAAGAAGTAGTGTAGGTATTGAAGGTTTCGTCTGAAGTAGAAAATTGGGGTCGAAGGGAAAAATGATGATAGGAAAAGACAAAATGCGTTGCTCACTTAAAATACTTATGTGGAAGCGCGAAATTATTGCGAACATGGTGAAGACTCTTCTAACCCAAGATAACCGTTTCGCAGAACTTGAAGTTTTGGTAATGATGTTCTTTATGCTTCTCCCCACACTGGGTAGGCATAAATGACAATAGGTCTAATGAAATGTCTTCCATGAAGTAATTTTAAAGGGAGTTAAAACAGGGGCTGTGTAAATGGTCTAGAAATTGCAACTCTTTGATTTGCTTTGTTAGCCAAAGAAATTACGTGTGGGATCCTGAATCTCAGTCCTACGCGAGTCAATTGTTCTTCATGATTTCGAAGAAAGGAAGATGCGAAGCATAAGTCAGAAATCTCAACCCCGAAAAATTAAAAAAAATCTAAAACCCAAAAAGATCTCGGTACTTATAAAAATATGAATATTATTAAACTATGAATTCTTATGATTTTATACAAAGAGTCCGCGGAGGAAACATCGAAACTTCGCAAATAAGCTCTTAAGATAATTTTAAGCATATTTTATCGAATAAACTACTTGGATATTGCGAATGGCTAAGCCGCTATGCACTCCAAAGTTGGTTGAAAAAATTCTTTCCATTAAAATTTGCTTTATGAAAACATAGAAACACTCCAGACGCATGTAAATTGTTCATTATTTTCAAAAGAAATTAATATATTTGTTCAGAAAGAAAAAAAAAACAGTTAAATTGTGTAAATTGGGTGCTTTTTATTTCTGTGTTAATTTTTCTTTCCGAACAAATCTATTAATTTCTTTTGTAAATAATAAACAATTTACATTTTTCTGAAGTGTTTCTATGGTTCTGAAATCCAAGTTTTTGCATAGGAAGCATTTTTTCAAACTAATATTTGAGTGCTTATTGCGGCTCAATCATTTGAAATATCCCACTGGTTTATTAGACAAAATATGCTTAGAATTGTCATAAGAGCTTATTTGCAAAGTTTCGACGATTCCTCCTCTGACGCCCTGCATGAAGGAGGCTGACAGACTGCAGTACTCTCGATGAATTTGGACACCAAGTAGGAAAATATCGAGTCTTCCCTGGAATTTGTTCCAAATGGAATTTACTATAAAAAGTGTTTGATACTGCTGGAATTTATCTTTATCAAAAATTTTATTTCTATCGCCGTTGCCTCATCTAGAAACTTTCACTATTTGCAAATCTTTTTGCATTTGCTCCTCATGCGACTTAATTCTTTTGAAACTTGTTACTTCATAACTTTTCCCTTGCAGAGTTTGTCTCAACTAACATTTATTTATAATGCATTTCAAATTCATGAAATTGTCGTTTTTAAGCATTTATACCAACGAAAATTTGGAAACACATTTTGGATGTATTAAAACAACGCAGTAAAATTGTTAATCAAAACGTACCATGTACTTGAACATATATTTGAAATAATATATCAGAACCAAGAGGAAGCTCTCCCGTCTACAAAATTTTCACGGCGTCTTCTTAAAGCAAACGGAAATGTAAACTAAATTTCAAGCAGCAACCATGAAATTTGCTTTTAAAATTCCCTTGGGTCAACTATAAACCTGTCCGCGTCACTTCTCTCATAAAAAAGACTCGCAGGAAGTTTTCTCTCCTACAAACCCATAATGTTTTACGACATTATTTTCGGAGACCTACAACCATTTCACCCCTTTTAAAAACTAACCACTCTCGGCCTCGGAGACACTTCCACATTGAAAATCAGAAATGACTAGAGCCTACCTTGTATATTCCGTCCACAAGCTTCGTTATCTCCTCGGTCTCCATGGTGCTTCAGCAGAAAACAGAAAGGCGACGGAAAGAGGAGTCACTGTTCAGAAGCGGAGTGCATTCACGCGCATTCAAGGGATGCACCACAAACACACGCGCCCCCACGCGCAACGCGGCGAGGAAAGAGGTCGAACTCCTTGAAAGAATATCACCCGTCACCAGTAGTCTTTTTCGCACGATCACCGGAGAAATTCATGGGTCACGTATTCGAAAGCGAGACACCGCTGGTTGAGTCGGGATGAAGTGGCAGCATGAGCGGCGGTGGCGTTGGCTGGTCAGCGCCGGAGAGCACGCGCGAGGCCGGGCAACGGAGAGAGCGAGCCACAAATCCCTTCCGCACACCGGTGCCGTGCGCAGTCGGCACTACACTGCGAGAGCTGCGCGCCGCCGCTGGCGGCGCCGCGCCGTCAGTGGGAGGGGAAAGGAGGGAGAACGGTGAGAGAAGGGGAGGGGAGGAGAATTGCGCGCCGCTCTGGGGATGTGCTATCAGCAGACTCGGATTTACTTACAAACAAAAGAAGCAGTTGCATAGGGTCCCAATTCATGGAGAGGGTATGCCTAAAAACGTTATTAAAATATTCGACAAACATGTCATAAAACGTATCTGTAAAATAAGGTTAGCAGGTGCGGATGCACGGGGTGGGAAATTTCTCCACCTAAAATTTTTCAGTAACTATTAATTTTAACTTCAAGCAAAAGATTTTTGATAATTATTAAAACGAATAAAATCGTAGCGCAGTAGGAGCTGAGTGTAGCCGATGACATTTTACAAAACCTGTAATATGACACATTTGACCAAAACATTCTTAAATTCCCCTATCAAAATTTGTCTCTGGATTCGCCATCGACGTTAATCAGATATTTTTCTATGCTTTGTAATTTGTAAAGTAATTTATGAATTTTCATAAGTATTTGTTCTATCATAATTTGTGTTTTAGTGAATCTGGAGGATTTTATTCACGGAGATGAGCCCCACCGCGATTTTATGCCAAGAAGCTCCGCAGTACCATGTCCCTTCCGATCTGTGAGAGGAGAACTCACATTTGTCGGGAGGCAAGGTACTAATATTAGAGAGTTTCCCAAACTATTACTTGATCCCAGGACGTCTCTATCGGGATGGCTAGAACCCCTTTGAAAATAAACACAATTCGCACAATGTGCAAAAATTTCGTTGCTGTCTTTCGACAATTGCAAATGACAAGTGAACAAATTTTACATTCACAGTCTGAAAACTTTGTGTAAATAAATTAGATCAAGGCCATCTCCCTCTATTGATATGTACAGGCAGCAACAGACCACTTGAGCCTTCCTCGAAAAACAGTTCAGGACTTCGTCGTACACAATGCACTTACATCACAATCGTCAATCGCATGACTAATATTGCAACTTAATACAAACAAAACAGATTAGGTGAACAATTCGTTGAGTGACAGTCTTTAATGACAATAACGTCACAGTCCACAAGAAATTAGCGGTGATATAAGATAATGATATACCTTTTCTCGTTCTTGTTACTTTCCTATTCTCTTCAGCCTGGACTAAACCCACCCCTTCCAGCCTGTTACATATCGGTTCTTAAAAGACATTTGCTTCATATTTGTTCACAATATTGTCGCTCCGCTAATAGTTGACTTGAAATATAACTTAAAGAATGTTATAGAAGAGTAAAACCTGGATCTACACGTACATTTTCACAACGTTTGGAGCCATTTTGAGAAAATGTTGTTTAAGCATTTCTGAAAACGCGCAATTTTCAGCCAACTTTCACAGGAAACTTTTGAATTTTCGAGATACTTCATAAGGAAATGCTTGAAGCGGTTGTACTCCAAAATGCAATAATGTTTAACAGAAACGTACTAGGGTTCAAATCCTGACGGAGGATTCTCGACTGTAGCTAGACAGATAGGAAGATATCACTCACTGTCTGGAAGATAATTCTAGCGGCCGGCTGCTCTAATTTGTGGTATTCCGTTGTTTCTCCGATCAATACGAGCCGGAGTAATATCCTAACAAACGGCCCACGGACCGCGCGCGATCTTTCCTTACTTTTCTTTGTCATAACCTCACTTCTTACACACTTACATGCACTACACTATCACACTTGTCGGAAGCCCAGTTGGGAACCTAGATCTTATCCCGGCTGGATCCTACTTGTGGGAGATACCTGGTTGGGGAAAATGACTTATGTATGTCAGCGCTGAATCTCGCCATCCAGGGGGGAAATCACCGTCTCCTCCCGCGTTGAAAAATGCACTACACTTATGGGACGAATTACCTTAGCACTTGGTGTGACCGGAATCACTAATCAAATGAAGAGATATCAAAATAGTTTGAATGACTTGGCTAATGATAATTCTATTTTTTAAAAGTGTTTCTAGTTATTTAAAATTTGCTTTTAAACTGTACTATTAACTTTATTAGTAAGGAATTGTGAATGAAAGCTTTTAGTATAAGAGGTTTAAAATTCTAGCAAATCAAAATTTAGAAATCTCGTCTAAATAAACTTTCCGTAAAGTAAAGAATACAAAAGAGGATTAATAATTCTGTAAATCTGGAGTATAATTTTTTAATATTTACCACGGTAGAAACGAACTAACTTATTAGATAAATATATTTACAACATTTAAGAACAATTTTTATAGCAAAGAAACAAAGTTTCTCCAGGTCTACGTCTAGTCATAATGTTTTTCCCACAATATTGTATGTTGTTTAAGTTTTCAGAACCAATTTCTTTGCTGGGTTTGGATAATTTAATGATTTCGGGGGTTGGGGGGGGGGGGAAAGAAGCGAAAATTACTTTTTCTGCTGTACAAGATTGAGCCAACACTTATCTAGTAGCAAAATGTGGTGTCACCGACGCTGTAAATTGATTGAAAAATAGTTTCATGTGTTGAAAATGTCTTTCATGCCCAGCTTTGTTTAAATATGTTCTTTTAGTGTCTAGTAGTGTTTAGTGCTTACCAATGAATCACAGTAGCTGATAATGTTATACTCCCGTTCAATAGTTCCCAACACCCAATGGCCTGTGTGTTACCTCCATTCGGAATATGAACTAGTCTTATTGCAATTTCAAAATTATAATCGCCGTAACAAATACTTTCAGGTTTTGAGACTTATAGTCAAATTTTAGTACATCTACGTTTTTAAGCTTTTTTGGTAATATGCACAAAAATGCACATAGCACAGTTTCATTAGCATAAATGCTTTTTCCATGGTTTCTCCGATCACCACTATGTGAATACCCTAACAACAGGGCCACGGACCACGCGTGATCTTTTCTTCCTCTTTCTTGTCATTTCCTCACTCCTTATTGCACAAACTAATACTCACATAAACTACACTACCACACTTGTCGGGAAACCAGTCGGGCGCTTAGAGTTTGTCCCGGCTGGGGCAGTACCACGCAGGTAGAACATATCCGGTTGAAGAACACCCCCACAAGGAAGATCACGTCACGTCACGCGATAAAAACATGCACTAGAATTACGGGAGTAATGGCCTGAACCGTTCACGAGCCCAGAATCATCAATCGATCGAAAATCCGCCACCGTCGGGACTCGAACCCTAGGACCTCTCTATTAGAATCCCTGCAGATACATCGGCTCTGAGTTAAACTCGGTTCGAGCCCTGCATGCACAAGGATCATGATCCGTACTGAAGGCAATTTATGGTCTTGGCTACGATATTTAACCCCAATACGGGGTTTATAAGGAGATTATGTTCTTGTCGGTCGTCCCGAGCTCATGGATCCTAACCAATTCACGGGCTTGGGGCATCAAACAATTAAAACGAACGAACGAATTACTTTCAGTGTGGAAGTGAAATAGGCAGTAAACAAATACTAAAAACCAATGTGAGCGCCATTAACAAGTGAGAATATTAAATTTTGGATACTTTCATAAGTTGGTGAATGGATAGGTCTAATTTAAAAGGTAATAGTTTACTATTAATTGTTAGGATGTAATTAATATGTGATGTCCTTTAGTACAAAGGTACCTGGCTTTTGTAATGACTTATTCTGCGTGTCGACTTACTCTGAATGCTTTTCTGAGCATACAAACTTAATGGCTCTCTACATTAGCGAAAATTAAAACTACTGAACGTTTTACATATTTTCGACGTAAGGTGTCCTTGACTTGTGTAAGGTGTCATTGGATTTTTGTTTATTCGACTGACATTTCTGGTCTCAACATTTCACACGTTACTTGAAATATGGAACATACATAGGTTCAAAATCCAAATTACCGCCATTTCTATTATTTGGCAAACTAAGATCACTTGATCAAAGATCACATTGGTGGTTCCATAAATTTCCGGCCTTACCAACATATCTCTCATCAATGAGAAAATTTTCTGATCATTTTACAATCTTATCTTTAATTGTTATAATGCTATAAGTTTGCAGCCGACATCTCACTCAGTTTTCTGGAGGAAGGAACTCGAGGTGGATGCGGTGCGTGAAATCTCATGCTGTTTTGCTTCTTCACGACAACGCACATGTGCTTACTTCTCAGATTGCAAAGTATGTTATGAAGGACTTTGACTTTAAGGACTTGGACCATTTACACAACAGTTCAGATTGGACAGCAACGTCTTCCCGTTATCAAAACTGAAGAAAAACTTTCAGGGAAGAAAAGTTTCTGACGAGTGTGAGGTGAAAGAAGCAGTGTTTGAGCATTTTGCGAACAAAAATTCCGAGTATTTTTTCAAAGACCTATAAATTTTAATATACAGATTGAAAAGTGAAAAGTAAATGATGTTTAAGATGAAAATTTATGTACGTTTTTCATTCTATCAAAATTAGGAGTTAGTGAGGCCAGCAACTTATGGAACCTACTACATATTATACTTATGTTCCGTTACCGATTAGGACACTCCAAGACGCTGGAGCACCTCTTGTGAGTAAGAGTAAATAACGCAGGGCGTGCGACCGGCGACCTAAGCGCTGCCCGCGGCAGGGCGGGAGAAAGCCAACGGCCGACGTGCCCTCGCAACGCATGCCACCGGTTCCCATCTGAACATCTCCACCGCACAACTTATCTCCGCCAATTCCTTATCTGTCTGCCATCACTTTCTGCGAGAACGAAACTCGGACGCTGCTAGATTGAGACTACGAGATACTCCGAGCTTCTCCCTCTGGTTTCACCGCAAACATGCACTATACGCTGGTCATTTGTTGTAGTAACTTCGGCGTTCTGATTTGCATTTGTGAGATACATGGCATTACAACTCATTGCACGATGATCTGAAGGAGATACGCTATTTGTTTTCCGGATGTGATAAGCGGTGACTTGATCCAAGTTTGATAAGACTGACGTGTTACTAAATTGAAATGTCGAATCCTATTTCATTCTGTAAAATTAGGAACATTATTTCTGTATCTCTGTATCTGTTTATCCTTGTCATGCTGAGCTTAAAGTAAAATGAAGGAACTAGTTCATCAAAATACTTCGTTGAGAAACATCCGTCAAACAGTTTTCAAGCCATCATGTACAATAGAAATTTGCGTTCAGGATGATAAGTATTGATTGGTCCAGAAAAAAAGAGTCCCAATTTCAAAGACATCCTTAACGTCTAACCGGCTGATATGGCTCAGGGCAAAAACCATCGTTACTGCAGAGTCTCTAACCGGGAATACCAAAGGTTCGAGTCCCGACCGAAGGCGGAATTTCGACACTAGCTAAGCTCAGGCGCTGTCCGGAGGAGAATTCTAGAGGCCGGCTACTCCGATCGGTAGTGACCGTGGTTTCTGCGATCAACACCATGGGAATGCCGGAGCAGAAACCTAACAAGCAGGCCACGGACCTCGCGCGATCTTTCCTTCCTCTTCCTTGTCCTGTCTCTTTCACACACTAACCTGCACTACACTACCACACATGCCGAGAAACCGGTTGGAAGCTTAGCGCTTGTCCCGTCTGGGGCGGTGCCCCGCTGGTGTGAGATACCTGGTTGAGGGAAACTCCGCTAGCAGATGGCAGGTCGGCGCCGGATCTCGCCACCACCTCCCGAGGAAAAAATCATTACACTTACGGGATCAATTCCTTAGTAGTTGACACGCCCAGAATTTCTAACAACCAACCAATCGACACTGGCTAGTTCGATTTCAGAGGTATTCTGAAGAACAATTTTAGTGCTGCCCCAGGTGCTGTGATCGGTAGTTGTTCTTGGTTTCTCCTATGCATACAATGAGAGCAGCACCCTAACAAATGTGGCTCAGACCGCGCGCAATCTTGCCTTCCTCATCCTTGTTTCCTCCTCTCCCCTACACACACACACACACACACACTTACGTGCACTACTCTACCACACATACCGATACCAGTCGGGAGTTCAAAGCTTGCGTTGCCCCAATGGGGAGGCACCTAGAGCGGGAAACCCGCAAGCCGCTATGTAGCTTGGCGCCGGATTTCGATTTCCTGGAGGAGGAATATCGCCATCTCCCGATTTCAGAGGTCCGATTCCCGACATGAACTACATGGCTGTGTCGACCAAAAAAACGATCGCCCGAAATATGAAATACTCATTCATCAGAATGTTGTGGTTCGGGCTTTTCATGCAATCAAAAGACTCGTGCTGACTATTTAATGCACCCTCTAAAATTTGGATCAGCTTTCTCGAAAGAATTATTGTTGGGAGCGCCTCAGGATAAATAGTATGCAATGTGTATTTGCAAGCTCAATTTTCCGTAAGGAAAAGCACTCATCACAGCCAGCGAATATGAAGCCCAAGTAGGCGCCTCATAAGCGTGACGCTCGGCGCTTTAAACGTTGGGTTATTGTCTGAATAATATTTCTGTCTACTTGACAGTTAGGTGTGGGATAGAGCAATGTTGTCAGTTATCGGGTGGCAGACATGGTCATGTTATCATTTTTGCATCACATCACAACAGCAGCAACAGCGGTCAGAAACAAATCGTAATGACAGCACACAACAGTAGATGACACAGAATCGTACACATGATGCATAACCAAACAAGAACATATATGGCGATTTATTTACAGCTGCCTCTAAGATCATAAGCTGTTACGGTGTCATCCAATCGAGAGCTTACCCATCACTGCAATGGCGTCACTATGGTGACCATACGCTTCCAACCGTAATAGCAGCTTTACGTCAAAAGTAGATCTAAATAAATCCATGTACAATAGCGCTCCCAAATTACAGTTGCTTCGCGCTGTAAGATTTAATTTTTTACTTTCTCGTCTCACGAAGTACTTCGCAAGAAGAGAAAGTTATGCAAACGTGCGCCGGAAACGGCGATTTTTCGGCAGAAAAACTCTTATTGCCGGGCCATAGTAACGAAAAAGTGGATAAGTCCTGTGACTAAATAGAGAAAAAAATCTTTAACTCATGATGTACCCAGGATTCATGCTTTGTGGGTTCTTGATCCCGAGAAGTCGAATGACGGCAAAACATAAGTCTGTCCGTCTGCGATCAACGTTGGCGCCGAAACCATTCAGCCGATTTTCTTCAAAATTGATATTCCCCAATATATCTGAATGAACTCGAGGCATTTAGAGTGTAAAACAGATATTTTTATTTCTGAGAGTAATTTACATGATGCCTCAGAAACATTTTCAAAATTTTCTCAAAAATGGCACCAATTTTTTTCAAACTAATGTCTTCGGAGACCGTAAAGGACTCTTGAACGAACAAAATGCAGATACATTCTGGTCGCGGACAAGGCAGGCATTCAAAGGTTTAAAGATAGAACGGGGATTCACAGAAATAGTGAACACTCATACTTCTGACATCACACTTCCCCACACCTTCCCCCTCCCTGCGTACGAACGGACGAAACTCCCGCTGGGCCGGACTGGACGCAACACAACGGAGCCGCGAGAAGAAGCGGCCCCCACAATCCCCTCTCCTGGCGGGGCCATCGCCTCAGAGCTGACACCAGTCATAGGAGCGAGCGCGGGCGGAGCCGCCAGAGTGGCACTCACACCTTCTCGACCCGAGCGGGCTTCAGCAGCACCGCCGGGAATGGCGATGCCCTCAGAGACCCCGCCACAGCCTGTACTGATGCAGTCACCTGCCGACTAGGGGCCAACACCGAGGAGGGGAGGATAGAGTGACACTGGGCGCCAAGGACCGGTCATCGCTGGGCATGCATGACGAATGCATGACGCTTTCGACATGGCACACTCCCAGCGCTGGCTAGAACAGTCTGCCCAAGGCATATGTGCAAGCGCTTTCAAGGGATTGGGAAAGAAACTACTTACTTCCTGCAGTCTGGCCGGAACATGAAAATTCACACCTACAAGTTCCTCTTTCCGACCAGGATCGACTCCTCCCCAGCTCTCACCTGCTGCCCAGGTAACATGACCAAATGGTAGAATGTGGAGCAACGGGCAACAAGAATCCGAGTACATTCGTCACGTTACCACGGAGTGCTGCTACCTATCACCACTTTGGAACGCCCGACATAATAACATTTAAAAAGAATCAGCCATTACAGCGGGGTGGCAGGTGCTCCTGGAGAATGAGGCAGTGGTGGGCAGCAATCGCCATGATCTCGTACTAGCGCGGGGTAGAATGGCACTCGTGGTGGACTTGGCGGTGGCTGACGCATGAAGGGGCAAACTTAACAGCACGTTAGAAGAAAAGCGCCAAAAATATGAAGCCACCTGGGCCCACCTCATTACCGTCGGTTACCACAACGCCGAAGTACTCCCACTTGTGGTAGGGGCATTGGGACAATGGTGTGCGGGTAGTTACGTAGCACTAAAGAAAGTTGCAGACGGCCACAACCTAAAAGCCTTAAAAGAAAGAATAATCACGGAGGTCATTGATGGCAGAGCGGCGTGCTATTACACGCACACCGGGAATATACACCTGTCCCCGCGTGAGTACAAACGGTCAGTCCGCAGAGACCACCCCGTGCCACAGGAACTAGCTAGCTGCGGAACAACAGAAAAGACCTGCAGCAACACCAGATGACAGGCTGGAGCCCCCGTGTATTGTATAAAAATGGAGCTATGCATACTATTCCTAACTCCGAGGTAAAAATTAACAAACACGAATATACAATTGTTTTTTTAAATGTCGATTCTTTTTTATATTTACCCGATTATTCAATCATTCGATTTTATTCCAGATTTTAGACAATCATCATAGCTGAAAGAAAATACCGGTAGATTGCAGTGATGTGAATTCAAGCGGATCAGTAAAAAGGTTTCAATTTACAGTGTTATTTTACAAGCCATCATATCTCGATAAATTATCACAAAAGAACTCTTTGGACAGCAATCAACAACAATATCCTGACCAGTAGCGCGTGAAGTCATATTTTGAAGTTATTTATCACTCTCAGAGGGAAGTCGAGAAAGAGTTCTTGAACGTTAAGGTCGGAATCGAAGAACTTCCCATCTATGGCGGCAGAGAGTGTGCTAAATTCTCAAAATGCCACATCCTCTTATTTCGCATTTGTTTTACTAGAGCTGTCCGTCAACCACACATACACACACACACGCACGCACACACACACACACACACACACATATATATATATATATATATATATATATATATATGTGTGTGTGTGTGTGTGTGTGTGTGTGTGTGTGTGTGTGTGTGTGTGTGTGTATTCGCGATATATATATATATATATATATATATATATATATATATCGCGAATAGGCCGACTAGGACCACGCATGCATGCACATGTACCCTGGCATTTACCGTGGCTAAGTATCATTATCGCGGTGGCAGGTGCATGTAACTTTAATTGGGGACCAGCACTTAGCAAAGTCCGATTTTTATTCCCCAGGGATGTTAGCCCTGGGGGTATGGAAGATGAAATGAGGGGTAAAAGGACGACACACTCATACAGATATACACAAATACACCCATGCCCGAAGCGGGACTCGAACCCGCGATCGTCTGGTCCGAAACCACTACGGCACTACTGCCTTGGCGATCTCGGCCATAATATACTACTATATAATTAAATTATAAATAATTATAATTATATAATCATTACTCTATTAATAAATGTAACTAATATCATACGTGCAGATAATTATATTTACAGATTGATGCCATTAATATGTTACGTCATGGCACAGAGCTAGCGGGACACTCTGCCCCCACAATTGAAAATACATTCGATTTAGTATGACCGAGTGATCGATTAGTATTCAATTTAAGTCGCCCTCTAAATCCGACGTATTAGCGAGCTCCGCCGTAGTGGAAAGAGATGGGTGGGTTCTGTGTTTCAGCCATCAGTTTGCGTCACAACATTAAAGAGATTTTTAAATGCAGCCAGATACCAAAATTATTTCATTGTTACAAGTCATTAAAACAGACAAATGAAGCATTTCTCTTAAATATTGAATCGTGTACACTCTCATTGAGTTGTTTTTGGTTAGTCACCGCTGAAAATTATCACTTTATGCTAATTAAAAAATGTTTCTCAACACTTCTCGCTCTCCATGAAACATGGCGGCCAGCGTCTGGTCTCGTTATGAATACATTGCTTCATGATTTGTAGCTCAATGGTTCAAGCGAAGTGCCTATGTTATGGTGATGTTGTGGGCAGAACGAACAAAAATCGGTGCACTGGAGGAGCCCACCCTCATTTCTACCATGGCGAGCTCCGCTATCCCTTCGAGTTCGAATTGACGCATGCGCAGGGCTCGAAACAGAAGTCTATTGCTGTTCGCTCCCTTATTCAAAAAGGCTTCATTGTGTATTCTTATAGTTTGTTCCAATTCTGCATTTACATAAGTACGAATGATGTACTTTAACTGAAAGATGCAAGCATCCAGAAGTTGTAAATTATCATAAGACTCGTTTCGTAAAGTTTATTAATATTGCATCGATGCTAAACAAATTAAACAAAGTCGTGCTCGACCCAATGTTCTGTGAGGTATAACTTACTTAATTTAGTGTACATGGGCTACTCCTGTGTCTTGTGGCAGCTTGAGATCCCCATTCGAGGATTGGCTACGTACATCACGAAAGTGCATGATGAAAGCATTTCTAACGAAACGCATGTCTTCAATCACAAATATTAGATGACCTTATACGAACGTTGCAACTAATCAAATCAAAGGCTAAATTCCTTGGTTCTCGTCTTAAAGAATACAACTCGTCCGATAAATCTTGCAAAATAACACTATACAGGGCAAAGAGATTTCGCGTAAGAGCACTTGTTCTCTTCACTAATGTTTATGGTCTCTTTGAACCAACGAGTGTCCCCATGAACCCGATAAATCGCATCATTTTATAGATTAAGATTTAAAGCTACCCTTCTGTATAATAGACATTTCCTTCAGTTTCAGTAGCTCATCTGAGAGAGACGAATCATTGATTGGAGATTCCAGGCGCGTCAACTGACAAAAGCATTAGGCCCGTAAGTGTAAAGCATGTTCTCCTCAGGAGGTGGCGGTGATCTTCTCCCACTGGATGGCAAGATCCGCCGCCGACCTGTGGGCTGGCGGAGTTTTCCCCAACTAGGTATCTCAGTGGGGCAAGCTCTGTTCTGCGATTTTTTTATTGTGCGCCTGAGCCCCGTCTTCAGACTGGCATGATCACTGCATTTCTTGTCTTTCTTTGCCGTGCCGCTAGATGTCGCATGATCGCAATTGTATCAACCACTACTTGATAGGTCGCGACATCTAGCAGCACGACCGAGAAATACGCGAATTGCAGTAACATAATGCCAATGTGAAGACGGGGCTCAGTTAAAAAAAATCGCACTATAAGCCCTCGACCGTCCTTCCGCTGTCTGTAGTGCAGTGCATATGTGTGTGTGTGTGTGTGTGTGTCAGTAAGGAGTGAGGACAAGGAAAAGGAAGGAAAGATCACGCAAGGTCCTTAGATGGGTAAGATGACAAGTGTCTTTTTTTAAAAAATATTTTTCAACCATTAATAGCAGAAGACCGATTTTCATTTTTCTGCAATTAAGTGTAACGTACTAGCGAACCTTGTGGCAGCTATTTGGGGACGCGTAGTAAGAGAAACCGCCTCGCCACAGGAGGGGGAGAAGGGTTTTTTATTCTAAAAGCCAGCACGCGGCAAAGGGAGACACGAGGCTTTGGGGTCCTCCGGACTTAAGGAACGGAGACCCAAACCTCATGGCGTTGTGGGGGAGGCGAGACGTAGTAGGTTCCGTGAACCTCGAGTATATAAGAGAGTGCACAGAGCCAGTGGGTGGGTTCTGGAGACAGTGGGAGAACCTCGTGCAGTTGCACAAAAACTTGGCGCCACGACGGTGCAGCGGCGAGCAGGGCTCGCGAGGCAAGTCACTTGGTGACAAGCCTCTGGAGGATTTTGTGTCCTTGGGTGACTGCAGTCACGTGGGGGCGACGCTGTGTATGTGCTCCGAGGTGAGGAGTGGTTGAGTGCCACGACTCGCGACCGATTCTCAATCGGGTAAGATCGCTCCTGCGATCGAGGCAAACCATCAGTTGGTACGCCGGTACGGACTTTATGTCCCAGTGTGTCATCCGGTCACGGAAGCTTGGCTTTGTGCGCGCTTCAGATGTAGGAGTGGCGAGTGCCATAATTGGAACCGATCATGAATCGAGTTGGGATCGCTCCCGCGATCAGAAGAGAGCAGGTCTATCAGAGCTAGGGTGTAAAGTCATTGTAAATATTTGTTTTCTTTGTAAATAAATATTTGTTATATGAAAACTGTGCCTGTGTTCGCTGTGAGTATACATGACGTCACATAAGTTAGGCGTTAGAAAACGTTTTCATGAAATTTTCGTTTTGTTAATCTCTCACCAACTCCAGAAAAATCTTTGAAGCTTAAGTTCGTCGTCTTCCCCTCCGTTACCCTACTGCAAGGTGCGTTCAATAAATTATGCGGCCAAATTGATAAAAAATATTTATTGAACCTATTCGTACAATTAGCCAATCATTGGAAATAGCACCCTCCTGCATCGATACACTACAGAAGGCGGCTTTTCCGGGCCTGGAATACCTTCTCCGGGATATCCTTTAGTGCCGATGAGCCTTGACTTTTTCAATCAAGTCCCAATGATTCAAAGATTCCATTTCAGGCCTCTTCAGGCGAGGAATCTAAAAAAGCATGCGAGAGAGGTCAGACCTGTACGGAAGCTGGGGGAGCTCTGGGGTGTGAGTCCTGACCAAACATTGTGACTTCGGTTTTTCGTGATAAAGTTTCCACGCATCTTTGAAGTCGCTTCGACTGTGAACGACCCTTCTTTTGTCTTTTGAGCTCTTCCAAGTAAAAAAAGCAGCGTTCCCAGTGGCCCCGTTCGTTACGAATTCATGGCGGACAATGCCTGTGACGTCGAAGAGGACAATGTGCATGGTTTTCATCTTGGCTCATGCGTGCCTTCTTGGGACGGTGCGACGTTGGGGGTCTCAATCTTAACTGTGCCTCTTTGTCTCCAGGTCGTACTCAGAAATCCATGACTTATCACCGGTGATAACTGAGTTCAAAAAATTGGTTCATTTTCACACATATCCAAAAGTTCTTAGCTCTGCAGCACTCGCATGTCCGTTTCTTCGTCTGTCAACACTTTTGAAACCATTTTGACGCACATCTTTTTCATGTTCAAATTTTCTGTTATAATGCAAACAAACTTTTCTTCGTTCTATTTAGAGTTTCTGTCTATTGAAGGCTCAGCCGTTGGTCGGAATTCAAGCAATAACCTGATACTTTGTCGTTGATTCGAGAGGTTGGTGGATATCCACTTCGGTTTTCACTGGCGGCATCCTCTCGGCCTTCTTTGAATGCCTTCTGTCATCGGAGAACTAGTGATTTGGACAAGAAATCAATCCCAAAGGTCCATTGAATTAACGGAAACGTTTCGGTGGCCGACTTTCCAAGTTTCATGAAAAACCAATAGTGTAACTATGGAAGAAGTTTCTTCCAAGGTGCATCGATATATCATGCTGTATTACGTATCCTCAAAACGGGGTTGGCAGGAACACCCGTTCTGATTCTCCGGCAGCTAGGAGGTAACTGAGACCGGGCACGTTTTGAAGCTAATACCCCTTTCCACCCAGCCCAGCAACGCGATGGTTGTATCGACGTGTTAGAAAAAAACTGATTGCATTACTTACGCACCTAGTGTCTTACTCAGTACTTACAGTCATCTCAGCTTGCTCAATGTATCAGAGAAACTGGACAAAAACCTGAACGAGATGGGGGTCATTGACCCAGAAGCTGAAGTACATTATTTTTTACAACAATATTAAGGCTTCTTTAAAAATACAATACACATGTAAACTAATTCATTATATATCACTGGTTAGGTAAAATAAACATTATTTTTCTTTTTGATGATCAGTATAGTCCCTAATTGTGCACAAGCAGTTATGCAGCAGAAAATATTTTACTTTTAACTTAAATTTGTGTACCGACTTCAATTGTTTAATGTCATCCGGCAATGCGTTGTAAAGTAACGTACTTGTATTGTATATGGATTTCTGGTAGTGAGCTCTTGATACTGACACTTGATGAATGTGATTTCTACGACGTATGTTGTAACCATAAATATCAGTATTGCATGAAAATATGTTCTCATCTTTAAATCAAATTGAAATGTAAAGGGGATCAGTCATTCACAGTAAGATCTTGTATTTGCCTGCGTTGTACAGGGTTTGGGAAACAGATGCGGCTTGGTCAAGTAATCGGGCCAATGGTCCTGAGGGAACGGACAATAAATTCGTAAACCTGCTGTGGTGTTGCTTCACTCATAATATGGATCCATTTATGGTAAGAGTGAGGAATTGCAGTTAAAATAACTATTTTCTGAGGACATTCAAACTCTGACTTTCAAGCAGCAAGAAAGGGGGAAAAAAAACAGCAGACTTGCCCCAGTTCCCCATGCTTAACAGTCCTGTAAATTAGGGAAAATACATTACCAAGGATCATGTTTAAGCACGTCTACAATATAAAATATTTTATTCCAAAACGCGTATTTAAAAAAAATGATTTCTATGTAATTGATGGTGCTCATTCCTAAAATAATCCCAGGAAAGCTATGGATCAATTGGGTAATTGTGTTGAACATTATTAAGAAAGAATATATAATCCGTGTAAGAGCATAAAAGAAAAATACAAATTAGGATATTCAATATATTTTGTTTCTCAGTACTTTCAAAATATTATTGCAATTGAACAGTTCATAAGTACAGCATAATAAATTTTGCTATAATCCAACTTCCACATTCACAGCCATTGGAATTACATGAACATTAACTACATAACTTGACAAAATACAATGACATAATTGACATTCATTCAATACATAAGACACATATTTAAAAAATGCCCCTAATTTTCTACAGATAATAGTAAATAAATAACAACACATGTGAAATATAGAAATAACTACTCCTCTCAACAGGCACTAATGTCAAACACTTGAAAATATTTTTCTTCACTTTCTTTCAAGTATATTTTAAACATATAATATATTACAATAAAACTCATCAGGACACTTCCTACTTTCTAGGAAGTTACTGCAATTTTCACACAAACATTTAAAATTTTTCTGGCAAGCAAAGAAAGTATAAAATAAGGATAGTAATTTTCTACATACAGTGAAGATCCTCCTATTTGGTGGAAACATCTCAAGGTAAACCCACATTTCTGGTAAAATATTTTTGATCCCAAAAATACTGCCTTAAGAACAATGCATGTCTATCCCCGTTGTAGTGGTATTTACTTTTCTATAAAACTGGCATGTAAGGTAAGTCACTAGTACTCAGTAATAGCTAAACAGGAAAACAGCTTAAATCACTCCATAATGCTCTCAACAACTTCGCATTTTTTATTTTCCCGTATATGTAGTAGAAGGAAAATTATGTAATGCTGCGGAAAATCAATTTCCAGATTTCGGATACACGCTTTGGAGGCGCCTGATACCGATTTCTTTTAACTGTCCATGTGTGAACACCACTAGTGCCATATGAAGGATTTTTTTCCAAAATTATTACCAGGTCGATTCGACTAGAAGCTCTGCGATTTTGAAAAGCATTCTTTAAAATTTGAGGTTACTTTACATGAAGCGCCAGGGACATTTTCAAAATTTTCTCCAAAATTTCTCCCAATTTTTTTCTTCACATTTTTTGAGAGAATATAGTAAAATGCGCTTAAAAAGGTGACATACGCTCAATTTCCACAGTTAACTGAATGATCGGTCGTCTTCCCACAACTACAAAATTGAAGATAGAAATTTTTCCTTCAAATAAAATTTGTTCTCCATTGTGTGTTCTTTCATTATGGTCACGTGCATGTTTTTGAAAATTTTAGTAGTTTTTTCGTAATACTGCGTGCAATATGTGCAATTTTACAATACAACAAAACAATTTTTTCTTTAAAGTTTTAGTAGGAATAGTACTAAATTTAGTCTGTGAAATGACAAACATCAGTACTCTCTATTCTGTTTTTTTTTTGCTTTCAAAATTACAAAAATATAATTTTTTTTTTACTTGTCTCTCACATATTTAATATTTACATAGCGGCAATTTGTTTGCATCATTGAATTTATGAGTACATGTGGTTTAAATAATGCCATATAAAGTTTTTGGAAAACTCAAAGTTTTCCGGGAAAACAAACTCAATATTCTGCATTTTTAGAAACGCTCAATCGCAATTTTCTCAAAAACTGCTCCAATGTTTTTCTTCAAACTTTTTGTACATATAGTGTTCATTGCACTCTGAGATATTCAGATAATTCTTTTTTATTATACCTTTTTTTAAATGTTCCACGCCCTTGTTGAAACAAGGACGAGATATTCAGATGAAATGGAAGCAAGAATAAATGAGATGGAAGATGAAAAAAGATCGCGCAATGGAAGTGTTGAGGAAATATGGACTAGACTTCAGAAAATCTTCAGGCAATCAGCCATAGTTGGTTTCGAGAGAGAACGGAAGAGAGAAGAATGGTTCAATGACGAATGTTTTAAGGTAATGCAAGAGAAACGGGCAGCTTCTAGTAGACACCAATACCTGTAACAACCAACACGAGCTAAAAGAATGGAATACGAAATAAATGTAGGATTGCTATGAAAGAATGTAGATGAAAGGAAAGAGGATACATACAACAAAAATATCAACAAATTGAGGAACATTTTCAGAAGAATGAAATGCCACAAGTATACAAAGGAATAAAGAGTTTTAAGAAGGGATAGACTAATTTTGTGAGAAATAAGGAGGGGATAATGGTATGTGAATCAGAAAGAATTAAGTAAAGATGGGTAGAGTTCTTCAGGTAGCTTCTGAATCCCATGGATGCATGGGGAACATCTATGCAGGTAGAGGAAGATGAAGAAGAAATGGTGGAAAACCCCAATATAGAGGAAGTTGAAGTAGCAGTGAGGTCGTTAAAAAATAATAAGTCCCCTGGGATTGGTGGGGGCCTTTGGTGTTAATCAAAGCTGGAGGAGAACATACAGTGCAAGCTATTTGGTAGCTGATTAAGATGTGGCAGAATGAAACTGTACCAATGGAATGGAATACTGGATTCGTATGCCCTATTTACAAAAAAGGAAACAAGCTGGAATGGCAAATTGTCGAGGTATAATACCATTGAGTAATGAATCTACATGTATATTGTTAGAAAACACTTGAAAAACACAGAGACCATTCAGGGAGGATACCAAGCTGGTTTTAGGAACGGAAGATCTACCACAGATTATTTACGGTGAAGCAGATAACAGAGAAGTGCTGGGAACATGATATTGGTATATATCAGGTTTTTCTGGATTTCAAGCAAGCATATGATAGTATTGCTAGAACTAAGCTGTATGAGATACTTAGGAATCAAGGAATACCAGTAAAACTGATACGTTTTATACACTTAACACTGGCCACAACCGAAGGAGTCGTTAAGTTACAGGGTTGTAAAACATAGTCATTTGAAATCAGACAAGGGTTAAAACAAGGTGATGGATTGGCTCCCCTTCTGTTTAATCTTGCATTGGATTGGGTGGTTAAACAAATTAATATAGATCTGAATAATACGCTCCTATATAGAACAGTAATAGTAATAGTTGGGTATGCTGATGATTTACACCTTATGGGAAGATCAATATTGGCAATTAATGAAACATTACAAGACCTAAACATTAAGGCTAAGGAAATGGATTAAGAATTAATGCTGATAAAACTAAAATAATGGCCTCAATCAGGAAGGGAATAAAAAATATCACAAGTGTGAATCAGGGCAAAATACAAGTATTCAAATTCTTGAATTCAAATACTTGGGCTCTTACATGATCACTTATGATAATAATAAAGGGACGGAAATACAACAAATGATTGTGGCCATGAAAACATATTATTCCCACAGGAATATTTAAAAACCAAGAAGTGAGCAGGAGAACAAAAATTTCTATGTACAAATAAGTAATAATATGTATAAATAATTATGTATGTAATAAGAACAGTGCTTAGCTATGGGTATGAAACATGGGTTATGACCCAAACAATAGAAAACAAATTGATGGTATTCAAATGAAAGATTCTGAGAGATATTTTTGGGTCAGCACAGGGGAATGGATAATGGCAGAGACTTAGTAATAGAGAGCTATATTCTCTACACAAATCTCCTAATATTATTATACACATAAAACTAAGTTGTCTAGAATAGGCAGGACACATGCAACATACACCATCTATGAGAATACCAAAGAAAGCAATGGAAGAGAGGGTGTTTGGGGGCAGACTAGTTGAAGACCAAGGAAGAGATGACTGGATGGCATCACCCAAGATGCAAGAGAACAGTTGAGGATAAGAATATGGAGAAGAGCTGCAGAAAGCAGAGAAAATTGGAGGCGAATTATTGGCAAGGCCTGAGCCCAACCTGGGCTGCAGCGCCATTGAAGATATCTCGTGCTGCTAATATGCATGTTACTAGCGATTTGTAAACACTTTTGCATTTGTGAGTAGAAGTGCTTCAAATGACTTCCAATTAAGTTTTTCAAAAACTTAATTTCACATTTACAGTAATGCTTAAATGCCATGTTCTTAAAAACGGCTCCAAATTGTCAATGAAAATTGTCATTTAAGACAAAGTTTACTCTTCATTAATATTCTGAAAGTAATATTTCAGTTAGTAAACAGTAAAATTGAGAAAAAATTTAAAACAATGTACTTTGGCAGCAATAGATGGCAACTAGCAAAAGTATGTGGCCAGACAGAACAGGTAGGCCAGAACAAAAATTATAAAACTAGTATGAGAAAGTCTGTGCCATTCTATAGCACCAATAGTTGACAAATGGTATACAAATGCCTCGTGGCTGAGAAAGACGAAAGCACAATGATACAAGATTAAGCCTACCAGGAGCAGATTGCTGGTTTGTTTATTTTTGGGTGTAATTACATGCACATGGTTTCTGTCACTCGCACTTGTTTTCTTTTCTCTACTGGTGCTATACTAATCAGTGATCTGGTCTTTGGACATAGAAATGAAAGGAAATCATACATTTAAATTGGTACTTTCTGCTACTGGAATAGCTTTACATCCATTTAGTGTAAACCTTGATGTAAAGTAAAGAAACAAGTTGCTCCTCAGGATTATAGTTAATAAGATTAATAAAGTTTCACTGTAGGATTTATCTTATAACTTACAGCAGAGATCCACACAAAAACAACCATTTAAAGAAAAGGGAAGAATGTACCACTGGTGAGCAAAGTACATTCATTCTTAAATATTCTCCATACACTTTCTATCCTAGAAATGAATTGAATGTAACATAATACATAGGGAGAATTTGAAAAGAAGCAATACAAACAGTAAACTATTTCACAGAAATAAATTATCCTATACATAGAGATACTTCAAAAGGTTGAAGTGATCACCTTATTCCATTGAATAACATCAAATCTTATTGTTAATTATTAGAATACGAAAACGACTACAAATTATACATTCCTCTATTGCATCCTAATACATAAACATAGGATTACGTGTTCTGTCACAAAGTTTGCAATACAGGGTCCAATTTATTTATGTACTAATAAGTAATTAAAATTTCATTTCACAATAAGATACTGTTGGCACACACCAAAAAAAATTAATAATATAAATTAATATAATATTCACAGTTTCTGCCTAACTGTAGGACCAGAGTCCCTTTACCACAGAATTTTCTTTTTCTACCCCACACTGGCAATGTTTGGTTTTGTAAATGTAAAATGGGGTATTCTACATCAAAATGTAAAGAAACAATAACACTGTAAAAAATACATTAATGTAATTGAACAAAAAAAATATTGTGAAAGCAAAGAACAAAACCAAGAATGTCAACATTCATATAATAAAGAAATCCCCTTTTGCCAACTTCATCCCTCCATTCAAAACATTAATACATTTTACTAAATACACATCTTACATTTTTGTCATTAATAGGTACAAGGGGTATCCAGAAAGTAAACTTCCCAAAGTTTTCAAGAAAATGAAAACTGTTTCTTGGAAAAATGTAGAGTTGGAGAGGCAACACATGTTGCATTTTTTTATACAATCACAACCAGAATGGAGACACTTGTCAAACCATGGGATCAACATTTATATCCTTGTTTTGTAGAAGTCTGTAAGCTGGGATAGTTACCAGTGTGTGATGGCCACCTGCAACTTTGCATCCCTGAAATTTGTGTAACGCTAACAACAGGAGTTTCTTGAGCTGTGAGAAAGATGGAAATCACTGGCAGTGAGACAGACTATGGGGTGGATGGTCAAACACCTCCCAGTAACACCTGCAGAATATCTGTTTTAAACTGGCCATATGATCATCCACCCCCCCCCCCCCGAGCAATTTCCTTATTTTCTTACATGTTAAGAAATTCATGTCTAGTCAGCACTATGAATCACATGACACATTTGCAGCTGACTATCACATACTGGTATTTACCTCAGAAAGCAGACATCTATGACACAAAAATACAAATATTGAACATGCTACTACAAATGTCTCAATTTTGGTGGTGATAATGTGGAAAAATAGTGCAATATGCACTTTATCTGCTACAATAAAGTTTTCCCCTGAAATTGTTTTCTTTATGTTGATGACCGAGGAAAACCTACTTTCTAGATGAGCCTCATAGTTTTTCTTATTTTCTTCAAGGAACTTCTTTTATAAACGCTCATAAGTTTCTTAGATTTAAATGCTCATAAAAAACTGAAATTAAAACATAATGGCCTGAGTGTTTTTACATGGAAACAACCAAAGAGGCTCATACATCTCATTGCAGAGTCTAATACACAATTACTCAAATTTGATTTCAAGTTTTCTAAGGGACTAATAAATTACTTTCAGCAACTCTCATTCAATTCTCTTGAGCAAACCACATTCAGGCAAGAAGTAATTTCCTAATCCTATAATCATGTAATCTGTTCGTGATTTTCTAGTTTTACACAGTTATTTCGTGTTGATGCTAAGTACTTTACACAATAAGTGTTATTTCAATCAATCCTGAGTTATCTATAAATATATATTCCTGGAATAAAAGAAAGCCTTAAAAGCAATATGTACCTACCAAAGCTGCCACCTTCAGGTATCGAGAAAATAATTTTGATAAGCTTTCACAAATATCCATTCAATGACTTAGCATTCAACATCATTCAAGAAATATAATTTTACTGCAAATAAAACACAGTTCTCCAAATATCAACAAGTCAGAAATTCTCAATAAGTAACAAGATAATGCAACCTGAACAATCACATGACAGGAACAGAGACAAGTCTCTCAGGAAAAACATTCAGCTCTAGATTCAAAGAATAGATCTATTTTATTTCTCAGAAAAGCCTGTATACAAATTGAGCTTCAAAAATTCTGAAAATGTCTCCTATCAAATATCAGGATGACATTTGGACTAGTTTTGAATCAAAAAAACTCTAAAACAACGTACCAGAAAGATACATTTTCTCACTTCCTTCATCACATCTCATTGTATTGTTTCATGAAGTATGCTCATAAATTACAAGGAATAGCCTCTTACAAATTGCAGCAAGCATAAGAATATAATGTACATTCAAAATAATTAGGAAATATAGTATGCAATCTTTGGGCCTAAGTAATACAAGAAACAAAAACACACAAATTGACACCTTTTCATGAAAAAACATGACTTCTTTAAATTTCAAAACAAATCATATGTATCAGAAAATATGATACAAATATTGTATCTATAACATCACTATAAGATAGTGAAATACGGGAAGACAAAAGAAGTTCAATATATTAATAGAATGCCTACTCAACTTACATTTATTAAAATAAAAATTAAAAATTAGTGTCCTAGTTCATCATCAGAACTTGTATAATCATTTAGAATATCAATAATAATACTATCAGCATTTCGAGAACACAAAACTAGATGCAATTTGTAATTTTGCCTGAGGACAAGATCACTAATTCGGCGACGTTCCCATGATCGAATATCCCAGCCTCCAAGTTCGCCCAAACGTGTGAGATTAGGGCAATTCTCAAGAAGCAAATTGATAGTTTCACGAGTAATGTCAGCGTAACGAATCATCAGCTGCAATAAAGAAATGATTATTAATAACTTTACATACCACATGATAAGAAATTTCATTCTATTCACATAATGAACAAGTATGGATTGTGAACCGACAGACATTTATTTCAGATTGAACACATACTTGGGGAAAAAAATCAAAAGCAAAGTTAATGAAACACTATGAAAGCTTTGATAAAATAATAGTTACTAACCCACTGGCCAGGTCTATCATATTTTATGAAATAAAAATTTTCTAAATACAATAAACGCCTTCAAAACACCCAATTAATTAACCCATTTCTTCCCAAGCACTGAAATACCGACTTTTTTTAAACTTCTGACCGTAATATTAATAAATAATCCCCAAAGAGTGTAAATAAACGCTCCAAAAATTTTTGCGATTTTTGGTTTTGCCCGAATGGAACGTTGCGTTCACGCAATGTTGGGAGTTCTCCGGTATGATTGAGTCAGATCAACACTCTAAACAATATTTTATTTTCTCAATGTAATACACAATAAAAACCCAAGCATATATTGCAAATAACTTCATTCATGATATAGTGAGAAACATTCATAATGCAAATGAACTTGACACTTTTTACATTTATAAATAGTTCCACTTTTGCAAATTTTACATCTGCGACGAGCATTATATACGTCACGAACTACGTGACCAACAAGGTCTTTCTTTATTGCTTCAGGCAAACTTTTCTAGTTACAACGCCCTAGAATGAAATTTTTAATTCCATTTTCTTCTTCTCTTCGGAGAAGGGCGAGTACAATTTCTGATCGGAAGTCAATTTTACTTGTCTTTGCTCCAGTTGCTAAGGTATACAATTTACGGGCATTTACAATAGCACTATCTATACCATTTGTAAAAAGGGGGGCCACCACCATTTTTTGCTTCTTATTCGTATCCTATAATTTGCAGTGGCATTGTCATGTAAACCTACACCGCCCATTCCCTGATTGTACTGAATTATGGTACTGGGCTGTTGAACCATTTCATGTTTTTTTCCTTACGGTTATACCAGGTTTGTTCCAGCAGCAGTTCGAAACACTCCCGAACTAGTCCGCGCATGCGCAGTCTGGTATTGGGCGTTCCAGCAGCAGCAGTCAGGGATTGTGACTGGGAGTTGGGCGTTCCAGCAGGGTTGCTGATTTGTTTGAAACCAGTCCGAATTAGTTCATGCACTCTCCCTCAAACTAGAAATCCGCGCATGCTTACTTCGGTCCCCGAATTCCCGCCAACGCCAAACTTCGACGACGCGCCATTTTCGTTTCCATCAGGCATGGTTGTTTTATATTCCACTCTATATATTTTGACCCTGCTTTGTTTTACATTTTATTGATTCTTGGTTTTTGGTGATTTCGCTTTCTTTCGGATTTTTCTAGTGGATATTGGAATTTGACCCTGCTTTATTATACGTTTCATTGATTTTGTAGTTTTTTTTCAAGTATTACTAATCCCGCGCTTCTTTAAAATTTACTTTTATTTATTTATTTATAGTTAAAACGATGGAAAGGGATTCTGGAACTCAAGGAAACATCTTCTCCCCTATATGTCACATATAATTTTTATTTTACTGTTTTGTTGACTAAATCAATCTAAATCTAGATTCTTGGATTTTGGTGAGTTAGCTATCTTTCGGATTTTCTTGTGGATATTGGAACTTGATATTTGTTTTCTTTTTGGGGAAATGGAAGGTAAGTAATTTAAAGGAAGTTCCATGTGCCGTGACTTACTAAATATGTATTTAGTTATTTACCGTTCTGTATTGGTAGCGTTCTCTCATTTTTAAGAAAAATACAATTAAGGTGGTTAGAGCGAGATATTCCCTAGTAGACAGAGAGTCCATATTACGTTCAAAAATAATTATTTGCGAGATAAGTGGGTATTGTGGGACCTATATAAACCAAATAGAGACTTTTATGCTGAGTTTCCTTTAATTATTCGAATTAATTTAGTTTAATAGATGTAAAATAAGAATATTTTAATACCACATAAAGAGACACCGTTGACTAGTTTCTTAACTAGTACCAACAGATCGCTTGGCCACGGAAGGAAAAATTGAAGCATAAGATTGAACATAAAAAAGCACTATTACACAATAAGTACGTGTAAAATCATAAAAAGTAACATTACAGACACATCTCTATATATTTTTGTACAGTGATAACTAATAATGGCAAACTTTTCCATGTGTGAGTGGGGAAAAAAGTCTATAATAAATTGGGCAACACCGTAATGTCCTTGAGATTGGCATGACTACTCAGAGCTCATGCTTCTTCAAAGTTTCGTTGTTTTGAATCACTATTAATACTGTTCGTTGCCTTGTCGACACGCGGTAAATATCACAATCTAAGCGAATTGGCGAAAAATTCATTTCCAAGGCGGAATTTGAGAGAAAACGAAATAATTCCCCCATTATTACGAGAAAAATTAGGAAATAAAAAGTTTTCAAATATTTTTTCAATGTTTGTTTCTCTCTAATTTTTATTTCTTGAATTACCTGAACCAATGGTAGAGCAAACCTTAGATTATTCGATTGCTTAACAAGATCAAAAGTTTTATTCTCTCCAACATTGTATAAAGCTTTATATTTAACTTGACAGACATCGTGATCATTGACTTCTACTGTTCCTTATTATCCTTCTTATCACAATATATTTTGTTTTTTTTTCTGTTAGTCCCCTATTTTATTTTTGCTTAGTTAATTAAACTTCATGATCAATTTTTAATGTTTTAATAGTTTTGATTGAAATTTTAGAAGTATTTTAGCAATTGCAATGTGCCGTATTATTTCCAGCGGTGCGGTTATAGTTTAATTCACAGAAACTATTTGCTGGTTTTCAGCATAATTTTATATCATGTTATGATATTGGTTTAGATGCAAATTATTGTGTAAAGTACACATCAAGTTAAAGCTGATAAAATGAAAATACTGCATCAGATAATTCTGAGAGCTGTATTATTGGACCTTCAATAATGAAATTATACCATTGTTGGAGAAAAACCTTCAAAAGAGATTTCTAATTGGCATAGTATTTTGTAATTCTTTGTCTTGATGTTGCACTCAAAATGAAAAAAAAGGTTTAAATGTTTTGAAAATAAGATGAGAACCATTTAAAATGCACTTTTATCGTTCAGGAAATGCAAACAATTAGATAAAATATAGTGCTGAAGAGAAAAAGAGTTTCCATTATAATACTAAAACTACCAAAGGCTGGATATATCATTCCTCTTACAATGTCAATAAAATGTAATTATTAATTACTCGTATAAATGTAATTATTAAATTTGCCCAAGCGGATTTAAATACTATAGGACTTCAAGCACAAAACTATACTGGGCACTCATTCAGAAAAAATCTTTAAAACTAGTTATGAATAAATCTGAAAAACACTAATTATGATATAATAAATCATTGTTTCAATACAGATGTAAATTAACAAATTGCTTTCAAAGTAGAAATTGCTTTTAAATTTATCATTTATATACAAATACATGTTTGGTTTCTTATTGTTCCATTCAATTTATTTTTAAAATCAAACATTGTTGTTCAGTAAACTATTTTATTAATGCTTATTCAAATAAAAACATTTTATGAAGTTTTTAATATTTATTTTAAAAAAACCGGCACGAGGATGGGAGTCCCAAGCGTAATTTTACTAGGAGGAAATCCAGCTCTGCATTCACCTGTACATTGAATGGTTACCATAACATTTCATAAAATGTTTTTATTTAACCCCAGCAAAACCCCAGCATTTTATTAACACCAGCAAAACAGTATTTTATCATTGCAACACATTTGAAGCCACTGCAAAGTCTATTTCTTTCTGAATTGAATGCCCACTCAGTAGCTATACCGTTTGAGGTGCTGATCTGTGCTAAAGATTGTTGCTTTGAGTTCGGTGAAAGCATCTGTGGTGCAAAAGACAATGACAATCCACTGTGTATCTCCACCATAAAAAAAGAGAATATGAATAATTTTCGAATAATTTAATAAATAATCATTGTTCAGGAGCAAGAAACTGACGTACGGAACAAAACAAAAAAATAATACTGTACTGAATGTTTAAAAAATTCTATAAACTCTCGAGATCACCCATTTTCTCAGGGAGTAGTATCAAAGTGAGTCATTGGGAATATTAATTGAATTAGAATTTCATTCAGATCGCACTAATCGTTATATCCATAAAATTCCAATTTTCTGAATATCTGGTTACTATCAAACGCAATGTTCTCCAGGAGTGATGATATCATAATTGATCCCAGAAGATCCAGAGTAATGCACGAACTCTTGTAAGGTCTTGTCACTCGATTTGAATGAAGCGCGTTGAGCGCGCGGTGTTGCCGAGATGCGCGTCACTGTCCCGACCCTCTAGAAAGCGCGCGAACGTCTCCCTTTGGACTGATTTAGGCTTATAATTTTGCAAAATTCTCCCATTTGAAACGGTAGATTTCCTTCAAATTGCCCATGTTGATTCTTTGAGATGCTAGCTACCAAAAGAACAGTTTTTAAAAGCATGTTCAACAGTTAATTTTCTCACAATTTTAAAATTTCAGGTCTGATCTCTCAGGTCCCCATAAGAGCTCATATTAAAACAGCAAACTTTACGGTCTCGTTGCGCAAAAACTGGACGGTGAAATCGATTCAAACTCTACCAGAACATAGAAGAACCTCTCATCTTTCGATTAATACAATAAAAAAGGCATGTTAAACATAACACTTATCTCGCTCTAACCACCTTAACCGAAATCCAAAAGAATAATCAAAAACAATAGCGCAAGTCACAGTTTACCAGGTTCAAAATCTGTAATTGATAGCGAGGTCAAGAAAATAAGCGAGCAATTATGAAGAAACGTAAAGCGCAAGTGAATACCACAGGAATACCAGGAACTAACCAGGGTCAGGTTGCTTTGATTTTTACATGCGATACGAAAATGACTTCTGGCGGAGAATTCTGCAACCACCGATGAAACGAAAGCAGTGGTACCTAGAGACTGATTTTTGTACCTACTTGTTCCAACAGATCCCAGGGACTCGTTTCTGACGAGTTTGCACTCGCGCATGCGCAGTGAGAGTACGTAAAACAGTCCGTGATAGTTTGCTGGAACAAACCTACCGTTTCGTGTTCACAAGAGGTTCCAAAGTACTGACATTTTTTGCCACTGTGACAACTGAATTGTCGTGCCATCTAACTAAGAAAATCTCGTTTTCTTCGTCCATCATGTAGTCAATATGTTCCTTCACTTATAATAATCTCTTGTGAAACGAAAATAATATTATAAGTGCAATTTTTAATTGTTTTCTTGTTACACAGTGAACACATACCTTTAATACAGTTGTTCCCTTGTAAATCCACAAAAAAGAAGATTTAGTCTCAAGCACTTTATCACAATAGAAAAAAAAACGCGAATGTTTCACGTCTCCGAAAGCACGCGCACCACTGCCTCAAAGGAAAAGAGATAAGCTTTCGAAGGCGATCCGTTGTGTTTTCAATTACCAGAAGAGTCTACAAATAGATTGGACCCGTGCTTATCCTAAAATTTCGGTGACTAACTTCTAACACGGCAGAATATCGCTGTGTCAAATTCCCTTTCAAAATATAGAGTTCTGGGAACTGGCGAGTATCGGATACCAAGCGCGCGTGCACATCACCTGCCTACCGGAAAACTCCCAACGTTGCGTGAACGCATCACGATATTTATTTACCAACAACATCCGTTTCAAGAATCACTTCTCACTCAAACTTTTAAACTTGTCTTTACATAACATATACTTCCCATTATCATTATAAACTGCTTCACAATTCATCAATTTTAAAAGAAAAAAAAATTGTAACCTCGTGTAGTAAATTACGCTGCACAACCCGACCCGAAAAAAATATTAATAAGTCAGTACCAATATATTGTTTACTAAAATAAAAATATATTTACGAATCACTATGAATTAAATGTGTGTTGTAGAAATTCACAAATGCAATGTTAAAATAGTACCGTAGGAAAAATGATGATCTTAGCGTTGCGTTCACGCAACGTTGGGAAGAAATGGGTTAAATTGATATGAATTGTGACTTTTATAATTATTTAATACTGATTAACACCTCATTACTTGCATGGAGTACAATTGTGTTTCGGAAAGTTATTTTCCTTGGGCTAAGGAGAGTGGTATCCACAGAGTCTGCCGTTCATGTTCACACCTGATTATGCAATAAATGCCATACTCACTTTTGGACAATTATTCAAGTAGGAAAGTCTGAAGTGTTCATACCCTGCACGAGTATCAATTAAGTTTGTTTGTTTGTTTTGTTTGTTTGTTGTTGTTTTTTTTGTTTGTTTTTTTGTTTTTGAGTAAGTTAACATTAAATTTTCTTTGAATTCAAAATATAATTGAATTTGTTTAATCTAAGATATTAGTTATGGTTATGTAGGCATAACAACAGATTGCTCCACTGATGAAAGGGTTTGGATGCAATGGTTGGGGAAAGTTACGGGCTGAGGATCATTCCAATTGTTGAGAGATGGTAAAACCCGAAATCCAAGAACAGATAAAACTGCCCATGATCCCCACACAGCTAAGGTCTTGAGGACTATTGTTTGTAGGAGAGGCTGATGAAGAAAAAGACATTACCCTTTTCCAAAATAAAGTGGGCACACAATGTTGCAAATCATGTGGCAAAGCTAAGAATAAATCCATGTGATAAACATGCAAAAAATGTGTGTGTGTTCAACAATCAATAACTAGCACATAATATTCATAAGTTGTAAATAATCTATTATTACATATTTTACATTGTGAATAAGTTATACATTATTTTTCATATGAATTGTTGTCGTCGTCGTTTTTTGTTTTTGTTTTTGTTTTTTTGTTGTTTTTGTTGTTATTACTATTATTATTATGACAATTGTCTTCAATATTAGAGAATGTGAATCTTCAGTACTATGTAAAATTAATGCTTCGTAAATAAGTTTTGGATATATTATTTTGACACTAAATCATCCTTTAATAATAAAAATTCGATAATTTAGAATCATTAGACAAAATTCACTTAATTTGTCACAATAATATATAATTTTGTACAAAAAGGGCTTGGAACACATTTGTACTCCATGCAAGTTTCCATGTTCTTTGAGATTGCATGGCATCGAAGGTTAAGCATAACTTTCCCTTTACTATTATGAAGGTCCAGAACTGAAATTCATGTAATTAATTATAATAATCTGTAAAATCTGTCTAAACTGAACTTGTACAAACCAGAAACCTGCTTTAACAAGAAAATTTCTCTAGCGTGGGAAGTTATATGGACTTTTATACAGTATAAAACAACCTCTCCAATGCAAAAAAGGAATGGTTTTTCAAGTCCCGCAGGACAAAAATCTTTATAAAATGGAATTCTTGTGAATTTAATGCAATTGGTAGAGGGACGCAAGATGTTCTTAATGAAATGACGACATCTGCAAGCTTGTTTTAAATTCTCTATCGTCGTGACATGTGATTCAGTCATCACAGGCGGTCACTGAAGGAGAAGCTTTCTTCACTCAAGGAAAGCTTCAGCTTTCAGCGTTGAATTCAATCTTGTGGTCGCTTGTCTCTCAAGCGAAAAACATAGGAAAATTCCCTTTACCCACCTCTCTGAGCGAGGGAAGGTGTACATCACTTTTCTATTTACACATCTCCCTGCCATGCATTGAAAACCATAACCTCTCAACCAGATACGCATTGTTCAAGGCCCTGCGAGGATATCACAAAGTCATAGTACTGGGTTGTGACGCAATGGTGTTGAGAGTCAGCAAGCAGTCCCAATGCACCCACTAAGCAGTGTCAATGAAGAGAGTTTTAATATTCATTTATTGGTGATTTCATCCATAACAGAGTTATATGTTATGGTGTTTTGATAATTATAATAAAGTCATGTAATTTTGGCCTACAACTTTCAAGGCAGAAATATCAATACTGCAAGTATCGTAAAATGAACAACCTTGCATAAAGCAGAAACTTCCCTAATTATACAAAAACCTTCCTAAATTTTTTATCCTGTTCGATTCCTACCCAGTTTTTTTTGTAATAGTAATACATAAGATGCCAAAATACCCTGTGCTGTTCTTTAAATAACTGCTTATCATATATTATCTTTTTAAATAAATTATTATTTTTCAAAGGATCCTATATTAAATTTTTACTAAATTGTTTCTGGGTCAGCACAATTGAACCAAACTGTATATGTATAAACACACACCCATGTGCACGCACCCACACACACACACGTGTGTGCACCCACCCACATATTCTCGCGTGTGCACCCTCCCACACCCCCACACACAGACAGACACACACATATATATATACTTGTGTGGTGTGTGCGTGGTTGTGTGTGTGTATGTTTGTGTGAGTGCTTCTTTTTAACTAAAACTCATCTAATCTATCAGTTATTAAATGCACTTGTAGCCCAGTTTTTTTTTTTTTTTCTTTCCTCTATTCTACAATTAACTCTAGCTATTACATTATTACTCACAGTTTCTAAGTACTGTAAAGGATTCCACTGAAACCATTTGGCAAAAACCTTATCATTCAAATCCTTTACCCTATATAAATCAATAACTTTGAGACCTGTAGCATGTCTTACGATGTAACCCACACACTCTGCAGAGGCCAAGCACTGCATCTAAAAATAAAGAAATCAAATTAGATTAATGTCAGAAAATACCAAATTCAATAAAATATCCGAATCACTTACTTTTAATTTCTTAAGTTTCACAAAAGGTTGACAATTAGGAGGGCGTGAAGGTATTCTTAGGGGCTCTCCACATAACCAAAGATTTTCTAAATTTATACAATACATCCCCAATTGCCCAACGTCAATACCATTTGTGGTCAACTGAAAATTCAAATAAATAATCATACATTACTGACAAAAACATTTTCACTCCAATTACACTTTGAATCTTTCCTACTGCGGATGCCCGAGAGACACATTTATCACACACACACAAATCTAATCTCTATATTAGCAAATATTTTGAATTAATACCGTTGGCAATCACTACAGAGCAGTTGAGCTCATTTTAAATTACAAAACCACTGCTGCAAACACAAATTGATTGTGCCACTACTTACTAATTTATCGATATTAGATTTACACAAAAACACATCAAATTATTAAAATGAAAATACCATTAATAATTATCAAAATACACATACTAATACCTTCAAATCAATCAACTGGGGAAGAAGAGTAGTACAAGCTAGGAAAGCTTCAAATTCCACATTTTCTAAAGTCAAATTTTTAAGATGTTTGTATGTCATTAACTGCAACAATACAACAGATAATTTTAAATTTAAACATCAAAATAAATTAACAAATTATTTTTTGGTAGATTCACTATTTAATGATTTCTTACAAATTTTGGATGTAGAGATTAAAAACAATCTTCATACACAAAATAACAAGCACACAATGGTTTGAAATAGTTAACTTACTACAAAAACCATGTGGAGGTACCTTTTAATAAAGATCAAAGAAAAATTTAAAAATGAAATATAAAGCATTTGTTTGGTATGAATAGCGTTGATTTTCAATTACTCAGCAATTTGCTCTGAAACATTTTTTGGATGTCATGAATTCCATTGTTATCCTTATGGTAACCCTAATTCCACCCTCACCCCCCAAAGAAGCTGACGTTCCCTTAACAGCCTCTTCATGAATTCCATTCCATTAAAATATATTTTTCAGTTAATTAAAAAGTAACTCATAATATGATTAAGTTATAATGGATACAGCTAAACCTCGCTAGAATAGTAAATATCATTGGAACTAAACCGTATTATCCATGCGTATTTTCAATAGGACCTAGCATCTCTCAAAACATTTATTTCTCAAAGTCTGTTAAGAAAATGTCATTTATAATGTAATAATGTAACTAAGATATAAGAAGGTACTGGGAACAGCAGATGACTATTGCACAGGCTTCTATCGGAGAAACAATAAATTTATCTGGGTCTCAACGACCCAGTGGGAACTCTGCCAGGTTATCACATTCAATCCTGAGGGCTACATGGTTTCCTATTACTCAAAATGTTGTAAATAAAAAACTATAATACATATCAGTTTGAAATCGATAACATCTTGTAGTTATTGTCTTTCCTTCAAGTGAGAATGTATTTTATTGTCATTTGATCATTAGATAGAAGTGAGAATGGAATTTAAAAAGCATGTTTTCAATGTTTAATTTTTCTGGACAGATACAATGTTAAAAAATATGGGGAAAAACACAGTGAACGAACTTCATCTGACAATTATACTGGTGCACTATAATTATATTTTGTTTAAGTTCAGAAATTGTTTTTATTTGCATCTGTTTCTGTCTATTTTTAGAAATACACTGTGGGAAAAAATAATGAAAAATAGTTTAGTTGTCTTCATTTACAGAAAATTTTAGATCACTGCCTTTCTCAAACACTGGTCCACTATTGTCCACTATTCTAAAGGATGTCCACTATTCTAAGAATGTCCACTATTCTAGGATGTCCACTATTCTAAGAATGTCCACTATTCTAAAGGAAATGAAATCTCTTGAACTTGAGAAAACTCACTATAAGAATAATTCATCCATTATAACTCTCCTTGATATCAATTCCATTGCTCAAACTAGTCAACAGTCCAGGAAGAAAATGATCATCCTCATCAGGAGAATCCAATTCCGATCCACTATCAAAATCTCTTGAATTTATGATGTTGAAAATTTGATATCCGTGTATGTCCTCTAAACACCTGTACATGTTGCCAACTGCACAAACACTACTTACAAAGAAAAAACATTCTGAACGGAATCGAAAATGTCCACAATCATGAATTTCTAATCTCTTCCAGGAAAAAATTGCCAATACTTGCAACAAGTATCAGTACGATACTTGTTGGTGACAACTGTCTTGTGATATTCTTAGCAACATTAAGAAGTATATTCTAGGTGCCTATGAATGTCCAAGAAATGTTTATAGCCAGTCACAGATAAATATAGAAGAATATATGAGGTACATCTACAGAACATAGCAGTAAAATGAAGAAAACATCAAATATGTTCTTAGGATCGAAAGTGTTAACTGGCAAATTAAAATACCGCACAAAATATTTCAATTAATTATACAGTTGTCCTGTTTTCAAGAAACCTTACTCTACCTATTATATACAAGTCCTTGGGTCTAAATCAGATATGATTTTGCGATGAATTCTATTTTCATCTTCAGACCCCAGAATCATGTTTATTCACTAAATAGTTTCACAAACTATTATTTATTCATGCAAATGGTTAAAAATCTTGATGATTCATATCAGAACATTCTCAGAAAGAATGTAGACAGGCTGCAATACCAAAACATGTCCTCAGAAAAGCCAACCAAAAAATGGTTTCAACTTGAAATAACTGAGGGATATAAAAAAAATACTTACGCTAGGAGCTAATTCTCTATGTTTGTAGTTTCCTATATTCAAAGTGTCTAAATTAGGGCAACAATTGGCTAAGGTTCTCAATTTATTGTGAGATGGTCCATAATATTTAGCCTGCAAAAAAAAATGCTGCAGTAAGTTGTGAATCTAAACAAAACCATACATGAAATATATGGTATGATTTATACCTGTGTAATTTTTAATGGAACAGGGGGTTTTGCCTTTGTTCCATAAAGAAATTTAAGACCAGCAGCCAAGTGAACAAAATTTCCCATGGATGTCAAGTTTGGAAGCATTTTTACAGCTAATGCAGCTCCCTTCACTTTCACTTCAGTGTCTGCCAACAACAGAACTTCAAGGGTGGAGCACATGGGATTCAGTGGTAAATCGACAGTGCCATTCTGACAAAGGTAAGACAGGTAGTTAAAACTATTAAAAGCTTAGAAGCCCAATTTTCCACAATAATTTTATTACTGAACACAACAATTCTTTACATTTTCTTTTAATACTTACAATGACACCTTCAATATTAATATTTCTAGTTTTTGCAGAATATACCAGAAGGTGGGCAAATTCCATACAATTAATTCGAGAGCCAGTGATATCTAATAATTTCAAAAAAGAGCATGTTCTTCCTATCATTGACATTGTTGAAAATCCTTGAGCAACATTCTTCAAAATCAATTCTGTAAGTGTTTGGCAGTTCGAAATAACAATCTTCAAAATTGGCTGCAAGTGATGCACAGTTTGAACATTGATTGTATTATCAGCCATGACAAACCTGAAGAAAAGAAAAACATTGAAATTCTTCATGCTTACACAAACAATAGTTGGTAGTAGTACTAACAGGAAAAGAAGGTTGTTGAAAATAAAATCCAACCACTCAATGTTGACAAATACAGCTCCATTCCTACCTTTATCTGTCATAAAAATTGGATGTTTGCAATACTTCTTTGAGATTTGTTAATTGTCAGAAACAACACAGTAAAGTGATGTAGGGGCAAGAAATATAATCACACATTTTCTGAACCTGCAGAAACGCTACCCATCTCTTCTACCAAACCCAATTGAATCATGAATAAAGCGACCAACAAATATGGTTGTCAACATTTGAAAACTAGAAATATTCACTCCTGAGTATATATTTTTATATATCCCAAGAAATATATTTGCATCATCAATCGAACTACAGATCTCATTTGATAGTATTGCTGACAAAATAACAACCCCCTTGCCATTACTTCTCCTTGAACTCTCAGAACATGCATATAGTGAAGCAATGTTTACAATTCAGAAGCAAAACGAGTGGCTGTCTCAGCATTTACCCAAAGGATCAAGGGAAACTAGATGAAAATTTGATCCACATGAGAGTCATTTATCTACAAGGTGAAGTACAAAACCTGATATGGGTATCTTTTAGAATAATGAAG
This sequence comes from Gryllus longicercus, assembly GCA_038098605.1. Lineage (NCBI taxonomy): Eukaryota > Metazoa > Arthropoda > Insecta > Orthoptera > Gryllidae > Gryllus > Gryllus longicercus. The sequence continues at coordinate 1,391,053 of JAZDUA010000176.1, read as the reverse complement.
TACAAATGGCAAATAATGCATTTAAATCGTTATTAAAATGCATATCATGTTTATTTTTTATGGTCTACATAGTCTCCTTCATAGGGAACAATTGTATAGAATCAGTAATGTAGCAGAAAATATTTTACTTGACACTGAAACCTGTGTATCAAATTTAATTGTTTAATGTCATCTGCCAATGTTATGTAAAATTGCGTATGTATATTATACAGAAATTTCTTGTAGTAAGCCATTTATGAATATGATTTCTACGTGTTGATAGTATTGATATTTGCTATGGATGAAAATATGATCCCACCCATAAGTAAGTACATAAAGACATAAGATACCCAATTTAAAAATGCAATATGCAGACAATTTTAAAAGCACAATTTTATGGAAAATGTCAAATTCTTTCAAATTATAAAAATATTCTAATAAGTGTTTTATTTTGATCTATTAATGAAACAACATCTTCAAGAAAAGAAAATATAGCCATCGCAAAAGATTTTGATTTCCTAAGTCTATGTTAAGTCTCAAAAAGTGTTTTTGTGACAAACATTAAAAGACATCACTATTAACTTATCTATTAGTCCAACTCAAAGACACACAGAGAAATAAAAATCATAAGAAAGCTTTCATGGAAAATATCCCAAGCTTCTGAATGAATAGGACAGACAAAAATTTTCAAGGCAATTGTCTTCTGTCTGACCAAAATTATTATGTAGACAAGTTATTTTGTAGACAAAAAAAAAAAATACAAAACTACTGTTGTAAAAATTGGATTATTCCCACTGAATTAAACTTTCATTATGGATTTATCATATATGGCCATTCAAACATCAAAATTCAAATTTGGAAAATTATTTATCAACTTATTATTAATAGAATTGAAACCATTCAAAAGTTTTGTTTGCCTTTCTTTTTTTTCTTCTATTTGTCTATGCTGCATCACAAAAATTATATTTTTTGTGAAGAAAACTATTTATCACAAGGAATAAAATTATAATGGACCATTCATGAAGACAAATTCCACAATCCACTTTATTACCTCTTGAGTCCTGTACACTTTTTCATTACAATTGGCCAGATAGGAGAAACAAGGCTAGCATGCGCCTCATCTCTGAATTCAAGTGTTTTAACATCCTTGTTTAAAACTATGGCAAGAAGACTAACACATATGTCTTGTTGAGATAAAGCTGAACCAGAAGTTGCATTTAATACCCTAAAAAATGAAAATACAGACAATTTAAGGTTATTTAATTTATCATGAAAGATTATTGTATCGTATTGCAAAAACTGATTTGGAAAAACTTACTCATTTGTGATATGCTGTCGTACACTCTCATTCAATAGTGGAGGTAAGATATCCAGGTAAGATTCCAACTCCTTTTCCAAAGTTTGGGCATTGAGACCTCGTCGCCGCAACAACAAAGAACTTTTCTGATATTTTTTGACTTGAGTACAAAACAAACACTCTCTTGTAAGATATTGAACAATTTCGTTTAAACACAATTCCTCCAAAGTTTTTGGAGCCAGCAGTCGACGGGGAGGCATATTTTTCCTCGTAGAACTTGACTAATTAACTCAATAAATAACAAATATGTAGCACGTCGATATATGACAATATATATGTATATATACAAGGCTTCAGTTAAGTGCAGTATCTATATAAATAATTGTCGCTTTCATTATACTTCGTACGCACCCTCAGCATAACAAAAAAAGGTAAATAGAATTTCATCGAAATAATTACAAATAGGCATTAACACATATCGCCGGTTTAATTCACCAATTCAACTCAAACCGACACCACCTGTTCGCACTACTGTCCGAAAAATTTGTCAACAATTGCCAACATTGCCGGATGAAATCGTTCGGAGCGAATAAGAAACAAACAGATTTTCGATTTATCTCAATTTTCTTGTCATTATTTACTACTTCTTTTAAAATATTAATCTAAAATTTAAAACATGATAATGAATTGTTTTAAGGGAAGATTAAATCCACAATTATTAGATAAATAACCTTTTTCATTTCAAATGTTTGTGACTGTGGAAAGGAGAACAATTGTTTTGCTGCACACTTCGATTCAATGCCACCTAAATCATGTACTATCTAGAAGGTACTGCTTTGATTGAATAAACAGCAGATCTGAAAATGTTGTTTAAACAACATTCAAGAAAACGCCACTACTATAGAAAATATTTTCACGTGTGAACGATAGAGAATTGGATCATTTATGATATTTCCAAAGGCAAAAAACTGTTTCTGTGATCTTCAACAGTAAACTAAATTATAATTGTTCTGAAACAGTGCGTACACATAACATTCAAGAATTCGCTTCTAGAAAAGAAAATATTTTCGCGTATGAACGATAGAGAATTTTTAACATTGATGATATTTTGATGACAAATAACTGTTTCACGTGTAAAAGATAGAGAATGTGTTTTCTTCAACGTTAAAAGAACAAAAACTAACAAATTTCTACGTGTTTTAAAACTAGCATACTACATTCAGCATTCAAGAATGGCACTCTAGAATAGAAAATATTTCAACGTGTGAACTATTCGCCTCTAGGAAAGCCTACGAAACTATAGATAATTGAATATTTTATGATATTTCCAAAGGCATATAACTATATGTTTTCTTAAACTTAAAATGAATGAAAAGTAATAAAATTCTAATTGTTCTGAAGCAATAGCATACACGTAACAAATCAAGAATTCGCATCAGGGATCGAAAATATTTTCACGTGTGTGATAGAGAACTTTTATCTTTTATGTTATATCTGATGGCAAATACCTATTTCTGTAGAGTATTTATTTTAAACGAATGGGAAATAACAAAATTCGAATTGTACTGAAACAGTAGTATACACACAACATTCAAGAATTCTCGTTTAGGAGAGAACATATTTTAACGTGTGAACGATAGAGAGTTGGATCATTTATAATATTTCCAAAGTAAAAACTCGGTTTCTGTGTTCTTAAACATTAAACGAATAAAAACTAATTAAAATAAATAAAATTCTAATTGTTCTAAAGCAGTAGTATTCGCCTGTAGAATAGAAAATATTTTCACAAGTGAACGAATGATAATTGGATTTTTTATGATATTTCAAAACACATATACACTCGCATATACACAAAACATTAAAGAATTCTACTCAGGGTAGCAAATATTTTCACGTGTGAACGATAGAGAATTGGATCTTTTATGATTTTTCTCAAGTTTAGAGGAGTGGAAGTCCATGACAAACATAAAAGAGGAGAAAAATTCCATTCCCACCTCAATATTTGAGTACTACACCGCAGAAGCTTAGTTGCACAAGCAACAACTCGCAAAGAGATGGTGACGCCAACGAGTGATGTGTACGCCACTTATACGACAAACGATTGCTGACGTAATGGCGTGGTTTGGCGAGTCGCTGATTGGTAGGAAATCCAATGTGGCTTCCTGGTTACATGGCGCCGTTTTGAGTGTACGCAGCCTATTACGTATGCAATCAACTTTCTGCCGATGTTCTCTTGAACAATGTAAAACCCTTTGAATTGTAAGTATTATGAATCATTCATTTTTTTCGTCCACAATACGAAGGTTTGGCTTCTATTTAGCAACACAATTTAATCTTTCCGTAACTGCATTGTTATTGTTCGAAAGCTTTGAATACAAAATGCTTACCATTTCTTATGTATTGTATTACTAGAAACACCGTTGTGTTCCCTGTTGTTCATTGAGGGTACTGCGTTACATCTTTGTGCATTACAAACTTCAACTTATACTGGACCTTATGTTTCACAAGAATAAAAACATATGTGGACCATTTCAAATACAGCAACTTAACCTTGGGGGGATATATTTCTATTTGTTGTCGTCCTTATTGAATTTATACATAAGTGTGTGCAATATACGTTTCTATGGTATCCTGTATTCTTTCATAATAAATTATTAGTACAAAAACTCAAGTTTAACAACTCTATTTTTGCAAATATACCACGATTTTTATTGAATCGCCAAATAGTCATAATTTTAATTTCATACTGTCAAATCGACAAGACTCGAAGTGGAATGAGTAATACAGATATTTCCGTCAACAATTCTGTAGTACTTCCATTCAGTTGACGTGAAATCAGTGGAGCTGTAGATTTTACGTTGAGGACCTTTTTTTAATACAAATTTCTTAAACTTACTAATAGATTGAAAAAATCAAAGCATTGTTCTTAATACAATTACCACAAATAATACCACAAATGATTGCACTTAGAGATTGGTATAAGAATTCATATTGAAGGGCTCAATGTGAAATCTGCTCAAGCAAGGAAATAATTGGTACTTTACTAACCCACACTTTGCCTTCCACAGCACAAAAATCTTTAAAGTAAAATAGGCCTTCAATAAAACACATTTATTTGTACTTTCTCCCATGTTTTATGCGCCTGCAATGTCATACTCTTCACTGACTTCAGAAAACAATTTATTACATTAAATGAAATTTTGGAAACTAAAGAAAATAACTTATAAGGAGAAAGATCTAAACAAAACTAGAAGTATAAGATGTCGAATTCATATTGCTTATCATTCTATTTGATTTGTGAGAAATTAGAATTTAATTTAGTTTTCTTGTGTGTTATTTTCAATGGTTGATAAATGACTTTGAAGTTGAGGCCAAAACAGTAATTTTCCATATGAAATGGGCTTCGGCTCATTACCTACCTATGCATATACTTTAGAGATTTGTAAACATCTTACAAAAGTAATGCTTAAAATTTGGCATTTCTAAAATTTCACCTAAAATGAAGTAAATAGTTTGTAGCTGTAAATTATTATTGAAGGAAACTGATAAAATTAAGAGGCAGCAGTCTTATTTGTTGTTTTTTTCAAGCCTGGTTAAATAGTTTGTAAACTAAAGGGTAAATTTTCTTCAATTTGTAGTATTAATGAAGTGTATGACCAAGCGATGAGAGAAACTCAGGTTGGTAAAAATGTAGGTAATCTTCAATGAATGTAGTGTTACATTAATGATGTACAATTCCAAAACATTCAGTAGAGGTTTCTTGTCACTTCAGGAATATGAGTAGGTTTCTTGTTTTCAGGCTATTACATTAGTTACTTTGAGTCTCTTCAATCTGTTTACTCTTTTTGATATTGGTAACTAAGGCTAAGATTGGTTGCTAGGCACTAGTAGTTGCGTTATTCCTATTCAATACTAGTTTGTGTGTAAAACCTTTTAATGAATCTTGATCATTGCTTTCTAAAATTCTACCAGTATAAAAATGAAACTAGATTTTCTTTTCTTTATTGCAACACATACATATTTCAAAGTAAAGATTATCTCAAATGTATAATGAAAGGATGTTAATTTGATATTGATTGGATAATAATTTGACTGTATCTAATAGACGTACCATTCAAATAACTAAAGTTTGTTGTTGTTGCTTTTTTTCTGAATATGGTACTACTATTGCTTGACAGAATTGTTTCTCACTTACACTAGTTTATAGTTTAGAATGTATTAAAATGAAACTATTCAACAGTTGGGCCTTATGGATGGCTATCAAGAGCCTTATGGATGTGGTCTTATGGACATCTGAAGTTGTTCTAGCATTATGCAGCTGTTAGCCTCAAATTTGACACCTGATGAAATATTTCATTGTCTTTCAGAGTATGAATCTGACACAGAGAGAAATACTGAACAAGCAAGTATGGAATTTCTATGCCATCTCTATGCATTATATCAGTAGTAACCGCACACATGATCATGAGATAATATGAAAATTACCATAAGTGAAAGGAATAATAAACGACACAAAGTACATTTTTTACATAATTCATTGTCAGTAAAATAGTAAGTACAACATACAGTATAAAATCGAATAGCTGTAACTAGTAATTAAGAATGTTATGAACAGATTTACGTTTCACTTTTCATTTTTGTTGAATAACTATGTACACATTAACGAACTTCACTACCACAGCTGTACGAAATTGTACATAAGTAGTATTTTATTCAAATGACTTATTTACAATCCTCGTCACATTATTTACAATAGATAAAGAAGAGATTATATTTAATAATACGTACATATTTACAGGCCTGAAAAAACCAAGGTACAAATTACGAAGTTTTAACACGTGAACATTACATACTAAGTATTTAACAATATGTACAGTGATGCACAGCGACTGTCATGATCTCGACTAAATGCTTCAAGTGCTAATAACTTCAACGTTTCTTAAAGAATCCATGTCAGAAACGCGCCGTCCTCTTGGGCTTCACAGTAGGCTGTACAGCAGTCGTACGCTCCTTGCAGGGTTGACGTTCACCAGTCTTCCGCAGGCGAGAAGGAAAAGCTGCAGCAAGACATGTAGCTATTAATCAATAATAATGGAAACAAAACACTAACAGAAAGGTCAGAAAAGTAGGAAGGCAACTGTTCAGGCAGCGAAATAGCTCAATAAAAGTTTGGGAGAGCATAGCATTGTTGATGAAAATTAAAATGACAATGGAACATCGCCTCTTCTGTCGCAGTAGTTCTTTCGTCAGACAAGAATGTTCTGGAAAATAAATGACACACAATTTACAAGTATTGTTACTTGGCGAAAGAAACAAGAGTATTAAAGTTGTCACAGTTACCTCTGCCCAAACGAAAATTGTCATTTCCTTACAAATTCAGTGGCCTTTAGCTACGTGATTCTATTACATGCAGTGCCTGGCACACTCTGGGTCGAACCTTGAAGACTTTCCAAAACGCTTTTTACGGAGCTTTCCGCACTCCTTGTCGTGACAAGGCGATCAGCCGTCTGATATAGAAATTCTCAGCATTTCTACCATGCCGAAATTTACGCGGGAGTGTCCGGTGGATCTTCTTCAGGAGCTGGTGCGATCTTTCGGTGACGCTCCGCACTAATAGAACAAGTTGAAATCGACTTCAAGGAACTTGCAAAAAGAAATGAATGTTCGGACACCAGAGAAGAAATTCGCGCGAGGTTTTGGAGAAAATTAAGACTATCTCGAAGGCGCCAAGTTTAAAATGTATAGTCTTTTCCTTTGAAACGCCTTCAAAGAACATCAAACGCCCTGTTAAAGAAGACAAGGCGCCAAATTCGAAGTAATTTGGCCGGCAATGTGTCAACAGCAACTTACCGGGAAGGCACGCCGAGGGCCATGCAGGTCCGGAGGGTGCGACAATTCGTTCGGCATTCCCTACGGCTCTTTTCCGGTCAGAAACAGCTGTGGACAGAAACAAAGAACTAGTTAAACATGTATATAAAGAGAGGATATCAGCACACACTAGAGTGCCCCTGTGTACCCTCGAGAAGGACCACTCACCTGCAGTGTCCAGATGGCGCACGTGAGCGTTGACGCGGTCAAAGGCGTGGGTGTGGACCTGACGAACGCGCAAAGGCAGAGATGAAGGAGCGTACTTGGAGGGGCGGGCATAGCGCAGAATGGGCGTGCCGCCTCTTGCAGGGCAAAAACTGCCCCGCGCCCTTTGCTGAACAACTGACTGCAGACCCGGCGTCGAAGCTCGGGGTCTGCGCGGCAGCACGCCAGCCAGCGCCGGCAAATCCCCGCAGCTGTCACTAGCGAGGACCTTTCCAGAACCCTGCAAACAGAACAATAAGTGTACTATCATGCTAATATAATATTAACAATACGTCACGTCAGACCAATAGAGAAAGAGACATGCTCATATGAAGATGATGGAAAATTCTAGGGAAAAGTCAAGGAATATAATAACCGAACACATTTGTCACATAATTCAACTCGTATACTAATTGTTTAGCCAATGAGATGTGCAAACTGAGGAACGTGGCTCAGGTGTTATTGATGTATTCGTATTATGTCACCATAACATCGGAAAGATTCCCATCAAAATTTCAAACCCAACATATAAATATTAATTTGAACTTCGAACGTATTGTTGTTGATCTTTAAACACTTCGCTATACCTTAAAATTGCTATTTCACGCGCAAACCGTTTCATTACTACAACTATAATTCTCAGATGGAATCGATCCCAGGTTCCCCTCGAGTTCAAATTTCCAAATAATCGTGTGCAAAATTTAAACTAATAAAATTAAAAGAACCCTATCTCATCGCAATATTAATTTGTTACTATACTAAAAGTACACAAACGTTCGGTTCAAATTCAAGAAATAGATTAGAAGCTTTGTTGAAAACTTTAGAGCAAATAGCGCTTTCTCACTTCTAATGAATTACCCCACAGAAATTTAAAAGAAATGTGTGAACGAGAAACTTACCTGAAAAAAGATGCAATCACTACTTGCAAATCACTATATTCACTTGTTATGCTTCTTCCTCAGGTTTTGAGGGGTGGAAGTCCATGTCGAACATAAAAGAGGAGGAAAATTCCATTGCTACCTCAAACTTTGAGTACTACCCTGCAAAAGTTCAGATGCACACGCAACAACACGCTTTTGATGTTTTTATATTTTTTAGCTGTCTCAGTTGGGATTCTTCAGCCATTTGAGGAGGTCCAGGGTGTTTCAAACGTTTTGTATTACTTTCATTCCTTCGTACAAGGGGCAAGGATTGGAAAGTTATGTGTAATATAGAGGGGTTATTTTGTTTCAGGTTTGAAGGGTTATTTTATTAGAGTTTTAGAATGATGGAAAGGAGGTAGGTAAAAGAATGGGTTGGGAATGGTTAAAAGGTTTTGAGGGGAAAATTATAATTTTTTATATAATTAATTTTACAATGGTGGAGGGTAGGATAGGTTAGGGTTAGGTCAAGTTACGTGAAGTTTAGGTTAGATTGGGGTTTAGGAAAGGAAGGAAAGTGTTGGGAGTTGGCGTTAGGTGTTTTGTCAGATGTACATCACAGATCAGTTGTCTGTTGTGTCTCGCCTCTGCTTTTACGTCAATGGTGCGTCAGTCGTCTTTGTAGGACTTCGTTAGCATACTACATCAGGTGATTGGGGGAGGAAGCTGGAGAATGTCTAGTGGATGCTTTTTGCGGGAGTGTCTGGGGGATTGGATAGCATGCGAAAGGGCGGAGTAATTATGTTTTAGAATGTTGGATTGGGTTACATTTTGGGGTAATGATTTTGGTGGAGTTATGGATGTAGGTTAGAATGTGAGGGATGTTATGTAAGGAGCGGATGTCGTTAAACTGGGTGTATAGTAGGGTGTCGAAAAATTAGGCGGATTACTCTATTTTCGGTTGTAGTGAGGTAGTCGACGTTGGTAAGTGATGTGTTTGTTCAAGAGAGGTAGGCATAGGTGAAGATGGATCGGATGTAGGAAAAGTAGATGAGGATTCTTTTCTTTGGGAGAATGGATTGGTTTGTTAGGAGCGGGTAAAGGGCGTTGGTGATGCGGTGTTGTTTTTTTGACAGTTTGTTCTACCTTATGGGACTAACGGAGCTTTTGGGAGAATGTGACACCGAGGTTTTTATCTTGGGGTTGCCAGGGGCTGGCAATTTGGTTTATTGTGAGGGGCGGGGGTTTGGATCGTTTATGTTTGTAGGAGAAAAGGATCGCTTGGGATTTGGTAGGGTAAATGGTGAGGTTTTCTTTGACCTAGTGGTAAAAGGAATTTGCGTTTGGAATTTTTTGAGGGAGAGGTCAGGGGCCAGGACGCAAAGATCATCATCATAAAGGAAGGTTTTGATACCGAGGTTTGATGGGATGTCATTAATGTATATGGAGAAGAGAATTGGGGAGAGCACGGCGTCCTCAAGGACTCCGGCTTGGAGAAAAAAAAATTTTCGAGGCTTCAGCGAGGTGATGAACATAGAAGGATCGGTCGGTAAGGTAACTTCTGATGAGGGAGTATCAGTGGTCAGAGACATCGGGGTGATGTTTCAACAGAAGTATTTCGTGGATACGGTGTCAAACGCCTGGATGATGAGGGTGAGTATTTCTTTGGGGATTTAGAGGGGGTGGCGATTATAAAAATAATAACATTTATTGACTCACATATACAATTACAATCGTGTATGACGAGACAATATGATGTCTTGGGTGGAGAGAGCGAAGTTACATTACTGTTCAGGAGCAAACAAGGGGCCATCTCAGGATTTGCTCAAGGGACCAGGGAAACTGAACAAAAACTGATCGAGATGGGATCATTGGCCTAGAAATTATACTACAATAATGCTACAGATAGATTAGGATATTATACAGTAGATATAATATCCTTAGTATCTTACTATCTTTAGTAGCAGATAATTTAACATTCTAAGATGTTATTTTAATGCTACTACTTATAATAATAATAATAATAATAATAATAATAATAATAATAATAATAATAATAAAACAATACATATCAATTCTGTCAACAACTACATAAAATTTAACAATATTAGTACATTCTATATTTAAAACTTGAAATGGTGAGGAGGAGGTGGCAAGTTTTGACCAGTTTTTTTTTCTTCTTTCAATTTGTACACGCAGTCCTAGAGCAGCACGTAATGCGTCTAGCGGATCCAGAGAGAAACAGAATGTTTTGTTTTTTGTCAGGCATTCTCCTATTTCACAGTATGAGATATGCCAGTTCTTTTTTCTTTGCTTCAGCTCGAAACAGTTAACATGAAACAGAAAGTCTAATGGGATAAGAAATTCTTATTTATTTATATTTTTTAAGGGAAATGTTGTAATTTGAATACCCTTTTACACTGTAGAACATGTTGTTAAGAGGAAAGCTTTCAATTTACCTTTAAATGTATGAATTGTGTTTATGTCTTTAATATAATTGCCTAGTTTGTTGTAAAGTGTAATGCCCTCTATTAAGGTACTTTTTTTGATAAAGTGTAGTTTCAGAGTGGGGAACATGTAGGTTATCCTTTTGACGGGTGTTGTAGTTGTGTACATCGGACTTTAAAGTAAAAGTGTCTTTGTTTTCCATGCGAATTTCCTTTGTGAAGACCACTATTTCAAATATATACATGCACATGATAGTTATTGCTAGGTGAAAGGATGGAGGGGCGCAGAGCGGCCCCCGCGGAATCCAAATTGAATAGGGAGAATTAAAAGATTGAGGTGAGGGGTGAGTCGGAGAAGTGTGATTTCTTCTAGGATTTTGCCAAGGGTGGGGAGGAGACTGATGGGGCAGAAGTTGGACGGGATCCAGTGGTTCTTGCCAGGTTTGGGAAGGCGACGCGAGCGGTCTTCCAGGCGGTGGGAAAATATGATATTTTGAGACAGGAGTTGAGGATTAGGGTAAGCAGACGTATTGTGGCGTCGTTAATACGAGGCCCAGAACCGTTAGGTCGGTGAAAGTGCTCTGCGGGGGAGGAAGGGGTTGAGCCTCAACATCCGGGATTTGGCGCCCTGGCAGTTGACGCAGACGGCGTGGCAGAGCCAAAAATAACCATAGGCTGTAAACTCCTAGGAAGCTGTCTAGCGAGCCTACCTGGGAATCTTGTGTGGTGGGGGCGTATCCCCCCTCCTAAGAGGCTGGCGACAGCGGGCGAGCCTATCTAGGGAACTTGTGAGGTGGGGTGTAGCCATCAACTATTTAACGCGGCGCCATCTGCGCCCGCGTTCTCATTCAGTTCACATCAGAGGGCCTAGTACGCGTAGGTACAGGGAGTGTAAGAGTGGGGGCGAGATGTCCGGAGTGTAAGGGTCAGACGATCTCGGGTGCTTCGTGCACACGGTCCGCCAGACGGCGACCGGTTTAAATTTTGGCATCAGGCCATGTGACGGTAATTGTCACGGGACGGAAGTCCGGCGGCTCGCATCACGCGTGGCTTGTTTTTCTGCGGTAAAGCAGGGTATTGGAAAGAAAAGGTTGCCGGAGGGTTTAAATTAAGCAATTTATTGTATCTAGTCTGTAACTTTTCAATATACTATTTTTATTTTGTTTATGTGAATTTATTCTCTTTTCACTACGTCACAGTATATTGTTTTTGGTAGGTGTTTGGTTGGGAAGGAAGGACTCCATCGGGCACGGGTGCTTTACTCCTGTCAGTTGTCGATATTATTTGTGCGTCTCGCCGTTGTCGAAGTCTGTTGTTGTGCTGAGGGAAATGAGGGCGTCTTTATGTAGTTATGGATTACCTGGATAGGAAGAGAGAAATTTATTGGACGGAAGCAATCGGCCAAGGATTGGGCTAGGGTGTTAGTTATACAGGATATTTAGCTTAACTCGGAACCCGTGTCTGAGAGCACTTGTTCTCGTTTCGGCAATTTGGCAACCGCGTGACTTTGGCACCTTTCATGACAGCCGTACCTGGCACGTCGAGATAGCAGAGGAGAAGGCGAGAGACGGGTCATAAAATGCAGCAACTTTCCTGCTTCTTTTTTTCATTCAAGAGCATAGATGAGTAGGTGCCCGGCTCACTCGCCAGAATCTTGCCGCGCTGCACAGGGTGTTTGGAGTGGAGTCGGGTGGGCAGGGACATGAGCTGGAAGCAAAACGTTTTTTAGGCGAATCTGTCCAGTATGCTTAGGAAACAAAACTGTAATACTGAAAATGTTGGAGAAAGTTATGACTGATTTATCGATTTATTAACAGGGACCTAACAATAATTATTGTTCAATGAAAGACGGCTCACAAAGAAATCAAAAAGGTATCTCGTTAAACATCACTGCCAAGCTCTTCATTATTTATAAAACAATAATAACGTAATATTATTATGGATTATGATTATTAAGCACATAAAATCTTAATAAAATACTTAATTATACAAATAATACATACTAAATACTTAATAAATAAACAATAATACTAAATACTTAATTACTACAAATACTAATAAAATATAAATAAGTAGTAAATTAATTATTGAAAATAATTGATGAAGAATAATAAAATATCATTTCCATAAAATTAAAAAAAACTGACCGAGTAAATGCTCAAAGGGACCATTTGCTAAGAGACAGGAGTTTACTCTTGTCAACGTAGTAGCTGCAGTACGTTTATGAGAAACAATGACAGAATAAGTGCTTTATCTTTCTTCCAACTAAAATTAGCCACATTCTCTCAACTTCAAATTTGAAGGCAAGCGGCCGTGGGCAGCTGAAAGGGAAAGAGATGCCGAAGGTATTTCACGTATTGCCAAATTGCCAAAACAAGAGGCGGTGTTTCCAGACATGGGTTGCGAGTTAAGCTAAAGACCTGTATGTTGAAGTTCGAAGGTGAGGATATTGAGTGAAATGAGAAGTTGTGATGTGGTGATCGAACTATCGCGCACAACCGTCTTTATGAATAGAGATGGGGCTGTACTTGTCGTTAATCAGGCCGCCATATTAAAGTCTCGTAGTGTTTTAGTAGAGAATGAAGATTGGATTTGGGAAGGGGTTCGGTTTGTCGTGGAGAGAGTGTGGGTGCAGGATTTCCAGTCTGTCACTGGAATAGAAGTGGATTCGTATGTCATTTAAGGTGCAGTGAAAGTGTAATAGAAGACAATAGGAAGGTGTTCTAAGGAATGGAAGAGGTTGTATTTGGGATAAGGTGTGGAAACATGGGTGCTGGAGGAAAAAGGGATTAGGTCGAGTATGTCGTGTCGTGTGTCATTGTAAAAGTGAGTGGGTTACGGGGGGCTGTTGTGTTGGATCGTGGGATGGCTGTTAATAAAGACATCTACTACAAGTCCAGTTGTATTGTTTGTCCTGAAGTCCCATGTGCAGGTGATTTTCTGTTAAGGTCCCCAGCAAAGATAGAGGATAAAGGCGGTTGAGTAGATTGTTATTGTGAGAGGTGGGAATCGGGATGAAGACTTTTTTATAGGCTGATATAATAGGAGTTGCTGGGATATCTGGATGGGTGTGCACCCGAGGATGGACGTAGGGAGTAGTTGATACGGGATGGCCAGGTTTTAGCCAGGTTTATTGTAGGAAAAGTATGCCGACGGAGTAGTGTGTAAGGAATTGGGAGAGGAATTAGAATTGGGAACTCGAAACCATCACACCACTCCTTTCGCTTGGCCAACCTCATCGGACACTTACACGCAGAACACCTAAATTCTACAGCAATCAAACCACGTTCTTGCGCCCATTCAATTACATCCAAACACTCCCTTCGGTGCAACGCGTAAAAAAAGCCACATTTATTCTCACCATCGTTGCACACACACTCGACACACAAAAACACAAAGAATCTGAAGAACACAAGAAACGTAACTGAACGGCAGAAACGTAGCTAACCACTTCGACAGTTACTCCGACACAGAAGATCACAGGCAACATACACTATTTCGGAATGGCAATAATTGCAATGGCAACACCACACACTATTCCGACAAGATATTGCGGTGAAATTGTCCCCCTCCCTAACTTTTGACGTCACGTTCGTGACCAATTACGAGCCATTAAAATTATTTCAGAAGTGTATTATTTACAATTTATTTAAATCGCCCACACTGAAGGCGTAGGCGATTTTGCCGGCGAGGCTGCCACGCTCGCACGCGCCAGCTAAGCCGGCGAAATCGCCCACGCTTTGCTTTTTATAGGTATGTACTACGTTACACATATTGCTCACCACCCCTCCCCACGGAAAGATTCCCCTCATAATCCCCTAAACACCCCTCGTCCCCTCCACCGATTTCCCCTCCGCCGAAGTGGCGCGAAGTGCCGGACTTCTTTAGGTTTTACCGTATATTAGACTTCAGCCATTAGCTGTAATATTAATTTCATACGATCAACTCGAGAAAACTCGAATTGGAAATGAGTAATACAGATATTTCTCTCAACAATTCTGGAGTTCTTCCATTCAGTTGACGTAAAATCAGTGGAAATCTCGCAATAGCTTTCACGTTGGTGACCTTATTTTTTTAAACTTAATAATATATTGATAGAAACAAAACATTGTTGAGAATAAAATGTAAGTATTATCACGAATGATTGGACTTTGAGATTGTTTTAAGAATTCGAGCTGTAAGGCTTGTTTCAATGTGAACTTCGCTCAGACAAAGAAATAATTCGTATTTCCCAACATACTCTTTGTCTTTTACAGCACAAACACCTTTAAAGTAAAATAGAACTTCAATAAAACAATTTGTAAATATACCGTGATTTTTTATTGAATCGCCAAATAGCCATAATTTTAATTTCATACTGTCAACTAGACAAGACTCGAAGTGGATATTTCCGATATTACTTTCTCCAATGCTTTACTCACTTGTAATGCCATACGCTTGACTTACTTCGGAAGCAATTAGGTAGTAGACTAAATGAAATTTTGAAAACTAAAGAAAATAATTTACAAGGAGTAACATCAAATAACTAGCTGTTTGAAATGATGAATACATTTATTCCTTTCCATTCTCTTTGGTTTGTGAGAAACTAGAGTTACTTTAGTTTTATTTCATTTTAATTACAATGGCTTAATAAATGACTACGAACTTGTTGAGACCAAAACAGTTATTTTGAATAAAAAATGGCTTAAAACTCATTACCTACCTATGTATATACATTAGAAATGTGTAAACATCTTTTAAAAGTAATATTTAAAGTTAGGCATTTCTAAAAACGTCACTTCAAATTTATTAGGTGATTTGCAGCTGTAATTTCTTATTGAAGTAAAATGATAAAATTTAGAGCTGGAATACATTTGTCTTTCTTGTTGCTTCAAGCCTGCTTAAAATATTTTTTTGTTAGCTAAACGGTTAATTTACAATATTAAAGAAGTGTATTACCAAGCAATGTGATAAACTTTGGTTGAATGAAAACCAAGTAATCTACAATGAATATAGGGTTACGTTACTCATGTCTATGGGAAATTATTGGATCGTAGGAAATTATAAGTGCATATAGATCACAGCAAGATGTACACGATCTTTTGCAATGACGTAGAGCGTAACCGCGAAATCAGGAAAAGTTGGGAAAACCTCATTATTGAGATTTAAATTTACCGCGTGTTACCTGGGAGGGCGATGGGCAGAAAGCCCCGCCAAACGCCTTACAAACGAGTTGGTTTGGGACAACTGAAAACTCAGGTAATTTCCTAACCGACCCGTGATAATGGTTTACTGGATATTTTCCATTTTAGACCTGTTGATAGACGTCTTGCCTGTGAATTTATAACCATCATTAGCCATAATTCCCACAAAGGAGTCCAAAGATGAAGAGAAGCTGCTGAAGTAATTATCATGAACAGTAAGTTTAAATTACGCGTACAGTAACTTTAAAGTATGTGTACATTACATTTAGTGTATTGAGATATACATTTAGTGTATTTAGATATCTAAATGGGGTTATTATTTTTTTTAAATATAGTATAGTGACTCAGCCGAAGTATTAGAACTCGAGAACGAAAATAAAATAGTAGTGTCTATTATTTACAAAGAGAACATTGGGTAGACATATTGAAAAAAATTGAAAACAATTGAAAAAAGGTGACAATTGGCACAAGGGTGAAGATTTGAGCAGAAAGCATTTGATCACCGACGCGAGCACATCGAAAACTAGTGGTGCTAAAAAATGGCACAGATTTACCCGTATTAGTTTTCTATTTCCTTGGGTCTCGTTTAGCTATTCGAACTTGCAAACATATTCTTGCCTCCTGCCATCTATCGCCGCCCAAACTACGTTTTTTTGATAGTTTCTTAATTTTTCGGTTTTCTAATTGTAGAGCGGAAATATTATTTTAAGATTATTTAAGAATAGTAAAACCTCGTCCCAAATGGCAATTTTCTTCGAAAAAGTTGGAGCGTTTAAAAAAAACTGGCTTTTAAGCGCTACAGTGAATTGTTTGAATTGAATTGAACAAACTTGAAGCTCTTTTTCACAGACAATTTTTGATTTTTCGAAAAACGTCATTTAACGTTATTTTAAGTACATTAACTCACAACCACAATACTGTTTACAAATTGCTGGAAATGTGTATATCATCAGAGAGAGCAACGGTGAGAGATCTTTCAAAAAATTTACATTGTAGTGTAGTTTTTGAAAAAGCACAAAAATACACCGAAATTAACTTTACGTCATATTCAAGAGTGCAATTACCACTATCCGTTCGAAATGTTTGAAGAAAAATTTTGGAGATGTTTTTGAGAAAACGGCGTTTGAAAATGCAGGGTTTTGAGCTAGTTTTCACAGAAAGCGGTTGCGAACTTTCTGACATTATTTAAAGCACATGTACTCATAAATACAATAATGTGAACAAAGTGTCGCTAATATAAATATTAACTACATGAGAGGCCCATAAAGAATTGAATTTTTGTACTTTTTGAAAAAAAACAAAAGAGTAGAGCAATATCGCTTTTTCGCTTTTATCGCTTCATCTTATATAGTACATTTAGCACTATGCCTACGAAAGTTTAAAGGAAAAACTTGGAGCCATTTTTTAGAAAATCTTTATTTTATACTTTTTTCTAAAAATTGCAAATATTACCCTCAGTATTTCGCGAAAACCAATAAAATTTTCAAAAAAATGTACATGACATTAATGAAAGAACTCACTATGGAGAACAAATTTTATTTGAAGCAAAAATCTACACCTTCAATTTTGTAGTTGTAGAAAGATACCGACAAAATCATACTTTTTAAATTTTTAAAACTTCAGAGTTAACCGTGAAAATTGGACCTTTGCCACCTAAGTGTAACCTCTATTCTTACAATAATTTTTTTTTAATTTAGAGCCGTTTTTGAGAAAATTTTGAAAATGTCCGGAGGGTTTAATGTAAAGTACTCCCAAATTTTAAGGATTATTTTCCACAATCTCAAAGTTTCAACCCGAGCCAGATCGACATGGGTTTCTTCAATTTGGAAAAAATCATACGCTTTAGGTGCTAGTAAACCGACACCAGACAGACGTTTTGAAATACTAGTAGTGCTACAGAATGGCACAGACTTTCCCGTATTAGTTTTCTATTTCCATTGGTCCCGGCTAACAATTCGGACTTGCCACATACTCTTGCCATCTGTCACCGCCCCAAAGTATATTTAAAAAAATCTTAATGGTGCGGTTTTCTAATACAAGAACGGAATTACTATTTTAAGATTATTAAATAACAGTAAAATCTTGTTTTAAATGGCAATTTTCTTTGAAAAATTTGGGGGCGTTTTTAAGAAAATGGCATTTAAGCGCCATTATAATTTCGAAATTTGAACCTCTTCTCACAAAAAACTCTTGAGTTTTCAAAAAACTTTACATGACGTCATTTTATGCACCTCCAGTCACAAAGGCAATAGTGTTTACAAATCGCTGAAAATGTGCATATTAGAGGCGTGAGAGATCTTTCAAAAAATTTACATTTGTGTAATTTAAAAAAAAATGGTAACAGCAAAATTAATTCTATGTCTTCTTAAACAGTGCAATTAGCACTATCTGTTGGAAAAGTTTGAAGATAAAATTTGGAGTTTTTGAGAAAATGGTGTTTTAGCGTTTCTGAAACTGTGTAATTTTGTGCTTATTTTCACGGAAATAGTTTTGGGGAAACTTTATCTCACATTATTTAAAGCACATGTACTGAAAAAAACATTAATGTACAGAAATTGCTGCCAATGTAAATATTAACGACGTGAGAGACAAGTCAAAAATTAAATTTTTGTATTTTTTCAAAAACAAAAGAATACATCAACATGGCATTTGTCATCTTATAGAGTGCATTTAGCACTAACCCTACCGAAAGTTAAAAGAAAAAATTTGGACACAATTTTGAGAAAATCTTGTTTTTCTTATTTTTTAAAATTGCAAGTATTGCACGCAATATTAGGCGACAGCTACTAAAAGTTTCAAGAAAATGTATATGACCTTAAAGTAAAAACGAACTATACAGAACAAATTTTATTTGAAGGAAAAATATCTGTATTTAATTTTGTAGTTGTAGGAAAACACCGAAAAAAATTCATACTTCTGAATTTTTCAAAAATTCCGAGTTAACCGTGAAACTCGGATATATGCCACTTTTATAAGCGTGTTATTCTATTCTAACATGAAATTTAAAGAAAAACATTAGAGCCGTTTTTGAGAACATTTTGAAAATGTCCGGAGGGCTTCATGCAAAGTACTCCCAAATTTTGAAGAATGTTTTTCAAAATCTCAAAGTTTCGACTTGAGCCAGGTGAACAGGGGTTTCTTCAAGTGGAAAAAAATCCTATACATAGTTTAAGCGCTAGTAGCTTTTTTTGGTAGACATTACATTGTTCAGTTTACATATTAACTGTGCAAATGATTGATGATCTTAATCTATCTTACACTAACTTAAAATTATACATTACAATTATATAAAACAATATACTGGGAGAGGAAGCAGGAAGCACCTCAGATTAGTATTATTCCAAGTTTGAGAATATTTTATAAAATGAATGGAGGGGATATCTGTTGTTAATTCTCGTTTGATAATTGGGGGCTTTGCCTAGTTTTTAGAAGGATGTTGCTTGAATTAGGGGAAAGTTAGTGTAAAAGTTCTGTGAGAGATAGGCTATTTGGTTTTTTATTGTGTTTAAATCATTGTGTAATTGATTGTTGCTGATGTATCATGGTGCTTTTGTAATTAATCTTAGAAATTTATTTTGGATGACTTGTATTTTGTATAGGTTGGAATTAGCAGCATTGGTCCAGATGGGACAAGCATAGAGTAATGTCGGCCGTATTATTGTTTTGTAGAGTAATAGAAAATTGGATTAGGAGAGTTGACTGTGTTTATTCAGTAAGGGTCGGAGTTCAATTAGTTTAGTTTTGGCTTGCTGAGTTTTTACCTCTATATGTTGCTTCCAGTTGAGTCGGGTATCGAAGTTGAAGTCCAAGTATTTTATTGTTTTATTAGTTGGTGTCCAATTGATGATGTCGGTTTTTATGAAGAATGAAAGAGGGTGTGAATATTTTTGCTACAGATTTTGTTGGGTTAAACTTTATTTTCCAGACATTAGCCCAATTTGGTAGTAAATTTCGTTGGTCCTGAACCTGTGTTTGATGAGTTGTTAAACAGTTCCCTGAGATATACAGTGCAGTGTCATCGGCAAATTGAGCGGTGTTTATATGTGCTGAAGTAGGAATATCTGCTGTGTATAAATTGAACAACGTGAGGAAAAATGGTGAACCTTTGGGAACCCCAGCAGAAATTTTCCTTGGATTGGAGCTGTGGCCTTCGACTGAAACTGAAGATGTTCTATTTGTTATATACGAGTAGTATTCTGTAGCTAAGGATAACAAATACTAGATATTTGGGTGTATCTATTGAAATTAATGTAAAATAGAGAGCTGGATGCCATATTCTGTCGAATGCTTGCAAAATGTCTACGAATGCAGCTATGGTGTGTTATCCCTTTTGGAATGCTGTGTGAATGTGTTTCGTAAGTCTTAGTACGTAGTTGGTGGGTAGAGTATTGTGACTTGAAGCCAAACTGGTGTTGTGGTATACTGTTTGTTTTATTGATATGTTTGTTCAATCTGATGAGTATTCATTTCTCTAAGTATTTTGACATTATAGGTAGCAGCTGATAGGTCTGTAATTCTCTGCTTTTGAGTGATTCTTGTTTGGTTTTGCTATTGGGTGAATGACTGTTTCCATGTTTGAGGAAAATATCCTGTTCTCAATACAGAGTTGTAAATGTTATTTAGAAAAGCAATGGCTTTCTCCGGTAGATTTTTTAGAATGATTGTGTTGATTCGATCGTGGCCTGGTGCTTTTTTATTTGGCATATCCTTTATTATTTTTCTTATTTCATTAGAGGATATGAATTGTATTTGGTGGGGAACATCATATAGGGGAGCATTGAACATTGTCATAATTTCGTCGTGTTTCGGATCTTTGGGGGTGTTATTGGGGGTGAAAGTGTCAACAAAGTGTGAGGTCAGTACTTCACCTTTTCCATTGGGGAGTATTTTTTACCATCACTAGTTGCTAATGAAGGAATGCTTGTTCTTTTTTTAAAGAGTTTCTTAGTAAACTGCCATAGAGAGTTGTTTGTAGTATTTAAGCTATTGATATATTGTTTGTTCTTGTTTATATCTGTTTAGAACCCTTTTACAAATATTATTTAGCAGATTTACAGTCCCTGGCATATTATTAGACGCACCCTAAATTTTCAATAAAAATCACGTTTTTGTGACGAAAAATGTATTTTTTATTTCTAACGAAATACATAAGTAATAATTGAATACTTACGATACAAACAAGATATCATATTCAAAATTATGACTGTCAGTATTATATATAAACTAATTTTCATGAAAAATCTCCATGCACATGTATATCTTTAATACTTTGTCAGGCCACCTTTGGCAGCTATTAGAGCTTTAATTTTTTTTTGGCATGATATTAATCCATGCCTGGACTGTTTCTTGCAACTTTGGATGATGGTACCAGACTTGAATGATTTTCTCAAGGAGGCGAATTTTTGTTGTTATTTGTTTCATGATGCCCTTAACCAAGAACAGACGCCCCGTGCCTTTGCCACTGATCACTGACCAAATCATTGCCTTGACTGGATGTTTCACAGTCTGGATGACACAATCTGAATGATACTTTTCACCAGTGTGCCTTCTCACAAATTGATGTTTGTTTACTAAAATTTCGAAAGTGCATTCGTCGCTAAAACAAACCTGAAATACAAGTAAATGACATTAGAATTAATTTTGGTAGCCACTTATAATTATAAAAAAATACCAGACTAAATTTTTACCGATTTCCAGAAGTCCAAATCTTTATTCTTAAGGTTCTTAGCCCATGCAAGACGTTTTTCTTTCATACCACCTGTCAATCTGGGTTTGTGGGCTGGTCTACAAGCTTTAAAATTATTTCGTAGTAGTGTACGCCTTACTGTCCTTTCAGATACACAGATTCCAGTACTTTCCAATTTAAATTTAATTTGTTTAGTAGTAGCAAACCGGTTTTCATGACAAATCTTCCTCAAACATCTCTCAGATCTTGGTGAAAATATTCTCTTCCGTCCACATGTGTTCTTCCTTCGTGGGGATAATTCATCACCAAGGACAATTTTTTTCTTAATTCGCCGAATAGATGTCTCGGAAACGTTCAACCTTCGAGATATCTCACGATTTGAATAATTTTCTCGAAACGAATCTCACGATTTGTCGACAAGAGCTTTCACTGCTGCAATCTTCCGAGGAGACAAATCACTTACCGTTCCCATTATTTTTATACAAAACTATCAGTTTTTCATATACAATAATTCACAATTTTTAAATAAACACGGCTATAACAATTTCACAAACTAATAAATGGAAAATAAACTATCTTCATGCAACAACACAGTACTCTTGTCACCTCTTGTTCTACTCAACTCTTGTAATTTGTGCGTCTACGCAACAATGAGGTGTCAAAACAATGGTACATAATGACAAAAATGTGTTAATTATTAGAAAAAGAAGCTTCGTTTTTATTGATTGATTGGCAACAATGCCAGATGTAATGTACTACAGTGAGACTTCAAAACTTAACATTTTGTTAAAGATTTGGAGTGCATCTAATAATATGGCCAGGGACTGTAGTTCTTTTTTTTTGAGGGAATTCTTAGGGAATTCCAGTCTTCTTGTTTTATTTTTTATTCGAATTAAATTAATTATATTAGTTGGGAGCAGTTTGTGCATTATTTTAGTAACATCTAAGCTTTTTTCAATATGATGTTAATATATTGTTAATATTACTAATTATTATATTGTTGAGGGTCATGATGGCTTGGTTAATTTCTTGGAGAGAGTTCAGGTTGTGAAAAGGAGGTATGGATTTATTTATAGAACCTTTAAAGTACTTCCAATTAATGTTATAAGTATTTAAAGTGGGTGGGGGGTTGAGGGAGGCTTTTCTACGCGAGTTGATATTATTACTGGTAAATGGTCTGTATCTAGTTCATGGTATGTTGTTGAAATTAATTGAGTTTTAATATTTGTGACTGCCATGTCAAGTATGTCGGGACTTTTGTTTGGATCATATGGGAAATAAGTGGGTTCGGTTGGTGATAATATGTTGCGATTCAGGTTCCTTTTTATGTGTTATAAATATTTACCAGCGGGATTCGTAGCCCGGCATCCCCGTGAGAAGTGTTTAGAGTTTAGATCATCTGCAGTAAAGAATGGATTTGGTAGTTGTAATAATGTGGAGATGTTGCTATTATTGATTTTTATATTTGGAGGTTTGTAAGCAGTTACTATTGTTATTGTCCTGTTATTATTATTAAATTTATTGCTGCTGTTTCGAGTCCGGGCGTGTGTGGTGGTGTAATCTGGTGATGTGGTATACTGCATTTTATTATTATTAATACTCCTCCACCTTTCGAGTTTTGTCTGTCTGTTTTGATTGTTATGTATCCCTCAACAAAGAATGAGGTTTCTTGGTTGAGATGTGTTTCTGTGATGCATGCTATATCAATTCTGTTAGCATGTAGGAAGTGTTGTAATACGGCTTTTTTGTTGATAATGCCATTGGCATTCCAATTTAATATAATTATATCGCTATGGTGATCCATAAGTGTGGCTAAATGTCATAGAAATTGATTGTTGGATATTCTGTATAATTGTTGAAATTAATGAATTTATAAAATTAATGCTGTGATTAGTTATGAACTCATTGATGTTTTGTATGAATGAGTTACTAATATTGAAATTGTTGTAGTTTCTGTTTGTCTGTTGGTTGTTATGTTGTTGGTAATTTGGGTTTGTTGTGTTTTGTTGGTGGTTGATATTTTTTAAGCGCTAGTAGTGTTCACAGATAGATGGACGTTTTGGAAAGAACCACGTTTTCGGTATCAGGGGACTCCAAAACGTGTAATTCTGTCGAAATCTCGAAATCGATTTTCCGCAGCATTACATAACTTTTCCTACTCTTCGTATTTGCGTGTATATACGGGAAAGTAAAATGCATCTGTTCGTCGATGCCAGCGCATGCAAGGATAGATAGTTCATTTATAGTAAATGGACTTAGTCGTCAGTAGGAATGTTCTGCTGAGACATGATAATAGTTAGCTAAGTAAATATTGTGATCTGCTTAACATTGAACTTAGGAAATTAACGAGGCGTTGAAGAGGTCGCGCATAAATAAACTAACTTGTATACCCAATATTATTGAATTAATTTCACTAATTTTATATTATTTATTTAATATGGAAATATTAATAATGAATATATATTTTACTTTTACTAATAAACAAAAATGTATTTTATATAAAAATACAAAACTATCAGCCTTAGAGAAATTACAATTTCACGACTTATTCACGACAATGTACACTTTATTGTATTTTGCCCCTCTTATCTTTTCGGCACCCTTGCGGGGAGGCCATCCTCCCGTTTTGAAGTGCAAATTCAGCACAATGCGAGAAAGTATGTACTGTTGTAGCTCCACTAGATCCTAGACGGCGGACATGAAAGAGACCTAACGTTTTATTCTTTGAAGTAACAGAGCCTTCTTTAACTCTCCTTCCTAGAACATCCGGTGAGGTAAAATATTAATATCAAAGTCAGAGTGTTCGATTTGTTTAGTAACACGTAAGTGTTTGAATTGCGCGGAGAATCTGAACTCTTTGCTCACCCAAGACTCATCACTTGATGTTTTTTTAATTGTGTAAAGAAGTGCGAGAAAGGCGAGGTTTTGAGCTTCTAAGACTTAGAATGTATCATGAATACTAAATAATTTATAAAGTCTCAATATAAACATATTGAGAGACTACATAAGAAAAACGAGGTTCGTTATCTGTAGACAACAACTGGCACTAACACTGCAAATTATTTACGCGTTCATATTTACTCCAAAGAAGATGTTTTTAATTGCATTAAGATAGTAAATAATTCTAAAGAGGGGAAGGGAATAAATAACTCAGAAAAAATGTTTAATTTTTCCTAATTTCTGCTCATATACAAGAAAACCTTTTATAAACATTCTATATTTATTAACGGCCTATTAATAGGGTATTTTTTAATGGTCTAAAAAGACCATTAAAAAAGATCCCCCCTATTAATCGACCATCTCTCCGAAAGATCACTTGTGCTCACGGAACCAACAGTGATAGATTAATACAGATTTCACTACAGTGTGTTTTTGATACGTGTAAATTCGTTTTATGCCAGTATCATCATCTATACTCCCTTTTTGTCATTATTTTGTGATCCACAAACGAGTTGAGGACACGAGCCGCCTTTCTAGCGTGCGGCTATTTTAAAAGTTGATGGGATCTAGTTCTTCCGATCTTCCGTCTGATCTAAACACGTTAGCGGGATTCGTTCCTGTGAATCAATCTCTCTCACTTTTTGTAAACTATCTGATTATTTGTAACCTCAATATGCAAATTAAATCGGTCTGTGAATTATAATATACTGGTGCAGATCAAAGATACCAAGTTCTAAGTTAATTTTTAGCATGTAATGTCTTCTGATAATCAACAGGAGCTTAATGTCTTGTGACAGTTGAGATGATTTTTTTAAAACTCTTGTTTCACACATTTTCACAAAAAATTCTCAACGCTTAGAAACTAATTGCTATTTTTAATTCTTCTTTCCTGATAGGCCAGTGTCGTAACTTTGATCATTAGTTTATGTTGGTGTATAATATGTAATTACTTTGTAAATGTTTATTTAAAACACTCCATAGACAGGATGTTACATTATGTTGCTTGACAACGTAAAATTTTTCATTTCACATGTACTAAAATTAAAACATGCTCCTAAAATTATTTATTGCAGTCATAGTTTGTGCCGTGATTTGAAAATTACTTCAAATGGCTTTGGGGCAGTGGTAAAGCCAGACAAGCTTTCAATGGAAGGTTTAGTACTGCCTGGGGGCAGTTGGACATAAAACGCCTGCATTAAAGAAGTAAAGAAGAGGAACATCGTGTTGCGTGCAAGAGCCTCCCCAGGGCAGAGGCGTTTGCCTATTCCAAAAGGGATGAAAATCTCGTCTTTGATCAGCATGCCATCATCATCAATAAAACGTGAAGGACGAAAACTTTGTGGATCACCCCAGTGTTCCTTGTCGTGAAGAACACACCAAAGGCTTGGAAGTGCAACTGTGTCCTGTAAGGATTTAGTACAAAAAGTAATTAGCAAACAAATATTTTTGCTACACGACAATAAAATATTATAAGTTTATTTATTGAAAATAAAAAACTGTAAAATATTTTTGGAGGAGAAGTACAATCGTAATTATTTATGTCAGCGGCGCACTCAAGAAGGGGGGTAATGGGGATCCAGCCCCCCCCCCCCCGTAGGGCGGTGACACATCATCACAACAAATGCTGCCTTTACAGATTTTGTATTGTCCGAATAATATTTCTCTACTAGACAGCTAGTGTTTGACAGGGGAAAGGGGTATCCGTTCCAATCAGAGGCTTTAAATTCTGATGAAATCACAGCAGAGTTGACCATACTTATTAGAAACAAATGAAATTAAACCGCAAAGCAACTAAAAACTGAAGTGCGCGATTCTGTGTCGTCGACAGTTGTATGCTCTTATAGCTATTTTTTCTTGCTAGATTTAGATTTATTTAGACAAAAAATAGTAAAAACTGTATGGGACGTAGGGGGGAGAAGATTATCTGCTACTGTTGTGATTAATGTGACAACGACCAGACGACCACGTGACTGCCACCCGTGTAAGTAGCAACATTGTTCTACCCCAACTCCAGATGTCAAGTAGACAGAAATATTATTCGGACAATATAACAACATACAATAGCAATTCAATATCACCCTTGTTAACGTTATAAATATTAACAGTAAGTCAACAAATAAAAATAAAATTTTAATTGAGCATAAATTAAAAATTATTTTCAAGAAAACGTCAAGTCGGATGAATACTATAACTGTAGCCTCTTAAAAATCCTGGTTTTGCCTCTGATGTCTGTTTATGCAATTATAGTATTAAAGTTAACGTTAACAACGAAAAAATTTCATCAAAATGTATTTGTTGCATGATTTACATTCTGTCCCCCCTGTTCACACTGTGTAATGACGAGTAGTGTTTTATACATCCATGTATAACTTATGTACGAAAATGTGTATATATGCACATAAATATATACTCGTTCATGTATACATAATAGACGGGGAAAGAGAGAGCGAGAGAGAGATAATATAAACAGATACCGTGTAAAAGGAAGTTTAGTGTACTACTACGACAACAAAGAGCTAAATAGACTATTGGCTATAAAAGAAACAAACAAAAAGGAAAGTGGTTGCGGACCTGGAATAAAGAAATAATAGTCCAATAATGGAGAAGAAAAATGCTCATTTAAGGTACGTATTGACCAGAAATACTAAAACCCACTTAGAATGTGAAAAACTATAGGTACGAAGGTGTGAACTAATCTGATGTGGAGAATAGCAAGAAAAACAAGAGAAGACAAAGAAGAAAAAATCGTTAAATCAATATTGAAAGACAATTGAGGTTTATAGAGAACGAGCCACAACATAATCAGTGAATAAGATAGACAAACTAATCTAGCATAATATCAACAGACGTGTTTGTGTGTTAGATAATATTGAACACGTTTGAAACGCAGAAGAAGAAATAGTACACGGATATCAATTCATTTTGTGAGTAAGCAAATTTTTCATTGACAAAGGCATTTGACCTGATTAAGGATTTCACAATTCCGCAGCTCTCGGCAATAGACACGGGCTGCTCAGTGCATCACTACGCAATTCAATAAACTGAGCCAGTGTATTTTGTCATCTCTGGAAACACCATAAGGTTCACTATTAAAGTATATTTTGTTCTCTCTTTCAGGCGGCAGTGTGGTGTACTAAATTCATTTCATTTGGGTTTTGTTCGAAAGCATCCTTAAGCAACAATCTGAACAAATTGGGGCTTTGCTCAACCTACTGACGTCATTAATATCCAAGATGCATTAAATGGCACCAAGAATTAAAATTATTCTCTGGAACGCAAACGGTTTAATCCAACATCGAAGAGAGCTCGTAACTATTCTCAAAGAAAAATATATAGATATTATGCTAATATCCGAAACTCACTTCACTGAAAAATCCTACTTAAAGATACCGGGATATGATATATATAATACCAAGCACCCGGACGGTACAGCGCATGGAGGAACTGCTATAATAATTCGAAACGCAATCAAACATTACGAAATGAACGAATATAAAACTGAAGAAATACAAGCAACATCTGTAATGGTGACAGAAGGTCAAGCTTTACTGACGATAACATCTGTATACTGCCCGCCCAAACATAGAATAACAGAACAAAAATTTGAAGACTTCATAAATACCCTTGGATCAAGATTCATAGCTGGAGGCGATTTCAATGCGAAAAACCAGCATTGGGGCTCAAGACTCAACACACTACGAGGAAAAAATCTTCTTAAAGTATCAAACAGGCTTAATGTCTCTACTATATCAACTGGTGAACCTACGTACTGGCCCGCTGACGTCAATAAGCTTCCTGACCTCCTGGACTTCTACTTAGCAAAAGGTGTGCATCTTGGTACAGTAGAAGTAAAATCTTGCTACGACCTTTCTTCAGACCACACACCAGTAGAAATGACCATCAGTTCAAATATATCTGAAAGAAACTATCCTCTAAAACTAACAAGTA
This sequence comes from Gryllus longicercus, assembly GCA_038098605.1. NCBI lineage: Eukaryota > Metazoa > Arthropoda > Insecta > Orthoptera > Gryllidae > Gryllus > Gryllus longicercus. The sequence continues at coordinate 1,362,641 of JAZDUA010000176.1, read as the reverse complement.
ACAAGACAAACTGGAACAAGTACCGCGATTACGTAAACAATAAACTATCTGCAAACGCACTGCTAACAACTGACGAATACATCGAAGACGCAATACAGCACCTATCTGATACATTACAAGACGCTGCCTGGGCCGCAACACCAAGAGAAACAATAAATAAATCGTCAACGTGTCCCGCAGAAATAAGACAAAAAGTGGTTGAAAAACGTCGTCTCCGACGAATATTCATGACGACACGACAACCAGATGACAAAAGGAAATATAACACAGCAGCCAGACAACTAACACGACAAATTAAGGAATACGAAAACAAATCTTTCTCTAACTACATTCAATCACTATCACCTACTGCTGAAACTAATTATTCGCTTTGGAAAGCAACCAGAAAACTAAAGCGACCCCAACAGCACATCTCACCAATTCGAAAAGAAGATGGCACGTGGGCAAGAAGCGCAGAAGAAAAGGTCGAATGCTTAGCAAAACACTTTGCTTCAGTTTTCAAACCAGCAGAAAATGTAAGTACTATTGAAAATAAAGTACTAGAATATTTGGACGTGCCTTTACAGTTATCTCTGCCCATAGAGCATTTCAACTCACGAGAAGTCGAACAAACTATCAAAAAACACACGCATCCCGCAAAGAGTCCAGGGTTTGACCTTATTACTGGCAAGATGTTGCAGGAAATGCCAAGTAAAGGATATGAACTGGTAACAAGCATATTCAACGCGATACTTCGTAGTAGCCATTATCCTTGTCAATGGAAATACGCTCAAATAATTGCGATCGTGAAACCAGGAAAGACTGCCACGGACGTTAAATCGTACCGACCTATTAGCCTGCTACCAGTCCTATCAAAAGTATTTGAAAAACTTCTCTTACAGCGCCTCAAGCCTATAATTAAAGAAGTGATTCCTGACTTTCAATTCGGATTTCGAGAGGGACACTCAACAATAGAACAGACCCATCGTATTGTAAACACAATTTCTCAAAGCCTGGAAAAAAAGCTATATTGTTCTGCAGCATTCCTAGATATACAGCAAGCATTCGACAAGGTATGGTATGATGGAATTCTATTTAAAATAAAAAAACTTCTCCCGCACTCCTACTATTTACTTCTCAAATCATATCTTTGCGATCGCCTATTTCAAGTAAAATATCAGGACGCTCTATCGGAATTCCAACCTATTTCTGCAGGAGTGCCACAAGGAAGTATTCTTGGACCTTTTTTATATCTTATATCAACTTCAGACTTACCAACTACCGAAAGAACTACAATAGCCACCTTTGCAGACGACACAGCTATTCTTTCTACAAATGAAGACCCCTCCTGCGCATCACAACATCTTCAAGAACATCTAAACAAAATCGAAGATTGGAGTCATCGTTGGCGAGTCACCATAAATGAAACAAAATCACAACATATAACATTTTCACTGAGAAAAGAAAACTGCCCAAAAGTAAAACTAAACAATACAGAACTCCACGAAGCTGATACAATCAAATATCTTGGACTGCATTTAGATAGACGCCTGACTTGGAAAACCCACATCAAAACTAAGAGAAAAGAAGCGCAACTTAAAGTCCTCAAATTGTCATGGCTAATAAACAGACAATCAAAGCTGTCCTTGCATAACAAAATACAGATTTATAAAACTATAATCAAACCAACATGGACCTATGGTATTGAATTGTGGGGCTCTTCCAGTAAATCGAATCTAGAAATTCTAAAAAGATTCGAAGCTAAAACGCTAAGAACACTATGCAACGCACCATGGTACGTGACAAACAAGACGATATACAGAGACCTCAACATCGTCCCGCTGGAGGAAGTAATCGCCACGAAGAGCCTAGCATACCAAAGAAGATTGAACAACCACCCAAATCACCTCTCAACAAACCTTCTAGATAACAGTGAGCATGTGTATAGACTGAGGAGAGAGAATATTTTAGATCTGCCATACCGATTTTGTAAATGAAATTTTTCAATGTCATAAAACGTTCACGTCAGAAATGTATCTATTGCCACCATTTACTTATTGTTCCGATAGGAACAGATTGTAAATTATGCAGAAAATAAAATAAAAAAAAAAAAAAAAAAAAAAAATTTGGGTTTTGAAAGTGTCTCTGTTTTTACTATGTATCTCATCCAAATCCAGCACTGGTTAGGAACAGCTCTTAACTGAGCTTCGCAGACTTCATACTGTGCAAAAGCAATGCATTTTGCAATCCACTTTCTTTCTCTTAAAATGCATAGTCAGAGCAGATTGAAAACTCAAGCTGGACAATATATCGCAACCAATAGATCCTATTTTGAGTAATTAAATTGTCAAAACTCTTACGACGTTGACTTTCATATCGCCTAAGATCGGGAACTTAAGGATCGCATGGGTAGAAATCAATTTCCAAGTATTTCAACAGACAAACCCAAAAATAAGATGGGACCCTCTTATCGTGGCCATTTGAATGAGTTAAAACAATTCTGTTCAAGAGAGAATTCTAAAATTGAAGACAATAAATTTAAAGCAAACGTTGTTATTCTTCTTTTTGTTGTTATTATTATTATTATTATTATTATTATTATTATTATTATTACTATTATTACAGTTATTATTTTTATTATTATTAGCCCAGTTGCTCTAATCCCTTGAGCAACCGAGACACTCAAGTCACAAAATAGCCTTTAAGACATCAGAGCCCTTGTGACCATTACAATTGATCCCGATTACAGTTGCAAGCTTAACAATATCATATGAATATGTTTCCTATTTTGCAATTGCCAACACACAGTTGCGAAAGTGTAATAGAATATAAAGTGCAATTTTGCAATAAATCCATGGTTGATAATTACATTTAATACAAGAATCATTAAAACAAATGAAGTGTCATTCAGATATAATTAAAAGAGTATGTGCACAAATGTGAATGAATACTTTCTATTAATATGAATTATACTTTGCCTTTGGAATGTAGTAACCATTCAAGGTAGTGTCCTGTAAAGCTCGGTGAGGAACTGTCAAAGGAGCAATGGTATTGCATCGTTGAATTTCCATTAGAACGGCGTCTACATACGGCAACCTACAAAAGTATATATTGATTACCTGTTCTGGTATTTTTTCTTTGAATTATTGTTCCTTATAAATCTAGGATATACTTACATCTGCCGGTCTTGCAAGGTCGGTCTTCTATGATTACCAATCACAGAATCAATGATGGAATGCACTTTTTCTTGAGTCTCAGGATACAGAACCATGTATAACATAGCAAACCCCAGTGTGTTACCAACTGATTCTGATCCAGCAGAAAATAAGTCTGAACAAACTGTTATCAGGTTTTCTCCTAAAACGAAAAGCTTTTATGAAATATGACAATTAAAATTTAACCTCCATATCAGATGGATCGTGGAGTTAAGCTAATAAAATTTTGCAGCTTTTTATCAAAAACATACCATCTACAAAACATCACTCAAAATATTTCTAAACCGGTGTCTTGGGCCCATATTTACAAATCCCCTGGCAGTATGCACCTTGCGCGATTAATGAAAGTTACTATAAATAATAATACGATTTCTCAAATTGGAAAGAGGCAGTTGTAGTGCCGATTCACTAGGGAGGTGGCCGGATTGTTAACAATTACAGGCCTATGAGTTTGACATCAGTCGTATGCAAGCGGATAGAACACATAATTGCGGATTGTAAGTAAGCATTATTTATTTTGCCTTAATGTTAGAATGTCTGCACGTTCAATAAAATGGTATATTCAACTTGGTACTCAGTGGAACATTATAATCAGAAAGAATACGACAGTAGGTGTTGTATATATGGTTCTTAAGATAGACATTTCTTAATGACACCAGGTTTACATATATAGTTTGAATATATTTCATACGCCCAACACAGTGACACGATGCTCAAATGTTGAATGATGTATTTGCTTAAAAAAATTAAATTCGTACGTACGTTTCTATGTGTCCCTACGTGTTCCCGATTAAAATATTTAAATGATAAAAGGCGAGTTGTAACCATATTTTATGCATTCCTGAGGCCTTCGGTTGTGTATGTTTGTTTTATATTCTTTTTACTTTCCCGTCTACATTCGTATACATGGAGTAGTGTAGGAAAAGGTATGTACTGCTGCGCGAAAAAACAGCGGATTTTCGGCAGAAAAAAATCACTGCCGGGTCCTGGTAACGAAAAGTACATAAAACCGTTTGCTAAGTTAAGAAAACAAATCCTCTAACACGTGGTGGTGTAGCCAGAATCTATGTTTTGTGGTTCCTTGATACCGATAAACCAATTGAGAGCAAATCGTCTGTCCGTCTGTGAAAACCCCTAGCGAATGCGTACGAGTTTTCCAAAGTGAATTTTCCCGGTCGATCTGGCTCCACTTTTAAAAAAAGTCTTCAAAATTTGGGAGTACTTTACATTAAGGCCCTCGGACATTTTCAACATTTTCTCAAAAACGGCTCCTAATTTTTTCTTTAAATTCTTGTAAGAATAGTGTACAATAGGTCAGATTTTCACAGTTAACTCTGAATTTTCGAAATTTGCACAATTTTGTTTTTGTGGAGTTTTCCTACAACTACAAAATTGAAGATAGAGATTTCTCCTTCAAATAAAATTTGTTTTCCATAGTTCTTTCATTAAGGTCATGCGTATTGTTGGAAAATGTAAGTAGTTTTCGCGTACTATTGCGGGAAATATGTGGAATTTTAAAACAACAAAAACAAGATTTTCTCAAAAACAGCTCCAATTTGTTTCTTTAAACTTTGATTAGGGTTAATACTGAATGTACTTTATGAGATGACATAAACGCCATATTGCATTCACTGTACACGTAAGCCTCCGTAGCTCTATTTCAAGACTACTTGGCTGTCCGGTGACGCCGCGTCGTTGGCTGAGAGGCCGACGCTTCGCCTACCATGTCGCAGGCTTTCTCAGCGTAGTGACACAGCGATGCTACGTCTCCGGTGTTACATACTATCCGGCATGGATGCTCGGGTGGTACCTTTCAAACCAACGAAGCTCCGGCAACGCTAAAATAATTAGCTCGACACGTCCTCACAAGACAAAGAAGACAAGCACTCTCCTCTGATATTTTGAGAGCGTAGTGCAGTACAAAAGCCGATTTGGTTATTATGGTCCAATGCGAACCCACAGCAGCCCCTTACACATAGCTACATGCGTGCGAACTGCATGCTACACTACACAAACCTACGGCTAAGCCGAAAAAATGCTCGGGTGGGGCAGGTGCGCCGTCATTGGCGGAGGGGTCCCTCTGATTCGCTCGCGGTGTGGGCCAATCCGTACCTCGCATCAGACGTCCGCGTGGTCGAACGGCATTAAGGCTAAATGCACCGAAAAATACTTGTAGGAAAATTCAATAGATCGCAGCACTATCAGGGGAATTTACTTCACTGATTACGTCTGAACCAATGGTCCGATTTTTGATCTGTAAACGGCATTTGACGCCTTTTTAAAATAGAATTCACGCTACGATGACATTTTTCCAAAAATCTAGCAAAACCGCTAATTTGAAATTAGTTCTCCAACTTCCGAGAACAAATTAAAAAATGTGGGCTTATAGCGCGATGGCGACATGCTTCCTGAATCCAACACCGTGACAATCATACAAATCGGACGAATAGAAGCGTCGTAAAGAGAAATTTACGAAAACACCTCCCTCCCCCTTCCCCTTCTGCGCCGTTGCGCCATCCGCCCGACTGTTGTGGGCCCTCTGTCGGCGCGGCGACACGGCCAGGCCAGGCGGCGTGGGCCAGCCTCGGCGGAGCAGGAGGACTTGAGGGATTCGCAAGCCAGACAGTCGGTTTATGCGTTCGTCACTTTGCATCTCAATCTTTTTTTCCACATATATCAAACTAGAGATGCTATACTACTATCTTTTTCACATAGTTCCGTCTTCCTTCGAATACTATCTTAAAATTGTTTGAGGCATTACTCAAAATATCGTGTCTGATTTGGAACTGTTTTTTAAAAAAAACGAACTAATTGTGTAAATATCACCATTATTCCATCTCCCCACATCTTATTTTAGATACATTTTACTTCTAAGGTCATCTGTTATAACTCCACCTTGCTCTAAGATCTTCCGTTGTCAAATACCGGAAAAACTGAGTGGAGTATACGCATGAGCTCTTTTATCCACTCGACTTTTGATCTTAAAATGACGTTTATCTGCTTTAAAGAGTTCATCTGGTGAATCTCTTTTCCCAAGTAAAATAGCCGAATCTAATTTTAAAAATGTTTTCGTACTTTCGGACAAATTTTAAAAAATGCATGATCTTGGCTGTCCGGGTGACATCGCGTCGAAGGATGTTTTGCCGTCGTTTTGACCATCTTGTTGTGGTCTTCCTCGGGGCCTCATACCAGCCCTGAGGAAGACCACGACAAGATGGTCGAAACGTCGGCAACACAATCTTCGACGCGGCGTCACCCGGACAGCCAAGATCATGCTCAGGACTGCCGCGGAAGCCTAAGACTTCAAATTTAAAAAAAGGTGGTAAAATAGCGGGCTGGCGAGCTGCATCCTGACTCCAACGCATCGAAATAAGATAGTATGAATCATGTCTTATCCCAGTTTACTTGGTAAGTTATTTTGATATAAACTTAATATGTTATATTTGTATAATTTTGAAAGGAATAAATAATTCCTGGTGAGTCGTTTCATACAGACTACGTAAATGAATAAAGGGTAATGATGCAATTGGATAACTCCTAGATGTTTGCTTGCATTTGGAGCGTGTTTTCCCTTACATTTTCTTTGTTTTATAAAAAGTGGATTTTCTAGAAAAAAGTTATCTGTAGAAATTGCAGTATGCAAAACCAGTTAACGTGACTTTTTCGTGACATATCGACCACAATGATATAAATAATATGGAACATTCAAACGAGTTTAAAAACGAAGGAAATCTTTTTCTGTGAGAATGATCTTTACGCTAACGCTTACGCGACGTAATGTAATCTACACAACGTTTCAGAGGAGATAGAAAATGAGGTTTCTTTCAATGTGAATTGTTTTTGAAAATCTTAAGAAAGTATATGCTTACATCAACAACATTTTTAAAATCATTGTTTGTTTTTTTTTGTTTTGTTTTTCTTCTGAGGGATGACTTTTGCAGATTGACTGAATCACACGGTATTCATGCAATTGTGTTGTTATTTGCAGAATCTCGGCTGTCCCCTTTCTTTGATAATGGAGTAATTATAGTGCGTTGCAAATCTGTTGGTCACTCATTTCTTTTCCAGATCACATTGCATAATTGTGTTAGTTTCGCCAAGATTTCTTCCCCTGTATCTTTGAATAGTTCGATTGGAATATTATCTACAGCCGAGGACTTCCCATTTTTCAGTTGTTTTGTCGCCCAATTCATTTCTTCGATCTCAGGTTCTTATTCGTAATCATCTATATTTATCCACTACTCTATTTGTAAGTCCTTATCATATAACTTCTTCGTGTATTCTTCCCATATTTTTTGTGATCTCTTCTTTTGTTGTATTTATATTGTCGTTCTCGTTCTTAACATTCGCCATTGTTGGTTTACGCTCCGTGGTCATATTTCGGATGACCTGAAAAATTTATTAAGATCTCCATTTGTTGTTATGTTCTTCCACTTCTTCGCTTTTTTTCTTGAATAAACTTTTCTTTATCTTGCCTTGGTCTGGGCTGGAATCCCCGTAGAGTTTTCTGACTTTCGTCTGGTCATTTGCTTTCTTTGCAGAGAAATATAATGTTTGAAAAGAAAGAAATATAAGGACTCCGTTGTACATAATAATAATAATAATAATAATAATAATAATAATAATAATAATAATAGGCACGCGTTTGGAGAAAAAACCAAAGTATGTACACTATAGTATTGCTTATATAATACATCGAATCTTCACTTCGATGTCTGTGTTTCCAAGATTTTGTGAAACTTCTTTATATTTCACGGAAAAAATCTTGAATTTTCTCTGAGGGTCTAATTCAGCCTGTCGATTGTGAAAACTATTGAGGAGGTTGTTGCTCCGAATGCATCGGCGGTTGGTCTTTCATCGCCACCTGCCGCAAAGGATTAGGTCAGGGACTAGGGCACGAACGAGCCTGGACTCGCGTAAAGTGGCCGTGGGGGAGGGGGCCCGGGATTTCAAGTCCGATATGGCACTGGGACAGTGGTTCGCAAATAGACAACGTGGAGAATGCTCACACCAAGTTCACTGATCGGCTCGCTTACTCGGTTCTTTTTCTCCGCTTTATACTTCCTGCTCCACGTCCACGTGTCTACTGCGTGTCTGTTCATCCCCAAGCCACCTCATTCTTTTAGTTGGGAGCTGACTCGATTGCGATACTGAGGAAGTTCTTGGAAGCTTCCCCCCCCGCCTAATTTGCAACTACAAGCTGTCCCAAATACATTACGCCAAGTATCCATAGGCAAGAATTAAAGCATCATACGAGAATAAGGAAAACAAATAAGCAATAAGTGGATGTTATCAATGTAGATTTTTTTATCTTCACAATATGGCCTTTTCTTACCGGGAGTACTAAAGGCTGCCCCGCCGGCTTCAAATCCTTCTTTTTTAATTGATGTCACAGTTCGAACAGATACTTTAGTGTAGTTTACTACCCGAAAATTGCTGTAATGCAGCGTGTGTTGAAGAACGCCCGAATTCTTTTCTTTGTCACATTTCTTAATAACGAGACGTATATTTTCCATAGCTGTGTATTGTTTGGCCTTTTCTACGAACAGAAGCCATACCGTTCCACCAAAAGTCACAAACCAAATTAAAATTAATACGCTATACACTTGTGTTACGAACAAGAAGCAATCAACATGTCACTCATTGAGTTCATGTCTTCTCAGAACAAGAAACATTCTATATTAGATGAAGTGATATTGAACCTCATACAATGTTGTCAAAACAGATATACTATTTCCTCGACTGCTCGCGTAGGCGGAAAATTGCAAAACACGTCAATATGCTGAATACTTACACTGTAGGTCTTCGGCGAATTCTTTAGTTCTACCTCGTATGTACGACAGGTGACAGTAATATTTAAATATGTGGTTTCGTAAAGTTTTGGAAACATATTTATTTGTGCAATGTAATTGAATTTCCCTCACTATTCAAGAGAGATTGTTGTCAAATTGCCGCCTTGCGAAAGATGAGGCGTCAAAAATCGTTACACTAGTGTGAACACTTTTCAGGTTTTCAACGTCAAAAGTAATTTGTTGAGACCGCAAAGTGTGAAAGTGGCTTTTAGATTGTACTATCTCAGGTACTAAAAACTTCGATTTATAGAGGAGTATACTGCCCTATAATTCATGTACAAAATGGCCAATGAATTGAGTGTTTGTAATCATTTCTTTCAATAATATTTTAGATCCTCCAATAATCACTACGAAAATCAGAATTCCAACGTTTCTTTTCCATCAGAATCGCTTACAACACTACCAACAAAAAAATCGCTGCCATCATCTCGAAGAACGAAAAGGAGATTGTTGCCTTCTAATCTCATGATTTGAAAAATGGAAAACAAGAGACGGTGAGTGATCCATCAAAAACAAAATTCGAAAACTGCAGAACTCGTCAGTGCAATAAGTCGCAGAGACAACCACTCATTTTTCATAATTTATTTTTTCATGTTACAAACATAAGATGTACAAACTTTTAGAATTTCGTTGGTCAGTCACAAAAGCTTTGTGTTCTCTCTCTTGTATCTGCCTGTTAGTCTGTACAACAGAGATTGTGAAAGTATTGCATGTCTGTCCTACCGACTCCGATCTCACAGGTCTACCCTTGATTTCGGTACTTTTGAATAAATGTATTGAAAAAATAATAATTATTATAATAATAATTACACTGTAGATAACTGCGGCTACATGCATAAAAAGTACCAAGAAATTCAAAATTATAATTTACTTTTAGTTTACGAGATAAAACTTTCCCCAATGTTACCAGTAATTGTACCTCGCGGCATGAAAATTCGTCACCCTCTCATCGTTTCGCCTCTCTCCCTAAAGCGTTGGCGTGGGAGACGCCAGAAGTGTGCAGGATCTGCGGTCGCTTCCGATGACATACGAGGGTCTATGTTATTGCCTTCCGCTTACGGAGTTAGGAGAGGTGTCACAGCAGGAGCGGATCCAGCCAATTATTTTTCGGGATGTGGAGGTATATTTTTGTATACATATATTTTTGTAAATAATAAATGAATTTATTATTATATTGTATATTATTTAGAGATTCACCAAATGAACCCTTTAAAGCAGGTACGCGTCGTTTTCAGATCAAAAATAGAGTTGTAGGATAAAAGAGCTCGTGATCCGTTCATTTTTTCGGTATTTGACAACGGAAGATCTTAGAGCAAGGTTGTGTGATAACAGAAAACCTTAGAAGTAAAATATATCTAAAATAAGATGTGAGGAGATGGAATAATGCTGATATTTGAGTGCTATACTCCGCTCAATTTTTTCAGTATTTGACAACGGAAGACCTTAGAGCAAGGTTGTGTGATAACAGAAGACCTTAGAAGTAAAATGTATCTTAAATAAGATGTGAGGAGATGAAATAATGCTGATATTTACACAATGAGTTCTTTTTTTTAAAAAAAAAAAATAGTTCCAAATCGGAATCGATGTTTTGAGTAATGCCTCAAACAATTTTAAGATGGCATTCGAAGGAAGACAGAAATATGTGAAAAAGATAGTTATGTACTACTATTACAGACCGTTTACCTCGGTCTATAATAGTAGTATAAAATCTCTAGTTTGATATCCGTGGAAAAATAGATTGAGATGCAAAGTGACGAACGCATAAACCGAGTGTGTGGCTTGCGTGTCCCGCAAGTCTCGCCTCCTCCGTCGAGGCTGGCCGCATGCCGCCGGGCCTGGCCGCGCTGCCGCGCTGACAGAGGGCCCACAACAAACGGGTGGGTGACGCAACAGCGCAGAAGGGGAAGGGGGGCGAGGTGTTTTCGTAAATTTCTCTTTACGACGCTCCTATTCGTCCGATTTGCATGATTGTCACGGCGTTGGATTCAGGAAGCATGTCGCCATCGCGCTATAAGCCCACATTTTTTAATTTGTTCTCGAAAGTTGGAGAACTAATTTCAAATTCGCGTTTTTGCTAGATTTTTGGAAAAAAGCCATCGTAGCGTAAATTCTATTTTAAAAAGGCGTCAAATGCCGTTTACAGATCGAAAATCGGACCATTGGTTCAGACGTTATCAGTGAAGTAAATTTTACTTATTTTGGTGCTGCCACGTGGTGGCCACAAATTGTACTAGTGTCGGTACATTTAGCCGACGTTATGAGTAGCTGCGTTATGAATTTCAACTCTGAAATTTGACTTAAAATGTGTTTAAAAAAATCGTGAAATGCACGTGATTACTGCTTTATTGGTACCCGTTTTTTAATTGTTTATAGTTGAGTACAAAATTAATTATTTTGTTGTAGTATTAGTACATATATAGTATAAAAATATAGACTAGTTTATTTTGAATTTCTACGAAGGGGAGGGCAATGGCGGACAATTCTGTTTTCAACCGCTCGCAATTTTTTGTGTTTGTAGACTAATATCTCAGTTGCGGGAGTAGATAAAATTTTTAAATTATTACATGTAAAAGTTCACTATGATGTTAATCTGCATTATTGATTTCAACTTTGAAATTTTATTCAAAATATGCTTTAAAAAATCGGAAAATATGCGTGAAAAGTGCTTCATTGGCACCCGGTTTTTTATTTGTTTATAGTTGAGTACAACATTTTTAATTGTTGTAGAAAATTAGTACATAATTAGAAGATAATGTTAGGCTAGTTGATTTTGAATTTATGAGAAGTGGGGGTGCTAACTTAACGTCAAGCTAGCACCCCCACTTTTGGATGTGGCTTTTTTATTGTTTATAGTTGAGTACAAAATTTTTAATTGTGGTAGCAAATTAGTACATAATTAGTACAAAATTGTAGGCTAGTTAATTTCGAATTTGAACAAGTGTGGGTTGCAGCTTGACGTTGGTCCTTCTATTGCCGCCCAAGTACATTGTTTTTGAAATTGCCTCAATTTTTCGTTTTCCTAATAGTAGAATCAGAATATTACTTTATGAATATTATAGAAGGGTTAAACGTCGTCGTATAGGGAGTTGAAAATTGTCTCAAAAACGCCTATTTTTTATGCAAAATTACACGAAAAGTACTCAAATTGTCGAAACATTATACGTGACCGTACTTCAAAATCTATCTTTAATATATTTAGTCGTAGGAAGTCGCCGAAAAAATTTTTAACTTTTGCAATTTTCGAACTTGCGAATTTGCGGGACTTTTAACGGCCATGAGACCAGCACCATTCTCTTAAACGTTCTTTTAACAACAAAACATTCTCTTAAACGTCGCGTATCTAACAACAAAACTTGGTAATCAAGATAACCCAGTAGTGAAAAATGCCAAAAAATTAAATTTTTGGTTTATGTCTTAAAAAAGTTTGATCTTTTATGAACAATTTAATGAATATATTATGAGAGAAAATTAATTTTTAGGGCACGAAAAAAATATTTTATGTTGGATTGCATTGGGTTAGTCTTGTAATGCCACGCCCATAATGTGTAGTTTTATTCTACGCCAAGTAACAAGGACACGTACTTTTGACTAGTTTTCTGGTCAAGAATAACATCACAAAGATTATTTGCCTCCTGCTATCATTGATGTAATAAAATCCATTTATAGGGACCTAAGTCAGCAGCATCTTTTGAGAAAATGTCTTCATGGGAGGACTATTGTCTGAAACTACTGAAAATCAAATAATATTGACAGATATTTTTTTATTAATTCGATTTGCTTAAAAAATGCAAGGTTGTATAGGTAGGACAAGTAATTGAAGTAACTGGCAGTACTACTTACAATGTGAAAGTAATGCAGAGGTACGGTGAGAAATGGGTTGTTTTTCCAAACGAGGATGATATTAGTGAAGTTGAAAACGATATTAATGTCAAACTTCCCCAGCAATACACATTAGGAATACCGCACAACACGATTTGCACACAGTGCACATTTCAAAACTTTTGCTATGAATTTCAACTTTTGTAAGGAGAAGATTCTGTATTCTTCTCTTTTTCGATTGAATATTTCCCAGTTGGCAAATGCTTTATTACAATAATTGTGTAGTTTGTCGTCTGTAAATAGAATATTTGATATTTATCTCAATATTAGAAAATTGGCAAAGACGTGCGGTATTTTGGCGTCGCGGCGATTGTACATCATGTTTAAGCATTTTGCAGAAACTCGACTAAAAAGAAGAAATGTTTGTTTTGTAATACAAATCGTCTTACAAGTATTAACAATGTAATTTACGTTCTTCGCATACGCCAGGAAGTGACTTTTGCGAGGAAGACGCAATATGGAGTACAGAGTCCTAGATACTCAGAATGAAATTTAAACGCATGTATCTCACAAAAGATTGTGATATTTTATTACAATCATTTCCTTCACACTTTCTATAAATTATAACAATTTGTCCCAAAGCAGAAGTAAGCGAAAATAGGAACTAAAAGCCTAGAAGAAAATAACAAGATATCTATATTATACAATTCAAGTAAGTTCATTTACATTTATAACTTAAAAATTTATTCACAAAATTGGAAATAGTCTTTACTTGAAAAAGAACACCTGACTCTACAAACTGAGATATTGAGATGGATATCTTGCAAAGTCGACGTGTACTGGTTGAACCAATATGGGCTTTCTGTATCACACTCGGGATGGCAGAAGACTGAAAGCAAACTGAACCCTACTTTCCAGTTCAGTTTTGATGGCTTAGGACGGTGTAATGAATGTCTGATTATGTTAATGTAAGGGGGTGGCTCTGTCTCACGATATGCGAAATCTAAGCGTCACGAGTGTAATTTGAGTTTTTGAAATTTTGGCCAGATTGTGGGCATCACAGTGCACCCTGGAGAAGAGGTAGCTACCGCCACAGACCTCGTAGATCCTTCGTAGTCTTTTACAGTACCGGCAGCAGACCCACTCTCGCTTCTGTCACCGTCACTTCCCAATGATATTATCGAATGTTCAACGTTTTCTTCTTGTGTTCACTTTTTTAATTCCCGCTAAGAGCTCCTTACCACATCATTTTTATTTCCTGCCAAGTGCATCCTTACCACATCCAAGTTGCCTGGTATGCAACGGCAGACACATTTCATTCGCACTGGTACTTCCGATGACAGGGATCTGCGCACTTCTCCAGCGACTTCGAGTGAGCCAAATGAACAGCAAAGCTGAACCATCTCTGTCAGAAAGCAAACAAATCCTCGCAAGCTGATTACTTCCGAGCAGGTCACATGACATATCACACTACTTGGCGAGAGAACTGTCATTCGCTTATACGCTGTCGGTACTGAAGGTTCCCTTCACGTGACGCCACTACAAAAGTGTAAGCAGCTCTTTCGAGTGGCGCGTCTGCTGGCAAAGCATTGGTTTAAATGAGGATATCCACACAAGCTGCGGACTCGCACTGCTGTGGCGAATTCCCGTCACTAGCAATACTGACGCGCGTCCGTGCCACCGCCAGCAGAACAGTTCTAAATGGCAGGCTTCTTCACTCTATATTGCGATTTATGCTATTCGACCCCTGACAGGTATCAGCGGTTGACGTTTTTATCCAATCAGGAGCTTGATGGAACTGTCAACCGCTGATACCTGCCGGGAGCAGAGTTGCGAAAATCGCAGTATAGCTCACACAGGCACGCCAATGAAACGATTTTTCCCCCCAGCTGTCTTTCGGCTGGCGGAATGCACATCGGGGTGACCCACGAATCCTTCCTCTCGCGAGGTCAGTGATGGTTACAAGTGGAAGCTTGACGAGAAGGCATGTGAAGGCATCTTTAGACGTTGAAGACAAATGGAAACTAGAACGAGATTGTGCCATTCTGACGCACTTTACTAATTACTTGCGTAATACGGACAGAATATTGTAAGGCTCCAAGAAACGGCGATTTTTCGACAGAAATGGTTCCTGAAATACAAAAAGTGGATAAATAAGTAGTAAATGACTTCCTCCAAATAACTTAGTTAACGAGAATACATGTTTTGTGGGTCATTGATACCGAAAAATTGGTTTACGGCACACAAAAAAAAAAAAAGTCTGTCCAAGAACTAACGACTAACACCGCAAGCGGTATTTTCACCAAAATTAGTATTACACCTATTACCGAACTTAAGGACCTTTTTTCATTTTGGAGCATACTTTAAATGAAGCCTGAACCTTTTCCAAAATTTCTCATAAACAGCTTAGTGTTCCTTCGTTTTTGCTTGGATAGTACCAAGTACTCTAACAAAAATAGCACAGGTCCAATTTTTGTGGAACTCAATGAATTTTCAAAAATTGCATAAAGGACAAACAATGTGAGAAAATGTGAACGGTCATAGCATCACTAGTTATGCTATTTGAAATAATTGTAAAGGTTGTCATTGCCAACAAAAGTATTGGCAATGACAACCTTTACAATTATTTCATGAAAGATGCCAACGATAACGCACCACAACACCTATATGCTATTTGATGTCAATACTATAATTTCTGATACATTTTAGCCTTTTAACATTCCAATCTTGCTCTACTATAATGCTGAAGTCATTATGCACTTAAGTAAATAACTAATTAAGTGACAAAACATTAGATTTGTTTTAATTTGAAATCTGTAGAGAGTAATGATAAAAACTATCCTTCCTATCGATATCTGAACACAGCAAAAGGACCTAAATATAGAATAAGGTGTTGGTTATAGTTGGTAAAATGTGTTAAGAAAATGAAAATCAATTATAAAAAACAGTTATTTTATTGGAATTTCCTTCCATAATAATGCATAATTGTGAAAAATAGGATACTATATATTTCACGATGTTAAAATAATATCAGGTAAAGTAAAAGGGACAATGACAATGAGTGAATAACTGATGAAAGGACTTCGTAATGCTGATATGGCTATAATAATTTTTCTGGATAGATTCCAATATTTCAAGACAGAATGTATCACTTCTTCCTGTGAACTCACAGTTTCCAAAAACATTAATTATTAAAATACCAATTCTGAACAGTTTTTATATGTTCTCACCTGTGAACTAAATCAACTGAACAATAGTGACTACAGAGCTGAAAATTAGATGGATATCAATGTTTTCATGATTGCAGATTATGAATTGAAGATTAAAATACGAAGGTAAATTCAACGTATCAATTTTTTTAAACTGAGTTTCCAAGCAAAATCATTCACATTGTGACAGTATTGTAACTACCGTGTAACAAATATTACAGCAAATCAGTGTTCATAACTTCAAAAATGTTCATTTTTATTACATTAAGTTAAAATGTTTTGTAAAACAAAGTTTTTACAAAAGAAATTGCAAAAAGCAGGTCAAGTAAATGCAAAGTTAGCAACCACATGCTAATGTAACATACAAAATAAAATTCAGTTCCTCTGAAAAGTACATTTTATTTGCACAGAAATTTGCAATGACCATATTCCATGAACTGAACTATTTCTCATATGTTTTCAAGTTCTGCAGGAATAGGAATCTTCCGAAGTGCTGCAAACTTTTTTAACGCTTCATACTTGACATGAAGGGCTTCCACCTCCTCACGCATCCGTGTATTTTCATCTTGCATAGCTTCCATATCACGAACTTCTTGAGTTTTCTCACTTTCCAATTCATCCTTTTGTTCAATTCGTTTAATTCGACAACTGAAACAAATAAGTTTGTAAATGTTCTCACAAACATGACAGCATTAAAGTTAACTTTCACAATATATATGAAGTCAATATTATTATTGGGGGCAAGATGAATAACATGAAGGGTATTCAATCTAGAACCTCAGTCCTAGCCAAGTAGTTATCAACATTTTGTTTGGAACAAAATTACTCTCAAAGCAAATTTTCTACTAATTACACATCCAATATGTCATCTTATATTGTTGCTACTTTTAATTCCTCATTTTCTTCCACTTATTGTTAAACTAGTGGTCTTACAATAGCACAAGTAAAATACTTTCTGGTATTTGATGATTGTCCAGCACTAAACGCTTAACAATCTCCGAAAGAAAGAAGAAAAAAAAAATCATACTTCGTACATCAATTCTTTTACGTTTTGTTTGATCAAAAGCGATTTTTAAATTTTTTAATTGTAAATGGATTATTGCTGTCAGCCATTTTAATTTTAAGCTGCATGCCATTTTTCACATTTGTAGATATTTACAGATTTGTAAATTACTCAGCGCTGAATTGTTGTGGTTTTCTCATTAAAATGCACGGCCTACTAATCAAAGTGCCACTTACCTATTTCATCTGTTTCTTTTTCAGGAAATAATTGCAACCAAATAAAGCATTAATGAACAAATTTTAATTCACATTGGGGAGAAGTAGTGACATGGCATAATCAAACTATTTTCCAGACAGTTTGATCTCAAATCTATCTTGCTTCAAAATAATAATACTTCATTATAAATAGTAAAATATAATATTATGTTTGTGTAATGAAGTAACAAATACCTAACATTTTTCAAAGTCACAAAATAACTTTGCAGTTTCCATTTAATGCAAGATTATTTGGTACATGTGCTGTCTGTATTTGTTTTCATGTTTGCTGTGATGAAATGGGAGTCGCCAATATTAGCATTCCAGTTTTTATTATTTTGTATTCACGTGTTTGTTGAGATGACATTTGAGTTTTTAATGGATTATTTGATACACAAAATTATGTTTTGTTAGTAAATATAAAGTAAATAAAAAATATTAAAATATTTAAATGTTTTGTGAGTTTTCTATATCCTAGTAGGTTTTCTTGAGCTGAGGAAAGTTAATTTTGAGAAGAAATTTTTTTAAAGCTAGAGAAACTTCAGAACATTATTGCTATGGTACAGAATCCTGTTGATTTGTCAACTGTCATTGAGAAAAATTGGTTCAGAGTTGCTAACCACATTATGACAAGACAAGCCCAATGGCTTGTCAAAAAAATGATCAATTCTAGTTTACAAGTGTGTTGTAGAAGATACTAATTAAAACACACAATGTGCTTTGCGAGAAGTGGTTAAATGTCCAAATTATGCTCACAATTGAGGAATAATTATGCAACATTAATATTTTTGACAGATCAACCTTCTGGAACCACTGTACATGCATGAATGTAGATCATGGGAGATTGAACATAAGGCTGTGGGAACTTATTACCAGGTTCTCATGGAATTTGCAAAAAGATGAGGATGAAAAGACCATAAAACATGGATTACATTTGTAATTCGAGTTGCTTTGGATATACTCTTAATGTCCATGATCCCTTCTCTCTTTTGAAAATTGTCTACAGTACAGATATTTTTAAATTACATTTGCAAGTATGTTTCCAAAGACTACTTCATTTTGTTTACTCTGAGAAGTAGACACTTTCTGACTTAGAAAGGGAGAAAATTATTGAATACTGGACGTGTTAAAAAATCACGAATTCAAATCTTGTACAACAAATCCCAAATGTAGGGCACTTAGGTAGTTCTAATAACTACTTTTATTCGAGAAAGCTGCAATGCTAATTTTTTTTTAAATCGTATGGTATTAATAGTCAATTTCTTTCATAGTTTTGTAACCGATGAAAAGGTAGGACCGTCATTGGGGCTCACCTAGCGGCGTAGCCTCTATTCTTGAGCGTTCGCCGCCGCTGTTTCATGCGTACGATCTCTTCCCGCGTGAGCCCACGCAGCTTCAACTGGCGATTTAAGTCGCGCACCGATATGGAAACCAACTCATCATCGCTGATGTCTAGCACAGGTCCAGGGGAAAGTGGAGCCTACAAGGCAAATACAGACAATATATTAAAGCACTGCAATCCCGAAATACTTCAAGCAAGACGGCCAATGTACCTGGTTTTTCTTGCTATCTTTTTTTCCGTCTGGCGGCATAGTTTCTTGCAACGAACGACTGAAGCTTGGCAAATCTTGCCTCCACCAGCAACAACTTTTGCTTCGTCATTCTCCTGCGTCTGCTTATGGAATGACATTGCACGCTATAGTGGCGCTCCACTTGGTTGTCGCTGAAGCTGCGATAGGCTCGTAGGAGGTTTTTGTCAAAGATCTTTTATACAAGATAAGTGTACAGTGTAATATTTACTATTTTATAAAATATTTCTTTTATACATTTTTGGATAAAACGTAGCCTTAAACGTCCACGTTTTATCGTAACATCATAAACATTTTCACAACGCTGGGCACACAATTCCCCCACTATCAAGAAAACTTGGTAGTGACGTCAGTGCTGGGTGTTTGCTATTGGTCGACCACGTCTGGCATGGAAGCTGCTCATGACGTGCGACTACAAAGAGTGTTGATCATGCACTATGGGCCGGTTTCACCAACAGCCGAGTAAAGTTGAGAGTAGTTACCCGAGAGTAACCATTTACTCTAAGATAGTAACTCTCGAGTAGAATATGAGCGTTTCACCATGCTTCTAGAGGGTTATTTTACTCTAGAGTACATACTCTCCGATTTACTCCGCAAATCAGCTAAACACACAATATTTGAGAGTGATTCAAGAGGCTGTGATCGAGAATGACGCTGGGAACCAATGCGGACCAACGCGAACCTTTAATTAATTCCTTATATTCTATATTTCATTTCAGTTTCGGAGTACTTGGCATTATAATCTGGTGTGGGGTTATGGTGGTTTGAGTTAGCATAGTTTATTTCCTAGTTTCTGTATCTTTATTTCTTAATAAATATTCATTCTTCTTCTCTGGAGTCGAGTTACTATTTTGTTAGCAATGCAGAAAAATCAAATTTGCAGTTCGTTTACCGATGGCGGTGCAAATTAATTTTCTATAACTAGGGAACGAAAATGTTTAGTTTTTCAAATGTTGCTGATCTCGTGTTTTTCTAAATTTTATTATTATTTCTATTATTAATAATACTTATTGAGTCACATATACAATTACAATCGTGTATGACGAGTCAATATGATGCCTTGGGTGGAGAGAGCGAAGTTATATTACTGTTCAGGAGCAAACAAGGGACCATCTCAGCATTTGCTCAAAGGACCAGGGAAACTGAACAAAACCTGATCGAGATGGGGTCATTGGCCTAGAAATACAATACTTGTTACAGTTAGATTAAGATATTACACAGTAGATAAATTATCTGCTAATAATTAACATTAATAATAATTATTGCATTAACAATAATAATTACATTAACAATAATAATTACATTAGCAATAATAATTACATTAATAATACATATCAATTATGTTTGCAACTACATCAAATTTTACAATTGTAGTACATTCTATATTTATAACTTGAAATGGTGAGGAGGCAAGTTTTGACCAGTTTTATTCTTCTTCTATTCTCCTTCTATTTCACAGGATCATTTTCAGCTTGAAACATTTCATATGAAACAGAAAGTCTAATGGAATCTATTATGGAGTCTATTATTATTATTATTATTATTATTATTTTACTTTTATTCACCTTTCAACTATTTGTAGTTAAAATGTTGGAAAGGGATTCTGGAACTCAAGAAAAGTGGGCAAATGATCTCCCCCATACGTCACATACAGTTTTTACTGAATAAAAAAATGAATATTTCTTAGTACTTGTAGTTCCTGTAGTTATTATTTTTCCTTTTGTTGTCGTATTCGGTACGTACTACCATTATTTCGTATCCACATGGGAGAAAAAGAACTTTAGAAGTTCTCTACAGTTTACAATGTATCTGATGAGGTTAAACAGCTGATTTGGTCAAACATAACCTCATGACAAATTCTCGATCGTCATAATTAAAACCAATCCATTCTCTCTCGCACCCTTTGTCTTCGCACTAGTGGATAATATTCCGAATCATTGCTGGAATCGTCTTCAAATCGTCGTAATCGTCGAACCGTAACAACACTTCGGAGGTACATGCACGTTGAAAACTGAATTTACTCCGTACTTTACCCGACGGATTTACGCGGTGTAAAGTTACTCTCGAATTTACTCTCGTGTAAGCGATTTACACTCGAGTACAGTGTTGGTGAAACGCTCCAAGAAGTTACTCTCGAGTAAACATGATTTACTCCAGAGTAAACTCTTACTCTTTGTTTGGTGAAACCGGCCCTAGGTGGTATATATCCACAGGTTTCTTGAGCCCCGGAATGTTTACCCTTATTCCTTTTCCAACATTAGTTGCATTAAGAATAAATTATAGCAATAAGAGTTGGGGACAAAATCTAGTGACGAGGAATGTTCGCTTCCGTGTATTACAAATAATCTTGCACGGAAAAATGAACTACAAATTCGACGTAAAATTCCTTTCATCAAAATAATCAAACTCCCCACTCCTCTCGAATCTAGGGAAGCGAGGGCTCAAGAAAACGTGCGCCCATAATACCGCTTTCTTTATACTCTTTGCCTGCGTAACCAGTAGTGCTATCTGTCGTTTTGCGGCAACAGCAACGACAAGGCAAGGCGAAAGCAAATGTGAAGGAAGAGTTTACTCGGAATTTCCTAGTTTAGCCGGATTCGCTTTGTGCACGTGAAGTAACATTATCAAAGGTGAAATTTTTGTCTAGCAGACATCTCAGCCTCAGTTTGAAATTCGTTTTATTTTTTTGAAACTGGTAAGTGTTGTAGACTGTTGTCTTTGTCTCTCGTTTTTCTTGTAGTTACGGATAAGTAGGCCTTACTGAATCACCACGTTTATGCCAAATGTTCAGTTACAAAATAATTACCGTGAACTTCATACATAAGCACAATACTCGATCATTTGATGCTCCCCCGGTGAAAAACTGCAACTATTTGTTTTTTTTTAGTTTGAGATGGCAATTTTTATGACAGAAAAGAGAGATATGACATTAAATTTTCCCATCTTTTTGTGGTGTTACAAATTGGTTCGAAAGTAGTGCGCTTGTTGTTTTAATGCTCTCGTTGTCTTGCATGTCTTTCTTGGAATTGGTTATGATTTGTCATTTATTTTTGTGTGCCTGACCTATATAACATTTTCAGGATTCGTAATCATGCCGTCTGACGCGAAAAAGAAAATGCAGCAGAAGAAGAAGGAAGCTGCAAAAGCCAAACAAAGTGGTAATAAGAACCAAGGCAAAGCCAAACCTGCTGAAAAGGAACCCAGTCCTAGTAATTCATCAGTGAATGGAGAAAATGGTGTGAATGAGATAAGTGCAGAAGGTAATATTTTGAGTGACTCAGGACTCTTGATTTTTATTCTTAATTGATGTTGCTGTAGTTCTTCATATGCAGTAAGTTGTATCATTATTAATATTGGGGTAGTAAGAAACTCTTCTCATCAAAGGACTTATCAGATTTCTCGAATATGTAATGCTTACATTTCTTCAATGATTAATGAAAACTAGAAAATTTAAGTCAATTCTTAAAAAAATCTGCTCATTTCTTGTAGATTGGCAATGTTTTTTGAGGATTCAAGAGGTGATTTCTTTATCTTGAGCAAATGTTTGAATACAATCATTTTTAAAACTGTTCCATTATTCTTACATTTTACCTGTATATTCTTGGTGTTTTTAATCATTGGGTGTTTTCCATTCTAAACGTTTCCCCCCAAAAATGTTGCTTCAGATAATCTGTAATCTAACTTAATAATTGCAATTATGATGTAAATGTTTTTTTTGTGTACAAATTTTATTTCCAAGAGTCATTCTTATTAATTGTTTGCAGAGGCATTGTGTTTAAAGCTGGAGGCTGATGCAAAGCTGAATGCAGAGGCTCGAGCATGCACAGGCAGCTTGGGTGTTCACCCTCGTAGCAGAGACATCAAAATCAGTAATATGTCCATTTCATTTCATGGGCATGAGTTGCTTCAAGACACTACTGTGGAGTTGAATTGTGGAAGGCGTTATGGATTGTTGGGCTTGAATGGAAGTGGTAAGATCTCAATATTTGTCATTTTGATTGTCTTCATATGCATATGAGGTATTCAAAGATTTTTATTGTATGTTTATTTTTATTTATTTAATTATGAGTCTTTCACTCTCTTATATGCAGAGATAAGAGAAAGTTCTACAAAAACTCAATGTGGAAAATGTGATCATAATACACATTTTGGGGGTCCCTGATACAAAATGGTGTGTGTGTTTTCTTCCTTTTATCCTTAACATTTGAGATTACTCTCGCTAAACAACACTAGCACCTTGTTCACACGATTTTCTCAAAAATGGATACAGTGGAATCTTGTTAGTTCATTTTTTAATGTAACCAAATATTTTTAATGTCACAAGTGGGAAAATGTGCTAATAAAAAATACTCGGTTTATCCTTAATATTCACAGTTTCATCAACAAACTACCAAAAATTTGGAAAACTAATGTATATGTAAATAAAATTATATATCCATATGATGAATTATTTTACTCATACATGACATTGAATAAAACTAAATTACACACAAAAAAGGCACACTGCCATTCTTCAACATAAATGGTAACTATACTAGGATTTATCTAACCATGCACTTGATGTAAATCAGCTGTTCACGGATTCATCCAACAACCTTGTGTTAATAAATGTATTTGATGGAAAATATGTTGGTTAATTGAGCCTCTTATGGGCTCAATCCAATCTAGTTCCATATTCTATTAATTTATTCTTTTTATTTTAGTGGCATAATGTAGTTTAATATCAACAAAAGCTATGTTTAAATACAATTTTTTAAAATTAAAATCATTTTGATATATATGTAATAGCATCTTCATTTGATGTTGCATTGCAAATTAAATTTAATAATATGTATTTTTATATTTTCTAGGAAAATCAACATTGCTTTCAGTATTGGGTAATCGTGAAGTTCCTATCCCAGACCATATTGACATATTCCATTTAACTCGAGAAATGCCCGCATCAGATAAGAGTGCTCTGCAGTGTGTTATGGAAGTTGATGAGGAGAGAGTAAGATTAGAAAAGCTGGCTGAAGAGCTTGTTAGTTGTGAAGATGATGGTAAGATTTCCTTCATTATTTGTAGATCCTTCCATGTTCTGTGATTGGAAGTGCTTTAATTTCAAAATTAATTTATGTTCTTCTTTTATAACATGCAGGGAGATGAGAACTGAGTCAGTCATGACTAGGGAGATGATTTTTATCCCCCAAAAAATCTTGTAATAAACTATTAAAAATATGCATTTATGACCTACAAATTCTGAAATATGCACTTTATTATGCAATAAAAACTAACAATATTTCATTTCCTGTATAAACCTTTCTTGAGAAAATTCAGGAGAAACGTGCTTGGAATGAAGATGTATTTGTGTTGTAAAATGTTCAAAATTTGAGCCACAGGCAATCAGAAAATTATTGTTCATTTACTTGCAATTGCTTGAATAGTACAAAAAGGAAAATGTAACCATTTTGATAATGTAAATGGAAGCATATATGGTCACAGTGCATATGAAATCATATTTTGGATTGTTAGAATCATCATAGTTAATTTTAGCTGTGAAGAGTCTTATTCTTTAAAAATGTATATAGAAACAAGACTTTGAACTTCATGAATTACTGTCAACACAAATAACAATTGAAATTGCAAAGTGCATATAATATATTTATTGTTAACTTGCCTTCTGCTCTGAACAAACTAAACTACTCTATGGCATGCTACCCAATCTGACCATACAAACCTATCTCGACTTTCTGAAAACATAATGTTTCCCTCTCCTAATGTTCCCAATTCCCTCTAATGTTCCCAATTGTTGAAGGGTTAGCGAAGAGAATTGACAGTACCAAGAATAAACATATTCTTCATTATTGTTAGATAAATCATTGTTTTTGAATTAAAAAAATCAGCATGTGATTTTAATTAGCATCTGATTAAATGGTATAAAATAGATCACTAAAAATATTTTTGTTGTGTATTTATTATTTTATGTTCATTGAACAAATTTGGAGAATGCTCTTAAGAGGTCATAACAAGCTATCTGACCTGATACCATATTATAATTATTTGATTGGTCTCTTTGAAGAAAATAGTCATTTGCAGAGTAATAATGCATGAAATATTGGTATATTCTCATAGGTCATTTAAAATTTTACATGTAATGATTTCTAGACTTGGTTTTTATTAAAATTTGTAGAATCCCAAGAGCGGCTCATGGATGTATACGAGCGGCTTGATGACATTAGTGCTGACACAGCTGAGACCAGAGCAGCGTGGATCCTGCATGGTCTGGGCTTCAGCAAGGAAATGCAACAAAAGAAGTGCAAGGATTTTTCAGGTGATTTTTTGCTTGATTCCAATGCACTGGGACTGCATGTATTTCGTGTAAAACCTAAAATATCTTTCATATTTCAGGTGGTTGGAGAATGCGCATTGCTCTGGCTAGAGCACTGTATGTGACCCCTCATTTACTGTTGCTTGACGAGCCAACCAACCATTTGGATCTGGATGCCTGTGTGTGGTTGGAGGAGGAACTTAAAACGTAAGAGATACCTACTTCTTGAATTGGAATATTAAAAGCTGTTGTATGAGGGGTACTCGTGAAGATTGAGAGCAAATAATATAAAGAATGTGAAAATAGTTATCTGCATCTCGTTAACCACTGGTTAAGTGGTAAGTCACTGCAGAGAATTGCTTTGGCTTTCATTGTACACAAGTCAACAAAAATACTTCTTTCTTCAGTGTTAAGATTCATTGCAGATAGTTAAAGAAACTTCCATTAAGAATGACAAAGTTTTCTCTCACCATTTTATATCATTAAATTACTTTAAGATAGTATGTTTGCACAAAAACAATTTATTTCCTGTGAATGGTTGAAACAAGAAATATCTTTGGGTTAAAAATAGTACTGAAGATTGTGAAAATATCAGAATTTTAGATTATGAAAGAAGACAATATCCCAGAATTGTCTTTGGAACTTCGAATATGAAACTAACCCCTACTTTGAATTCCATATTGGGTCGTTACAAATATTAGCGACAACTTACTCTTCAAATTAAAAATTGGCTGTACTTAATTCTCTTGTAGTTAACAATTCTCTTATTAATTTGCCACCTCCCCCTTTGTACCATCCCTCCTCTTTAACAAAGAAAATATCAATATATCATTTAATTTGGAGAACATCACTAATTGTCAAATTTAATTTAGAATTTTATAATTTTTTAAGAAAATAAATTTCAGATTCTTAAATTAAAAATATTTAGATTTTCCAAATAATTCGTAGTTGTGGTTTGAATGCTATTGGTATAACTGATTTTAATTATAATGTCCAATATTACAACAATTCTCTACTCGTTTCTCTGACTGCCAGCTGGTAGTGCCATATTTACTCAATTATAAGACCAAGTTTTTTCCAAAATATCTCAGTTGAAATGTGCATCTTATATTTGCAGATTAAGCCTAGTCAGGTTAAAGTATGTTGACGTAACACACTGCGAAGACAGTTAAAATCTCGCACATATCTACAGTGCACAATAATATTGGCGTTCTTATTCTGGGCATCCACCACAAATTTGCTGGGCAATTCAGTCCGATATTTTTGAATGGGCTAGTAAAGAGAGAATTTGAAAATGAATGGCATTGTATCAAATGAAATGTAACGTGAAAATGAATTCAGAATTTTGTTGTACGATGCAAGAGTAAGGAGGCCGTGCGGAATCTCGGTTCAACACCTGGCAAATGTGAATCTGCGTTTTGAACAGTTAAATAGAAGCAAGACTGTTAGAAAATCTGGTAACACAGAAGGGAATGTTCTTGGTGGGCATTTGATGAAAGACTATGAATAGCGCAAATTTAGTCTGTTAAACTTTGAGGAACCTAGAAAGTCAGAGGATGTCGCAACATAAGAGGAGGACCAAAAAGAAAAAAACATTGATACATGTGAGGGTAGTGACTAAAGCCATGGTTATGATTTTAAGGAATAAGAAAATGATAATTCAGCTATAAGTTTTAAGATTCTCTTCAACAAAGTAATTTTCTAGTCGGAAACTTTGTAATTTTATTTTGACGAAATATTAAGAATAAGTTAAGTTAAACACATTCTCAGGAGGCCTCTTGAAAATTAGGGGGTCAACACATATTTGGGAAATTACAGTTAATTTCATATATCTTAGATCCAAACAAGATCTTCCAAATTATCATGCGTAATTATCAAAATAAAAAAAACTTCACATGAGTATGATTTCTTATTTCTTGTATTGTATTGCATAATTGATTCTATCAAAACTTGAAAATATTACAAATATATAAATATTTATTAATAATATCACACAGACTTTTATTTGAAAGGTGTAAGTTATTTCAAAATTAAACACATTGTAAATATTGCACATTTCATTTTAGAACATTGAGGGTCTGAAGATGGAAACAAACTCGTGTTGAGATTTCCTAAATGTTTGTTTCTTACAATTAGAACAAGAAAAATAAAAACTTACAATAGGACTTTTTTATTCAGTGTTTGTTTAAAAAAAGAAAGTACTATTGTTATCATAAGAGAATCAAAATGTTTAGTTATAATAAAAAAATTTAAAAAAGTGTTTATGATTTTTCAGCTACAAACGTATTTTGGTGATAATATCTCACTCTCAAGACTTCCTAAATGGTGTATGTACAAACATAATTCACATGGATAAAAAACGTTTGAAATACTACACTGTAAGTCAATAAGAAACCTTATATAAAATGTTTACATTTATAAAAATGGTTCTTTTATGAAACTTTTGACATGGTAAGTAATGAAATTTCATTTTAGGGTAACTATGATGCCTTTGTGCGAACTCGTTTGGAGCTGCTGGAAAATCAAATGAAGCAATATAACTGGGAACAAGATCAGATAGCCCACATGAAGGTTTGTATTATGTACAGAAATTGCCCATGTATTTTCATTGATACAAGACAGATATTCAGTAGAAAGCTCTGTGATTGAAATTCTAATTACAATTCAGGAATTATTATGGTTGTGATTAACATTTTATGTTTACTGAGATGTGATCTCCATTTTCATTTGGAAAATTGCTGTCAGGGTCTTTAGGTTAACTTGCAATCCACATCTAAGTGCACTTGTTTTTGCCACCTTTCAAGATAGCCATGCCTCACACATCGAGACAGAAGTGACTGTCAGGTTATAAGCTGTAGCAACTTTCCTATTTGTGTTTTTCACATTCAAGAGCTTAGGCAGGCAGGTACAGGGTTCACACACCGGAAGCTTTTCACATGCTCAGAGTGAGTGGGGTGGAAAGGGGTGAGCAAATACATGAGCAAGAAACAAAACGTCTCTTTAGGCGATTCTGTCTAGTATGCTTAACAAGCAAAACTTATATTGAAGAGGTGGAGGGAAGTTATAACTGTTTTTCAATTTATTAATACCAGCATAACAATAATTATTATTTAATGAAAGTTGGCTCAGAGAGAAATTAGAAAGATATCTTGTGAAACATTGCTGCCAGCTCTTTATTATTTATAACAAGTATTATTATTATTATTATTATTGTTGTTGTTGAAGAATCTGATTATTAAGTAAATTAAAAGGTCTTAATAAAATTATTAAAAATATAAATAAAACCTAAATCAGTAG
The DNA here is from genome assembly GCA_038098605.1 of Gryllus longicercus. NCBI lineage: Eukaryota > Metazoa > Arthropoda > Insecta > Orthoptera > Gryllidae > Gryllus > Gryllus longicercus. The sequence continues at coordinate 1,334,117 of JAZDUA010000176.1, read as the reverse complement.
TAAATTAATAATTATTGATAATAATTAATAAAATATAATTTCCTTAAAATGACAAAAAACTGACTGATGAAAAAATGCTCAGTGACCACCATTCGCCATGCGGCAGGAGTTTACTCTATACAGTGTAGTGGTTGCAGTACGTTGAGGACTAACAAGGACAGAATAAATGTTTTCTCTTACTTCCAATTAAAATTAGCGACATTCTCTCACTCTGAAATCTAAGGGCACGTGGCCTTGAGTCGCTAAAAGTGAAAGGGGGGATGCCATAGGTATTTCATGCAGTGTCAAATTGCCAAAACAAGAGGGGGTGTTTCCTGACATGGGTTGCGAGTTAAGCTAAAGACCCTGTTCTTAATGAATTAATTATTTTCCATTGTTAGTATTAAATTAGTTATAAATGTGTTGTTTTTTTTTTGGGGGGGGGGGGAGCATAATGCATAACAATTTTCCACACAGTCAAAAGCTTTGAAGAAATCCAGAAAACAAATGAACAGTTGGCTTTTTGATGGTTCTTTCTGCAAAAGACTTATTTGTTTCTTCATTCCAAAAATTATTTAACCTTTTTTATTTATTATCTTCAGCATTACCTTGCTGTCAAGGCAATTCAGTGTTATTGTTCTATTAATAGCAAGAGTCCTGTCGGTCTCTTTTCTTAGGTAACCAAATGTAAATGGCTCTCATATAGGCTATTGACCACTTTTTCTTTTTCAATATCAAATTGAGAAGGTCATAAATATTGCTAAAATCTCATCTCCTGCATTAGTAAGTAGCAGTAAATTAATAATTCTTGAGAACAATTTTTAAAAAAATATTATGGTTACTTAAAATAACAAATTTAGCATTTCTTCTTGCCTAATCATGAAGTCTAATGGAAATGCGTAAAATGAGAAAGCATGACTGTGCTTTCTACTTCTTTGAACTAAAATAGCCACATTCCCTGAAACCTGAGAGCACCTTTCTGCCGATTGGTTGCGAGATAAAATAAACTCCTTGTAGAAGTGCACATTGAGGAAAACAGAAAAAGAGAACACTATATTTTGAAGAAATGCTGAATAAATCCATGTATAATTTGCTCTGTTTTTTTCTTAGAACTACATTGCGCGGTTTGGTCATGGATCAGCCAAACTAGCACGCCAAGCTCAGAGCAAAGAGAAGACTTTGGCAAAGATGGTTGCCCAAGGTCTGACGGAGAAAGTCATCAGTGATAAAACAGTCCATTTCTATTTTCCTTCCTGTGGGACAATCCCACCTCCAGTCATCATGGTGCAGGTACTGTTCAGAGGGCTTTCTTGTATTTCTCTTAGGAATAGTGTAATATAATATGTCGGCAAATGTGACTTCAAAATTGACAAAAAACTAACGTCCAAAGACTGGTTACTGCAGTTTCTCAGTAAAAAGTATATTTTTGTTAAAAAGGTTATATGATTTAAATCAAATGATTATTTTAAAAAATCAGAGATTTTAATCAGTATTTTTTTTTATTTGAAATATTTGAAAATATATTTGTGTTTTAAATATATGTAAATTAAAAATTAGTCAGAGAAAAAGCCATAAATCAATTTTAAAGTTTATATAGAGAATGTATTATATTTCTTATAAACTTTTTCACATAATTGAACAAATTTGAGAAAATAACATACAACATAATATGGAGGTCACATGAATGTTTTGAGGTATACTGTGTTGAAGTCTATTGTTACCTTTCCAAGAATGTGAATCGATCACAGTGATGAGTAATGCATGCATGTTGGAACTTGCTGGGCTTATCGCTTTTCCTGAGAGGTCTACCTTACTTTTCGTTGACCTGGCATTCAGTTGTTGTCAGAATGGAGCTGACGAGAGCAGTTTTGTGCAATGATTCTTTATGGCTTTGAACGAATCTGAAAGCCTTGATTGTTTTCAACGGTCCTTCGAGGACCTTGCGCCTTCTAATGCAACAACTTTTTGGTGGTTTCAAGAATTCAGAAGGGGCATAACTTTGTTGAAAGACAAGGAGAGGAGCAGGTGTCTGGTGCCTGCAGTGACTGAAGAAAACATTGTCGCTGTGGAAAAATGGTGTGTGAAAACAATTGTGACATTTAGAGAGATTGAAGGGTCCCTAAAGATTGGATCACCAGCAGTTTCCAAAATCCTGCATGAATATGTTCGAGTCAGGAAAGATGCATCTTGATAGGTACCTCACACTTTGAAGTGCATCTGTGTGGAATGGTGTGAAGGAATATTGAAAAGATTGGAAAGAGACGGCAACTGTGGGCATGTCACAGAGCTGACAGTTACTTTTGACGTAGTTACTGGTTATCATACATGGATTTATCAGGTCAATTCTGTAAATAAGCACTAGGGTACTGTATGGATTTTTCCAGATGAACATCCACCAACAAAAGTTAGGCACCCTCGAAGTGTTGGAAAGAAAATAGTTGCAACATTCTTCACCAAAAGCTGTCATGTCTCAACTGTTCCACTTAAAGAACAAAGAGCTGGTACTGCTCTGTGATACACAACAATATATCTACCAAACGTTATCACCAAGCTTCAAGAATGGCAACCGAAAATAGGACTGTGGGGTATCGTCCTGCACCATGACGATGCGTCTGCGCAAAAAGTCAACCTCACAATTCAGTTCCTGGGGTCAACAGAGGTTAAACTAATGACCCATCCACCTTACAGTCCTGACCTGGCCCCATGTGACTTTTTTCTGTTTTTTACAGTCAAAAATGTTATGCGAGGAATCTCTGAAGCTGTTGATGCCACATAAAAATGAACTTTTAGCACTCGCTGAGTGGTAAAACAGCTTTGAAAATTGGTTTATGAGAATGTAAAAATGTATAGAATGTTATGGCAAACACTTTCAGAAAATATAGTTATAAAATTATGTCAAGTTTTTTGGATCTCAAAACTTTTGTAGCTGCCCTTGTACACAATAAAATTAACAAACTTTTTAAACAAAGAACAATAAACAATTAACTAATATTGTCACTGTATTGCCCTAACACACACTGATCCAGTTTCAAGAAAAAACTTGTTTAAAGATTCAACTGTGTCTGTAATTCTAGATTGCTATTAAAATTTTTGCTAAAGCCACTTAAAGTACAGCTTAAAGATGACGAGTATTAATAAAAACTGAATTTTATTAATGCTTATTTAAAGATCAAAATTAATATTGTTCAAAAACTGATAATATTAGTTTATCTTACTAGTATTAATAATATTAACCTTTTCTTTGTCTATGTTGAAAAAATTACATTTTAACCCACTTATGCCCAGTGAAAATTTTTCTTTCCCAGGTTTCTAATATTTTAGTGTATTTTTTATTATGACTTTCTAGACGTGAAAAAAACAGTTTTTGATTTTTCCTCTTGCCTTGTAGAGTAACTTCAGCCTATATGATATATCGTACGCTGGGCAGAAAGGATTTCAGTCTTCTCGAGAAACTTAACAACTCATGTTTATATTTGTCAAAAAATTAAACAAACTGTTTACAATGTTAGAAAAGTTTGTTAATGTAGACATTAACATGTTTTATCTTACCCTATCTTTTATCAAACTAGTCTAATATTCAAATTTAATTTGGGTCTCACTAAGGTTTTCTTCTTTCTTCTTGCAGTGTTGGGGTTAATTTTAATTTTCCTTTTGAGGAGGTAATGATCAGTGTCCAATTGACTTCCTCTGAAAACTTTGGTGTCTTTTATTTTACTTAGTAAGAGCTTATATCCAAACCTTATTGGTTTTCCATGTATGAACTCTTTCATACTATGATGGCCGAAATAAGGTTCCATTGCTTTGTCAATTGAATAAGAAGTTGGAGTTACATTTCTAATTGCTTGAAATTTTTCATGTGTGTTGTGAACAGAGATTGAACTTGGTATGTTTTATCAATTTTGGCAACTGAACTGTTATTTTTCAAGTGAAAAATACGATGCATTGACTTGAACTTATTCATTGTCATAACGTTGGCAATAAGTGGGGTGTGACAATCAGAATGTGTCTCCCAATTCATTCTTCGGGAAGGCAATTTAACAGATCCAGATAAAAGCAAATTTCCCAAGTAACTGAATTCTGCATAGATATTTCAATGTCAATATATACATTCATAACAGCATATTTCATTCTTTCTCGAATAATATAATTTACAATATTATCATCCCAAATAAGTTTAAACATTTCAATGGGAGCCAAGTTTCCAACATTCATTTCTGACTTCACATGAATTATGTCTACACTGGTGGCCTTTTACATTCGCCTTCTGAGGAATTTCAGCATGGGTCATTTTCTTTTAAGGAAATTAAGGATAAATAAATCACGTAACATTTTTAGTTAAAAGTAAAAACATATAATACTATTTAAAAAAAACTAACTTAAATTTGAAAAACAGCAGATTTGAGATTTTTCTAGTCCTATTCTATAAGATGTATCAAAAATATTAATAATCTTGTTGAAAGAAACACTAGATGCTTTATTCTAATGTATTTTGTTTCATTGAAAGTTTAAAAAGTGTTCTTTATCCTTCGTAGAATGTAAGTTTTCGCTACAATGAAAATACTCCACAAATTTACAAGAATTTGGAATTTGGAATTGATCTGGATACTCGATTAGCGCTTGTGGGTCCAAATGGTGCTGGCAAGAGTACGCTGCTCAAATTGCTTTATGGAGAGGTAACAAAGTTTTTGTAAATTTTTCTTTTGAGCTCTCATTGGAAGTTAATTCACTGTTATTATTTCTTTCATAATAATACCAAAGTTAGTCATTAGTGAATTCCTACTATTCTCTTCACAGCTAATACCAACTGAGGGGATGATACGAAAGAATTCCCATTTACGAATTGCCCGCTACCACCAACATTTGCATGAACTGCTAGATCTGGATTTGTCTCCTTTGGAGTACATGATGCAGTCTTTCCCAGAAGTAAAGGAGAAAGAAGAGATGAGAAAGATTATTGGCCGATACGGTCTTACTGGGAGACAACAGGTAAGATTTGCAAGAGCAAAGACGCAATCTTTTCAGGTTGCAGCATTTCTAAGATACTTATCAGTCTATTCAGCCTCTGCCTATAGATATCACTCTATAATCTCTCTATAATCTACTTTACTTCAATTTGGGGTGATTGTGTGGATTTCTTTCATTTATTATTGTTATTATTAAAAGGACGATTGGTATTCATTTAAAATTATCAAGAGTGAATATGATATTACTCCTCTAATACTGTGACCAGCTATTGTACAAAGTGATGAACTTACAATTATTACATGGAATTAAAAGGAGTATGTGCATCATTAAATGAACATATTCACACCCCCAGCTACTAGAAGTCTGACTATAAACTGATGAAAACACAACTGCCTGTCCTCAGAAGCACTGAAATTCTATCAAATAATGACATTCCTATAAATGTGAACTGCAACCCTCTTCCAATATAGAAAATTGGTACAAAACTGTGGATCAACTGTTTGGTTGTACAATTAGCGAGGCTGAAATATCGAGCTGGAATTACTCACAAGAGAACCAGTCTGAGTGATAATTTTGCAACCTACAGATCATTGAACCCCCTTGTAATTGTTTCCAGGTGTTTGAGATACAAATAAAGGTTGGTAAAATGGTGGGAAACAGTTTAATTCATATATTCAAAAACAAATCTCATTGGGATTTCAGAATTCAAGAAGAAATTATATATGGACACAACCTTCTGGAAATTAAAAAAGAGAAATCGGCAAAAAGCTCCTGTGCATTTCTCAGCCAAATGAGATTGTGAACTGTGAAATATCAAATATATGGTTGCTGACTTTGATATTGACTTCATCTTTTATTACTATTAAAATAAAATAAAATAAAATACTTTTTGCGAAGTTTTAAGAAACCTATTGCATTATTCAAGAACATTTCAATGCCAAGATTGACCTGCACCAATAACTAATTTTAAGAAGAAAATATAAATTGCTGGGATTGAGACTAGACCCCCTCCTATATGAACATTTAATTATATCACATGTTTTTCATAAAACTTTTTGTTAATGTTATTTTTGGGTATTAAAGTAACAAATTTATAACATGAAGATCCAAAAGACTCCACTTAAAGTTTTTTTGGTTGTGATGAAATTGGCGTTGTTAATATTAGCAAATGAAGTTTTTATTTTATTGCTAGTTTACTTTTTTTGTTCTAGTTTGTGCGTTTGTTATGAGGTTTTAATGAGTATTTAGATGTGTAAAATATAATTTTTTTATTATTTGAAATTTTAGAAGTCATTAAAGAAAGAAGGCTAAATGCCCCGACACTAGTACAATTTGTAGCCACCACGTGGCAGCACCAAAATAAGTAAAATTTACTTTACCAATAACGTCTGAACCAATCGTTCGATTTTCGATCTGTAAATGGTATTTGACGCCTTTTTAAAATAGAATTTATGCTACTACGCCTTTTTTCCAAAAAAACCTTAAAAATTTGTCTGAAAGTACTAAAACATTTTTTAAAAATAAGATACGTCTATTTTACTTGTGAAAAGAGATTCACCAGATGAACTCTTTAAAGCAGATAAACGCTGTTTTGAGATCAAAAATAGAGTTGTAGGATAAAAGAGCTGGTGCGTACACTCCGCTCATTCTTTCCGGTATTTTACAACGGATGATCTTAGAGCAAGGTGGATTGATAACGGAAGACCTTAGAAGTAATATATATCTAAAATAAGATGTGAGGAGATGGAATAATGGTGATATTTACAGAATTAGTTCGTTTTTTTAAAAAAACGTTCCAAATCGGAATCAATATTTTGAGTAATGCCTCAAACAATTTTGAGATGGTATTCGAAGGAAGACAGACATATGTGAAAAAGATAGTTATGTACTACTATTATAGACCGTTTACATCAGTCTGTAATAGTAGTATAGCATCTCTAGTTTGATATCTGTGGAAAAATAGATTGAGATGCAAAGTGACGAAAGCATAAATCGACTGTGGCTTGCCTGTCCTGCAAGTCCCGCCTCCTCCTCCGGGGCTGCCGCTGGGCATGACCGTGCCGCCATGTCGACAGAGGGCCCACAACGGGCGGGTGGGTGACGCAAGGGTGCGGAAGGGGGAGGGGGGACCAAGGTGTTTTCCTAAATTTCACTTTACGACGCTCCTATTCGTCCGATTTGCATGATTGTCATGGCGTTGGATTCAGGAAACATGTCGCCATTGCCCTATAAGCCCACATTTTTTAATTTTTTCTCGGAAGTTTTAGAACTAATTTCAAATTCGCGTTTTTGCTAGATTTTTGGAAAAAGAGCTTCGGAGTAAAAATTCTATTTTAAAAAGGCATCAAATACCGTTTACAGATCGAATATTGGACCATTGGTTCAGACTTTATCAGTGAAGTAAATTCCCCTGTGATAGTGCTGCAATCTATTGAATTTTCCTACAAGTATTTTTCGGCGCAAGTAGCCTTAAATAGGCTTATAGAAAAGCAGGTGGGCTTTTAGGGCTGGGAAAAATTTAGCCAACTTTAGTGGCCATGTAACAAAATGCTAGAATTAATTCCATTGTTTTCCTGAGTTTAAGAAAGGAGAAAAAGTTGTAGAGAAATAACAGACCTGTCAGACTAAAAAGTGCAATGAAGAAACTCAAAGAGAGTATTGTTAAAATAAGCCATAAACTACCGGGAATGGTCAAATCCATGCCCTGAAACAGTGTAGTGGAAATCAGGCAACTTTACGCCCATTTATGTATACTGCAATATTAAATCATCAGGGCCACTGATAATAGACTTCATCAGCGAAGAGGACATCTGAAGCTTGTGGCACTCCCTCAGCAGGGTTGTCAACAATTGCAACATTTCTCTCTCCCTCAATGTTATTGTTTTGGCCATGATGGTTGATTCATTCAAGTGAAATCTGAACCTTATGAACTGCCATCATTGTGAAATTCAATAAAGAAGATTACCGATTGTGATAGGATTGATACTAATTTCAAGTGTATATGTGTGTGTGGCAGTTTTCTTGCAGATTGTGAGAGAGATGTGTTACGAGTGTTTCAGCTTTGGCTATTAATGTTAAACAAAATAAGTAAAATACGCCTAATTCACTTGGAAGTTAAAATAACTGTAATATTACAGAAATTCTTTCCTTCGCAGTCAAGAAGTAAGAAAATGACTAAAGTAAAAGACTTCAGAGTCACTAATTTCAAAGTGTGTATTGATGTCTAAAACATTGTCAGGCAAAAGGATTAGGGCATGAGCAGTAAAATATTCAAATATGCTAAAATCCACCCTCTAGTGATGATTATGTTGCAGTATGTGGATTTAAGAAAACTGTTGTTTATTTATTACTAATCAAGTGTAGATGAGCCACACCCATGTTTGTAAAAAATGGAACAATTTTCTTATAATCTATATTAACAAAAATATTTATTAATTTAAATATTTGCTACTAACAAAAAACATTATTTCAATACAAGTTTTTTTCTGTAGTTTTGTATTTTAGAATCTTTTCCACAAATTGTAGATCAAAAATTCTGGCTTGCCTACTAACCTCTAAGGGGACATTTTCACCTATGCATAAATTAAATTTCATCTAACTCATTGTCCCTCTTTTTTTTAATAGGTTTGCCCAATTAGACAGTTGAGTGATGGGCAGCGTTGTCGGGTGGTATTTGCATTCTTAGCTTGGCAGGCTCCTCATCTTCTTCTACTTGATGAACCTACAAACCATCTAGACATGGAAACTATAGATGCATTGGCTGATGCCATCAATGATTTTGAAGGTGGCATGGTACTGGTCTCCCATGACTTCCGCCTCATCAGTCAGGTAAGAACTATTCATTCATGTTTTTTCATCTTCATTGTAAGAGTGGCATTGTGTCATAGAATTGTCAGTATATTTTGAGTATAACTGAAGTGTTCCAGCTCTTGCATCTCCACTGCATAGACGTGAAATCCCATTGCACTGTCTGCCCATATTTACTATGTCCATGTACTCCCTCAGCCAGACCTGCCAAACTGGCATGTGACAAGCAATAAGCTCTCACCTCCGCTTTTAAGCTGAGGGGGAATATTAGGGAGAGAATGGGTGCATGTGGTGGGGGGTAGGAGTAGACCGTACCCTCAGCCAAAAGGGCACATGACTGATCTTCAGAAAAGGTTGACACATCCACTGTCTGACTAGTTCCGTGTGAAGTGAAACTGTGAATTGGGCATGACGAACACATTGGTATTTCATTAAGAGATTTTTATAAAATTGTTTTTATGGTAACTTATGTTTAAACTAAAAGCACCCTAATTCCATTAGTTATTCAAACATTTTTTAAGATAAAGGACGTAGGTGAACAAGCAGTAGAAAGGTGAAATTAAGTATAATATTTGAACAATGATTTTGATCCGAAATACATTTCCAGTTAATTCTTACCGAACTACACAAAGAAAAAGTTGTTTTCAGAAAAATATGTTTCTTTAAAATAAAAATTATATTTTTTAACAAATTTTGATATCATATTCTAATTTAAAATGTTTTTGAAATTTCTTTAGGTACTAAGCAAGTTTTAATTTTCCATGTATGTAAGTACAAGAACTAATACTTGGTATAGGGAAAGTTATGTAAAGCTGAGTAAGTGTTTTCAATTTCTTTTTTTCAAAACTTCTGTCTGTCTGTCCGTACGTGACCACTACTAGTGCCTAAACCATCTGTAAAGTTGTTTCCAAATTGAAAAAAATTTGCCAATTACTCTGTCCATCTAGCTCAAGTTGAAGCTTTCAGATTTTGAAAAACATTCTTTAATATTTGAGGATACTTTACATGAACATCCTGGACATTTTTCAAAATGTTTTCAAAAACTGCTCCTAATTTTTTCTTTAAATTTTTATTAAGAATAGGGTAAAATACACTTATAAAAGTGACATAGGTCCAATTATCAAATTAAGTCAGAATTTTCAAAAGTATGAAATTTTTTCGGTGTTATCCTACAACTGCCAAAATAAAGACGGAGATTTTTCCATCAAATGAAATGTGTTGTCCATAATTAGTTTTGTTATTAATGTCATCTACTTTTTATGAAAATTTTAGTAGTTCTCATGCAATATTGAGTGCAATATTTGCAATTTTAAAACATAACAAAAACAGGATTTTCTCAAACGGCCCCAGATTTTTTCTTCAGACTTTTGGTAGGGATAGTGCTCAATGCACTCTGTGAGATGACATACACGCCATTTTGCTCTACACTGTGTTTTTGCAAAAATTTCATAAATGAAATTTTGTTGACTGGCCTCTCAGATCGGTAATATTTACATTAGAGGGCAATTTGTTCACATTATTGCATTTATGAGTACATGTGCTTTAAATGATAATGAATAAAGTTTCTTCTTTTTCCCTTATCTTCTTTTCTTTTTTCCTTGTTCTCTTCTTCTTCTTCTTCTTCTTGTTCTTCTTCTTCTTGTTCTTCTTCTTCTTGTTCTTCTTCATCTCGTCTTCTTCTTCTTCTTGTTCTTCTTCATCTCGTCTTCTTGTTCTTCTTCTTGTTCTTCTTCATCTCTTCTTCTTGTTCTTCTTCTTCTTCTTCTTCTTGTTCTTGTTCTTCTTCTTCATCTCTTCTACTTCTTCTCCTCTACTTGTTGTTCTTGTTCTTCTTCTTCTTCTTCTTTTCTACTTCTTCTCCTCTTCTTCTTTTCTTCTCGTTCTTCTTCTCCTTCTTCTTCTACTCCTTCTCTTCTTCCGCGAATCAGGAGGTAATTTTCATTTCTCAATTATCTTTCTGATCTGGTCGTTTCATCCTGGTCTTGGTTTGCCTCGTTTTCTCCTTTCACTTGGCATTCAAATGAATGTTTGGGGATTCTTCTCTCGTACATTTGCTGTACATGTCCATACCAAGTGAGTTGTTTCTTTTCAATTTTTCTATAATATCATGTTGCGGATTCATTTTTTCCTTAACCCATTCATTTCTAATTCTCTCCCTTCTAGATATTGCTGCAGCTCTTCTGCGAAATCCATTTCCAGGGCTCTCGATTTTCTTTTCTGTCCTGGAAGTTGCCATATTTCTGCTCCATACAATGTAACATATTCAATCACATATTTGTATATTCTAATTTTTGTTTTCTTGCTTATATTTGGATCCCAGATTACTGGATTCAGGGCTCGTAAAATTTGTCTTCTTTTAATGAGTAGGGTTTCACATTCCTTTCCATTAAAACTGCTCCCCTGTTGTTCTCAAGTACTTTGTGTCCTCTGTTCTTATTATTTCCCCAGTTTCCATAGTCAATACGTCATGTGTACTGCTTTTCCGAGGTTGAGGCTTAGTCCCCATTTCTCATAATCTTCTTTTGCCTTCCTAATCATATATTCAATATGTTCCTGTTCTGGCGCCATCAGCACCTGATCTTCAGCAAACTGTAGGGTATAGTGTGTTGTATTATCATCAAGTGGTATTCCCATCCCTGCACATACCTGCAACACCGCATTAACATATGTTTTAGAGGGTAGGTGACAAACAGCATCCTTGCTATAGTCCTTTTGATTTAGGAAATGTTTGGGTCATCTGTTTTTCGATTTTCGCTTTTCCCTTTTGATCCATATACAATTCCTTTGCCACATATATTAAGATTTAATATACATTTCTTTTGTTCATAACTTCCCATAACTTTGACTGGCACAGTATCATACGTCTTTGCTATATCAAGGAAGACCATGTTAAGTTCACTCCTTATTTGCCATTTCTTTTGCATCAACTGAGACAGACAGGTTATCTAAGCAAGATCAACCCACCTTAAAATCACTTTGTTCGTCTTCGTACTCCTTGTATCCATAATCTATTAATTCTCTTAATATTTTTTCATATACCTTACTGAACGTGTTTGTCACTGCTATCCCTCTATAATTCTCAATCATGTCTTTCCTTCCTTATATATTGGTGTTATATAAGCCATTTTTCAGTCTTCTGTTATATCGCCTTTATTTATACACTTATTAATTTGCTTGGTCATTATTCGCAGTAGCTTTGGTGTTCCATTCTTTATCAGTTCGCTTGGAATTTCTCCTGAACTTGAAGCCTTACCGTCTTTCATTTCTATGATAAATCTCTTAATCCTCTCTTAGATTACTGTAATTTCCCTGGCCTTCCCTCTTTTCTGATAAAGTTTCTTGAAAACTCAATAGTTTTCTAAGAAAATGAGCCCATAATTCTGTATTTTCAGAAATGCCAGCAAACGTGGAATCCTTGAAAACTGGGAAAAACAGGGAATTTGAAAAAGCCTGGCAGAACCAGCAAAAAAACAGGAATTTGATGTGAAACAATATTTTTCATTATTTTCAGATTTATCTCTAACATTTGGCACAAATTCACATAGGCACTGTATTCTGTAAAGTGTTTGATTCAACTTAGTACTCGATAATGGCGAGTGAAAATTGAAATATGTATGAGAAATGTCTAAATTATACTTGAGAATTGCATAGTACTTGATGCGAGTATCCTGTGGATGACAAAATTCCATTACAGTCTCCAAACACCAGATGAAAATGTCCTGTAGATGGTAAGGTGTATCGGTCTGTCAAAATTTAGGGAACATTTTGATAATCCAGCAAAATGATCTTGGTGAAATATCAATATAAAGTTTAATAAGCATTTTTTGAGCACATGGAAAATCAATGAAGGTTTTATTCTTGTTTATTGTTGTCACATATTTTTAAGTTAATGCTTAACATAAACATAGTAATTAAGTAATGGAGAAACTGCTTAAACGGTCATTGTAGTCATATTTATTGTATTCAGTAGAGGTCACTACTATAGTGTGATTTATGCAATTCCACTCCTTGCAGTAATCAGCTGTTGATGGTTTCATCCAATCGGTAGCTTGAATGTCACCACCGCAGTACGGAGCTTACATCTATAGATTCTTGAAATGATTGGATACAGTCATATTTTAATATTATGCTAGACTGTTTGGAAAGTTCAAAAAAAATTTAAACATTCTAATATCTTAGAAATCAAATGTCATGGTTAAAACAGAAAAAATTAATGATTAAATTGAAACTTTGTTGAGTACAAGAAACAAAAACAGTTTAGGGAAAAAAAATCCAGAAACTCGTTACAGAATTTAAATTGCAGAGAAAACTATTCTGATCCTAAATACTATTACTGAACAACTTTTTAAAATTGTATTGCAAAATTGATTATGTAATCTTCAAAATTCCAAAAACTAGAAATGTATTCTACAGTTATCCCCTAAATTTGTGAGAATTGATTAGTAGGTCTAGAATGGGCAGCAGAATATTCATTTTGAAGAAATATTCCTACTTGCGTGATGAAAACTTGTTCACTGTAGGACCAGCATTTTCTGTAACGTCTGTTTCCATCTAAGGAAGTTCTTCAAACCTTGCGTTTGTATCAGCTCCAATTAGTATCATATGCTTCTTAGAAAAAAAAATCTGAGTTTTCTTTAAAGCTTGTTTTTGTTCAAAATTCTACACTCTAGTACTCAGTTGCAAAAGAATAGTGTGTAACATAGTATGGTTCTGTAGTAAGCACCAAAAAAAAGTGTTGAAATTTGTGAAACAGAACTTGAAAAATTTATTTTCTCTCAAATTTTTTTCTTCAAACTTTTTGAACATATTGTGCTAATTGCAGTCTTTAATTTGACATTAAGTCCAATTGTGTATTCAAAAATTACACAAATGTAATTTTTTTTAAAAGATCTCATGCCGTTTAATGCATGTTTCCAGCAATGTGTAAATGCTATTGTATTGGTGAGTTAGAGTGCTTCAAATGATTTCGAATGAAGTTTTTCGAAAACTCATAGATTTTCTGGGAAGCTTGAAATTTCGAATTTACTATAGCCCTTAAACACCATTTTCGTAAAAACTGCTCTGAATTTTTCAAAGAAAAATGCCAAGTAGGACTAGGTTTTACTGTTGTTTAGTATTCTTAAAATAATATTTCCGTTCTACTATTAGGAAACAGAAAAATTAAGAAAATTTCAAAAGAATGTACTTTAAGAGGTGATAGATCGCAGCTGGCAAGAGTATGTGCAAGTCTGAATAGCTAACTGAGGGAGATAAGGCTAAGGAAATAGAAAACTAATACATGAAAGTCTGTGCCATTCTGTAGTACCACTAGTTTCATATTGTTTTCAAGTTTATGTCGGTCTCTAAATATGCAGGTTAACACCACAATCATGGTCTGACATTTATAATTCCACAGCAAAAGAATTCGCAAGAAGTTCAGAATAAATTCCTTGGTCATCACCAAACCTATTTTATTTCTTTTGGATTCTATTTGGATACTGTCTTGAATGTTTACACACACTTTTAACACCTACAAATGCCAGAAAGCATAATTTAATAAGTGTTGCTTGTGATGTGACACACAATTTGGAATCCAGTTTTGCTGATTGCTTGATGTGTTCAACCATCTCGCAGTTCCCTCCTGAAGCTCTTTCTCTTGCTCCCTGCCCTGACACTGCAGCTCATGGGTGAATTACTGAGTTCAAGCTGCTGCTGTTCAACTAAATATAGCATGCTTGCCCCAGTCCTTTATGTAGATAATATATTGTATGGTTAACTCAGTGCCAAAGTTTACCTAATTAATGAACCATGAGTCTTTGAGTTAGTAAGTTACATAAGAAGAGAGTCATGTTGCCAAGTAATAGAGATTTACACAAAAAAAACACTCTGCGAGCAACCTCAGTTCAGGCACAAGATTTCAAGTATTAGACAAAGCAAAAATTGAGTACAGAATATGTTGTAAATGCAATATGTCACAGTACTGCATGAGAAAACCTGTTTAGTTTTATAGTTATCACTGGTTATGAAGTTGTACATTTAAAAGCATTGACAAAGTAGCATAGTTTTATTTACCTGACCAACATCTTGTTAACAACAATCTTGTTTGCTTCTCATTGTTGGTCAATATTTTGATTTTGTGTACTTAAATGTCTAAGTGTTGTTTTCTTTCAGAAATGTTCCTAATTTTGTTGCTTCTTTCTGCAGGTGGCTGAAGAAATTTGGGTATGTGAAAACCAGGCTGTAACAAAGTGGCAAGGGGGAATCGAGTCATACAAAGAGCACCTGAAAGCTAAAGTCATGAAAGACAAAAGCAATGCAAAGAAATTTTTTAAATAAGTTTTGGGACAATTAGGCTGAAAATTGGAGGAGGAAACTGTAACTATTTGTTATTTAAAAATAATTAGGTTAAGGTGGTGCAAAAGTCACTATTGTGCCGTCACAGTGAAGACATCAATACTTGATATACAAAGTGTTTATAATAAATTGTCTGGATCTGTATAAGGTGTTACTTTCAACTTTTTTGTGATTGATTTATTATGACTACTGCATTATAGTAATTTAATTTTGAGTTCTTAGTGACTCAGCATACTGTGAAAGCACATGAAGTTCATTGGAAACTTCAGAACCGTGTGATGTGATTAAGTTATTTAATGATATTGCCAACATCCTTTTTCTGAAACTATTTACAATTTTGTTATGAACAACATAATGCTCACTGAATTGGAATTAAGTTGCTTGTTCACTAGTGTATGATTTGTTTAAAAGTATGTAATTGAATATTTTGCTACAGTTTTATTTTCATCAGTCGTATCCGAGAAGAACCAGTGCAGTGTCTGATATGGAAATGCAAAGTTGTTGAGTTCTGACCTAACAGATATGGTTATGAATTAGGTTTGCACTATTAACTACATGCATTAGTCACTATAAAAAAAATCTTGCGGCTAATTTGTCTTCTAATTATAATTGTTACAAACTTTAAACAATTATTTGTTCTTCATTGAGAATTAGTGCTCTGTACTGCCAGAATATATAAGTACATAAGAACAGTAAACAGTAATACATACAAAATCATGTTATTGTGTAGTTTCAGCAATGTTTTTGATAGAAATGTCTATATCTATGTTCACCATCTTCCATTTTACCTTTTTAGAAATGATTGTTTGCCTCTCCTCACATCAAACATTGCATTGGAAGGTTTAGGGCATAATGAACTAGGCTTGAAGCTTGTAAAACAAAGATTTTTCAAGAACAAATCTAATTTTAAATCTGTATTTAAAAAAAAAAAGTAAAAACTTATTGAAAATCGCTGTTTGGTTTTATTTTTGTTTGATTTTAAAGACTTTGTTTAGTATGTATGTTCTGGTTATTAGTTCTCTGAATTATTGTAAAATGTTTTGATCCGATTAACCAAACAACTCAATAAATTGGATACAATCTAGCTCATGTTCCATTCTTTTGGATCCAAGGTGTAATGTTAAGGAAAAACTGAACCACATTTGTTTGAAAAATTCTTCCTTTGGATTTCTTTCTTATTTGAAGGTGGCATTAGCTTTGTAAGATTCAGGAGTAACAAAAATGTTGGCATCATCTTCAAAATCTTACCCAAAAACTTGTCTCAATACAATTGAAGTTCACATTATTACAATGTTTTGATTATATTTTTTTTCAATTTGCTTTTAAGTGTGCTTAAAATTTGATGACATGCTTTGTAAATTTCTAAATGCTTTTTGATTCATAAATACTGACACTTACACCTCAGAAATATGGAAATATCACTTATTCAGGTTTTAAATATAAGTATATTTAACAGCTTTGGATTTTTCTTAGAAGTAAGAAAATTGTTTTATAATGTTCCTGTTGGAAATTCTATTTGATAAAACTCTTTGTCAAGCGATAGTGATACGTTTTAAGATAAATAGGCTCATTTTCTCAGTTATTCAGTATTGTTTATTGTACTGTGTAAGAAGTCATAAAATTAAGTTTGCTGTATATTTTGTTTTAAAAAATTACACGAATGTAATATTTTTGAAATATCTATCAGGTGTTTAATATGTACATTTCCAGCAATTTGAATTGACAATTGCATTCATGGGTGGAAGTGCTTCAAATGACTTCCAATAAAGATTTTTGAAAACTCAAAAGATTTCTGTGAAAAAGTTTCAACGTTCACATTTACAGTAAAGCTTAGAAAAGAGCTCCAATTTTTTTTACAAAATTTCCTTATAGTGCAAGGTTTACTTTTCTATAATGTTCTTAAAGTACTATTTCAATTTTACCATTAGGAATCTGAAAATTGGGGGGGGGGGGGTTAATTTTTTTAATTTTAATATATAAAATGTACTTTGGGCGGTGATAGATGGAAGCTGGCAAGTCTGAAAAGCTATTCCACAACAAAGAAGTTAAAAAACTAATAAATATGAGAAAGTGTGACATTCTATAAACCCCACTAGTTCCTTTCTTATATGTACATATTTATGGAAGAATATGCACAGTTTAGAGAAAGTTGGAAAAATCTTGTGGAAATTTCAACGGAAATACACGGTTGGGATTACTTGATACTAAATTAATTTCCTCCCTCCCAAAAAGTCTGCAAGTGAACAACACTAGCGCCTGAACTATAAGTAGGATGTGCATTCTACAAACTGAATAAACCCTTGTCGATCTGGCCTCACTTGAAGCTCTGCGATTTTCATTAATTTCTGAGGGTTATTCAGTAAGCCCCTGGGATATTTCCAAAATTATCCTAAAGGCAACTCCACATTTTTAAAATTCATCTTTAAATTTCTTGGGAGAATAGAGTGAAATGCACTGATAAAGATGGCATAGGTCCTATTTTCACTGTTAACTTTTGAAAATTGCAAAATATTGAAATTTGTTAGACATCTTACTACAACTACAAAATTGAGGGTAGAGATTTTTCTCTCAAGTAAAATTTTTGTCTCCATAATTATTTTTTTAATTAATGCCATGCACTTTTTTAAAATTTGAATAGTTTTTGCACAATATGTACAATAGTATAAGTAACAAGATTTTCTCAATAATGGCTTCAATTTTTTTCTTTACACTTTTGGTTGGGATAGTGCTAAATGTACTGGATAAGATGACTTAAACGTGATTTTGCTGCATTCTCTTGTCTTTTAAAAAATTACAAAAATGTACATTTTTTGACTTCTCTCTCACATTAATATTTACATTAGCGGCGATTTTCTTGAAACTTTTTATGCTAATTGCACTGTTTAAAATGAAATAGTAATTTTGCTGTATTTTGTTTTTTTAAAAGTTACACAAATGTAATTTTTTTTTTAAAGGATCTCTCATAATGTTAATAGCACATTTCTTGTGATTTGTATACATTACTGCATTTGTTCTTCAAATGATTTCCAATAAAGTTAACTTAAAAGATTTCTGTCAAATAGTGCCTCAAATTTCGCATTTACTGTAACGCTTTATCCATTTTCTTAAGACCATTTTGTTAAAAACGGCTCCAAATGTTTCAGCGAAAATTTCCTTTTAGGGCGATTTCCGTTTTTCTTCTCTACAATATTCTTAATGTAATATTTCGGTCCTACTATCAGGAAAACGAAATATTGTGACAATTAAAAAGAAAAATGTACTTTGGGTGGTGATATGTGGTACCTTGCAAGAGTATGCAGCAAGTCCAAAAAGAGTGAATACCAATGAAATTAGAAAGCTAACTAGTACGAAAAAGACTGTCCAATTCTTTTGCATGCACTGGACTTTTTATTTTTAACTGGATCTCGCTTTGTAGAGTTATGGAGAAAAAACGAAAAAAAAGTAAGAAAAATACCATTTTTTCCGGACCTCCCAGACGTACCACAGGGTCTAGGGAATTCATCTATCATGTTTTGTATAACTTAATACAAATCGTAGAACATTTGGTGCAAAAAAATAATATTTTCAAGCAAACAAAAACACAAATTTGACAATTATAACTGTTTTTCATACAGTTGAATCAAGTCCCAACAATGAGAAATTATTAACAGAAATTCCGCCGGCGAGTCACTGCACGGAATGCCATTGTTGCATTTATTCTGATATTTCCTGAAGGCTAGCAATTTTTGTTCAAGTATTTCAAATAGGTTTTAAATAGTTTCCAAAAGATTAATTTGTAAATGAGTAACGAAAGCTGGAATGTAAGAAACGGCCAAAGAAATATGGAATAATATACAAATTCTTACTTATGTAGTGTGACGGTCCATTCAGCTCAATGTTTAATAAAAAAGATGCAATAACGTAACCACAAAAAAAAAAAATCTGACGCATTTAATAAAACGAATCAGTCGAAGGTGCAAGGGTAGGGGAGTATAACTTGTTTATCAAGGAACTATGCAGACCTGGAGAAAATAAATAATTATACAATTTTAAGAATCATCCGGAAGCAATTCGAAAAGGGGGTACAAATATTTAGAAAAAAGAACTTGGGGCAGAGAAAAACTAACACGGAAAGACAATTGAATATAGGCAACTGATGAAAGTAACTTTCGAAATAAGTTAGAATTTCGGCAAAGCAGGGCAGTGAACTTTAGGGAACGCGAATTAAAAGGCAAAGTTTTCAGAACCTCTAAAAGAAGCCAAATCAGAATAGAAGAAATTGGAATATAAA
Organism: Gryllus longicercus; assembly: GCA_038098605.1. Lineage (NCBI taxonomy): Eukaryota > Metazoa > Arthropoda > Insecta > Orthoptera > Gryllidae > Gryllus > Gryllus longicercus. The sequence goes on along the minus strand of JAZDUA010000176.1, from coordinate 1,314,763 downwards.
AATATGTTCCAAAAGATCTCGACGCCAAAAATGTTGACTTTTTGCTATTTTCAAAAATCAGAATTTTCAACGAACATGAGAGCTACACCATTCTTTAAGTGTCCTATACACTCTATCGGAAGTTAAAATTTAATCAAAATTGTTAGTGCCGTTTTGAGAAAAAAAATGTTTAAACAACATTAAAAAATGCCTATATTTCACGAAAAAGGGTTCTCAAATTTTCAAAAAAATTGTACATGGCCTTATTTCAAAATTATCTTTATGGAACAATTTTATTAAGTGAAAAAATATTTCTCTTCATAATAGTAGTTGTAGGTAGACGCCAAAAAAATTAAGAATTTTTGTAATTTACGAAAAATCAGGGTTTTCAACGAAAATGAAACCCGCACCATTTCCTTAAAAGTCCATCACACTATCCAACAAAATTTAATCAAAAACAATTTAGCTATTTCTTTGAACATTTTGAAATTTCCCAGGGCTTTTATGTACAGTCCCCCAAAAATAAAAATATCGGTTTTAAATTCGAGTCGTGACATCAGAACGATTGGGGAATATCGATTTTGGACAAAATTTGCTGAACGATTTAGCCGTTAGCGTTGTTGAGAAGGACGGACAAACGTTTTGCCGTCAATCGAGTTTTCGGTATCAAGGACCCACATAACATGGATTCTGGCTAACCCTGTGTTAGAAGATTTTTATATATATAAATTTTCTTTACCAGAGCGTGGCAATAGTTTTTCTGCCAAAAATTTGCCGTTTTTCCGTGCAGCATTATCTACATAACGGTGGCGAGAAAGTAACAAGCGGTGCTAAAACAGCAGGTACTTTCTCGCCGTATTTTCACTCAAAATTACGCGAAAAGAACTAAATTTTCGAAAGATTGTACCTGTCTTTACTACAAAATCTGTACTTAAGAAATAGGACATTAAGAGAAAAATCTTTACCTTTAATATTTTGGTTGGAAGACTCCGGGAAAAAATTGAACTTTGGTCATTTTTAAAAAATCAGGGTTTTCAATGAAAATGAGACCTGCACCGTTTTTTTAAACATCCTTCACACTACCCAACAACAAAATTTAGTCAAAAACTGAGTCTTTTTTTGAAAATTTGGAAAATGTCGCAGGGACTTCATGTAAAGTATTCCCCAAAAATTCAAATGTGTTTCAAATTCAAGGGGCCGCGACATCCGCCAGATCGATTGGAGGATATCAAATTTGGAGGAAATCGACTGAACGGTTTAGCCGCTAGTGTTGTTGACGGATAGACACGTTTTGCCGTCATGCGATTTCTGTATCAGGGGCCCACAAAACATGGATTTTGGCTACACTACATGTTAGATTTTTTCTAAGTTTAGCAACTGAATTTATCCACTTTTTCGTTACCTGGACCCTGTAGTAAGTTGTTCTTCCGAAAATTCGCAGTTTTTTCGCGCAGCATTACATAACGTTCTCTCTTCTCTATAGCGAGAAAATAAAAAAAGGAAATGATAAATAATGTATTATAGTATTGGTTAACTTATTATATGTTTAAAGTTACTAGTTTTTTTATTCGATAGGATTAGTGGTGTTGGAAACGTTTGTAATATTTGCCATTTATTTACGTTTATTCGAATGTATACAATGCGAAAGGATAAACTAGAAGTGAGTAATACGAAGGGCGTTCAAAAAGTTCCCGGAATGGTGGTTCAGCAAGGTAATGTTATGGTCTATGGCAATGCTTACCTATTCACCTTCAAAGTAGAACCCTTGTGCGCACACACACTTGCTCCATCGTTCCTGTCATCGTTGAAAGCAACGGGGGAAAGCTTTTGGAATGTGTTGGAAACGAGCCGTCGCATTCGATTTGATGTCCTCCACGGTTGCTAAACTTCTCCCTTTGAGGCCCATTTTGTGAGTAGAGAACAGCCAAAAGTAACTGGGGGCGAGATCTGGAGAGTACGGTGGTTGAAGGACTACAGGAATGTTCTTCTCGGTGAGAAATTGTGCGATATGTGGCTTGGTGCGTTATCGTGATGCAGACACCATTGCCCTCGCCACTTGTCCCGTCGCTTCCTTCGAACCGCTTTGCGCAACCTCTGCAAAACTTGCACGTAGAAAAGGCCAGTAACAAACTGTCCAGGCGGTTCATTCTCATGGTGCACCAAACCATCGATGTCAAAGACCGCAATGGGCATCACTTTGATTTTGGATCTGACAAGTCGTGATGTTTTTGATCTTGGAGACGATGGTGTGTACCACTCCGATGATTGGAGTTTCGTCTCCGGATCGTAAGCGAACACAACAAATCTCATCACTAGTGCCGATCTGCTGGAGAAACGTTGAGTCCTCTGCACTTGTCTCAAACAGCACGTCAGTGATTGCTATGCGAGTGTTCATTTGATCTGTGCTAAGCTGCTTCGGGACAAACTTCACGCTGTCTTGTCTCATTTTCATATCGTCGGGTAAAATGGCATGAATTGAACCACGTGAGATGCTTCTTGCTCCAACTGCAATTGTCTTACTTCGATCATCGCGAATCAGTTGCTCCACCTTTGCAATCATTTCCTCGTTTCGGGATGTTGACGGTCTCCCGCTGCGCTCGTCGTCCTCTAACGTGTCCTGCCCTTTCTTAAACCGTCTAAACTAGTCGTAAATTGAGCTTTTCTTTAGTGCATTATTCCCATAAACTTGCTGCAGGGCCGATAGCGTCTCTGAAGCCGATTTTCCTAATTTGATCATGAACTTGATGTTCGCACGCTGTTCGAATTGCGACATAGCGCTAACTCTTTGCCACTTGCGTTTACGTCACAAATAACTGTGCCAAAACAGCGCACGGAAACCTGGTCAGACCCACAACAATCATGCCTCTTCTCCCTACCACAAGAGGGCTTTTTTTGTTTGTTTCCCCTCTCCAGTTACCCTGGAGGGGCGGGAATTTATTTGCATTAGAAATACATAATACCTGCAGCCGATGAGGCTTTTGCAGGTTGTAAGGGCAGTATCTTAAACAAACTAACTTATGCTAACTTAAAAACTAATTACATTTCCTCTTTGGGAATTGTTTGTTTTTTATTTAGTTATAATGATTTTCGGGTTAGTTCTCTATAATGTTCTTGTTTCTTACAAGTGCGGGCATGTTGTGTTATCTTTCTTATCGCTAATTCGCTGTCAACAATACAATTCCGGGAACTTTTTGAACGCCCCTTGCATTTAATATTTAACTGTCATATCTACACATTTGTAAAAGTATTCATTTACTATAACATATTATTTTTACTTTTCCAAAAATAAACGTACTAAGGTATAACTTTTTTAAAGGCGAATCGGCAGCAAAATTGACGCGTTTTAGCGGGCATTGTTGCTACCAACCTCTCGAGTTCGTGCTCATCTTTTGCCAGGGTAACACCTAAGAGCGCTCCGCGCGATAAGCCGTCACAGCTAGGGAAAGTGACGTACTTGCGATTACGTACAGCGAGGTTAAGTGGCTTGGAATAGGCAGTTGTTTTGCCGTTATTAGCAATTGTCAGCGGTGCACTCAAAGTGGTAGTTTTTCTTCATGTTTGCATAGTTTATGCAAGATGAAGATGATCCACCTACGGGATTTGTTTCGCAGATACCCTATACAATGTAGGTAACAATCATTAGTTCTTCAGCAGTGCAGTGCATGATATTCCTCAAAGAATAACCCTCAGTGAATCAATGGATCGGGAACAAGTGATCAGCTAACACTTGAGCCCGACCACCACCAAAGGCAGCATGGAAAGCGGGCTTCACGAGCAGTCGCTCAAAGAGCAATCGCCACCATCATCAGCAAACTGCGCGGAAAAGGTCAGACAGTGATTTTGTTTACTCCCGAACCTAAAAGTCCCGAAAAAAATACAATTGCCACGAATCGCTAGCTTCCAGTCAATATAAAGATGAAATTGGCAACCGATTCAGTGAATTTTGCGATGCTTTAACTTCAGAAGTCAACCGATTTCAACACCACAGTGAAAAATTAGATTAGATTTATTTAGTCAAAAAACAATAAATGTGGCGTAGGGGGAAGAAGAGTTTCCTCACATTTGCAAAATGCACGCAACGAGCTGCATGAAGGCTGATAGAATTCTGAATGCGTAATGTAATGAACTTAATTTAGTGTTTAATTTTGTTATATGTACATTCCATTTGAGGTTTGACGGAATTGAGAGACCTAAAAATTTTGATGCGATTAATGATTTGAAATGCAAAAATGCATTGAAACTGTTTTCCCTTCATTAACTATTAATGTATTTGTAATTACAAAACCAATATGAAACTTATAAAATCGTACTATTTATTGTTTCTTTTTTGCAAAGAACATTCGTGTCATTGGCAAACTGAACCAACAAATTCAAGTGAAGAAACAGAGTTCGCGGCCAAAATATCAATTCGAATCTAACATTCAGTAGAATGCATGCATTGAAACTGTTTTTCCTTCATTAACTATTAATGTATTTGTAATTACAAAACCAATATGAAACTTATAAAATCGTACTATTTATTGTTTCTTTTTTGCAAAGAACATTCGTGTCATTGGCAAACTGAACCAACAAATTCAAGTGAAGAAACAGAGTTCGCGGCCAAAATATCAATTCGAATCTAAATTTCAGTAGAATGCATTCAACCCCAGCGTAGCTGGGGTAAAAAAATAAGAATTTGATGAATTTTGAGAATTAAAATTACAATGAACCGTGTCACATGATCAAAAATATTGCACCCACTGTATACATCACTGAGATCTGTGCGATCGTCTTCTGCTTCTGCAGTGCTCTAACCCCAGCTCTAACATCTTCGCTGGGTCTGGCTGTTGCGCGCACATCTACTTCACTGGACCAGAGGTAGGCGGCGATCAGGGAGAAGTCGCAAGCGATATGCAACTCTAGCTAGCTGGGAATGGTTAACGTTTCTCCCCCTCCTGCTGCCCCAAGGCCAGGCCTCGCCTGGCTCGTCCTGTCTGCGAACATGATTACCCATAAGCCAGTGCTAACACTATGCAAACTTATTTTAAATGGATTTTTTTGTTAGTATATATTTACGTACCGTTTGTCGAGAAATTTATAACTTATAAAATTATTATGATATTTCTCTCTTAATGTAATGTGAGTGAACCAAAATGTTCTGTAGAGATTTTATTATTTGTTCTGAGGTTGGAAGTTGACTCGCATGTGACCAGATCCCTAGAATCCTAGGATTTGTGAATAGCACAGCGCATTCTTCTTATGGAATCAATGTGCGTATCAGGACAGTGCGTTTTGCAATTGATGATTGATTGTAGGTTTGCGACGTGTTGTGTTTACTCGTTATTTCGTGAGGATTTGTTGCAACTTTGCAGTGTAATAAAAATGGTTTGTCTAACGAGTATCAGGAATAATTCTGTTTAGAATGTCTTCCAGTGAGGGTGTAATTTGTGATATATTGAGGAGACCAATTTCAACGAGATTCGCACAATTACAGCATATAGCAAAAAGGATGGGAAGATGGAAGCTGTTTGGCTGCTAGCAGTTAGGGTATTCAGAATAATCACAGTACTTTGTAGCAGACTTGAAAACCAATAAAACACAGATAGGTACCAACCCAATAACGGATTTATGTTAACTTAATTAATACCTCATTGAGACAAACATACGCTTCAACTAATTCAAGGGCCCTTCAAATAAAAGAAAGCTGCATCAATACATAACAGAATCGGATATCTTTACAGGACTCAAATTATGTCACCCATCAATCAATAAAATCACGAGACTGCAAAAGAAAACAACCCAATTCCGGGAGTTGCGGCCCAGTTTAGTGGCAATGAAATTTATAGACAATTATCACAATCATTTAAATATGCAATCATCGTGTGACTACAGGATGATGTCGCAAACCTGAAGGATGCATCCAGTGCCAACGATGCCTGGACTACAGGCACACGAAAAACGACTGTAAAAATATAGCATCGTAGGCTTTCACGGCCGGAAAAGAGAGAGTTTCCGGGCTGGTGGGCCATGGTCCAGTTGGTGTTAAACTACCAAACCTTTCGTCCAGGACTGCGGTGGACATCTTCATAGGCAGCAGGGTCTCGGACGCAGTATCCGGGGCGGCGGTTCGCTAGCGCGAAATCATTTTTCAGTTGATATGTCCACAAAAAAATCATAAACCTGTTTGTGAAAATCGTACCCAAATTATAAAACTAGTGGTGGTACAGAATGGCACACACTTTCTTCTACTAGTTAGTTTTATATCTTTGGTCTGGCCTAGATTTTCTATCTTGCCAGATGCCATCTATCGCCGCCAAAGGATTTTTTTAAAAAACATTTTCCCAAGTGAAGTCGAAATATTGTTTAAAAATATTAAAGAAGAGTGAAACCTCGTCCTAAGTGGCAAATTCCATTAAAAATTTTAGAGTAATTTTTAAGAAAATTTGTTTGAAAGAATTTTTTTGCCGTTTAAGCGTTACTGTAAATGTGAAATTTCAAGCTTTTGTGCACAAAAAAATTTTTGAGTTTTCGAAAAACTTTATTGAAAGTTATTTGTCGCACTTCCACTCACAAATCGAGTAATGTATAGATATCGGTGGAAATGTGCATATTAACGGCGTAAGAGAGTTTTAAAAATTACGTTTGTATAATTTTTGAAGTAACTAAATACATCAAAATATTCAATTAAAGAAAAATTGAAGATGTTTTTGAGATAATGACGTTTGATTGGTTCTAAAAATGCGAACTTTTTTGTTAATTTTCACATAAAATTTATTATTTTTCGAGAAGCTATATAAGACATTATTCAAAGCACATGAATTTACAAATGCAATAATGTGGACAAACTAAATATTAACAGTGTGAGAAACAAATAAAGAAATACATTTTTGTATTTTTTTAAAACTAAAAAATAGAGAAAAACGGCGTTTATGTGATCTTATAGAATACATTTAGTACCATCCCTACTAAAAGTTTAAACAAAACATTTTGAGCCGTTTTCGAGAAAATCCAGTTTTTGTTTTATTTGCATATTGCACACATTGTACGCAATATTAAGCTATCATTACTAGAAAAGGATTTTTGCTTTAAACAAACTATTGTAAAAATCAGCACTGTCATGTACAGTTTAAAAAAAAACTAGTGTAGCCTAATTGGTGCTTGAAATTTCTGCAATTTACAAAAAACCTATTGCAATTTACCAAAAAACGGTTCAGTTTTTTATTTCAATTTTTTTTCATGGATACAAGAAGGGGAGTTTGAAAGAATGACGAACGTCTCATTTTCGTCGAACTCTCCCTGTTTTGGAAATTGCAAAAAATTATCACTTGCAAACTATCAAATATTGTTAATAGAGAGTTTCACCTTAAACAAAATCTGTTCTAAATATTCTCATTAAAGAAGTTCATGTACAATTTTTTTGGAAACTTGCAGTTTTCTCCTACTTTCTGCTTAAAATGAGTGAAACAGCTGCCCCACCAACTATGTGTCACAAGAAAAAAATTCAAAAAAGAATAGAAGAAAATGATATTAAAATTATAATTTAGTATTGAAAATCCCAATATTTATTCGATTTTTATTATATTCTGAATAATAGTAATAGAGTTAGTTATTTATGAGGAATTAAGTATTTCATGCGGAGTTGCCATACAGTGCAGTGATATGGCAATTTGAAATGTTATTCCGACAATTTCATTGTTGGACGGCGACATGGATTGGAGAGGGATCAGATAATTTTTATTTACTTAACCTTCATGACACAATGCTCAATTTAATGATACATTCAACTACTTTAATGTCGGGAAAATATATGTATTATATATATTTTATATATATATATATATATATATATATATTATATATATTATATATTTTATATATATATTATATATATTTTATATATATATTATATATATTTTATATATATATATATTATATATATTTTATATATATATTATATATATTATATATATATTATATATTTTATATATGGCGTATTATATATATTTGTTATATAATGCCACAAATATATTATATATATTTGTGGCGTTATGGGATTGTGCAACCCCATAACCACCATCTCGTATGTATGAACACCCACAGGCAGCGAGGATAGCAGACGCGGAAAGCAGAGGTTCTTAAACGCGCGGCCTGGTATCCGTTGCCCGTACTAAACGAAGGCGAACTAGCGAGCAACGTTTTCCTTGTGAAGGGTTGAGAGAGGGGAAGCAGCCCCACCACTGAGAATTTCCCCAGGCGTCGGACGATAAATACGCGAACCCGCAAGCGGAAGCTCTTTTCTTGCCACCACTCGTCGAGTAAGCAGCATTTTGATCACCGATCGCCGAGTCAACACTTTCGTTAACGTTAGTTTAGATATTGTTTGCCGCTGCAACGACTACTAGGTAGGAGTATTCGGCGTCGAACAGACGTTCTAGTCAGTCGTCCGCGAGATAGTGCAGATTATGTAAAGTATTCCTTCAATTAACGACCCGGGAAGTAAGTTACCCGTCGTGAGAGAAGCATTAAAAGTTCTGGTTTAGCAAAATAGAAGTAGCAACGAGCGAGGAACTTGCACGAGTATTCGGCGAAGTGCAAGGGACATTTTCGCAACGTGGGCGTAGTCAGAGGCGCCGGTAGCAGACGAGGAGGAAGAAGAAACCGAGGACCCAGACGCACGAGGAAGAAGACGGATCGACTAGGAAGAAGAATGGAAGAGGACGCAAGAAGACAACGCAGACGGTAGAGGCGAATCCCGTCTCTTACGACGCAGAAGCTGGGACCGAGCGACGTAGTAGGAGACGTTTTGATGCGCTATTGCCTGCATAAAACATTCTACTTAGGACATTTATTATTCTGCTATTTTCAGACAGTTAAATTGTAAATGAGAGTAGTGCACTTGCACACATTTTGTTCTTCGCATGTAATATTTTGAAGCAGAAGATTGTAAATTGAAATTTTGGTTTCATGTGCAATGTAATTAGAATAGCATAAATTTAGATATAATTAATTTTCCAAGGGAATTCCCTGTGTAGATTAGGGTAATTATTTCAGAGTATCAATTGTGGAGTAAATTATGTGTTCATTCATATGAGTGTGTGTTGTAAAGGTTTCTATTTGTGTTTTGATCATTCTTTGTAAAAGTGTGATTCTATATTCTTGGTTTTTGTCATGAACTGATGCCACTAAAGGTTTATGGGTAAATTATACGCTCGTTTGTGTGCAATTTGTGTGATTTTATTGTGTCAAGGGTTCAAACCTTCATCGCACCCTGAAGATCCTGCTTCCTAGATTTTTAAGCTCGCTTCACGAGCAAAATCTTGATAACCCGCTTACGGTTCATGCGTGCTGCTGTGAAGGTGGCAAGTTGGGGGTGTAGGTGGGTTAGTTAGATTTTTGGCGCCCAATTCGTGGGGCAGCGATCGATTAAAATCGAGCAAGCAAAGGAGAACCCTAGACACGAAAAACGAGCATTTAATGGCATATATTAGGCTGTGTACTGTGTCTTTTCAGCCAGTGTTTTTCTGTGTACAGTGAAGTGTTTTATAGTGTATTGCATTGTGATATTTTGGAAGGGAAGTGCATTCAGTAAAAAAGTAAAAGGCAGACGCAAAACGTTAGTATGGCAGGTAGTCAGGAATATTGGGAACCTAGTCAGATCAGGAGTGACGAGGACAGTAAGGGCGACGAGAGGGACGAAGTACTTCGTAGGATGGAAAATCTAGGTTTGCACGAGGCAGAGGAAGTACATGAGCCGACCGCGGATCGCACCGAATCAGCAGAGACTACGCCAGAACAACCATTGCAACACAGAAGAAGATTCGATGAGGACATTAATGCAGGCGTTATTAGGGAATTTTGCGCGAACCCTCGCACAACAAGTAGAAAATCAGGGGCGAAAATTAACCGAAGAAATTCAAGAACAGTCGCGAAAATCAGAGGAGCAAGGGCAAAAACTAGCAGCAGAAATTAAAGAACAGTCGCGAAAATCAGAGGAGCAAGGGCAAAAAACTAGCAGCAGAAGTTAAAGAACAGTCGCGAAAATCAGAGGAGCAAGGGCAAAAACTAGCAGAAGAAATTAAAGAACAGTCGCGAAAATCAGAGGAGCAAGGGCAAAAATTAGCAGTAGAAATTAAAGGACAGTCGCGAAAATTTGAGGAGCAAGGGCAAAAACTAATAGAAATTAAAGAGCAATCGTGAAAATCAGAGGAGCAAGTGCAAAAATTAGCCGAAAAAATTGACGACCAGACAAAGGTTTTCAATGAAAAATTCGAGCAGTTCCAACAGTCTATAATGTCAGAAGTAGTTGTTAAATGCGACGAACTCCGGGGAGAGATCGCTGTGCAAGTAGCAACATGCACTCAGTTAATTGAGGAAAGGCATGCAGAAGTCGGGGCGAGAATTGATTCAATATCTACGGAATTCGAATATATATAATTCAGCAGTTAATTGAACTGAGGAAGTTGTAGAAGTGTTAGGGCGAAGAATATTAGTCATTGCGAGGACAGAACATTAATTATCACGAGGCGTCATAAGACTTTAAATTTCGCAACACAAGTCAAAGGTGTTAAATACACCGAGACTACGCCGCTAGTTATACGCGTCAGGACTGTGTATCACATGTTGGCGTGCTACACAGCAAGAGAAGCGAAGATTGAAGTAGACGAAGGTGTGAGGTGCCGGGAGCATGGGAAGAAGCGTATGTTCCGAGGGCAGGAAGACGAAGACAATGATGTTTGTGCGACTTCGTGGATATCTAGACCGAAGAGGAGCGAGACTGAATTCTGGAAGAAGGTCAGGTGCGTCAAAGGAGAAGCCACGATGGCGCAAGTCGCGACTGCGAGCGCCGTTGCAAAGGTAACACGTTTTGTAACGGGAGTCTAGAGCAGGCAGAACCACAAGTGCAGGAGCAGCGACAGAAGGTCTGAATTCAAAGTTTTTATAATCTAGATTTTGTTACGAACTATATCACGACAAATACCGGGAACATTGTGAGTGTGATACATTTTCATTTGTGTTTTATGTTCCCAAGGAAAGTTTTGTAAATAGCCATGAAATACATTTTCATTTGTGTGTAATAGTCCCAAGGGAATTAATAGTAAATAATGGTATCGTCATTGTGGTCATTATGTCTTTTGAGCCAAAGGAATGGTGTTAAAATAGAAATAATTTTACAGTGTTTTTGTAATAATTGAGAAAGTAAAATTTATATTTTGTGTCTTTTCAAACGGTGCTGGCCAAGCAGTAATTACCGTGCACGGGTATTTTGAAAGGGAATTTAATTAGGAGGAAATATTCAGTTTAAGGTTGAACTGAATATTACTTTCTCATATTCCAAGATATGTCCCCTGAGCCCTGATATTTCAAAGCTCGCACTGAGCATTCGATCTGACGTTGACGAGGTATGCGCGTTAGAATATATATCTATATTCTAACCCGCCTGCCCCCAACTTACCACCTTCAACAGCAGCACGCATGTGCAGTAAGCGTGTTATCAAGATTTGCTCGTGAAGCGAGCTTAAAATTCTCAGGAAGCAGGATCTTTCGGGTATGAGAAAGGTCTGAACCCTCGACACAAAAAAAATTGCAAAGATTGTGAACAAACGAGCGTATAATTTACCCATAAAATTTTAGTGGCACAATTACACGACAAAAAAATAATAACACTTTTACAGAGAATAAATAGAACACAAATAGAAACCTTACAATACACAAATTCTAACTTCCCTCAAAATTACAAAAAAGAACGGTACAACAATTAAACCACCTTTCACGTAAAACAGTACAAGGTATGACTCTTTTTTTAACTGCCTCAATAATTGGGGATTTCACTTGCTCCACTATTACGCATAACAAAATGTTTCCCACTTTAAGCTATTTTAGTGAACTGTCGCGTTGCTGCAATCTCTCTTTTTTTTTAACGAAACTGCTGTGGTACAAATGCACGTGTCTCACCGATTCTGCGATGCTCGCTGCCAGATGACCTCGCCGATTCAAGGTTGTGGGCGCTCCAACGTTTCGCCGAAATCTCCACTTGCTGCGTCGACCGTTCGAAGCCCCACGCTGAACCCAGATCCTTCGCACCTACACGCCCTGCCTTCCATCCAAGACCATACCTTTCGCACGTACGCTTGAGCCTTCTTGGAGATGCGTTCTTCTTCTATCTTCACACGCCTCGTTGTAGAAATTAATTCGCGCTTCCAGTTTATCGAATTTGCTGCGCCCCTTTCATTTGCGTGCGCGGTCTAACTACTACACTTTTGGCTTGTGCAGTAATGAGCAATATGACCGTACTGGAATAATTCAGAGTCCTTCGGCGCGAGTCTAGGCAATATTAGTATTACTGCCGATTCCAAAATTTACACCACTTTCTATTTCTTCGGTAGTCTAATTTCTACTCTAGCTCCACGTATTTAAATAAACTCCTACTCTATCTCGAGAAGACCTTGCTGACCTTGCTGTGATTCAAGCGCTGCGGATGCGATCGTTGTCGTTGCAGGAATATCAGAGAGCGCTCCCGAAGCGTGTTATCGTATTTATGGCCCGACGCCTGGGGAAACTTCAGGAGTGGGGTTGTTTCCCCTCTTTCAACCCTCCACGAGAAAAGCGTTGCTGGCTAGTTCGAGCACTCTAGTACGGTCAACGGATAACAGGTTGCGCGTTTAAGAGCCACTGCTTCGCCGCGTATGCTATCCTCGCTGCTTGTGGGTGTTCACAGATACTAGACGGTGGCGTTATGGCGTTGCACAATCCCATGACGTCACAATATATTCTATATGTGTGTGTGTAATGATACCTTCGTTTCGGATGTATTCGCTAGGCGATATGTTTATATTCGATGGCCTTTAGTTCTGTTGGTTGATGTTACGATATCTAATAAATAAAAATCATTTGTTTGTACGTATTTTATGCTCTGCCGAACCGTTCATCGGATTCCGATAAACCTTTGTCAACTTGCTGTTTGCACTTGCGCGAAAAATGGAGGCATATTACAATGGGGATTTGCGTATGACTGTCGCACATAGACGCGCGTTGATGATTATTTTATGCGTTTATGTAGCGCCCCTAAACTGAAGCTCTACACAACCCGCCGCTCTCTCAAGTATTAAGAGTGTCTTCCTGTCTTATCGTATTCTTGTAAGAATATTACTTGAACGTTATCTCGGACAAGTAAATCAAATTTCTACCGGACTCATCGCAAATGCATGCCTAAACTTGAGGGAGAACGTTTTAAAAATCGGATACTTGACAACCATGTCCAAACCAGGACATAGAACACACCCATACTCGCGCGAGTCTTTCACCTATTAAAATGTTTGCAGAGCGAAGCGTAAAACATGAGTGCAATCACGTCACTAGTAGCGTGTGAAGTGTTATACATTGCAATAGGGAAGCATTACCGGGTCCATTAGTCAACTTATAAAATTTGGTACGAATGTATCAACTCCTTAGAAGGAGACAGTTAAGGAATGTCGCGTCGGTTGCTATGGAGGCAGGTTTGTTTAAGAGAGACTGGTTCGTGTTCGAAAGATATGGATGTTTGAATGTATGTCGAGATGTTTATGTGATATTCTGATTTAAAAACCCAAATAGTTGCGTCTTCAAGAAATTAGATTAGCGAATTCTTGGGGAAGGTATTTAAGAATATTAATCAACGATTCTAGAATACGGAACAGTTCATCGGATCCGTGGAACTTGAACAGGTAATTGTTGTTGATGGAAACCTAAATGCGAGAACAACACACTTAATTTGCGTTGAAACTTAAAGTGTTTTATTTAAAATTACATCAAGATAGCCGAACGTACAGCAACGTTGGGTAAGGGAAAAACAGCGGCAGCAGAATTTATGGGAGAATCTAACAATCGCTGGTATCTACGGGTGCATACACTGTGGCGGGACACAAGTTCATTAGATAGTAAGAGTGGTCTAATGGATTTTGGTGGGAGCTTATTGGGACAAAATACTCTCTAAAAGAGTATGGAATATTTTGGGACTGGACATTTAAACATTTTTGGCAGGAAAAATGAATAAACACTAAAAATTTGGAATATGGTGCGAAGACAACCGCCATCTTGTGACTGGTAGAAACAAGCAGAAATCGTGAGGGTTCAAATCAGGTGAGCGCGGAAGCCAAGCAATTGGACTACCTCTACCTAACCATCAGTCAGGAAACTTTCGATCTAAGTACTACCGTCGAGCCGTATGACTGAAGTGTGCAGGAGCACCATAATGCAGAGCGTGTTGACCATAATGTTGATCAGAGGAGTATCTTCATACACATGAGGTATGGTGTTTTCCAGAATTTTTGTGTACACCTGTCTGTTTACAAGTTCTTGTGGTCCAACTAATCGATCACCAATGATACCGGCCCACATGTTGAGGGAGAACAGCAGCAGGTGATGAGATGGATTAGTTGTACGTGGATTTTTATCTGATCATAAATGCTGATTGTATAAATTAGTAAATGTCGTGTGAACTGTGCTTCATCTGTAAGTAATACTAAGGCATGAAAGTTCGGATTTGCATCACACTGCTGCAAGAACCACTGACCGAACCTATCTCGTGCAGGGTAACCTGCTGGTGTCAGGGCCTGAACACGTTGCAAATGATAAGGATACGACAGCCTTCAGACAGCCGTATGAGGAACATTTACTTGCGACGCTAACCTTCGTGTGCTGATAGAAGTCGTGTTCACAGCGTCCAGAATCACCTCCTTCTCAGCTAGAATTGTAGATCTTGGTCTCCCATTCCCCAAACCAGGAGAGTTACATTTTGCATGCCCGCACAGACGGCGATGCAAGCGTCTTCCGATTTGGACATTTTCGCTGTAGATACCTCTCCTAGTACAAACGACGAGCTAGCGCAGCATTACTATCCGCTTTACCTTACATGAAGTGCATGTCTGCCTGCTGCTGATTTGAGTACATGACGCACGGTCGAACGCTAAACAAAACACTAACTGTAACCTTCGCCTCGGAATGAACGATCAAAGTGTCCAGTTAATGTACCCTTTCACGGCAACGACCTACGGAAGGAAAAGCGTTCCGGTGAATGTGAGTGTTGTAAAGGCTATAATTAGGAAGTGAAGCATTTCCGAACACATGTTGGAATGAACTATTTTCATTGCCTACATATGGGGAATACATACCAGAAATTATACCCCCTATTTTTGAAAAGTCTTGTATATTATTTGTTGATATTTAGCATCATGGAAGGGTTGGATAAATCAATTTTAGTAGAAGTAACAATAGTCTAAGTATTACAGAGACGGAAAAATATACCCAACGCAAATTAAAACTTACCAACAAGAAACAATAGAACTACGATGAGATATTGTTCTATAGTCAATAGATTATTAAAAGAAAAAGCAGAATTATTGCAAAAAAAAAACAACAATCAACTATAAAATAGCTAATAAATTAGCTAAGATTAAAAACGTTATGTTATTGTATTTATTTACGTCCAAAACAGTTAAAACTGTGTGTGACGTGCTGTGGGGAGAAGTTCATTTGAAGTTACATTTATGTCCAGAAGCAAAACAAGGGACCATCTCAGCATTTGCACGAGGATCAGGGAAAATGGACGAAAACCTTATCAAAATGAGGGGTAATTGACCCAGAATCTGAAATACAATACTTGTTACAGGCGTTTTACAATTATACAATCCAAATGATATGTAATACATTAAATGTCATTGTTAAAATTAATATTACTTTCCTTTTGGATGCTCGGTATAGTCTCTAATTGTATAGAAACAGTTGTGCAGCAGAAAAGATTTTACTTCGGACTTACACTTTTGTATCGAATTTAATCGCTTAATGTCATCTGGCAAGGTGTTGTACAATTATATACATGTATTACATGTGAATTTTTTGTAGTGAGCCGCTGATACTGTTACCTGATGAATATGATTATTATGTCGAGTGTTGTAGTTAGAGACAACAGCTTTTGCTGAAAATATATTCCCGCCCTTAAGTAAGTCATTTTTGACAAAAACCACTGATACATATATTCAGAGACAAGGTAATGGTAAAATACCTATATTGATAAAGAGAGGCTTACAAGTATTACGTGGGTGGGATTTGCTTATTACTTGCACAATTCTTGTTTGTAATATAAAAGTCTGGGAGCTATAGGATGTATTTCCCCAGAATATTATGCTATATCGCGGATGGGAATGAACATTCGCGCGATAAACACAACGAGCAGTGTGGAGGCTGACTGAATTTGAAAGAATTCTGAAAGCAGAGCCTAAAGAACATACTTTAGTGTTCAGTCCATTTAAATGGACGTTCCATTTCAGGTATACATGAATTGAAATACCTCAAAATTTTGTTACCTTAACATCAATCAATAGAATGCCGTTCGTTTTCAGTGAAGTGCCGAGCTGTTGATTTGAAATGGAGAACTGCATTGAAACTGTTGATGCAGAAGACAACCGCCATCTTGAAACTGAAGACAACCGCCATCTTGTGACTGGTAGAAACAAGCAGAAATCGTGAGGGTTCAAATCAGGTGAGCGCGGAAGCCAAGCAATTGGACTACCTCTACCTAACCAACAGTCAGGAAACTTTCGATCTAAGTACTACCGTCGAGCCGTATGACTGAAGTGTGCAGGAGCACCATAATGCAGAGCGTGTTGACCATAATGTTGATCAGAGGAGTATCTTCATACACATGAGGTATGGTGTTTTCCAGAATTTTTGTGTACACAGTGCATCGGACTGACTGATACTGTAGAAGAAGAGAACAGTCTAAAGAAATAGTGTGTAAGAAGTGAACTGTGTAAATAAATCATCATTTACTATTAATTTGTTATTACGAAACCAATTTCAAATATCTGATATTGTACTATTTACGGTTTCTTTGTTGCAAAGAATATTCGTATCGTCCGCAAAGAGAACTGTTCTTCCGTTACTAATTGTCGAGGGCGTATTACGTATAGCCGGAAAAGAATATGGCCTAAAATCGATCTCTGCGGAACTCCACATGCAATTGGCAAAGAATCAGAAAGGTGTGTACATAATGTTCCATTATTCCAGTTAAGGTATTTCTACTCTCTGAGAGCTCTCTCTTGTTTAAGGTACTGTTACGAATATTGCGCCACCTGCCGAATTCGTTGCGCGCGGATTGCGTCATCTGCCGACGCCCCTTCCCTTCCCCCTGAACTAGACGGTTCCGGACTATTCGCGAGCCGCGGGGAAACGCCGAGATTGTGCCGGGTGCCTGTAGACGAGCGCCGGGCAGGTATAAATGCGCCGCTGCCGGCAGCCACGAGTCAGTGAGTAGAAGTCAGTAGTGAGCAGTAAGACGTCAGTGAGTAGCCGAGAAGCAGTCAGTCCGTCAGTGTGTCCGAAGTGGAAGCTGTGCTGTGAAGTGTGCATTGCGGTGAAGAGTGGTGCAGTGGTTGAACAGCAGTCAGCAGTCTGAAGTCTGCAGTGGAAGCTGAGCTGTGAAGTGGGCATCGCGGTAAACAGCAGTGCAGTGGACCCTGGTGTGCACAGTGAATTGTGGTCTGTGCAAGGAATTGTGGTCTGCGCAGGGGAATTGTGGTCTGTGCAGGTAATTGGGATCAAGTGCAGTGGACCGTGGACAGTGCATCGGACTGACTGATACTGTAGAAGAAGAGAACAGTCTAAAGAAATAGTGTGTAAGAAGTGAACTGTGTAAATAAATCATCAAGAGAACGGAGTCGTGTGTAAAGAAAAATAATTAAGTGTAATATATCTGTAAATAGACTAAGTAGTTTTTAGTGTCAGTAGATTTTAGTGCATAATTGTTCACGAATAAACGTTTTTGTTTAAATATTACGTGTGTTGGTTTTAATTCACCACGAGGAACTTTACAGTACGAACATAACCAATCTAGAGCAACACCACGAATTCCATACGAAGGTCATTATGAGAGTAAAATGTTATGATCAATGACGTCGAAAGCTTTTGAAAGATCTAGAAATATTCCAATAGGTGCTTCGTTTTGATCCATAGATAAGGCGACATCTTTAAGAAAAAAAAATGTCTGTTTCCGTAGATTTTTATTTTAAAAACCTATGTTGGCTATCTGAAAACACATCATGTTTAGAAAGAAATGTGTCCATTTGGAAAAGGAAAATTTAGAATTAGCTAAGCATGATAAGCAGGAAAGAATAGAATTATCTAAGATTGAAAATGAAAAGCAAGAAAAGGCTGAATTAGCTAGAAAAATATTATAATTTGCCAGAATAGAATCAGAAATTAAATTAAAAGTACTAAAGCTTGAACATAATCTCCAAAAAATATATTTTTCGGAAAATAGTAATTAATAGCAATGATAATAGTGTCGTATATAAAAATCGACGAAGGTTGCTAAAGATATTATACAGTTTACAACCGGACTTGGAAGACGTTGATTTATATTTGCAAATGTTGAAGCAAATAGCTTCTGTAGATAAGCTGAATCCCTTCTAGTGGGCTTATTCAACGATTGATGCCAGTACAGATCGTGAAATGTATAACGCGACAAAACACCATGGGAAAATTTAACCTATTAGGAAATCAAAGAACTATTAAACCTTAAATATCAATTAACCCCGGATATAATTGCGACAGTAGTTTTACAAATTTAAAAAACGGCTAGTCAAACTTGGAGAGAAGTCGCCTATTTTCCAAATTGAATGGCTGGGTTAAAGTCATGAAAGTAGAATCTTTTGAAGATTTAATTTCACTATTGATAACGGATCGGATGGTATGATTGGTTTTCCCCAATTTAAAGAGCAGCTGGTCCAAGATTTTTAAAACACATAAATAATTAGCCCAAATGCTACAAAATTTTGATGAAGTTAGAACCAGTATCGCCTTTTAAAATAGTGATCAAATAATTATTGAGAATAAAAATAAATCTTTCAATCCTAATCTGTTTAGGAAATTTAGAAATGAGTGCATGAAACTTAAAAAGACTCTTCTTGAAACTAAACGAGAAAATGATTAAATTTACTAAGGCAAAGATAAAGAAGGTAGACAAAAGAGAGCGGTCCAATGCTATTATTGTGGAAAGCTTGGGCATTTAAAACTAGTGGCGGCACAGACTTTCTCGTAATAGTTTTATTACGTCTTTGCGGTCTTGCCCCTTCCTCCACCCAATTACCATCTATCGCCGCCAAAAGTTCATTTTTTAAAACATTGTCAATTTTTCTATTTTGAAATGGCTCAACGGAAATATTACTTTCCAGAGTATTAAAGAAGAGTAAAACTTCATCCTTGATGGACATTTTCGTTGTAAATGCAAAATTTGAGTCTCTTCTACATAGAAAACGTTTGTTTTCGAGAAACTTCATTATTCGAAAAACTTTATTGGAAGTCGTTTGAAGCACTTCCACACACAAATTGCTGAAAATGTGCATATTAACGATTTTAGAGGTATTTAAAAAATACATTTGAGTAATGTTTGGAGAAAAAGCAAAAGAATACAGCAAAATTACATTTACGTCTTTATAAACAGTGCATTACTCGTACAAAAAAAGTTGAAGAAAAATTTGGAGACATTTTTGAGAAAATGGCGTTTGAGCATTTCTGAAAATGCGAAAATTTCAGCCCATTTTCACAGAAACCTTTTGAGTTTCCTAAAGTTAACTTTATAAGACATCATTCAAAGCACATACTGTTATTATTAATAACGTGAGAGACAAGTACGAAAAAATACATCATTGTTACTCTTGAGAAAACAAACTCCATTTTGCTCTATGCCTTTTTGTCACATAATACACTGAGTACTATCCCTATCAAAAGTTTGTCGAAGAAATTTTGAACAGTTTTAGTGAAATTTTGGTTTTTGATATTTTTTAAAATTGCACATATTTCACTCAATATTGGGCGAAAACTACTAAAATGATTAATAACTTAATCAAAGAACGAATAGCATAGTAAAATTTCATTTGAAGGAAAAATCTGAATCTTCAGTTTTGTAGTTGTAGCCGAATAAATTTCAAACTTTTGAAATTTTCCAAAATTCAGAGTTGGAAGAGAAAATAGGGCATATGCCACCTTTATAAGTGTATTTTACTCTATTCTGACAATAAATTTGAAGAAAAAATTTGGAGCCGTATTTTTTTAATTGGTGTTTGAGAGTTTCTGAAAATGCTGAAATTTCAGCTCACTTTCACAGAAAAGTTTTGAATTTTCGAAAAACTGTAAGACATAATTTAAAGCACATGTACTCGTAAATGCAATAATATGGACAAACGCAGCTAATGTAACAACGACGTGACAAATTAGCAAATAAAAACGACGTGAGAGACCAGTCAAAGAATTTTTTTTGTAATTTTTGAAAAACACAAAAGAATACAGCAAAATGGCGTTTATGTCATCTCATAGAGAACATTTAGCACTATCCCTACCAAAAGTTTTTAAAAAATTTTGAAGCCGTTTTCGAGAAAAAATTGCTTTTGTTATTTTTTTTAAATTTCACATATTGCATTCAATATTTCACGAAAACTACTAAAAGGTTTCAAAAATGTATATGACCTTAATGAAAGAACTAATTAAGGACAACAAATTCCATTCCGTGGAAAAATCTCCATCTTTAATTTTGTAGTTGTAATAAGATGTCGAACAAATTCCAAATTTTTGCAATTTTCGAAGATTCAGAGTTAACGTTGAAAATCGGCCAATATGTTTCTTGCTTCTTTTTGACGAAGAACATCAAAGAATTTAAGAGCTCTTTCTCCATCATAGTTTCATTTATTTTCTAAGCTCTCTGCTACTGTGCTTCGCAAATTTTCTTGAGCCATCTGCCTTCTCTTTTA
Organism: Gryllus longicercus; assembly: GCA_038098605.1. Classification (NCBI taxonomy): domain Eukaryota; kingdom Metazoa; phylum Arthropoda; class Insecta; order Orthoptera; family Gryllidae; genus Gryllus; species Gryllus longicercus. The sequence goes on along the minus strand of JAZDUA010000176.1, from coordinate 1,294,028 downwards.
GATTCATACGCAGAACACCCTGGCAATTTCGTGGGGATGGTCTTCCTTGAGACTCGGTCGTCCCATAGTACCCTTCGTGACTTTTCATCATTGCATAAGGACTTGCAGATTCACTTTTATCAAAGTGAAGTGCACCCAACCTCCAAAGAAATGAGAGAAGTCGGATAAACAAGGTAAAACAATTATTCCTCTTCAATGACGTATGTTAGATCTTTAAAATCGACCACATCAGAAAAAATAAATAATATTGAGAAAGAGATATTGGCCTATGCTTTCATCAAATTTAATTTTTAATTCATGTTTTGAAAAAAATATTTTCCCCTCTTCAACTGCCTGAATGTATATGTATGTAAATGTATATTGTTTTAAATTAGACAGTTTTTGAATCAGAATAAAATGAGCGTTTAGGGATTAGTAGATATTATATGGTACCATACCAACTGCATGTAGGTTTTGTCACAAACGTTTCACAGAAACAAGAATATCAATTATTCGTGCGTAATTCTGTGGAAAATTGATTTCGAGGTTTCAACGGTAATATACGTTTTGGGGTCTCCAGATACCGAAAAGTGGTTTTTATTTTCAAAATGTCTGTGTGACCGTCTGTATGACTGTGTGACTGTCTGTGTTTGCCTGTGACTGTGTGTCGTGTCTGTCAGTCTATCCGTCTGTCCGTCCGTGAACACTACTAACGCCTAAATCATGCGTAGGATTTCTTCAAAAATTAAAGAAACCCCTGTCTATCTGGCTCGAGTCGAAACTTTAAGATTTTCAAAAACATTCCAAAAATTTGGGGGTACTTTCGATGAAGCCCTCCGGATATTTTCAAAATTTTCTTAAAAACAGCGCCAATTTTTTCTTTAAATTTATGGAAATAATAGAATAACATACACTTATAAACGTGGTATAGATACGATTTTCACGGTTAACGTATTTTCGAAAATTTGAAAAGTACGAATTTTTTTTTCGGCGTCTTCCTATAACTACAAAATTGAAGATGAGGATTTTTCTTTCCAATACAGTTTGTTCTCCACAGTGAGTTCTTTTATTAAGGTAATGTACATTTTTTTGAAAATTTTAGTAGTCTTCGCGCAATATTGCATGCAGTATGTGCAATTTAAAAAAAAATTACTATACCAAGTTTTTCAATAAAACGTTCTCTTGTTTTTTCAAAAATTACAAAAATTTAATTTTTAGACTTGTCTTTCATATCGTTAATATTTATATTAGCGTCAATTTGTTCACATTATTGTATTTATAGGTACATGTGCTTTAAATACTGTCAGATAAAGTTTCTCGAAAACTCTACCGTTTTCTGTGAAAACTAGTTCAAAATTCCGCATTTTCAGAAACACTCAAATGCCACTTTTTCAAAAACGGCTCTCAATTTTTTCTTCACATGTTTGGATAGTGCTAATTTGCACTTTAATATGACTTAAGTTCAATTATATTTTTCAAAAATACACAGATGTAATTTTTTAAACATTTCTCACGCCGTAGGTATGCCCATTTCCAGCAATTTGTAAACACTATTGAATTTGTGGGTTAGAGTACTTAAAATTACTCAAATTAAGTTTTTCAAAAACTTAAATATTTTTTTGTGAAAAAGAATTTACAGTAGCACTCAAACGCCAGTTTTTTAAAAATCGGCTTCAAATGTTTCAAAGAAAATTGCCACTTAGGACGCAGTTTTACTCTTTTAATCTTAAAATAATATTTCCGGTCTATAATTAGAATACCTAAAAATTAAGGAAATATCCAAAAAAATGCGGTGATTGATGACAGCTGGCAAGTCAGAGTAGCTGGCCGAGACCAAAGGAAATAGAAAACTAATAGTCTGTGCCATTCTGTAGCGCCCCTAGTTTAATGTTGCGTTTATGAGGTGTCGGTTTTTGATGAGTTATAAGTATCAACATGACTAAGAAACATGTCATAAGAATAATGGAATTCTGAAGTATTTCGAAATATGATAGCGTTTCATCTTTAAGACGCAGAATGCCATCTACGTTCTGGAAGTAACGTCTTGTATTTCTGTAAGTTTAATGTTTCGTTTCAAAAAGTATCCAGTTGCAAAAGAAGCAAAAGACGCTCAGAATTCAAAATGCTCTGCGTCATCGTGCGAACGGCGTCATCGAGGGCCAATCCGGGGTGAGTGTACTCGCTGCCAGCGATCCCCACACCTCGTCCCATCCCCACCTCACGAACAACTCAGCGCGGTGAGGAGGGGGGGAGGGGCAGAAGGGAAGTTCACTGCGAGCTGTCAACTTTACGTGCAACAGTCATTTATCCAGTAGTACATGCTGTCACTTTATGCTGCGTATCGTGCTTGCTCAAGAAGCGTACTAGAGAGATCTCCTGGAAGATTCAAGTAGTTTAGGTAAGTAATGTTCTAATTCTGCATGGAATTCTGAGTTTTTGTTTGTTCTATGTTAATGGATTGGGAATTTTAATTTTTGTGCCAATAGGTTCCACGTACAGTTTTATCAATAAGTTGCTATTTTCCTCAAGTGCCAATTTTGAGGTCAAGCAAAATCCTCTCAGACGTGTGAGTAAAATAACCACGGTTCGAGATGGAAATTTTTAGGAAACGGAACGCCCTCTTCGACTTATGTCGTAAATATAGCGAGATTTTCGGGATTAATTTTTTTTGCAAGTTCCTACAGGTGATGAACCTGTTTGAACCTCACTTTACTTAAATAACGTCTAATATTTAAAAATGATTCGACATCGTAATTTATATATATATATATATATATATATATATATATATATATATATATATATATATATATAACCTTGTCAAAAACTTATACAATTTACTTCGCACTTAATGGAAACGTGAAGTATATCAATTAAATGGAGAGCAAAATTAATCAGTTCTATGCTTTGAAAGCAAATAGGAAAATGTCTAGAAAGCTAATTGGAGACACCGTCCCACTCCTCGCTGGAGAATTTCGTGAACCGCTAACGCTATGTATCCCAGAATTGACACGAACTTCATGGAAGTAGATAAAGAGGGCTTCTCGTAGACATGTGTTATATCCGCCAAGAGTTAGTTCTAAACGATTAAAACTTTACAAATTGAAGTTTTAAGCAATTAGTCAAGAGGTCAAGCAATTAGTGTAGGGACTAAAAATGTTCAGTTTACCAAATTGCCGAAGAATGGACAAGTATTGATTCTCCTACTACAGTAGTGATAGTGAAATAGTTTCGTTTAATGCTTTGAAGTATACGAACAGCATTTTTACGCCGAATCAAGGAGAGAAATAAAATTGTTGAGAACATTTGTTATTTAGTTCGTTGGTCATCTCTAAGATAGTTCTTACTTTCTTTCATCTTTGTCTTTAGACAAAAAACTTGCGAGACTTTCGCCTGGGTGACTTTCTCCCTCGCAGCGATTTGCAACGGACAGGTCCTAGCAGGAGATAGCCGGTTTCCTACCCGCTTCCCTCATCTCTGCATGATTCTGGAGTACCAATCAATATTTACATGAAAGTTGCTTCGTCAATAAAAATGTTCTTTGAACAGTTGAAGATAAGTGAATTTCATCATAGAGTAATAATAAAAATGGCTATTAAGATGACTTTATTTCTAGAAAATACCTACGAAAATAACTGCGGAATTTTTTGGAACGGTTAATATTAAGCAATTAATGTTCAGATATAAATTATTTCGTAACCTCTAAACATCATTTTGAGTGTTGCTCTGAGTTACGTTTTAGGGGGTTTATTTTATATTATTAATAATTACTACATTCACAAGTATTTAAATTGTTTTAAATTATTTATTGACAAATACTAGCTAGTGCTAGATTTTGCAACTTTGCTACTTTCTAATATTTTCCTACATTTATAGTTTCCCACATTTTCTACATTTCCACATTTATAGTTAATAGTCCATAATATAGTATTTCATAAATTAAACAATTAAAATCACTAACTTAATGGACAATTTAATTATTAACTTGTTGGCCGTCAGTATAAAGCTATTCGCTTAAAGTTGATTTGTTTCTTTGTATTGCGAGAACGAAGAGCGCATGAAATGTCTTCTATAATGAAATTTCGTATACATAGCATCACAGCTGAAATTTCGCCTAAATAGCTGTGAAGTCACAGTCTGCATTGCGGTAGGTCAGAATTCGCCTCCCGGGCATGACGGACCGAAGCCCCGCCCCATGCCTTATCAGCGAAATACACAGTTTCTTTGGGGAATGTGTAAACAGTTGAGCAACGAGTTGCGCGTCCGCGCCGTCATGCCTGCACCCGTGACATCACCACCACGCGATTGCTTCTGTTTATTGTTGAAGTTTATTCTCTGACTGCTCGCATTTGTTAATGCTTGTTTAATAACGATACCCTGTCGGCGACGACAACTCAGACGAAAATATGACGCTCGTAGCACAATTCAATACAGAAGAAGTGTCGCATTACGTTGATAGTTTCCACGCTCAATTGAAGGAGAATTTCTTTTTCAGTTCTTTCTTACTATTATTGCGTATTGTGAAAGAGAATATATTTATCACTAATAAGTATTTTTGAAATTTCAAAAGGTTTCGGAAGGAAACAGGCAAATTGATCTAGACTGTTGTTCCTCAAGAGTTTTTCAAAAGGTGTCCATAAATGGAAATCGGTGGCAATTATGTATGTTTTTGCGCGTCCATACCTGAAACTTCATTGACTGGGCAAAAATATGTCACGAACACTAACGGTCGCAAATTTTCGGCACCAGCTACATTGGTCAAACGGTATGTGTACAATGATGAGCATTCTACAGGGAGGCTGCACTCATGAAATGTTTCTGTTGTTTACTTTGAACATAACCAGTGACGGAGCACTAATTTGATTCTTTTAAATTTATTTTGCCAAATAACGGGAACAAACTAATAACGTGGGCGAGAAATATAATCTGCGCATGTTTTCTTGAGCCCCAGAATTTCTGAGAAAATGTCCTTTTTCAAGTACGACGGCGGCAGAATTTTCGACACTAGCTTGACAGACCGAATTCAGCCGCTGTCTGGACGAAAGTTCGAGCAGCCAGCTGCTCTGATCGGTAGTTTTCCGTAGTTTCCGTTCCTCCGATCAACACCAGACGACAGCCGGTGCAATACCCTAACAAATGGCCACGGACCGCGCGCGACCTTTTCTTCCTCGTCCTTGACCTATTCTCTTCCCTTACATACACACACTTACACTCACATGCACTACACTACCATCCTTCTAGGGAGATTAGAGCTTGTCCCGGCTGAGGAGGTGCCACGCTGGTGGGAGATACCTGGTTGGGGAAAAACCCTGCACGCCGACATATATCGGTGCCGAATCTCGCCAGCCAGCGTAAGTCTATCCGCCACTCCCCGCGATAAAAACGCGCACCACACGTGAACGTAGGGTAATGACCTTAGCAGTTAATGCGCCCGGAATCACTAATCGACCAATCAATCAATTGAGCTCCAGAATCTCTTCCTTAACTTTTAACCATAAATAGTTGAATGATAAAGAAAAGTTCCAATTAAACGAAGTTAGTAACATTTGAAAACAAGACATTTTTGCTTTCCAGTTACAGAAGCATTATTTGCATTGGTAAACGAATTATTGATTTGCTTTCTTAGTATTGCTAACAGAATAGTAACCCGTATACCGGATTTACTCTTACCATAACTAGCAAAAGGAGAGCTCAACAAAACGTTCAAATAGTGAAGCTTCTATCTTGATATATCGCCTACGCGCGCGATCTTTTTTTCCATACCCTGACCGCTTTCCCATTCCTAGAGCTGAGTTCAGAAATTATCACGCTCATCTTGATCTAGAAAATTTTTGATCTAAATTGATGATCTAGATTGATGACATCTTGATCTAGAAAATTTTCAACTGTCATTGTAGATACTCGATGAGTGACAGTTGTGAGATCCCGCATGAAAATAAGTGATGTAGAGTGATAAATGAGAATTTAAAGCAGAAAAATGTAAAGTTACAAATTGAAATTGCTAAATGCAAATTGGGTCAGTCACGCAGGGATCTTCATTGTCACTGCTTTTTACAGGAAATTTATAACCTAAGAAACAATTCCCCATCCCATTTTCTTCGTCAGGGACTATGCGTGGGTTTGGAAATGGAATTTTTGTTTATTTGAGTTCTGCCCCTCCTATGCACATGAGTGTAGTTACAGTGACATTTCAGGAAACGTATAGAGTGAACATATCATGTTCTTATCGGAATTCCTTGCTTCTAGTGAATGACAAACGTTAGGACGATGTCCTTGTTTAAATTCCAATGTTCTGGGCCCATATTTGACTCTTCAGAAGATGACACGACTTGCATGTGTCAGACGTGGAAAAATTCCATTTATGATAATTTAATAATAAACAAGTTATCCTCCTGCTTTCAATGGCAAAGGATCCCCCTTATATAAAATTGAAATTAAGGGCCCCTAAATCTTCCTAGAATAGCTACAATAAAATATTGAGATATCAGCTTTTAAATTAACTTTCTTCCGATGACTTTTAATTTATCAGACATTTCTTCATCTACGTTTTCTTTAAAAATTCTGTAGAACAACTTTCGTCCGTTCCAACGCAATTAGTACAACGTGGGGTCTCCTTTTTTTCTCGTCGTAAGAAGAAAAAGTATTGTCGTCGTGCTCCGGAAAACGGCGATTTTTCGGCAGAAAAATTCTAAACGCTGGGCACTAGTAACAAAAAAGTTGATAAAATCTTGTTCCTATAAGTAGTTAATAATTTCCACTGACACTCTGTGAAATCAGGATTCATGATTTGTGGGTCCTTCTTACCGAACTAGCGGTGCAAAAACAGCACATACTTTCTAACTTTGTTTATATCGGCTCCGCAATAGTAGACTACTACGTAAACCTGCAAAAGGGTTTCAACCATAAAAAATATATCGCATCGAGACTTGCACTCAGGTCGATAGAGATAACTCGTCGTGCGCTCTACCGCTACATCACGCAGTCGCTCTGACGCACTCACTTGGGCCGATTGCCTTACCCGTTATTTTCAACATAGTTTTCGAATATTCAGAGAGTTTAACTAAAATGAAATCTGCACCATTCGTACTTGCGAACCTTGTTTTACCCTTGGAAAAAACAGTAACGAAAAAATTTAAAGCGGTTTTTGAGAAAATGTTTTTTTTAAATAAATTTTATTAATGTCAAGTAAATTTCGAAAAACTCTTCGTTTATTCAGAAACTTGTACATGGCCATTTTTAAAGAGCTAATATTTTAGAACAGATTTTTTTAAGACAAAAATCTCTATCCTCTTTTTGAAGATTTGAAATTTTATTTTTTCAATTTTTGAAAATAATAAAATTAATAAATATATTGATTATTTAGTTTCCAAGAGCACCAATTACTATGGCCATTAGTGTCGTAAGTGTAGGACACATTATATCCTGGAGATAGTTCCTCCAGGAAAGTTAGATACGACACAGACTCACACGGCCACTTGGCGGGTTTTTTTCTTCCATGTATTTTCTCCAGTGGGGCAACACTCCAGCCAGGACAAGCTCTTAGCTCCCGTCTGCTCTATCGACAAGTGTGGTAAAATAGGTCGTATATATTTAAATATACGTAAGAGAGAAGGATACGAGTACAAGTATGCGGAAGGACACGGTCCATTTGTTCATGTACTGATCGGCCATTCGCCTGGTATTAAACGGACAAACCTCGAAAAATTACCGTCATTGGTTAGTTTTTTTTCTAGAGGAAAATTGGTCAGTGTGTTTTTGTCAAGTTTCTAATTCCAATGAAATATCTTGGACCCGAAAATAATCATTTGTCAGAATCATATATCTAATTTTATCACAGGTGCTTTAAAAAATCTAATTTGTCAGTAGCCTCCGTTTATTGCAAGAATGAAAATTTGTTTGAAATATATGGAATATTTGATACTTGGTAATGAAAAAGGGGGTATTCATTTTCAATGAATTTCATTTATGAGATGTCGGGTTCTGATGAGAAAATGCACTCTGATCAAAAGTATTTGGGCACGTGGCTAAAAATGACTTCCCGGTTCGTGGCGCCCTCCATTGGTAATGCTGGAATTCAATAGGGTGTTGGCCCACCCTTAGCCTTGATGACAGCTTACACTCTCGCAGGCATACTTTCAATCAGGTGCTGGAATGTTTCTTGGGGAATAGCAGCCCATTCCTCACGGAGTGCTGCACTGAGGAGAGATATCGATGTAGGTCGGTGAGACCTGGCGCGAAGTCGGCGTTCTAAAACATCCCAAAGGTGTTCGATAGGATTCAAGTCAGGACTCTGTGCAAACCAGTCCATTACAGGGGATGTTATTGTCGTGTACCGACTCCGTCACAAGCCATGCAGTATGGACAGGTGATCGATTGTGTTGAAAGATGCAATCGATATCCCTGAATTGTTCTTCAACCGTGGGAAGCAAGAAGGTGTTTAAAACATCAATGCAGGCCTGGACCGTGATAGCGCCAGACAAAACAACAAGCCCCCTCCATTAAAACCTCGACCACACCACTACACCATTTTGGACGTGTCCGTATACTTTTGATCACATGGTGTACAAGTATCTCCAAGACTAACAAGCATTTGTGTAATTTGTTTTAAAAATTGGAAAAATACATTTGTGTATTTTTAAAAAATCAGAAGAATACAATATGGCGTTGAGGTTGTATTTAACACTATCCCTGCCAAAAGGTTGAAGAAAACATTGAGCTGTTTTTGAGAAAATCTTGTGTTTAATATTTTTTAATGTTGCCCACATTTTACTCAGTATTCTTCGAAATCTACTACAATGTTCAAAACCATATATACGTCGTTACTGAAAGAAATATTTGTTAGAACCAATTTCATTTGAATGAGAAGTATCTATCTTCAATATTGTGGGTGTATCAAGATGCCGAAAAAAATCAAACTTTTGTAATTTATGAAAATTCAGAGTTAATAGTTAAAATCGAACCTGTGTCATTTTTATGTTTTACACTCTAGTCTTACAATAAATGTAAAGAAAATAATTGGACTTTTTTATAAAATTTTGTATGTCCCAGGGGATTCATGAAAAAAACAACTGAATTTAAAGAATGTTTTTGAAAATTGTTAAGCTTTGCGTTGAACAAGTTCGACTGAAGAAGAAACTGAGAACTTCGAAGAAAAACCTACAAACAGAACAGCGCTAGAACTGTTCACAGACGGACAGACAGGCAGACAAACGTTTTGAAAAAAACACATTTTCGGTATCAGGGGCCCCCAAAATTTGTATTTCTGTTGAAATCTCGATATCGACTTTCCATAACATACATAACTCTCTCTACACCACGTGTAGAGAAATCCGAATTCCGTTTACGTATACGAAAAAGTAAAATCACTGAGGGCAAAGCGTCTGTCTGCGGTCGATGCTATAACAAAATCCGTTCAGTCGATTTTGTCCGACATTGATATTTCCCGACCTATCTATATGAACTTGAAGCCCTACAAGTACTAAAGGTATATTTTGATGGATCTTTACATGAAACATCAGCATTTTCAACATTTTCTAAAAAATTGTCCCAATTTTTTAAACTAACGTTTGTCCTCGAATAGCTAAAAACCGCCTAAAATATTGGCGATGGCGTCAGTTACATTGTTTTTTTATTTACCTCCAAAACAGTTAAAAACTGTGTGTGACGTGATATGGCGAGGAGTTAATTTGAAGTTACATTTATGTTCAGAAGCAAAGCAAGGGACCATCTCAGCATTTGCTCGAGGATCAGGGAAAATGGACGAAAACCTGATCGAAATGAGGGGTAATTGACCCAGAATCTGAAATACAATACTTGTTACAGGAGTTTTACAATTATACAATCCAAATGATATATAATACATTAAATGTCATTGTTAAAATTAATATTACTTTCCTTTTGGATGCTCGGTATAGTCTCTAATTGTATAGAAACAGTTGTGCAGCAGAAAAGATTTTACTTCGGACTTACACTTTTGTATCGAATTTAATTGCTTAATGTCATCTGGCAAGGTGTTGTACAATTATATACATGTATTACATGTGAATTTTTTGTAGTGTGCCGCTGATACTGTTACCTGATGAATATGATTATGTCGAGTGTTGTAGTTAGAGACAACAGCTTTTGCTGAAAATATATTCCTGCCCTTAAGTAAGTCATTTTTGACAAAAACCACTTATTCATATATTAAGAGACAAGGTAATGGTAAAATACCTAAATTAATAAAGAGAGGCTTACAAGTATTACGTGGGTGGGATTTGCTTATTACTTGCACAATTCTTGTTTGTAATATAAAAGTCTGGGAGCTATAGGATGTATTTCCCCAGAATATTATGCTATATCGCGGTTGGAATGAACGGGAGAGTTGGTTCCTGAGATATCTCCGGAAAACTATCTCCTTGCTGTTCACACTTGCTACAAATGTCTCTCGATGATCTCCGGCGCAGCCATCTTGAATAAGCAGCGGCGAGCAGTTTGAGGTTAGAATGTGACAACTGTTTCAGCTGCCTGTGTCACTTTCACAATTTTGAAGAAGCGGAGGAAAAGAAAGAGACAAGTGTGAGTGATTTTGTTTTCTTGAGAAAAGAAGAACTGAATTTATAAAACTTTGATGGCGGAATTGCAAGAAGAGGATTTTTTAAAAAAATATGTATTTGCTACCTGTTCAATTGCATTACATTTTTTCAGAGACAATAAAATGAAACAAGTTTTTATTTACGGACGATTAAAAATATTTTTTGGAAAACGTGGTCGGAGTCCAGGATGAGGAAAATAGTTTTGAGCTAATCTAAAATGTTTGAAAACTGGGTGAAGTTGATAATTTGTTTTAGAAACTTTTAGTGAAGTTTAGTATAAACGATTTGAAAGAATCAATTTTAAGTTCTCTGTAAATTTGTGTTATGATATAAACTAGGAAAGATGTAAAATGTTGCGAAGAAGATTATTTTGAATTATTTGAAATTTGTTAATTTTGGTGAAAAGGCATTACACCTAGGGCAGGCATATAAAAGAGAATACATAATTATGGTTTTATATAACAAATTTTTACAATTGATCCGTAATTTAAAGTTTTAATTTATTAAAGGATGTAATAAAAAATAATATTATAAACGATAATGTAGTCATGTACAAAAACTTCGTAACTTCAGAAGAATTTGAATTTTTGATTAGGAAATATCTCACGCAATCAAAAAGCAAGAAAAGTGGAAAAGAATTTATTTCGGAAAGAGATTTTGTTTGTTGGTATGGCGGTTTTTGGCCACAGGAGATACATACAGTTCTTTGTCATTTGTATTTATAATTACCCAGTATACAATTTCCCACAAAGAACAGAAATCCACCGACCACGTTGGAACGCCGCACAGACACAGACAGACGCAGAATGGCTAATCGAGCACGTGAACACCATAATATTCGTTTACTAAGAGAGCAAAAAGTCCTCCAACTCTCTTTGAATACTATTTATCTCCCAGGAGATACGATTCCTTATCGTTTCCAGTCTATACACTGCTCTCTTGCGGAGACTTCGAAAATCTCTTGTGACGTCATGTCTCCGGAGAGAAGATCGCTCTCCTGAGAGTTTACACGTGTCTCCTAACCAGTTCCGGAAAGTTAGCAGAGAAAACTCTCTCCGTGTAAACGCGCCTTAAAGAATCTAATTTAGTGTCCAATCCATTTAAATGGACGTTCCATTTCAGGTATACATGAATTGAAATACCTAAATATTTTGTTACCTTAACATCAAGCAATAGAATGCCGTTCGTTTCACCAATTTCAAATATCTGATATTGTACTATTTACGGTTTCTTTGTTGCAAAGAATATTCGTATCGTCCGCAAAGAGAACTGTTCTTCCGTTACCTAATTGTCAAGGGCGTATTACGTATAGCCGGAAAAGAATATGGCCTAAAATCGATCTCTGCGGAACTCCACATGCAATTGGCAAAGAATCAGAAAGGTGTGTACATAATGTTCCATTATTCCAGTTAAGGTATTTCTACTCTCTGAGAGCTCTCTCTTGTTTAAGGTACGAACATAACCAATCTGAATCCTAAATCTTTTGTTTCAATTTCATATCGAGTAGTAGTTTTGTTAATTATTGATCGATTGCCTTCTTTGAATTTAGTGTGATCCGTGTAGATATATTTATTATAATATCTAAACTGAAATAATGAATTAAGGCTAAATGCACCGAAAAATACTTGTAGGAAAATTCAATAGATAACAGCACTATCACAGGGGAATGTACTTTCCTGATAACGTCTGAACCAATGGTCCGATTTTCGATCTGTAAACGGCATTTGACGTCTATTTACAATAGAATTTACGCTACGAAGCCATTTTTCCAAACATCTAGCAAAAACTCGAATTTGCAATTAGTTCTCGAACTTCCGAGACAAAATTAAAAAATGTGAGCTTATAGCGCGATGGCGACATGCTTCCTGAATCCAACGCCGTGACAATCATGCAAATCGGACGAATAGGAGCGTCGTAAAGTGAAATTTACGAAAACACCTCGCCCCCCCCCTTCCCTTTCTGCGTCGTTGCGTCACACACCCGATTGTTGTGGGCCCTCTGTCGGCGCGGCGGCACTGCCAGGCCACGCGGCGTGCGGCCAGCCCCGGCGGAGGAGGCGGGACTTGCGGGATACGCAAGCCAGACAGTAGGTTTATGCTTTCGTCACTTTGCATCTCAGTCTATTTTTCTACAGATATCAAAGTAGAGATGCTATACTATTATTACAGACCGTGATAAACAGTCTGTAATAGTAGTACATAACTATCTTTTTCACATATTTCCGTCTTTCTTCGAATACCATCTTAAAATTGTTTGAGGCATTACTCAAAATATCGATTCCGATTTGAAACTGTTTTTTTTAATGAACTAATTCTGTAAATATCACCATTATTCCATCTCCTCACATCTTATTTTAAATATATTTTACTACTAAGGTCTTCTGTTATCATTCCACCTTCTCAAAGATCTTCCGGGTTCAAATACCGGAAAGAATGAGCGGAGTATACGCACGAGCTCTTTTATCCTACAACTCCATTTTGAATCTCAAAACGATGTTTATCTTTAAAGAGTTCATCTGGTGGATCTCTTTTCCCAAGTAAAATAGCCGAAGCTAATTTTTAAAATGTTTTCGTACTTTCGGACAAATTTAAAAAAGTGCATGATCTTGGCTGTTCGGGTGACGTCGCGTCGAAGGCTGTGTTGCCGACGTTTCGACCATTTTGTCGTGGTCTTCCTCAGGGCTGGTATGCCCATACATACAGGGCTGGTATGCCCATATCACCAGATCATGCCCATGTCATACATGTGCCAAGATCATGCATATGACTCTAGCCGCGGAAGCCTATGACTTCAAATTTAAAAAAAAGGTGGTAAAATAGCGGGCTGGCGAGCTGCATCCTGACTCCAACGCCGTAACAAGCATCGAAATAAGATATTATGAATCATGACTTATCCCAGCCTACTTGGCAAGTTATTTTGATGTAAAATAAATATGTTATATTTGTATAATTTTGAAGGTAATAAATAATTACTTGTGGGTCAATTCGTACAGACTATGTAAATGAATAAAGGGTAATGATGCAATTGGAGAACTCCTAGATGTTTGCTTGCATATGGAGCGGGTTTTCCCTTCCATTTTCTTTGTTTTATAGAAAGTGTATTTTTTCTAGAAAAAGTTATCTGTAGAAATTGCAGTATGCAAAACCAGTTAGACGTGACTCTTTCGTGACGTGTCGGCCACAAAGATATAAATAATATGGAACATTCAAACGAAGGAAATCGTTTTCTGTGAGTATGATATTAGGATATGCTTTACGCTAACGCTTACGCGACAATGCAATCTTCACAACTTTCCAAAGGAGATAAAAAATGAGGTTTCTTTCAATGTGAACTGTTTTTGAAAATCTTAAGAAAGTATATGCTTATATCATCATTTTTCTTTTTTTTCTTTTTCCGAGGGATGACTTTTGCCGATTGACTGAATCACACGGTATTCATGCAATTGTGTTGTTATTTGCACAATCTCGGCTGTCTCCTTTCTTTGGTAATGGAATAATTATAGTGCGTTGCAAATATGTTGGTCACTCTTTTCTTTTCCAGATCACATTGCATAATTGTGTTAGTTTCGCCAAGATTTCTTCCCTTGTATCTTTGAATAGTTCGATTTGAATATTATCTACAGCCGGTGACTTCCCATTTTTCAATGGTGTTGTCGCCCAATGCATTTCTTCTATCGCTGGTTCTTTTTCGTAATCATCTATATTTATCCACCACTCTATTTGTAAGGTTTTCTCATATAACTTTTTCGTGTATTCTTCCCATTGTTTCGTGATCTCTTCTTTTGGTGTATTTATTTTGTCGTTCTCGTTTTTAACATTCGCCATTGTATGTTTACACTCCATGGTCATATTTCGGATGACCAGGAAAATTTCTTAAGATCTCCATTTGTTGTTATGTTCTTCCACTTCTTCGCTTTTTTCTTGAATAAACTTTTATTTATCATGTCTTTATCTTGGCTGGGATACCCTATAGAGTTTTCTGACTTTCGTCTGGTCATTTGCTTTCTTTGCAAAGAAAAATAATGTTTGAAAAGAAAGAAATATGACTCCGTTGTACATAATAATAATAATAATAATAATAATAATAATAATAATAATAATAATAATAATAATAATAATAATAATAATAATAATTACGCGTTTGAAGTGGAATACATACTTTGGAAAACCAAAGTATGTATACTATAGTATTGCTTATATTGTATTATATAACCCATCGAATCTTTACTTCGATGTCTGAGTTTCCAAGATTTTGTGAAACTTCTTTATATTTCACGGAGAAAATCTTGAATTTTTTCTGCGGGTCTGATTCAGTCTGTCCATTGTGAAAACTATTGAGCAGGTTGTTGCTCCGAATGCATCGGGCGGTCGTTCTTTCATCGCCACCTGCCGCAAAGGACTAGGGCAGGGACTAGAACACGAACGAGCCTGGACTCGGGTAAAGTGGCTGTGGGGGAGGTGGCCCGGGATTTCCAAGTCCGATATGGCACTGGGACAGTGGTTCGCAAATAGACAACGTGGAGAATGCTCACACCAAGTTCACTGATCGGCTCGCTTTCTCGGTCCCCTTCTCCGCTTCTACAGTTCCTGCTCCACGTCCACTTGTCTACTGCGTCTGTTCATTTACGATCCACCTCATTCTTATAGTTGGGAACTGACTTGATTGCGAGGCTGAGAAATGCGCTCGGTGTTCTTGGAAGCCCCCGCCGAATCTGCAACTACTAGCTGTCCCAAATATATTACGCCAAGTATCCATAGACAAAAATTAAAACATCATACGAGAATAAGGAAAACAAATAAGCAATAAGTGAATGCCATCAATGTGGACTTTTTTTATCTTCACAATATGGACTTTTCTTACCAGGAGTACTAAATGCTGCCCCGCCGGCTTCAAATCCTTCTTTTTTAATTGATGTCACAGTTCGATACTTCAGTACAGTTTACTACCCGAAAATTGCTGTTATGCAGCGTGTGTTGAAGAACGCCCGAATTCTTTTCTTCGTCACATTTCTTAATAACGAGATATATAATTTCCCTAGCTTCACTGTGTATTGTTTGGACATTACTACGAACAGAAGCCATACCGTTCCACCAAAAGTCACAAACCAAATGAAAATGAATACGCTATACACTTGTGTTACGAACAAGAATAAAACAACATGTCACTCACTCATTGAGTTCATGTCTTCTCAGAACAAGAAACATTCTATATTAGATGAAGTGATATTGAACCTCATACAATGCAGATATACTATTTCCTCAACTGCTCGGGTATGCGGTAAATTGCAAAACGCGTCAATATTCCGAATACTTACACTGTAGGTCTCCGGCGAATTCTTAAGTTCAACCCGTATGTACGACAGATGACTGTAATATTTAAATATGTGGTTTATTCAAGTTTTGGAAATATATTTATTTGTGCAATGTAATTGAATTTCCCTCACTATTAAAGAGAGATTATTGTAAAATTGCCGCCTTGCGAAAGATGAGGCGTCAAAAATCGTTACACTAGTATGAACACTTTTCAGGTTTTCAACGTCAAAAGTAATTTGTTGAGACCGCAAAGTGTGAAAGTGGCTTTTAGATTTTATTATCTCAGGTACTAAAAACTTCGATTTATAGAGGAGTATACGGGACTGTAATTCAAGTACAAAATGGCCAATGAATTGAGTTTTTGTAAACATTTCTTTCAATAATATTTTAGATCCTCCAATAATCACTGCGAAAATTAGAATTCCAACGTTTCTTCTGCATCAGAATCGCTTACAACACCACCAACAAAAAAATCTCTACTGTCATCTCGAAAGAGGAAAAGGAGATTGTTGCCTTCGAATCTCATGACTTGGAAACTGAAAAACAAGAGACGGTGAGTGATCCATCAAAAACATAATTCGAAAACGCAGAACACTTTAGTGCAATAAGTCGCAGAGACAATCACTCATTTTTCATAATTTACTTTTTTCATGTTACAAAAATAAGATGTACAAACTTTTAGAATTTCGTTGGTCAGTCACAAAAGCTTTGTGTTCTCTCTCTTGTATCTGACTGTTAGTTTGTACATCAGAGATTGTGAAAGTATTGCAGACCTAGCGACTCCGATCTCACATGTCTACCCTTGATTTCGGTGCTTTTGAATAAATGTGAATAGAAATAATAATAATAATAATAATAATAATAATAATAATAATAATAATAATAATAATAATAATAACACTGTAGATAACTGTGGTTACATGCATAAAAAGTACCAAGAAATTCAAAATTATAATTTACTTTTAGTTTACGAGATAAAACTTTCCCCAATGTTACCAGTAATTGTAGCTCGCGTCATGAAAATTCAAGTCTCCCCCTCATCGTTTCGCCTCTCTCCCTGAAGCGTTGCCGTGGGAGACGCCAGATCTGTGCAGGATCTGCGATCGCTTCCGATGACATACGAGGGTCTCTGTGTTATCGCCTTCCGCGTACGGAGTTAGGAGAGGTGTCACAGCAGGATCCAGCCGATGATTTTTCGGGAGAAGGGGTGTATTTTTGTATGCATATATTTTTGTAAATAATAAATGTATTTGTTATTATATTGTATATTATTTAGAGATTCACCAGATGAACTCTTTAAAGCAGGTAAACGTCGTTTTGAGATCCAAAATCGAGTTGTAGGATAAAAGAGCTCGTGCGTATACTCCGCTCATTCTTTCCGGTATTTGAACCCGGAAGGTCTTAGAAGTAAAATATATCTAAGATAAGATGTGAGGAGATGGAATAATGGTGATATTTACAGAATTAGTTCATTTAAAAAAAACAGTTCCAAATCAGACACGATATTTTGAGTAATGCCTCAAACAATTTTAAGATGGTAATCGAAGGAAGACGGAAATATGTGAAAAAATAGTTATGTACTACTATTACAGACCGTTTGTCTCGGTCTGTAATAGTAGTATAGCATCTCTAGTTTGATATCTGTAGAAAAATAGATTGAGATGCAAAGTGACGAAAGCATAAACCGACTGTCTGGCTTGCGTATCCCGCAAGTCCCGCCTTCTCCGCCGGGGCTGGCCGCACGCCGCGTGGCCTGGCAGTGCCGCCGCGCCGACAGAGGGCCCACAACAATCGGGTGTGTGACGAAAACGACTCAGAAGGGGAAGGGGGGGGTGGTGTTTTCGTAAATTTCACTTTACGACGCTCCTATTCGTCCGATTTGCATGATTGTCACGGCGTTGGATTCAGGAAGCATGTTGCCATCGCACTATAAGCTCACATTTTTTATTTTTTTCTCGGAAATTCGAGAATTATTTTCAAATTTGAATTTTTCTAGATTTTTGGAAAAAGGGCTTCGTAGCGTAAATTCTATTGCAAAAAGGCGTCAAGTGCCGTTTACAGATCGAAAATCAAACCATTGGTTCAGACGTTATCAGTAAAGTAAATTTTACTTATTTTGGTGCTGCCACGTGGTGGCTACAAATTGTACTAGTGTCGGGACATTTAGCCTTAAGGCTAAATGCACCGAAAAATACGTGTAGGAAAATTCAATAGATCGCAGCACTATCGCAGGGGAATTTACTTTACCGATAACGTCTGAACCAATGGTCCGATTTTCGATCTGTAAACAAAATTTGAAATTATATTTTACGCTACGAAGCCCTTTTTCCAAACATATAGCAAAAACTAGAATTTGAAATTAGTTCTCAAACTTCTGAGAAAAAATTAAAAAATGTGGGCTTATAGCGCAATGACGACATGCTTCCTGAATCCAACGCCGTGACAATAATGCAAATCGGACGAATAGGAGCGTCGTAAAGTGAAATTTAGGGAAACACCTCGCTCCCCCCACCCCCTTCCGCACCCTTGCGTCACCCACCCGGCCGTTGTGGGTCGTCTGTCGGCGCGGCGGTACGGCAAGGACTTACAAATAGAGTAGTGGATAAAAATAGATGATTACGAAGAAGAACCAGAGATAGAAGAAATGCATTGGGCGACAAAAAACTGAAAAATGGGAAGTATCCGGCTGTAGATAATATTCCATAGAACTATTCAAAGATACAGGGGAAGAAATCTTGGCGAAACAAACTCAATTATGCAATGTGATCTGGTAAAGAAAAGAGTGACCAACAGATTTGCAATGCACTATAATTATTCCATTACCATAGAAAGGAAACAGCCGAGATTTGCGAATAACACAATTGCATGAATACCGTGTGATTGAGTCAATCGAAAGAAGTCATCCCTCAGAAAAAACAACAAGATTTTAAAAATGTGGATATAAGCATATACTTTTTTATGATTTTCAAAAACAATTCACATTGAAAGAAGCCTAATATTCTATCTTCAATGGAAAGTTGTGTAGATTACATTACGTCGCGTAAGCGTTAGCGTAAAGTATATCCTAAGACCACACTCACAGAAAAAGATTTCCTTGGTTTTTAAACTGATTTGAATGTTCTATAATACTTATATCATTGTGGCCGATACATAAAGAGTCACTTCTAACTGATTTTGCGTAATGAAATTTCTGCAGATAACGTTTTCTAGAAAATCCACTTTTTATAAAACAAAGAAAATGGAAGGGAAAATACGCTCCAAATGCAAGCTAACATGTAGAAGTTATTCAATTGCATCATTACACTTTATTCAGTTATGTAATCTGTACGAAATGACGTGTCAAGAATTATTTATTCCCTTCAAAATTATACAAATATAACATATTTATTTTCTATTAAAATAACTTACGCAAGTGAGCTGGGATAAGTCAAGATTCATAATATCTTTTTTCGATACTTGTTATGGCGTTGGAGTCAGGATGCAGTACGCCTGCCCGCTTTTTTACCACCTTTTTAAATTTGTCCGAAAATACGAAAACATTTTTAAGATTAGCTTCGGCTATTTTTCTTGGAAAAAGAGATTCACCAGATAAACTCTATAAAGAAGATAAACGTCGTTTTGAGATCAAAAATCGAGTTGTAGGATAAAGAAGCTCGTGCGTATACTCCGCTTTTTTTAAAAAACAGTTCCAAATCGGAATCGATATTTTGCGTATTGCCTCAAACAATTTTAAGATGGTATTCGAAGGAAGACGGAAATATGTGAAAAAGATAGTTATGTACTACTATTTCAGACCGTCTCGGACTGTTGCCTCGGTCTGTAATAGTAGTATAGCATCTCGAGTTTGTTAATTGTGAAAAAATAGATTGAGATGAAAAGTGACGAAAGCATAAACCGACTGCCTGTCCAAGTCCCGCCTCCTCCGCAGGGGCTGGTCGAACGCCGCCGGGCCTGGCCGTGCCGCCGCGCCGCGCCGGCAGAGGGTCACTGGAGACACGTGCCTACGACGGCAAAATTTTAGGGGCGGGGTTGTGGACTAAAGTTGTCACTCTTCGAAAAGCGTCTTCTTCGTCGCGTGTGATTTTTCTTTTTTACGAGTAGTCTATGAGGTGGAGTTTTTTACGAGTAGTCTAGGAGGTTGCTCCACCTAGGGAGTACATGACCTTGTAGTTGGTGGTGGAGCTTGAGCGCCCCAGTGACCCTGACAGCTATGCCGGCGGTAGCGTAGCTACTGGTAGGGCCTCCCTTGCCGGACAGGTCGAAGGGTAGGGGTCAGACTAAGAAGTACTCCAGAAGAGGACGGCAACGGGAAGTCCACGACGGCGGAGACGGCGGAGAAGAGAATCTTCGTGACGGAGGACCTGGCGGATGGGACTACTGTTGCTGAGAGAAGTAGGAGGAAGAGGGTTATAATCTCTCACCTAAAGTCTCCAAGAGTCTAAAGAGAGATTCGGGGAGGGGGCCTCGTAGCCGTAGGCGAAGGCGACTCCCCTAGGACAAAGCAGGTCCGAAGTAAACTCTCTGGTCCCCCAGGTTGGGGGTTGTGGCGATGGGCTTGCTCCCCATTCCATGGAAAAAGTTGATATGCAAAAAAGGATTTTCATATGCTTCAGATTTCAAATTTAAAACGACAAAGGATAAGAACACGGACTATGAGTATAGGTACATGGAACATACAGGGTTTGAGAACAAAACGGGAGGAGGTGGTAACGGAAATAAACAAAATGAACATAGATATAATAATTCTGACGGAAACAAAGAAAAAGGCTACAGGGGAAGAAGATATAGGGGAATATTGGCATGCGTGGAGTGGAGTCCCTAAGAGTCATAGAGCTAGAAGTGGTGTTTCAGTCCTGATGAAACAAAAATGGAAGAAATACATAAGGAACATCGAATGCCTAAGTGATAGAATAATTAAAATTAAGATGATGTTATATGGATACCCAACTACAATTATAGGAGTTTATGGAATAAATGACAATGCTCTGGTAGATGAGAAGGAAAGCTTTTTTGGTGATTTGAATGAGATAATTGGAAATATTCCAATTCATCACGAAGTGATTTTGGTGGGTGATTGGAACGGTCGGGTCGGCAACAGGGAACAAGGGTTTGTCGGTCCATTTGGAGAAGAAATTGTTAACGATAATGGGAAAAGAATACTAGATTTGTGTAAGGAGTTAAAATATTGTGTTGCGAATACCTTCTTTCAACACAAGGATATACATAAATATACAAGAATAGACCCATCTAGAGATATTAAGTCCATTATTGATCTGTTTATTGTACGGAAGGAAAGGAAAATGAAAATAAAGGATGTAAGGGTGTTTCGACAACCAGAATGTGGAAGTGATCACAATATGGTTGTAGGGAAATTTATTTTCCCATTTAGACGTGGCAAAGAAATAGAGAATAGAGCAGAGGTTTTAATAGAGCAAAGGGACGAAGTCTTTAAAACGGACCTTTTAAGGCAATATAGTGTAGCTGCACTATATCAAAATAGAATCAATAATATTCTTATAAACTCTGTTGATGGTATCCAAAAAAATGGAAGTACTGAAGAAATGTATCAACATCTAAAATCCGTTGTTTTCCAAGCTGCAAGGGAAGCTTTGGGGCTAGAGAAAAGAAGGAAGCCTTCTAAAAAAGAAATGTTTTCTGAAGACTTAGAAAACAAGATTGAAGAGAAGAAAAAGGCCTACCTTAAGTGGATTGCTACAAGAAATCAAGAAACGAGATCAGATTATGTAGCAAAGAGGAAGGTAGTAAAAGCGTTAGTGAAATTGGAGAAAGAGGAATATTGGGATAGAATGTGTAGAGACATAGATAATACTATAGGATATAATAGATCTTCTAATGCTTGGAAAATTATAAAAAATATGAGAAGCAATGTGACTAGTACTAAATTGCAATTAATTCAATCAGATAAATGGATAGAATATTATGAACAACTTTTACAAGAAGATAGACCCCAATATATGGTGGATGAGGACCCAATTAATACATACCAACATCAACCTGAAATTACAATTTTGGATGTAAAAAGAGCACTAAGGAAAGCTGGCAATAATAAATCAGCGGGACCTGGAAATGTGAGAATGGAACTACTGAAATTTGGAGGGGATAAAATATTACATTATATAAAAGATATTTTTAACTAGAGAGTGGAGGAGACATCCCAGAGGAATGGAACACTGCATATATTAGCTCTATATACAAGAAGGGGAATAAAACTGTATGTGCAAACTATAGAGGAATCAGTGTCATCCCGGCAATAGCTAGGCTATTCGCCAGTATTCTAAAAGAGAAAATTGAAAAAGAAGTAACTTTTAATGAAGAACAAAGTGGTTTTAGAGGAGGTAGATCATGCCTGGATAATATACACTGTGTTAGATTGCTGATAGAAAAGAATAGAATGCACAATCTAGAAACGCATATGGCTTTTATTGATTTATAAAAAGCCTATGATAGTGTGCCCAGAGGAAAAATATGGTCTGCAATGAGAAGACTTAAAGTGTCCGAAAAATGGATATATTTGACACAAAAGTTATATCAGAATACTGAAGCGTGTATTAAACTGGGAAATAAATTAACAAGTAAAATAAAAATAACGAAAGGTTTAAAACAAGGATGCAGTTTATCACCTCTCCTTTTTAATATATATATATGGAACAAGTTCTGGAAGATTGGTACAGGAAATGTTCGAGAATGGGAGTGTATATAAATGACTGCCCACTGCATTCGCTTCTTTTTGCTGATGATCAGATTGCCTTTGCCGCTGATCAGGACGATATGGAGTATATGCTCAGGAAATTAAAGGAAAGCTATGAAAGATGGGGTCTCAAGATTAATCTTAATAAAACTAAATATTTGTGTGTTGGAGGAAAACAAACGGATATCAGAGTGGAGAATGACATCATAGAATCTTGTTCGAAATTTAAATATTTAGGAACATTAATCACGAATGATGGAAAGGTGGATGATGATATCAGCATAAGAATAGGCATGGGTAAAAATGCGACAAGGGCACTCCATGGAATTCTTTGGAATTCGGGTTTAAGTCTGGAAACCAAAAGGAAAATATTTAAGAGTATAGTGGAAAACATATTGTTATATGGAGCGGAAATGTGGCCTTTGACAAAACGTAGGAGAGACAAGATAAGAACAGTAGAACTGGATTATATGAGAAGGTGTCTACAGTTGACCAGACTGGATAGAATTAGAAATGAAGTGGTGTGGGACAGAGCAGGGGTAACTACGTCCATCACAAAAAGACTAGAAAATAAAACACTCCAATGATATGGTCACGTGCAGCGTATGGGGACAGAAAGATGGCCTAGGAAACTCCTACACTGAACGAAGAAGGGTGAGGGGTAGACCCGTTTTGACATGGCAAGCCTATGTAAGTGAAGCGATGGAAGATAGAAGTCTCCAAAACGAAGACTGGAAGAATAGAGATATATGGAGATCCAGAACGGCAAACTCGTGAGGGTAACAGCCGAAGAAGAAGAAGAAGTCTATGAGGTTTTGAAAAAAAAAGTACTCAAAAATTAATTTATTAACAGGCTGATAATACCTTCTGCTATATGACTTGTGAGAAGCCTAAATGAACGATGCTTACATTTTGCAGAAGTAATACAATTAAAATTTTAATTACAATTACTGAAAAGGAGTCTTAATGTTGCCTTTATATAAATTATTCATTATACAAATTTTATGAATTATACTTTTTTTAAATACATTTAGTTTTGAACATGTTTGAAGATGTCTTATTTCATTCATATTTTCTAGGGTTAAATGTGGACATTACGTAATTTCAAGAATTAAAGATAGTACAACTATATATATATATATATATATATATATATATATATATATATATATATATATATATATATATATATAAATGAATTGCTGTTCATTAGTCTCGCTAAAACTCGAGAATGGCTGAACGGATTTATCTTATCTTGGTTTTGAAATGTTCTTGGAGGTCTAAGGAAGGTTTAAAAGTTGAGAAAAATTCGAATAATTGACGGGAAAACCCTCAAAACAGCCCTTTTCTATTTCCCATACAAACGTTTTCTAAATAAAATGGAGAGTCAATTTGTAATTTATTACCGCTGCATAAAGTTCAAATTCGCGTGCGCGTTGGAGGATCTAATGTGTGTGTGTGTGTGTGTGTGAGAGAGAGAGAGAGAGAGAGAGAGAGAGAGAGAGAGAGAGAGAGAGAGAGAGAGAGGTATTTTGTGATAGGAGAAGACGACCTGACTTAGGTCGTCGCAGTCAATCAAATGTGCGAAGAGCTACCTCACGTGCTAACCGCACTGATGACCAGAGAGAGACAGATCAAGAAAATAGTCGTATTGCTATGTCAGAATTGCGTTCTTTAGTGAGCGACAATGTACTAGAGAGGCTTAGAATGCAAGTGTTCGTGCACATTAAACACAACAAGAGCAAGCTACACATAATGAAATTGAGCGAATCCGCAGACGCAGTGCTCATGTGATTCTTGAACGAGCTGCATTCCACTATGATCTGGCAATTGATTATTGTGCCGACAAATCGGTAACAATTGGGAAAATGAAAATAATTTCTAAATATTGTAAGGCGTTAAAATACACTGGTGAATCTACTGGATTATGTTGTGCTGGAGGCAAAGTAAAATTGCCACAATTGGTCCCACCACCAGATCCTTTACGCTCTTTAGTTTCTGGGATTGGAAATGATTCTAAGCACTTCTTGGCCAATATTCAGAAATATAACAACTGTTTCCAGATGACATCATTTGGCGATACACATATTATACAGGACAATTTCATGCCCACTTTCAAGGTATTATACCAGAATATTTTTTTTTAATATTCAAGTTTGTACTAAAATATACATATATATATATATATATATATATATATATATATATATATATATATATATATATATCGGAAATAATTAATGGATACATTTTTAAAAATTACAGATACAAAGACAAATTTATCACTTACTGGGAACACTGTTACCACAACCTGATGCAGATCATCAATTTTCGCATAGATTAATATTTACCGAAATGTTCGATAAAGTGCAAATGTCGGTAAAGAAGAGATAGGGTATTCCACATACTCTTAAATATCTTCATCACTCAATTCTTCTAGTATTTCAGTTTTGTTTTGGGGATATATATTATCCGCTGTCATTCTGCTATGCTATGCATATGCTCACTGCTCAACAAAACGCCAGTTATCGTCAACGTATTTAAACGATTGCGAATTTTCGTTTTTGAAAAATTGACTTTACTGAAAACCCGCTCGCACTGAGCATTGGCATGTGATATCGACAGTACACCTAATGCAAGTAGTGGAAGCACGTAGAAATAAGCTACACCTGTTGAGTCCTTGTAATTTAAGACCTGAAGTTAAACACGAGGGTTTAATTTCATTAAAACAGATATTTATTTTGTATGAAATAATAAAATAAAAGTAAACATATGAATATGGGACGCGGTTTACAACACTGAGGATGCAAACGGTAAATTATTATTACAATTATTTTTTTCGACGCTTTCATTTCATTTTAACACTTGCTTTTCTCATAAAAAGAGAAAATTAAATATTTCACGAAAAAGCAATTCTTGGATAACACAAGGGATTAGGACACCATGTAAAAACCAACGAACTTTTTCTTTCATTTCTAAGCATCATAAGGTTTCTACCTCTACTTTAAAAAATACATATCGTTAAGAAAAGTAATACGGCAGGTTAAAATCATGAATCATGACCAGGATATTTTGAACTCAAATAATAAAACGAAAGCATTGTGGTATATAGTAAAAAATTCGATCAAATCAACTAGAAACCTTATAGAGAATGTTGTTTTAAAATATAACTATAGTAAGGTGAACGATCTGGCAACAGTGGCTAGCCTCTTTAACCAATACTTTCGAGAATTGTGGCTGATCTTAGTAAGTGCCTTCAGACACAAAATTCAGCATCAAATGTTTCCCCAAAAATTTCAGGCACAATGTTTGTTTCCGAAACTTCTTCCTATGAAATTCTCAAAATAATTGGTAGACTAAAAAATTAATATTCGGTCAGTTTAGATGTATTTCCGGATTGTTTGTTAAAGATTTGCGCGCCCACCATTATACACCCGTTAACTCACATATTTAATGTATCCTTATGCACAGGAATTTTACCAGATATTTTTAAAACAGCAGAGATTAAGCCGCTTTTCAAAAAGGCAACAAAAATGAAAGTCAAAATTATCGGCCAATTTCTCTTTTGTCGGGTTTTTCAAAATATTAATGAGAGACTTTTTTACGTATGAATGGAAACATTTTTAGTAAACACGACGCGTTTTCAGATTCTCAACATGGGTTTCAAAAATCAAAATCTACGGAAACAGCCATATTTCTTAAAGATGTCGCCTCATCCGTGGATCAAAACGAAGCACCTATTGAAATATTTCAAGATCGTTCAAAAGGTTTTGACGTCAT
Source organism: Gryllus longicercus (assembly GCA_038098605.1). Lineage (NCBI taxonomy): Eukaryota > Metazoa > Arthropoda > Insecta > Orthoptera > Gryllidae > Gryllus > Gryllus longicercus. The sequence goes on along the minus strand of JAZDUA010000176.1, from coordinate 1,267,674 downwards.
TGATCATAACATATTACTCTCAAAATGACCTTCGTATGGAATTCGTGGTGTTGCTCTAGATTGGTAGTGTTCATACCTTAAACAACGCTCTCAGTGAGTAGAAATACCTTACTGGAATAATGGAACATTATGTACACACCTTTCTGATTCTTTGACAATTGCAGGTGGAGTTCCGCAGAGATCGATTTTGGGCCCTATTCTCTTCCTACTATACGTAAACGATATACCATCGACGATTAGTAACGGAAGAACAGCTCTCTTTGCGGACGATACGAATATTCTTTACAATAAAGAAACCGTAAATAGTACAATATCAGATATTTGAAATTGGTTTCGTAATAACAAATTAATAGTAAATGAAAACATCAACAGTTTCAATGCAGTTCTCCATTTCAAATCAACAGCTCGGCACTTCGCTGAAAACGAACGGCATTCTATTGATTGATGTTAAGGTAACAAAATTTTGAGGTATTTCAATTCATGTATACCTGAAATGGAACGTCCATTTAAATGGACTGAACACTAAAGTAGGTTCTTTAGGCTCTGCTTTCAGAATTCTTTCAAATTCAGTCAGCCTCCACCCTGCTCGTTGTGTTTATCGCGCGAATGTTCATTCCCATCCGCGATATAGCATAATATTCTGGGGAAATACATCCTATAGCTCCCAGACTTTTATATTACAAACAAGAATTGTGCAAGTAATAAGCAAATCCCACCCACGTAATACTTGTAAGCCTCTCTTTATCAGTATAGGTATTTTACCATTACCTTGTCTCTTAATATATGTATCAGTGGTTTTTGTCAAAAATGACTAACTTAAGGGCGGGAATATATTTTCAGCAAAAGCTGTTGTCTCTAACTACAACACTCGACATAATCATATTCATCAGGTAACAGTATCAGCGGCTCACTACAAAAAATTCACATATAATACATGTATATAATTGTACAACACCTTGCCAGATGACATTAAGCGATTAAATTCGATACAAAAGTGTAAGCCCGAAGTAAAATCTTTTCTGCTGCACAACTGTTTCTATACAATTAGAGACTATACCGAGCATCCAAAAGGAAAGTAATATTAATTTTAACATTGACATTTAATGTATTATATATCATTTGGATTGTATAATTGTAAAACTCCTGTAACAAGTATTGTATTTCAGATTCTGGGTCAATTACCCCTCATTTCGATCAGGTTTTCGTCCATTTTCCCTGATCCTCGAGCAAATGCTGAGATGGTCCCTTGCTTTGCTTCTGAACATAAATGTAACTTCAAATTAACTCCTCGCCATATCACGTCACACACAGTTTTTAACTGTTTTGGAGGTAAATAAAAAAACAATGTAACTGACGCCATCGCCAATATTTTAGGCGGTTTTTAGCTATTCGAGGACAAACGTTAGTTTAAAAAATTGGGACAATTTTTTAGAAAATGTTGAAAATGCTGAAGTTTCATGTAAAGTTCCGTCGAAATATACCTTTGGTACTTGCAGGGCTTCAAGTTCATACAGATAGGTCGGGAAATATCAATGTCGGACAATATCGACTGAACGGATTTTGTTATAGCATTGACCGCAGACAGACGCTTTGCCCTCAGTAATTTTACTCTTTCTTTTACGTAAACGGAATTGTGAGCACATCACACAGTTTTAACTGTTTTTGACGTAAATAAATAAATAAAATCCATCTATTAACCTTATGACAAAAAACGTCAACTTCACCTTTCTTATTTCCTCCGGAAATTCATTTAACGGCATCTGTCTCAACTCGTCATCTAGTTTTTGAAGTTTGTCGTCGTTAGCAAGGATTCGTGGAACCTGTGAATAAAAAACTTCTTTTATTGTTCAATTCATTGGTGTCCTTGGACCATTACAAAAAGCCTGATAAAAGCTTATCTTTGACACGTTTACAGATGTTTTAAATAAGTTTCGTATTGTCATTGCTATTGAAATTTATTGAAATCATATAAAAATTATTATATTACAAATAGAAGTCGCTGATCGGGAAAGGTACATACATACATAGTACAAACTATGTATATTCAAATTTGTTTGAAATTTGAATTATTTGGTTCAAAGTTGTTTTAACGTGGAATTTCAGTAGCATGTAGCAGCGGAGGGGGGAACATAACGGCGGATTCACAATGAAATTGAAAGCGTACGCATATCGTTACTGTTTGCATTGTACATAGGCGTACTTGCATAGGCTCTTATCGTGAATCCTTATATGCCATTTTCTAAGGGTCTATTCTTGAAACTATTGCTCTCGAGCGATATGTAACTATTTGGAAATGTACGTTCGGTCCGTCACCTGATTGTCAACCAGAGATTCTCACACTATGTGGAAATGTACGTTCAAAAGTGCGTTAATGTATAACGCACGAGAGTGAAAGTTTCAAGAATATATCCTCCGATCAGCGGCTTCAATTGGTCACATAATCGTACTTTTATCTGTACGATAATGGTACATTGTACATCATGATTAATAATCGTACATGTACGATAATTATCGTACGTCTGGCAACACTGATGTTAAAGTATATTTCTTATACTTTCACTTGAATGTTTTAATAAAAAATCTTGGTTGTGTCAGTGAGGAGCAGGGTGAAATATTTCACCAATACATCGAGGAGATGGAACAATGTTATCAAGGAAGGTGGAATGTAAGTTAGCTGCTGGCTACTGACAAGAGATAAATAAAACATAAGGAAGCATTCTTTTCACACAACGTTCTTTTGAAAAAATAAATTAGAAAATGTTAATGTTCTAATAAATTAGATTACATGATCACAGTGCTCAAACATTATTTCTATTCAATATTTTTGTTGATTTTTTGTATTTTATAAAATAAATGTATTAGAGTCGAAAGTAAAGGTATACTTTTATTATTCCTTATATTGTATAAAATTGGCTCCTGATAGAGAAAAATGGATTTCAAATTTATATTCAGCATGGTCACGTTAAAGTTATTCACATATTAAAATAAAAACCCATCCAAAAAGTTAAAATTTGCAGACCAGATTATATTTAATGTTAGTCATAAATATATGCATCCAATTTTTGAACACAAAAAACTTATTATTGTATTTAACTTTTTGCTTGGATTATTTGAAACAAATATTGGTGGCAATTTTCGCGTTTCTACATAGACAAAGTTATTAATACGCTTCTTTCAGTATTATTCAAGTGCACCGGCCAATTGAGGAACAAAAAATATCTGGAGGGTGGAACATTTTCATTTGAACACACTTTGCTGTCCATTGTAAACAGTGGCATTGCGTTTTCGTGGTTTGTAGGTCCCATCTTTCTTTCCTTCTCCCACAGTCCTTACCATCCACGGGACCAGCCGAGGAAGGTCGGCGTACCGGGCTTCGGCCTTGCGTGGGCCAACCAAGTGGCAGGGGCAGTGGGACAATGGCACTCCCTCAGTCGCTCGACGCAAACAACTCGTATCGCTGGGCGCAGCGGAACGGAGATCGAGACTGGGAGATACAATTGCCCCTGTGCAAACTCATCTTCCTGATTTTCTGAATTATAATTGTAAACGTCTAACTACAATGTAGATAAATCTATTATTTCAATCATTGTAGCAGACAAATATTTAGTATTTGTTTTTTAGAGATCATAAAAGAAACCGTAAATTTAAGAACAATATTCAAATCAAATAATACATAACATAACTTAAATCTAAAATATGAACTACTATAACGAGTCGACTGCTGTAATTTAGCGAATTCATTAGGTATAATTTATTTTAATTTGGAAATCTCAAGTAACAAAACATTACATTTAACAATTTAGAATACATTATGTACATTGTGTACATTACATTATGTACATTAATTTCGACAGTCTGGAGTTGTGTCGCTATCACGTTGGAAAAATAGCATCTGATTGCCATGTTAAGAATTTTTGTGCGGAGACAATACTTCTGGGCGAGCGGGGTAATTAGTGCCTGTGCTCTTTCCCATGTTTTTTGCTATCCTGTAATTGGTAAGAGGGAACACTTAGGTCCGCAACATTCTGATTGTCAACCAGAGATTCTCACCACTACATGATTGTTTCATGAAATCAACTCTAATCAAAATGTAAAGGCGTTTATGAAGACGAATGAATGTATGTGTATGCCTCATTATTTTAGTGGGGGAAATTCTAGATTGGTATTCATAAGAATGATGTTTTCATTCTGTTCAAATTTTGGCTCGTACATGTTAATTACAATACCATGACAACATAGTTTATTACACATTTTTTGAGGACGAGAAAAGAGACATTATAAAAATCATAACATTTTTTAGTTTAGTGAAGAAATGTTTATTGAAGTTAGAATCACTGTTTTACTGACTGCTGGTTTTTACTAGTAATAATATTGTATCGTTCACAAATAGCCTATATATAGAGAGTAAAATACCTTGTCTTTGACAAGGAAATAAAGCTCATTTCCAGATGTAACTTTTCTTACGAAAAATGGCATTTTTTTTAGAAATATCACTTTTTTGTGCATTGGCGGTATTTGAATATTTGTAATGTCTTAAATAATGATGATAACTTCCGATCTTAGGACACACAATTTGCAATTTATACTCTTTAAACAGAACTTACTGTAAATTTCCTATTAGATTTTCTGATAGTTATGCAAAATAATATAGCGGAACCTCTACAAGTACGTGAGGGATTATGAGGGACGTTCATAAATTTTGGAACTATACAAACACTATTTACTATGAAGATATCTTCAAACATATTTCTGAAAATGTAATTGCAATATTTTATATTTACCAAAATCTGCACGTGGGTGGTGCAGTGGACTATATCAAGAAATTTTGCGTAACTTAATAACGTTATGCATCACATGATTACACCCACTAACCATTTTTTGTAAAGTTTGTAAAATGTGTCAAATGTTTTCAGGAGATTAGGTTTACATACACTCACTAGTATTTGCATTTAAAAAACAAACTCACAAAGCTCTCTATCTTCACTTCGCTATTACCTGACGAAACGTCGACTGCTTTTTGTTCCAAGGCAATTGCGACAAAACTGCTGCGACTTCTTCTTGCTGGCAATTGCAACGCGCAGAACAAACCAGCTACATTCCAACTACACAATGTTGTTGGTCTTGAATACGACGTAATGATAAATGACAGTATATTAGCGTACATTCTATTGATTTTACAATTTTATTAAAAGTCATTGTTTATATATTAAAACGTGTTAATAACATCAATTGATAACGCAACTAGGGTCCACTACTTTTCATTTACTGAAATAATCACAAAATTTGATTGAGTGGAATGCTCAAATTTCTTTCTAAACGAAAACTTTGTGTTTTAAATATATGAATCATCCAAGAGTGCTCTGTCCGTCGAGAAACTGTCTTCTTTAATTCTCATTTAATGCTTCTTCAATGATTTTTAAAATAATAATACCGAAGGTTTTATTAAATTCTATTTGTCCGTAACGCTTGAATGGGCGAGACGGAATGAATGATATGTTTCTCTCTGATTTAGAAATAGCAAAATATTTTTAAAAATGCATTGAAAATTGAAATGAGCAAGGTATATCTGTGAGAAAATCAACCTCAAACATGCCGGTGAATTGCTACGTTTGGCAAATCGCAGAATAGTTTTCCGATTCAAAACTTTCCATTCATCTCGAAAGCGACAGCATAACTCTGAAGTTCCCTCGTGAGTCAATATGAGGGCGTGTATCAGGAGCGTCAAGTTACGGTAGCGGAAGCTATCGGAAGCGATCTCATATTTGTAGATATTCACAGAGCCGTTTTAACTCAATGAAAGTTATAAAAGTCACAGCCAAGGCAACGTTTTTCATGAATAAGACAAGGACGTGAGTCTATGTGTCAAGTTCCTCTACGTCTACTCGTAAACTAAGAATTGACAAAGTTCTCTGGTTGATCTATGTAGAGAATGATTCTTTTTTTTTTTTTTTTGTAGAGCTGGGTGGAGGTTGGGGATTTCTGAACTTGTGATCAGGGTCAGCACAACACTTCTGAACACAGAAATATTTTCGCAATACAGAAAGGTAGAACAGAATTGCACGAAACACAAAAATTCGTATAGCGTGACAAGAAAAAAAAGTATAATTGAAGGGTATCATTGTCAGTTTAATATTACATGTACTAATAGATTATAAATTTTTTTATCTTCATTCTCATGGACTATTTTTCTAAAATTCTGGATAAATACCCAAATTTGTTCCAACCCAATAACGTTCTGGTAATTTTAAGTGCAAGTGCTATGAAATGTGTACAAGCTCGTATTAGTGATTCCCCTCCCTGTAATTTTGAGTTTTTACTGCCTTTTTTCTGTAAATTTTCAAGCCGAAACCGTTCAGGTGTCATAAATGCACGTTTGGAATTTTTGATCTCCGTTGTCTATTGATGGCTTGTCTAGCCCCGCGCGGACCGATGAATCTTTGCATTGGTTTTGTAAACTTCGTTTTAGATTTCTTTTGAAAGTTCGGCGATGTCGCCTAAGTAAAGCAGCAAACACGACTTGGCGAGCCCATTCGCGGCGTCCTCGGGGCGGAGCGAGGTTGCAGGTGAAGTGAGGTCCGCGTGACGCAACAACCCGCCCCTGCCCTCCCTCCCGATCCATCCCCCCACCCAGCGCCGACATGCGCCCCTGCGAATGTTCTGTCACCTCCGGACGACTCATTCCCGAGGCGAGTCGCGCAAACACTCGGAGATACCAGCTGATAACGGACGCCGCGGGAAGACACAAGCACATCCCTGAGTGACGGTGTTGCTCAATGCGTGTTATGTCGGGCAGGCCCACTCCCTGCTGTGCATAATAAATAATTGTTTTACCGCTTCAGATCTATGCTCATGTGAGTCGGTGAACTGGATATTTTTAAGAGAAAATTCATTTTTGAGATTTAAAAAATATAATTTTATCATTATTGAATCGAGTAAATGGTAATCTTAGTTAAATATTAAGAAAGCTTTCAATTTAAATTGAGCTAATTTTCTTGGCCTCATTTTCAGAAAGCGGATTTCCGGCAGGATGAAGCTCCTTGCGCTTTGTTCGTCATGCCATGGTAAGTTCTCATAACATTCGGCTTACAAAGAGTATCGTAGTAATAACTATAGTTTACATAACACTGCTTAAAATCCTTTGTTTCGATAACATTAATGCCGGGTCAACATGTGACTTTGATCCTGGAAACTTCTTTCACTTACAGTTTCCAACCCCTAACACGCACAACTATGATCGTTGTGTGTTTACTTTCTAAGTAACTTTAAAATGTGTATTTTCGGCGATTTAAGTGAAACTCATTTTATGTTACCTTTTGAAGATGCCATAGGCAGGTGTGAATCTACGGAGAGGAAAATGACGCAAAATTTGCCCCTTAAAATGTTTCAGTATCTATTGATTAACTTGTCATGAAACTTTCAAGCAAAAATATTTGAGGACAATCATTAAAACATAAAATCGTATTGCAGCGTGAGTAAGTGTAGCCTACGACATGTAACAAAATCTGTTATGACACCTTTGACCAAAATATTTTGAATTTCCCCTCCCAAAATTCGTATCTGGATCCGCCGGTGCCATAGGTTTAGTCAAGTAAGAGCAGCTAGAGTATCAGTTCACTTAAGTTTAATATTAGTTATTTTTCTATAACCGTTAAATTCTGAGAATGGGTGGTTTAATATTCAAGATATTCTTCAAACTACTTCAAATAGGCATTTAAAAATTGTAGACCCCTCTTTTCGGGGAACATTATCAAGTAACATATATTGTTAATAAATACGTTTAAAATGGAGTTTTCATTCAATGCTTATACAAAAATCTACTTCCGGACTAAATTTTCTGATAAAGGGTTTCTGCAACAAATAACATACAGGTTATTGAACATTTTTTTAGAACTACCTCAGTACACTTGTCATTAAATGAATGCGCTTGTTGAGTAACGGTATTAAAAGGGAACTTGAATTAATCGGCAATGCGTACGACTTTCTTTAGAAAATACAAAACAACAACAATAAGCTACAAAAGATGCGAGAGAAAAGAGCGATTGAAAACTTAGAAATGTCAAAAAATGAGGGATCTACAACATTGATTTTGATTCAGTAATGAAGATGTTCATTCTCTTCATCAGTTTCATTGAAGATGCGTATGCGAGAGTAAATGATTGAAGTATCAGAGAGTGAATTCATTATAATAATAATAATAATAATAATTATTATTATTATTATTATTATTATTATTATTATTATTATTATTATTACACTGATAATAGTAGTCCTTTTGGAGTAGTGAATGCAGCATTTTGAGTTTGTTACTGCATAAGGCAAACGATGGATTTCTAGGGTTCCGGACTCCTCAAGAGTAAATAATTGAGGTAGTGATAACAAGAGAATGATTGATTGACAGAAAGCCTGAGCTAGAACGACAGTGAATGATGTTGGAACTATGGTTTAAATTATATTGTGGCGACCTTTACAAACAGGAAAATAGAACTTTCCCAGCTACTATTTATTTCACATAACTAAAAAGGCAAACACGCTAAGAAGTAAGATAATCTGCCTTGGGTTAAGTAAAGTAGCTTCTAATAATGTTAAATATTGAAAACACACGAATGTGTGAACAAGTCGTATTCGTTATCAGTAAAAATATACGTTTTTGCTCAAGATTACGAGGTCTACTAATTGGCTTTGTGAGATTAATAAGGGATTAGGGTTTGAAGGTCGCTAGTGCGCAGTCGTAGGAGCTGCAAGGGGAGACATAGCAGAGATAAGGTCTCACGAGTCATCAGAAGCGGCCGGATCCCTTGGCGTATTTGTTACCGCTGCAAAAAAATGCGGGGATTGCGGGTTCCAATCCGTCTTAGGTATAGATATTTGCTTTAGTGTGCTTGGTGGGATTTAGCACCTATGTATCCCGTTTCTTATCAGAACTATCCATGCCCCAATGGTGCCTGAATCTGAGGGATGAATGAGACTACCTGCGTGGAAGGGATGAAAGCTCCCTAATGGGCTTAAGTGCTACTACATGAATGCCATCTTACAAAGAACCTAATTTAGTGTTCAATCCATTTAAAGGTGTTCCTGGTAATAAGGTTCAGGCACCGCCAAGGGCTTACGAGGCACTCGCGGCAGGCGACGATTCTCGGCCGCAATGTGCTTACGAGACGTTGGAGAGTTACGGAGGGCAGGCTAGGATCAATGTGCTGTACGGTGTAAGTTTTAAGGCAGTCGTATTAACGGAGGGCAGGGAACCCTAGCGGATAATCGAAACGTCCAATGATAAAGATGGTGAAGATGAGACATCAGAAGTGACAACAGAGCAATTTGATATACGACTATCTCGTGTAAAACATCAACATGTACCAGAATCCGTATATAAAGTGACATTATCGCTTGGGATATCCGCGCGATTCACATTAAGGCATTACCCGAATGGGTAATAGAAACGTATTGGGTCACAACTACGCGGATTAAATTTGCATCAACAAAACACACTCTGTGATTTTGGTAATTTGATAATTATTGAGGGTGTTTTTACACGTTTTATATAAAGAAAACAATGTGAATAGTTTTAAATATTTGAATATTACTACAACATGGTAAATGGGTTCTCCAAAAACTGTCATCGTAAAAATGTAGTATGTAACAGCAATTGAATTGTTACTGTACTTGTGCTTTTTCTTCACAAAAAGTTCCTGGAAACTGTATCACATGAACACAAAATGCTTTGTAGATGTCAATATTGAAATGTGTTTGTCAAAATAATAATAATAACTATCGTATCTGTGCGAGAACTCTTGCATGTTAATGGTCACCCTTTCTCTATTCATTTCCCTATCCTTTCCATTAAATTGTTCATTCAGTAAGGAATACTTTCCATTAAGTAATGAAAGTTGTTAATGAAACGTGTTTATTTTTTAAAATTTGGAAATGTAACTTCGTATTTGCAGAAAATGAAACAAAAAGTAAAACATTGCAATGGACGTTGGAAAAAAATTCAATAAAGATTTATTCAGTATTATAGAGATACGTTTGTCGTACAATTCACACTTTAAAAACTGTTTGAAGTAATTATTCAATCTCCCTTGACAGTCTTTTCGCTTTCCTTGAGAGTTACAAAAATTTCAGAAAATGTTTTACTCTTGAGAAAGGCAAGTAATGTTTTCCATGAGAAAATACAGGATCTGGGAAGTACAACCCTACTCTTTGCAATATTATTTAACTTTCCTGGATTTGTTATGAGGGGGTTTTGGAGGGGCAGGGCGACAGCATGCTGGGGTGCGAAAATTGAAAAATGATTTGTATACTAAAAAGTATTGGATTATTTTCTGCGTTCTTACGTACCTAAAAAAATCCAAATAAAAAAATAGTAAAACAAATATATTCACCTTGAGTAATGAAAACCATTTGTTAACGTTAGAAAAAATTCAGTAGACTTAGACTTAATTTCGGTGTATGGGAATGTTGCTCAAACGATGTTTACGTATTGAATGTCCTAGCAAACTGACACCTTAGGTTTAATTTTAATCGGTGTATTATTTACAATATGAGTTTACAGCTGGGAATTGATGTACAGACTTCCGAATATCGCCTACATTTAAATCGTGCGTCTGGATTCTGATCGTTGGCAGTTGTCGAATGACTTGCGCTATACCTATAATTTCAAATTTGGTTGAAAATTAATTAATTCACGTAGTATTGCAGACTAATTTTGATTTTTTCTGTAAATTTATTTCAAGCTATTTTAGTGTAGTTAATTTAAAAAAGTTTTTTGTTCTTTGTGTTGTACCATAGCATAAGTTTTCCCCTATTACTTCCGTGTAACCGTGCGATAACTCTCACATGTTAAACCCCCACACTTTTCCTATCCTAGTTCCATTCTAAGAGGGAAAGTTGTAAATGAAACGTTGTTTTGGTTTAAAAATTTTGGTATATTTGTTTAAAAATGTACAAAGGCAACTTTCATTGTACTAACACAATATCAAATAAAAATAAAAAGCAATGAAATTGATGTGGAAAAGAATTTTTCACTTAAGATTTATTCAGTATTACAGAGATTTCTTGGAACAATTCACAATACTCCCTTAAAAATATTTGAAGCACTTATTCAATACTCTTTGGAAGTTAGCTTTTCATTTTTCGTGATAGTCACAAAAATATTTTTTTAAAAAAAATATTTTTTCTCTTGAAAAAGCTACGTGACTAAAAACTCTGACTTGAAAGTTCATCGAATATACTGATAACGAAAATTCTAGTACAAGTAAAATACAAACCAAATCTAACAAGACACGTCTTTACTCTTCGCTGTAAATCCACATCCCTCCACTAATTGTACTTGTACTGTAATTGTAATTGTAATTGCACTGGTAGCAAAATCCCTGGTATTATCCCCGCACGTTTCTTGAGCCCTCATTTCGCTACATGCGAGGGGAGTGGGGGGGTTGATTATTTTATGGACAGGGCTATTAAATGAAATCTTGCAAGCATGTTGCAAGCATGTTACTTGTCTTTTGATGCAAAGTATTTTCTATTAGGCGGGAGCAAACACTTCTGGTTATCAAAGTTTGTCAACAAAACTTGTGGCTATCATTTATTCTGAATTCAACTAAAATTAGTAAAAGAGTGGAGGTAGGTATGCCGGGGCTCAAGAAAACGTGCGCGTATATTACACAGCACTTGTAGACCTCGGCGAAACGTTAAGTGAATGTTTTCACCACGCACATAAGAAACGATATTCATCGGAATTAAGCAACTATTAATAGTATTTCTAGTTGTTTCTACGAGAGCGAACCTTAAATTAATAATTATGCAAATAAACATCGCAAGTCTGCGTAAACCACGGTATACACAGAAGGCGTAAGTAGTATAAGAGTCCCAAAGATGGCTACCATCAGTCAAATATAGGTGGCACTGGTAGTATCGAGAACAGCACGGAAGCGATAAAGTGCAGAACCAGCAAAAATTTAATAGAATGTCTAAGAATATTTCATACTGTAGATTATGATTTGCGAAACGTTTCTTTGAGACCTAATGTCTCGAAATTTTAGCTTTTAGGCCCTAGAAGGCTTTGTTTAGGAGTTATTTAACGATATAGCTGACTGAATGCTGCGGGTTGCATTTGACATGAATATTCAGATGCGTTTTTAAACAAATCCTTGACATTTTTAAAGTCAAAGTGCAATTCGTCACCATGAAATTGTCTTCTTTTTAGAGACCTCATTTATTTAGATTGAGTGTAAGAGCCGCAAAAGGTATGTATACTAGTACAAGAATTTTTCAGGAACGGAAAATTCTCCATATATTATTTTGAACTGCGATATTAATAAGTAGATTATTCAGTATGATGTATTCCCCTCCTGACTTATTTAGAATGACTCAAATAGTAATTTTCATCCGTGTTTTTCGTCTGGAACATAACTTTTTGATTCAACAAATATCGTCATTCAGAATATTAAAATTGTAGGTTTTGTTTTTGTGATCCATTAACGTTTGTTAAACAAATGTAACAGTTCGCTAAATTATTTGTAAATGATCCAGGTCACGTGCCGACGCAAAGACATTTCGTTTACCTGCCAAACACCAACCCCATAAATGTGATTCCTAGCAATCAGGGATAAATGTCTCGAGTGTAACTTCGTTATATATGAATAACGAATTATATAAATTTCTCTTTGAATGTTCATTAGCAATACGTGTTCCTCATTGACCACCCTACATGCTCTAGAAGTTTGCAACATCTATTCTATGACACATGTAGATGCTACTTTGTCAATGCGAAATCTATGAAATATATTTAATGTCAATATTATGTGTAATTCTACAATTTTAGAATTATATGTTTACATCTGTTGCACAAAATCCGCACTGAGAAATGGGATTATATAGGATAGATAAAAGGAAAGGATGTTTCACAGAGATTCACGCCATCCGACGTTTGTGGAAGAGAACTCCAAAATTCTTAAGTTAGCGTAATTAGGTGTGAAAAATGGGCTTCTGAAACGTCATTGTCCAATGAAAATCTAGAAGTTTAGGTATAAAAAAGAATATAAAAGAAAGGTAATTGATATTTTTCGATGTAAATATGAATATTAAAAAGTTACTTTTTTGTTTCTTTTTTCAATTATTTTATTGTAGTGGTTGATTGAGAAATAATAAAACGTGATTTTTTTTGTGACTGGTTAAGTAATATTTCATTTCCATAAATAGAATTCTGAGCGTAAACTCAGAACCGGCATCGGCTGGATTTAGCTCAGAGTTGCACCGGTTGCACCTTGTCAGCATCTCTGACCGGGAGGTCCTAGAGTTTGGGTCCCGATGGCGACGGATTTTCGACGCCGTTGAATTCAGCGCCTGAATTCTACTTAGCTACAGAGCTTTGTCGAACAATCTTCATCGGAATTAAGCAACTATTAATAGTACTTCTAGTTGTTTCTACGAGAGCGAACCTTAAATTAACGAATAACGAATTATATAAATTTCTCTTTGTATGTTCATTAGCAATACGTGTTTTTCATTGACCCCCCCTACATGCTCTAGAATGCAACATCTATTAATAGTACTTCTAGGGGAGATTTATACTGGCTGGCTGCTCTGATAGGTAGTTATGTTGTTTTTTCAAGGAATACCAGGCGTAAGCTGGAGCAGTACCGCAACAAGCAGGCTTGGACCACTCTTTCCTTCTTATTTGTTGCCCTCTCCTCTCCTCTTGCACACAAATGTACATTTATACATACATGCGCTACATTACTACAAAGTTATCGGCAGTGCCCCGCTGGGGGGATACCTGGAGAAGGAAACTCCCGTAATCCGTCGTGTGGGTCTGCGCCGAACCTCACCATCCAGTGGGGATGAACACCGCCACCTCCAGTAAAACATTCACTACATTAACGATATTAATGAACATAACACTTGACGTGCCCGTGTGGATCAATCAATCTGAGCGTACGTTTAAATTTGCCTCTTCTGCTTCAATAACATGTTTAAATGATAGACCGATCCGTTCCGTTTCAATGCAATCGAAGAAGCTCAAGAAACCCATACAATTAAAATGATGTTCATAAACTCACAAATATCGAATGCAACCCTCTTTTCATCAAATTGCATTACTTACGCAAAAGAAAATGACGTTCTATTGAAATGTAGCTGGTGTCTCGCTCAGTATCATTGTCGTTCTAGGGATTCAAATCATACAGTATTTCGTTACATGGGAATGTTCGGCCTCTCACCGATGTAACTAGTGGATAGAAGTTTTCACGTCAAATCAGTGCTTTGAATTTGGAATTCTTCCCGAATACAAACAGCGCAGAGGCGGCGACCAAACACCAAAGTTTCCGATGGCCAATGAGGCACAGATATTTCGCAACACAAAAACATGAGTATGTCAAAAAATGCCAAGAAAAGCCTTTGAATGTGCGGATCAGCAGACCATGGCAATGAGGCAAACCCAGTTGAATACATTAAGACCCAACGCTCGGTCCTCGAAGGTCCTGGATGGATTCGCGAGTTAGGCAGTGTCACAGAGGCTTGCCTAGATTCTCTTCCATTAGGTCTCTTTAATAGATTAGCGAGTAACTTTGAATGCTCCATAGGTACACAAAAGAGAACCTTGTATCCGTAGTAATATGGATTGGCGCCGCGTTTAACATGTTTTATTGGAACTTAAGTATGTTTTGTAAATAGTACAAAATCCTAGCGCGAGTTTACTTCTTTTGGATTGTTTGGTTTAAATTAACAGTTGAATATACAATAAAACTTTTATACAAATATACAACTTATACAACATTTTTGATATGACCAAAAAAGAAGAAAAATATGAAGTTAAAAAGAAAATGCCGCATGCATAATATTTACGAATTTAGGATAATATTGCGTGGGGTATCACTCACCGGGGATGTATTAAGAGAAAACACTATTTCTTTGTTTTCCAAATAAATAAATAAATAAATAAATGAACAATTTTGAAGGAATCATTCAAGACGCAAATAGAGAAGAGTCTTTAATGAAACATCAGTTACGCTATCTTCAAACTCATTTCCATGTTTCAGAGATTCAACTACGTTTCCTGCAAAAAAGAAAGATGTATTTTTCCAGGGAATAAAGAAACGGATAGTGGAATGCAGTTATCGGAAACCTTAATGAATATTTCTACAGTTTATTGCCTTTCATAAATTATGTGCGATGCCTAAGGTGATCATGTTTTCTGTAATGTAGATAGAACCTGTCCTGCCTGTAATGCCACAGTTGTTTCCGGCAAAGGCTACATTGAATACTTGAAAGCAGGGTGCTCAATCCGTCAGTAAATAATTGAAATTACGTACAGCGTGCCCTCGGGTCGTCGTAAATTCATATCTACTAGAATTTACATGGAACAGGGGCCACGAGACCTTTACAGAACCACGTAGACTACGAAAGAGAGAGGTGATGGATGGCATGCCTTGTTGATCAAGATTGGTTCTTACCGTTTGCTTTCCCGAGAGACTACATCTCCCGAATGCTTACTTTTTGTAAACACATTGTGCGAATCCTCGAGTGTGCGAAGTGCAAGTGTGCTGCGGCGCCCGTGTGCCAGGGTGCGAGCGTGTATGTGTGAGTGTTCGCCAAATGGTAATGAGCGTGAGCGTGGTCCACAGGGTCTACGACAGCTCGCATCCCCACGGCCGTGATGGCGTTCCTTGCGTGCTTCATGAGCTACTCCGTGCGGCTGTGCCTCAACCTGGCCATCATCGCCATGGTGGTGCCAGGCGAGGGCTCTCACTCAGGGCCCGAGTGCGGCGCCGCCGACTGGGACAACTCCAGTACCAGCGCCAACACCAGCGCCAAAGTCGTTCCTGACGTAAGTGAGCGAAGCAGCTGGTGTCCTTGTCGACCTTTAGGGGAGGAATGTGCGAAGACAAACACATACAGACAGAGGTTCATTTACTAGAAAATAGTACGTTTTATTTTAAAATCAGATGTCTAAAACGCCATGCACAGTTAAAGTTAACGACAATTTTTTTCGTTTGTTACCTCTAAACTATCAAGGATTAGTCAGTTTTCGATAACAGCCTACTACTACTGAAGTTTATCAATTTCGCTTCATAGTTTCGGTTTGATGTTAGTGAAAAACTTGATCCAGTAATTGTATTAGTACACTCGCAATAAGAATATAAGTAATAATGATTAGCAATATGTTATATTAATTGAAGAATCCTTCGGAGCTACGTTACGTGCAGAGCAGCGCAAATGTTACGAGATGCTTGCCTCGTTCAATATCACTTTCATAGTCTCTTGATATCTTCGTCACGTGTATCTAACCGTTTCTAACAGTGGCTGTTGTATAAACTGTGCAACGGCTTTGTTTAATTAGGAGTTACTTGTTTTGCTGCATTTTTCTTGTTGCCTGTAATATCTTCGTAATACAACGCTAATACTTTAATATCCAATATGAATAATGCGCTCAGGACAGATTACAGTTTTGAACGATTTATGACTCCTTTCGCATTCGTCTCCGCAAAAACACTGCTGATGGATAGAGATTGTCCTCACTCCCACCCCCACCAGTGTCCCTGCAAACAGATTTAAGATGAAACAAGTGATGCTACTGCAGCACGTACACTCACATAATTTTCATCATTAATAAAGGTTTCAATCTTCTTATATTCACAACCATGAAGTAGAAATGGGACTTGTAAATTATGGGATTCGGTCGAAGAAAAACGTAGTTTGCCGACGTTTCGGAATATTTTTATTCCATACTCAGGGCTTACTAAGAGATACACATGGAGTTACAACCTCTCACACACACAGCAAGACTCCAACACACCTCCACATGGACTGGTCACAGTGCGAAGGTCCATAAAATGGTTTCTTAATTTTATAATATTACTTGAAACCGCAAAAGTTCAAGTAATATTCTATTATTTGACTACAGCAATATTTTCTACATGCAGGAATTCGATCTCAGGTTTTGAGGCTTAACAGGACATGCACGTTACCCCTATCTCATCAGCATTACAGGAAAAATTACATCCCCGACGCTTCAGAAAAAAAGTTGAACATTTGCATTAGCATTTGAAATTTTCGAAAATTCAGAGATTTTCATTGACATTATTTTAAAACGTAATTTTGAAGAACTGATTTCATTTAAAAATCTTTATGTATAGAAACAAATTTTAAATATTACTATTTTTGAAAATAGAGTGTAAAGAAAAATGACTTGCGAATTTATTGCTCACTTTGGCGTACTTTGCTCTATTCGAGAAAAAAAAATTGGAACCCGTTTTGAAAAACTTGTTTTTTAAAATTGGCTTTATTGTACACAAAATTCGGTGAAAACTACTCAGATTTTTGTAAAATTTGACATAAATTAAGGAAATTTGACATAAGGAAGTAATTTATTTCATATACGGGGATGGATTATCTACTTTTTCGGTATAAGGAACACACAATACGAGTTCTTTGACGAAAAATGCTCTTTTCACTGCAGCATTATCAGTCATACTCTTTTCTCCGTAAGTACGTAGAAGGTGCGAAAGTAAAACGTAGAATTTGTTAGATTGTTGTACGAATAAATCAGTATGCCTACAGGCAATGGCACATCATGTTTCGTTGCAACAAGTTACAATCGTGCAGAACTTGGGCACTGACTCTCCTAAGATCTTAAAAGCCGATTTTGGAGAACGTTTAAAGACTCGAGTAATGTTAGGTTAGGTTAGGTTAAGTAGCTATCTATAAAATGAGATCTTTCTGAAGATTGTCTTGGAGGTTTAGCTTTTTTGGATTACCTCCTTGCGCATAAGGCGTGCCGAAAAAAGAATATTGTCGAAAACTACGTAAAATTAAATTGTTTGATATACTGTGCAATTTACTTGTTCGCATTTCTATTTTTAATAAATCCTTCACTGTCTTAGAACGTTTTCTCGGTCCCAATATTCTTTATGATGTGTAGTACAGTTCAAACTCTGGCAGTTCGGTGTATTGCCTCAGTATATAGCAATTTTCTCTTTCAAAACTTTGCTTTAAATGGTCCGGAATTTTGATACGGATCTCTCAAGAATATAAGTAAAATAAATAATGAAGCAAAAACAGAATGAAAAAATATTGTTCGAATTTAATGTTCTAGGTTTCAAACCTAAAATACATCACTACGCTGCAATCGGAAAGAAATAGAAGGCTGGTTTGTGAAATTGCATGCAACGTAGACTAAGCCCAATAGTATAAACTACCTTGTTTTGTTCCATACTATTTCTTCTTGCTGCGAAGCGTGCTGACGCTGAGCTAATGGCTTATGCAAGTACCACCGGGATACCACTTCATATTTCTATGTAAAACGGTGTTAACAATTGAGTACACGACTATCGCTTCCCTGAAAGTCTAGGTGAAAATTAATCAGAAGAAAACACAACTAACATTGCCTGGTAGACAATTCTGCAGTGTTTAAAATGTCGCCTGCTTTAAGAAATATTTTCTTAATTATCAACAGTCCATTTGGTAATGGGAAATTGTACTGAATAATATAAAGAACTATGGTGGATTTACTTCAATAAACGGTAATTTGGTGATAAATACAGTGATATTCACAAGTGTGAATAGTGTGTGTTGGAAAGTTACGTAAGTGAGCCGCGAAAATAATTAAAACTAAAAACATAATGACAATATACTTTAAGAAAGCACAAAGTAAACTGGCTGTTTAGAATGTCTTGATCATAATTTTATTTTATAATTTAATTGTGAGTTTATTTACTTTTGCATAATAGTTCAACAGGGGGAGGAATTGCATACAAATTTATAATTCATTATCCACTGTAGAAAGTGACTAACTTTATTTATTTTTAATTTTGTTTGCCTGTGTACATAGGTATGTGGTTGAATTCGGAAATAGAACAGGATAAAGCTTCCTAGCGTTTGAGATTCTAATACATGTAGGTATTATTTGTTTCTACAATACTTGTGTGCCACGATGTTACCAGTTGGAATATCTGGACAGTCAGTCAAAAAATTTTCTAGAGTCACAGGGTTAATTCTAAGATAAAAGCAAATAAAAGTGTATGCTCGTAAGTAAATCAAGGTGATATTTGAAGACGTGTAAAGTACCTAGTATAGGTAAGATGATAGGTAAGACAATGCACATCACTAGCGTTTGTGCGTCTCACCGAGAGAATATATGACGTTTGCCACATAAAATCTTGTGCTGAATTAGACAACTCATCAAATTTGTCAAGTAAGGATTATTGTTATTTCTGATCTTCTCTGGTTTCGACTTCTCGTCAATGGATTTCCTGTTAACAAACCCAATTTTTAAATGAATGGTTTATTGTTGCGACATTGCTTAACAAAGTAAACAAACAACACGCAGCGACGTATTCGTTCTTTCTATCTCTATGATCACTCCTATTTTTTGAAGATTTTCCTACGTTTTTGTTTAATACCGTTTTTCTTATGTTTGACGGATCATTCGCCGTTCTCCTTGTCACGGTCGTTTGTGTTGCAGTACGGCCCGCGGTACGAGTGGAGTGCGAGCGTGCAGGGCCACGTGAAGGCGGCGTACGGCGTGGGCTACTTCATAGCGCACTTCCCCGCGGGCATGCTGGCTGACGCAGTGGGCGCGCGGGCCATCGTGTTCGCCGCTATCCTGCTGCAGGGCATGCTGACGGCGCTGGTGCCGCTCGCCAGCAGCGCGCACTGGGGCGTCGTCTACGTCCTGCGCCTCGTGGCTGGACTGGGCGGGGTGAGACGATCTCGTCCCCTCTCGTCTCCTTCCATCTCCTCCCACCTCCACCTGCCTCCTCACGCCTCCTCGCGCTTCCTCACGCCTCCTCACGGCTTCTTAGGCCTTATCACATCTCCTTCGCCCTCCCATCTTGCCTCCCCCCGCAATCTCACACCTACTACGCCCCTCATGCCTTCACCTGCATCTTCACGCTTTATCACGTCTCCTCACGCCTCATCATGCATGCCTCCTCACGCCGTTTCGCGCTCTCTGCCTCATCCCGCCTCCTCACGCCTTCCCACGCCTCCTCATGCCTTCTCACGCTTTCTCACGTCTTCGCACGCATTCTCACGCCTTCTCACACCGTCTCACGCATCCTCACGCCTCCACACCTCCTTACGCCTCCTCGAGCTTCCCCACGTCTCCTCAAGGCTTCTCACGCCTTATCACATCTCTTATGCTCTCTCATCCCTCCTCCCGCCTTCTCACGCCTCCTCACACCTCCTTTGTCCCCTCATGTGTCCTCACGCCTCCTCTCGCCTCATCACACGCCTCTCACGTCTCTTCTCGCCTTCTCATGTCTCCTCACGTCTTCTCACGCCTCCTCACACCTACGCCCCCTCATACCTCCTCATGTCTCCTCACGCTTTCACACATTTCCTCACGCCTCCTCCCGCCTTATCGAGCTTTCTGCCTCATCCCGTCTCCTCACGCCTTCTCACGTCTCCTCACGTCTTCCCACGCCTCCTCACGCCTTCTAACGCCTCCCTACACCAACGCCCCCTCATACTTTCTCCCGCATCCTCACGTTTTCACACGTTTCCTCACGCCTCCTCCAGCGTCCTCATGCCTCCACCCGCCTTCTACCTCATCCCGTCTCCTCACGCCTTCTCACGCCTCATCATTCCTCATCATGCTTCATGATGCCTTATCCCGCCTTCTACTGCCTCATATCGTCTCCTCATGACTCCTCACGCCTCATCCCTCAACCCTCGTCATCACGCCTCCTCCTGCCTCATTCCGTCTCCTCACGTCTCCCTACGTCTCATCACGCCTCCTCATGTCTCATTCCGTCTCCTCACGCCTCCCTACGTCTCATCACGCCTCCTCACGCCTCCTTACGCCTCCTCGCGCCACCTCCCGCCTAATCACGCCTACGCATTCTCATGCCTCCTCCCGCCTTCTCCCCCTCTCCACCGCCATTTCTCGCCTCCCCTAACCCCCTCTCGTCTCCTTTCGCATCCTCTCTTCTCCTCTTGTGTCCTGCCGCCCTCTCTCGCCCCCTCTCATCCAATTTTTTTTCGAATCTTCTAAGAAGTAGGTAGCAGGGTTCATAACGGGAAAAGGATGTTTATGCCCTAAATATGGGGAAGTATACATATATTTATATTTATAAATTCATAAAAATAAAACAAACGAAAAAATACCAAAAATATTTTATCACAGACGAAAACCAGGGACATTTTCCTTATGTTGAGACGGTTAGTTTTCCGTGTTTCAAAACATATATTGACTTCTGCCCTCCAGAATTCAAATTTGATTTAAGAACAACTCAACATACTAATAAAAGAACATTTTGAAATTTTAAAAATGTTGGCCTAAGCATTCTTCCTTGTGATGGTTATATTGTACATAAATAAGATGAAACATGTCAAAAGTTAGAGAATAAATTTCAGAAAAAGATAATATTAAATTGTAAAAATAGAAATTTGTCTTACGAAGACACTTCATTTTAATCAGAATTATGACAAAATATGTAATTTATAATCATCTGCCTCTATTAATAAGTTAAATACGTAAAATTCTTTTGCTCAAAACAGAATACGTTTCAGTGATATTATTGGTAAGCGACAGCGTTCGAAGCCGATCGAAGCTTGCGCCTCAAGGAAAGACCGGTACAAGTGTTATCGCATAGTGACAAAAGGTGCTCCAGTCGTACAGTCTTTATTAACGCTACTCTTCGAGCTGCAACACTTGTGTGTATTTGGCCTCGAACTCTGCTGCAGGCTGGGTTGCGAAATAATGGCATCTCATTACTAATTAGGTCAAAGATCACTACTGCTTGGTAGGCAGAACCGAAATACTTCCAAATTAGTACTAAACATATTCATGGCCATCAGAAAATTAAGAATATACTTTTTATACATTTTCTTCAAGCAATTCTTTCGTCTTTCGTATTCGTTTTTAAACAAAATCTAGATTACGTATTCATTTTTGTTTATATTTGACAACACTTATTTCTTACGGAGAGTGTATCCAAAGGTTCTGAAATTTTAACTAAACATTTCAGTAAATTAGTATTACCATCAGTCACGACGACCTCTTTTCATACGTTGAAATAAGATTGTATTAATAGGATTGTGTTAGTTGTTATTGTCTATATTCACTTATCTTTCAAAAACGAGCTCCCTTTCAAAAGCAGATAAATTGATATGTGTATCGAAACATTGTTTTTTAAATAGCTTAAAAATTAAATTAGCAATTTTGAAAACAGAAGACCTCATTCTCGTATCCAAAAATTCTTACACAGAGATTATAATGAATTCAAGGAACATTCAAGTCAAATTCGAAGAAAATTGAACAACGTTTTCTGTTGTGATCGCGAAACAAAGAAATTCACAGACGGATGAAATGCGGAAGGATGGAGTTGAATCAGGGCCCCACTTTACTTGTTCGGTTGAAGAAGATGTGGTGGATAAATGAGAGGAATAATGAGGACTGCAAAAGAAGCAAAGGAAGCAGCTACTTGAACTGCACTGTTGCAGGGGCTTGTGTACCCGGCGCTGCACACACTGGTGGCGCAGTGGGCGCCGCCCAATGAGAAGGGCAAGTTCATCTTCTCCCTCATGGGTAAGTACAGTGCGCGTAGGCGCACGCAAGAGGGGGGGCAACAACATTTCTGGGACCCTCTGGGCCCATTTTCCATTGAACGTTTTATTTATATATAACATATTTAACGAAGAAATAAATAAAGTATGCATAAAGGCGAATTAAATTACAACTATAATGTTGCAATATCAATAAATACAATATCATTGATTTTGTGTTGAATAATTTACAGGGTTCTCAAATGGTATGGAGATTCTTTTCACGAAATGTCGTGTATGAATTCCCTAAATTGTCAGGTGAAAAATGAGGAAAACCAGGAATATATGATTTTTTACGGAAATAAAATAGTTTTATTACGTAAGGCTTCGGGAACCCATTTCAAAATTTCAAGGGAGCCTCGGCCCCCTGGGTCGCGGCTGGAGATTTTGCCAGATAATTAAAAAATAAAATATTTTCCGCGATCATTTCTTTTCAAAATTGTACCACAAATAGAACATACAGAACGCTATAATTTTCTCATACAAGTAACTAGAGGCTAGTAGCAACATTAAGCGCTACTAAACAAAATCACACAAAATGATTTTCCAAAAAGTACCACGCACTCTGCTCAAGAACAACAAATAAAATCTCATAGCACTGCAATAGATTAAATATTTTAACAAAAACGGCTTTCACAAATTTTGCAATAAAATAGTGTAATTTAAGTACAGTACAGCAGTTATTTTACATTGCAAGAATATAAAAAAGTTGCTGTACCATAACGCAACACGTGAGTAGCAAATATTTCACAGTGGGCGATCTCTTCCTTGGAGCCTTGGTGTTGCATGACATCAGATGTGTCGTAAACACTGATTATGAGAATTCAGACGGTACATGCAGTGTGAGAACAGGTGAATAAACTAATCAAATATTTGCATTTTTCAGACAAAGTCGAAACTGTTTCATTGTTTTGTGTTTTCCCGAGTTTCTGGCTATATAATGAAACCGTTGGCATCTATCGTTTGACCGGAGGCTGCATAGTTTTCTTTTCATTTCTGTAGACATTGCAAAATAGTAATATAGACATCGACCTCTGAATTTCATTACAGTGTCAAAAAAGACTTTGCAGAGCCATCATAACTGTCCATTAACTACGTACACCGATCGGACCGGCGCACCCGGGCGGCGCAGTGGTTCTGCATCCCAGGTTCCGCACGAAAGAGTGAGCCTGCACTTGCACCCGCGCTTCCACTTTCTCACAAAATAAAAGCTACAAGTGTCAACTAGATCCACTTTAACTATATTCGTATTTAACAACCCATGTATATTTTAATAAAAATAACAATTTGTAAGTGAACATAATTGGCCCAGTGTGGACAGGGTCAGGCGAATGCAGAGGCCAAAGCACGGAAACTAATGAAATACAGTCCCTGCTCAATTATTCCCTGGACTCACGCAGATTCTGATCGGTAGTTTTAAGTGGTTTCTCCTATTCATATCAGGGGAATGGCGGAAAAGAACCCTAACGAATGAGCTACGAACCGCGTACAAAGTTTCCGTCCTTTTTCTTTTTGCGTCTTCCATTCCAATACACTTATTTTGTTTGTTTTGTTTTGATGCTTTCATTCGTCTTTCAACTATATATAGTTAAAATATTATGAAGGGCTTCTGGAGCTCAAAAAATGTGCGCAGATGATCCTCTTCCTCGTACGTCACATCCAGTTTTCCTTTTTTTTTTTTTACTAAAGTCAAATAAATAAGAACACTACCTCACCTGTCGGGCGATCAGTCAGAAGCTTAGATCTTGTCTAGGCTAGGATGGTGACAAGTTGGCAGAGATACGTAGAGGGAGGAAACCTGAAAGCCGACGTTCCAGAAGGGAAAGACATTGCCACCTCCTGGAATACAATATGCATTACATTTACGGGTATAATGAGTAAATAAGTATACGCGCCCGGAATCAATAAATACTATTTAAATCACATTTCTTGCTGTGGTATAGGTTACCAACTTTTACCTCAAAGTCTTTAACTCCCTACCAAAGGTACGGCAGCTGTGTGAGCCTTTGCGTTGCGCCTGCGCAGGAGGCACGTTCTCCGCCGTGGGCACGTGGCCTGTCGTGGGCGCCATCATCGACTCTCTAGGCTGGGAGGCCGCCTTCTACTACATCGCCCTGACGTGCTGCGCGTGGTCGCTCGCGTGGCTGGCGCTGGTGTACGACTCGCCGGCCGTGCACCCGTTCATCTCGGAGAGCGAGCGCAGCTACATCCTGACGGCGCAGAGCGGCTCCGTGCGCAGCACCAAGCGGCCTGTGCGGCTGCGCGCCGTCGCCACCAGCGTGCCTTTCATCGCCCTGCTGGCCGCGCACTACGGCAACCTGTGGGGGCTGTTTCTGCTCACGACGGACACGCCGCTCTTCCTCAGCGAGGTGCTCGGCTTCAGCATCAAGGAGGTAGGCCACCCGCCCAGACGGCCTTCACCTCCATCGGCTCTCTATGCGATCGAGGGCGGCGCCGGCTTGCCTTGGCCGGCTCCTAATGACCTTTTGCCAGCTTCTTTCCGAATATTTGAATTCGCACCTAGGTCTCTACAAAAATATCTTGAACAGATAAAAACACACTTCTAGATAGCCTCAACGTATGTATAGGGGAAAGTGCACTTATTCATATGTTGTCTCTCTCTTTTTCTTTCTTTCATTTAATAAGTCCGTCCGTTTACTATTATTCATCCTTTCATTTTCAACCGAAATTCAAATCTGAACTGGAAAAACAAGTACAAATGTATTTAAGACAAGAAAGATGATCTAATCGCATAGGAATTCAATACATACTAAGAAAAAACAATATCCAATAGATTTTTCTGCCGAAATACGTGACTACTTAAGTCCAAATAATGATTACGTTTACTTCTCAAGTACTCAAATGTTTTCAACTCGAAGTTGAATAGTTAATTCCGGCATGTAAATAAATATTTGCACAGTACTTACACACCTACTAAAACCCTCTATATCTTTTTTCTTGAATAAAATTATTTTCTTTTAACACCTATAATCTAAGACTTTAATGTATTTATTTATTTACTTGTTTGTATGATTTATTTATTTATTTATTTATTTATTCATTCATTCATTTTGCGTTCGGCAACTAGAGGATGAGAATATGATTTGATTTGATTTATTTACAGTCGCATCAACTACATAGAGTTATTAGCGACTACCTTAATAATACACAATCAGTACAAAATAACACAGTAACTTAGAATTTTACATATATGGTTAGATATTGTTATACATTTCAATTTCCTTTACAAAGCAAATGAATTTAATGCACTGTTCTTTGTTATTGAGATCTTTAAGAGAAGTTAGTTTGTACTTGTTTCTTGCACTTTCATATTCAGGGCAATCTTCTACTGAAAGAGGGATCTTGCACACACTACAGTTATCAGCATCCGTCCTGTTCAATAAGTAGCCGTGTGAAAATTTTGTGTCCTATTCTACATCTTGTTAAGACGACCTGATCATTTCTGCAGAAACTGACCGTTGGATTATCATCTTCAAGTTTCCTAACTGCTCTTAATTTGCAACCCTGTAAGTTGTTCCATTCTTTACTGTCGAGGTTAGCTAATTTTTTCTTGACTCTTTTGAGGTATTCTTGATAGCTCACTTCTAACTTCGCTTCGCGCTGCTTCTTTAGCTTTTCTATCTGCCAATTAATTTTCTGCAATGCCAACGTGCGAGGGTATCCAGCACAACGCTATTTCTTTACCCTCAGTGTTCAAATGGTTGATTTCTCCAACTATTTCTTCGACCAATATATTATCAATGTATAGATTCATTATAGCAGATACAGCACTTTTAGAGTCTGTTATTATCATAAATCTTTTTTGATTGGCCCTTGTAATGAATTTAAGAGCCTCAGCTTTGGCATATAATTCGCTGGATATCACTGAGAAGTCATCCGGTAACTTTTTGGTGATCACCTCACATGAAGCTATTACTGCGCAACCTACGTTGTTTAGAATCTTTGAGCCATCAGTATAAATTGCATTGTAACCATCACATTTTGCTAGTTCATTTCTTATTTGAGCACCAATTTTACGATGATTAGTATTCTGCTTGTTAGAGATATTCGCAAATTCAATAACGTTGATGTCTCGTATTGTCCAGGGGGCATAGTCAGGTACAGTCGTAATCTTTAGGGATGGTAGTTTCTCTTGTATCTTCTTTAGTGTTTGAATTGCTCTTATTGCTAGGGGTCTCGGGAGCTTCTTTTTATAGTTAGATGTCCTATAATGTTTGTATGCATATTCGAACACTTTATTTATTGGATTCAGTTTGTTGGCTGCCACTTAAATCGTATAACCCATAATTAGGTTTCTTCTACGTTTTTCTAATGATAATAAATCTGCTTCACACAAAATGCTCATTGTTGGGCTGGTCTTGAAAGAACCACACGTCAGTCTTGCTCCCGTATTATTGATAGGATCTAACATTCTCTTGATGTTCTTCTTGGCCGCATCATATAGTATACAGCCATAGTCCAATTTTGATCTGACGGTTGCCTGATAGGTTCTCCTTATAATCGTATAGTCCGCTCCCCAGGATGTATGGCTAATGACTTTGACAAGGCTCATTCTTTTGGTGCACTCATTCTTTAAATTCTTGATATGCGGAATCCATGTCATCTTTTCGTCTAAAATCATTCCTAAGATTTTAATTTCCTTACTCTGTACCAACTTATGCTGTCCTAATTTTAGTTCAATGTTTCTTCTATGAGATCGTTTCCTAGAAAAAACTATGAAAGTGGATTTTGTCTTGGAAATCTTGAGCCCGGTTTTCCTTGAAAATTCCATGACTGCATCTAAGATGTTTTGAGCCTTTTCTTCTAATGATGTAATATCTTTGCCAGTTATGCTAATATTGCTATCATCCGCACACATATTGATGATGGCTGGAGGTTTAATATTGTTCTGGAGGTCATTAATAATAAGTAAAAACAGAGTAACACTAAGTACTGACACCTGTGGGACGCCATTCATAACTTTATAGCTGTCCGACAGGATTCCATTTATTCTAATCTTGATAAAGCTTTCTTTTAAGAAATTGTAAATGAACTTGCTAATGTTGCCTTTAATCTTGGCCGACGTTATTAAATTCACTACCCGTCTTCTCCACACCATCTCGTAGGCTTTTTCAATGTCTAAGCTTACAACTAAGGTGTTCATATTATTAGCAAAACCGTTGTATATGCTGTTTTCTACTGATGCTAGACAGTCTATTGTTGAATTTTCCGGAACCCGCTTTGATATGAGGAAATCAATTCGTGATTTTCCAAGTACCACCTCAATCTCTGATTCACTATTTTTCTAGCAGTTTACAAAGGCAACATGTTAATGCAATAGGCCTATAGCTGCTTATCAGGGATTTATCTTTCCCTGGTTTGTGGATCGGCACAATAATAGCTTCAGACCACTTTTTAGGGAATACATTGTGAATATAGATCGTATTAAATATATGCAACAGGCAGAGGCGGATTAATATTTTTGCCTCCTGTAGGCACATCAAATTTACCGCCCCCTGTTTAAAATTAATGTTACATTTCAAATTGTAACGTTTCAGTAACAATTCCTCATTAATTTGAACGTTTTAACTTTAAAAGTAACATTACATTTTGCACATTGTTTTCATAAATTAAATACATTTTTTGGATTAGCTAATTTTGGATATAAACTGTATCTTCAAAGCAAATAACGTTCAACATTATTAACGTTTCAACAGTGAATCGTTAACATTAAAAGGAAACTCCAAAATAAACTAGAATTGCAACATGTTTTCTTTCGTCAACGGGCCTTACTTTATTCATGTACTTCTGAAATCATAAGGTATACTCGAATGAAGTAGACAAATAAATTGCTTGTATTAAATATTAATATGATAGATTTTTATTTACAACAACCGAACGATTAGAATATTACGACGTTGTAACAGTTTTTATAATTTTCGATTTACCATTATTAATAAGGAATATAACATTTAACTTTTTGGATGGGTTTTTTTATACAGTTGAAATAACGTTTTATTAATTATAGCTAATTTGTCTATTGATGTAAAATTTTGCGACGTGCCTTTTGGTGAGCAAATTCATCAATAATTATAATATAATCTAAAACGCTGAGATAATTTTCTTCGATACACAATAACGCTAAGGAGTTCAGTTGATACTCTGTCATTGTAGAATGCACATAATTTTTAATCCTTTTTAAACAATAGAATGAACGTTCTGCTGTGCAATTGGCCACCGGAATACATAAAATGATTCGAAGTGCAATGTCAACGTTAGGATAAATACGTTCTAATTCTTCTTTCCGTAACCACTTTAATAAAGCTGCAGGATTCGTTGGCCATCTTCGTCAAGGATTTTTAAATACGAACTTAAACTCAAAAGCTATAAGCTCAGAAACAAGCGATTCTTCAAGATATTGGCGAAATTGTGAACATAAAAATATCGCTGCTTTTTCCAAATCTATCAAAGATAATTTTTCTATTTCAATGGCAGCCTTAAATTTGTCATGTGCATCTTTATACGCTTCAAGTCTCTTATTCAATTCTGCAAGTAATTTATCAACAATAACCAAATAAGTGTCGATTTTAAACTTGTCTCGTGTGGTCAGTTCTGCTGCATTCTCGTTAGTTTCATCACATTGCATTTTACGTTTCCTTTTCTTTTGTTTTCCGATTCGTACGTTTCAGTATTTGATAGCTTCTTACCCTTCTCTTCAAAAAATTCAAAATTGTCTCTTTGTTTTTAAAAGTTCTACAAGCTAAGTGTAAATACCAACTACGGAACTTAAATCGATATCGACATTTTGCAGTTGTTTGTTCGACGCATTCAAGCGGTCTAAAATGAATCCTCAAATCTCGGTCATAATAGCAGTTTCAAGTCGATATAAAGCAACAATAAGACCTTTAGCTTCCGCACGCGTTTACGGTTTTTTGCGTAGAATCATCAGATATAATTTGAAGGGCATCTAAAACATTTTGCCAACCATGCTTTAGAGCCTGACATGCATCATCTCGAGCTGACCAACGCGTAATTGAAAGACTTTTCAAAGAGGTGTACTGGATCCTTCATCTACTAAATTTTGAAGTATGTCCCAACTTTTCGACATGCCCTCTGAAAGGAAGCCCTCTTGAAACAAGACTTTTTATTACTAAAATGACACGCTCAAGAACATTCCTCCAATAAGTTGCCTGGGTTTCAACTTGTTCAAGCAGTTGATTATTCACTTGGGTTTCAGTCCGCTGTCTATTTTTCAATGCAGACGTACAGTTTCTATAACATGTAGAATTCTCATGTTGTTTTAATTTGGTATGCGTATTTTTCTAATCATTGAATCCCTCCGATGATAATTTTGTTCTTACTTCTGAATTTCTTGAAAACAATAGACAAACACAGCAGAAAACAGTTTCATTGCTCTAAGAGTAAACAAGCCACTTGCGAGGCATTCTTTTCTTTATGCGTATACTTAACGTCGAATATGTTTAAGTAACAAACTTCGCCATCATTGTACTCTTTTCTGGATTTAGAAAAGTCAACGTTTTTGTTTTGTTCGAACTCATGCTTGGCAACATAATCACGTGTAGCTTCATCAATAGACCACAAAGCTGGATCGCTTTTCCAACAAAAACGATCAGTCGAAGTTATGGTTTCATATGTTCTTGCAGTTGTATACATTCGGTAGAAATCCTATTTAATTAAAAAAGAAAATAATAAATTATTATAATAATGTATTGTAATATTATAAACAAATATTCTAGAAAGATTAATATATATATATATATATTTAATATATATATATATATATATATATATTTAATATATATATATTTAATATATATATATATTTAATATATATATATATATATTTAATATATATATATATATATATTTAATATATATATATATAGGTTTAATTAATTATACAAAAAAATGCGTAAACTATTTACATCGGCTGAATTGTCTTTCGCAATTATATTTTCAATTGCTTGAGGAACCATTTCATTTTTAGCTGTTTGGAACTTTGCAGTCTCATTATTAGATTAAGTGATAACCCTGAATAAATAAGAGTCAAAATATTATGTGTATTATTACATATTATATAAAATAAAGTTTAGTAACATAATTATAGTAACATATTTTATGCTAATTTATTTAAATTCTATATTAAGATATTGTTCATTTTAACGAATACAACAACACGTCAAGAATATTTAATTTCTAATCATTGTACTTAACATTTTTTGCATTTTGAGAATAGTTTAGCAACACAACACTGCATTAAAAATATATTAATGATAACATTTATTTTTGAAGCTGAAAACTAAATATGTTATCTAATCTATATTTTTATACTAACTCAGTAATAGAATTGTCGAATGAACTGCAGCAGTGATCAGTTTCACATATAGGTTTAAAAAAATTCATTTATTTTTTTTGTCTTATTAATTTCGTTTTGACATTTCTCTTCCTTTTCTTTTCGGATTTTTGCTTATTGACTTCCGCTGAGCCTTTTTTGATAATCACTCATTTTAAAACTTCAAAATATCATTTTTACTCAGCAGGCTCTTACAATAAACGATACACAACAATAGTAACAAAAGAAAGAAAAGGGTTTTTCCAGATCCGTCTTCTAGAACTAACTCAAGAAGTAATAGATGTCGCTACTTTCTATAAAGCGCAATATGAATGCGTGGTGAAATCCGATTTCTGATTGTCTAATTCAAGTTCCTTACTCTAAGAATGTATTTCTTTCTGCTCAATCAACCAATCAGAAGTCGTTGGCGAATTCTTTTCATGTCTATAACATTGAAAATGTCCCTATTTGAAATTCAAACTTAATTTATAAATCAAAGATTGAAGGGACGGCTTTAGTCTCGTTTAAATCATTTTTAAAATAAAAATATGATTTATGCTGTTATAGTTTTTAGAAAATATCAAGAAAATTTTGCGCCTTTGAAAATTTGCCGCCCTTGAAAATTTGCCGCCGTAGGCACGTGCCTACTGTGCCTATGCGTAAATCCACCTCTGGCAACAGGTACTTTATGGCGGATGGAGGCATCTTCTTGATGACTATATTGGGGATTCCATCAGGGTCGGCACTGGTGTTTTTAAGTTTATGTATTGCTTCATGCAGTTCTCTTGGTGTGATGGGTGCGTTTAAATGTTGAATATCATTATCTACTGTGTTTCCTTCTTCAAGATCGGGTTTAATTTTCTCAATCTCTTCTTTGTATTTAATGAAAGCATCATCATAATTCTTATCACTAGAGTTTGATGAAAATAAAGCCCCAAAGCTATTTGCAATATTCCAAGGATCATGTAAGTTGGTACCGTCGGAAGTGTAGAGTGAAGTAATGCTGGTACTTTTATATTTTCCATTTATGGCGTTGATTATTTTCCAGGCTTCTGTACTATTCATTTTGTAATTAATTGATGAAATAAATTCCCTCCAACAATTTCTTTTGGCTTCTTTTATTATTTTCCTTGCTTTTGCTCTGGCAGATTTGAATTGGATATTGTTTGCATCCGTATTATGCCTCTTATATACATTAAACAAATGCTTGTATTTCTTAACAGCCTCCTCACAGTATTTAGACCACCACGGTAACTTCCTTTTACCTATTTTACCAGTAGTTTTCGGAATGGTTACCACAGCGGTGGTCATAATTATTTCTTCAAAGCTGTCTAAGATTGCATCTATTTGATTTAAGTCAAAATCATCGTTACTATTTAAATGTTTAATTTTGCCTTCAATAATTCGCTGATATAGGCTCCAATTTGCTTTCGAGAGAATCCAACGCGCCTCGTAAATAACCTCATGTTCCGATGTATCTTCGAAGATCACGGTGATAGGATAATGGTCACTGTTGAATAGGTCATCGGAAACTTTCCATTTTAAGTATTTTACTAGATTTGGCGTACACATACTTAGATCGATAGTACTTACATTTCCTGTTGCCACGTTGAAATATGTAGGCTTATTTTCATCATTTAATAACACAAGGTCTTCTTTCTCAAAACAATCACCTACTATTTTCCCCCTGATATCCGTTCTTACTGAGCCCCATTGAACATTGTGACAATTAAAATCACCAAGTAATATTAATGGTTTATTAACTTGTTGAATTAGACTTACAAGTTCACAACTACGCAGTTGAAATGACCTTGGGATGTATATTCCACAACATGATGTTTCTATATCCTATATTTATGGATACACCAACTACTTCAAGATCACTTCTTATTTGCACTTCACTGCTTACAAACGATTCGCGAACGTAAATTGCCACACCTCCACTAATATTCACACATGACGATCTATTTTTGTAGTAACACTTGAAACCTTTGGTTATAATGGTTATTTTTAAAATTGGATTTTTGTATACAGACAATATCGAAGTTCTCCTCATTTTGAAGTTTTTGGAAGAACTCGTATCGTGTCCGGAAGCCGTTCACGTTCCATTGCAGAATTTTGATTTTCATTATTCTTCTTCACTTGATAAACATTCGTTCTCCGAAGATGCTCTTGAGGAATCAGACGTTACCGGATCCTTCAACCTCTTCATGATTCTCGTAAAACGGGACTTCATGCCTCTATCCACTAGTAATGGGTACATATCTCTGAGCAATGCAATCAGTTTATCAGTTTCCTTAGTATAATTAAGAGATATTTGTAGTGCCTTACTAGTTCCGTACGTATCCTCTAGAAAATCTTTGAGTTGTTCATAATTAAGAATTTT
The DNA here is from genome assembly GCA_038098605.1 of Gryllus longicercus. Lineage (NCBI taxonomy): Eukaryota > Metazoa > Arthropoda > Insecta > Orthoptera > Gryllidae > Gryllus > Gryllus longicercus. Next base: position 1,234,390 of record JAZDUA010000176.1, on the reverse strand, counting down.
GGAAGTTTCTTCTAATTTTTCTTTAACTGGAGCTAACTGTTCACTAATGTTCTTTTTCTCACTTTTATTTTCAGAGTTGTTTTCTCGATTGCACTTGTTTTTCTTCTTTTTGACAGGTTTATCAAGTTCTTGTGCCCAACTATTCAAGGGTGGTTCCGAGGTTCTATTACTAGATATATTTGTGATCTGCGAAAGTGTTCTTTTAGCTGTCTTTCCAGTCTCAATTAAAGGGAAGTCTTCATCAAAAGTAGAATTATCGTTGTGCTCAACATTCCTGTTTGTGTCTTGTGCTAAATCTACAGTGATATTAGAATTAATATTATCTACATTTTTACAGTTTCTTGCTACTTGACCTTCTTCCTTGCATTGATAGCATTTAATAGTGCCATAAGAAATATAAATCCAATTTCTCTCTCCTTTGTACTCAACTACCATAGAATCAGGTATTTTGTTTAGTAAGTCTTCCGGCACCTACATTTGCCTACGAAAGCTCAGAATATGTGTGAATTCTTCTTTTCCGAATCTCGCTCTAAGGAATGACACATTAGAACTTCGCACTACGTTCAATTTATCAAGTTCTTCTTCAATTACTACGTTGGGGATCATTGGGTAAACATTTGACAAAACTACTCGGCTCTGCTTACTGACAAATGGTCGCATATTTAGTTCACTTCCATCTATATTAATAGATTTATATTTATCTGTTACTTCATCAACTAATTGCTTACTGCTAAGAAAGATGCACACTCTGCTGATTGAGATTTTGGAAGCGTATATTATGTTTCGTGGTGAAACAATAGTAGCTAAGGCTTCTACATACCTTTCTAGAGATGTACTGTAGTTTTTCCCATCAATTATCAAACCTTGCTCTTTGTCCGGATACATAGAATTTTGTACGATATTACTCCAGTTTGTGCACCTTGAAGGTTGACCTAAGGCGGGTTGGCTCCTGTAGTCAGAGGCCTTCCCTTCAGTCGATGCTTCATTCGAGGTCATTTCCCGTTAACTTGTCCCCCCGTAGGGGAGGAAGAGATAACGGTTTTATACTTCTCTGTACTATTTGCTGATTAATAAACTGTCCACAATTAACACGCAGACTAAGGAAAGTACAAGCTCACTGCGTAACACTGTGCTGTCACTGTGCGCGGCGCGGCGCGATGTTGACTCGACGGCTGTCTGTGACGGGCTGGATGAGAATATGGATGTCTGTATGAACACAAATGTAGAGATGTTATTTCTAACATTTATTTTAAAGTTATGGAACAATTCGATGTCGGTGTGTGCTAAGATGTGTAGTGCATGAGTATCTAACACATCATTTTTAAAACTGCAACGTTCACATCTCGTAATATCACTTCACCGACCACACACAAAGGGTTTCAGCCAGGCCTCACGTAAGAGTCTATATACACCGACCAAGACTGACACTCGTTGCACTGAGTGCGGTGGACGTATGTGCATGTCGTGGCCGCGATCTGAGCGAGCGCTGTGTGTGCAGAGCGGCTTCCTGGGCAGCCTGCCGTCGTTGGGCCGCTGCGTGATGTCGCTGCTGTTCGGCGCAGTCGTGGACCACGTCACCAGCCGGGGGTTGTGGAAGAACAAGACTCACATGCGCAAGGCCTTCGTCTTCTTCTGTGAGTGGCCTCTGCGAGTGAACGGCGTGAAACGGCACTGCGGTTTCTTTGTTCCCTGTTGCCGGTGGAAATAGAGATATCTAAAACAGTGATTGTTGCCACCGTTGGGACATGTTTAATATCGAGACAGGTGGCACAATAAAATCTAGCCTGTTGATCACTTCGTCTCCGGAGAGCCGTAGTGAAAGTGACCCTTGAAATTGCATGTGATATAAATGGATATGCATATGATAGGTGAGGGTTAGAAAAATTAATTAATTTTGATCTAATTATCAACAACTTAACTATTATTTTTATTATCATTATCCCTTTGCAATATTAAAATAATCCACATCATTGTACAAAAAATTGAAAATGTGCCCAATTGATCTTTTCTTTTCTCGCCATTACTGACCCCGATTTGCTCGGATGGTAAATCCTCATTTACAACGAAAATGTTTGGCGAAGCAAACATAAACGTGAGAATAATTGCAAGAATAGAATAATTTTCTTGCTGCTTCTACTACAATTGCCCCTGCGACGTATTTTTAGGTTGTAATATTGATTTGGATAATGTTATTCCATGATTTCGTTACTATTTGGACTGTCTAATTTTAAAAGACTGTAACAAGTTTTGAACCTCAGCTTCTGAGTCCCATCAATCCCATCTCAATTAGAGTTTTCGTCCAGTTTCTCTAAAAAAACTTCGAGCAAATGCTGAGATGACCCCTTGTTTCGCTTCTAGTCAGACGTTCCTCTACAAGTATTTTTTATTACATAGGAGCTAATGGTTTCTCCAAAGACACGCGTTTTCCGCCTCTATTCATAATTCAGCTTGTATAAGGATTAGAGTAGAGATCCCAGAAATTCAGAGAACGTTCCCAAAATACCATTCTCCCCATAGTACGTCACAAACTGTTTTTATTATTTTATTCTTTGTCGTTAAACAGATAAAATAAATAGTCACCAGCCGATCAAAGTTACCGCCCCTTTTCCTAAACCTTGTGAATGTTAAGTACATCTGGGCGTACGACGCTGTTGCAGCGCACATCGTGCCCGGCGCGCTGATGCTGGGACTGGCGTTCGTGGGGTGCAATGTGCCGGGAGCTATAGCGCTACTAACGATTGGCCTGTCCTTCAACGGCGCCTCCACCGTCACCAACCTCGTCAATCACCACGACCTCGCACCCAACTATGCAGGTACGCACACGAGCGACGCTCGGGCTCAGAGCAATCTAAGTGGCCCTGGTTGCAAGGAAGTAGGCCTCTTTTCCCCCCACCTCCAGTCTCCAGCTTTCCCATGATATCTCTATGTTCAAAATCCGCCTGAATTCATTGTCAAGTCGTTATGCGACATTTGCTCACTCTGATCATGTTCTCACTTTTTATTTCAACATGTCTTGTTTTCAGGTTCCTTATATGGATTTATGAATGGATTTGGAGCAACGACTTTATGGATTGTTCCTTCAGTTACTGGAGCTATACTTGAAAGTCACGTAAGTTGTTAAAAAATCAGAAAGTCGAGTATTGTTCATCGTAATCATAAATATTTCATAATATCATGGTTTCAATGTGTCAATTCATTAACATATTTCCCATTTTCTCGTATACGTATGGCTTTACGAAGTTATATACGTAGTATTCTCATAGATATACAATTCTGAGAAAATCGATTTCAAGATTTCAACTGAAATACTCTTGGGAGTTCCCTGATGCCGAAAACGTGCTTTCTCTGCTTCCTCTCATTCCTTTTATTCTTCTCCAATCATTAGGTCAGTTGGTTCACTGTGACACATTCATCAATTCATGGTCTTTAGGGTATTCCTGTATTTCCTTTTCGTCTGAGTGTGTGATATATAACTTGCTTTGGAATGTGTTAATCATTCGTTATAATATCGTCTTTCCATTCCTTCCTATATCGCACCTTCAATAGAAAAGTGACACAAGGGCGAAATCGTCATTTTTTAGCTAAAAGCTGATAAGAGGTTACCAATAGGTATTCCTACTATTCTGAAGCTGATTTTGAATTAGTTCAATTACTGTCCGCTAGAAGTGAATATCTGGTACAATCTATAACGAGTATTACGTAACTACGAAACTTAAAATTGCAATTTCTGAGAAAGAGGTGGTATTGCATGCATTATTAAGAACAGAAATATTCTTTATTAAATAATCTTATTATACTAAATCAATGTCCTACGTTACACAGCCAGTACGCTGCTCGCTCAGAATCAAAACAAACGAACAAACTACTGCTATGTACATTGCATGTTACGGGATCAACGTCCAGTTGTTCTTTGCCGAGACGGGAAGGTAAACAGTCCCTTTCGCCTTGACCCGACGCCGAGGGCGGCAATGGACGCAGCTTGCATCAGTGGCGGCTGGCGGAGGCAGCGGCAGGCGGCGGTGACTGCCTTAATCTCCTGGCTGGCTGGAGCGGCGGCCAGCAGGTCACTCAAGAGTCGGGTACATCAGACACTGGAGAATGGCGTCCACACAATCGCCCTATTGCCACGCGACCCTAGCCGATGGTAATGCGGAAGGCGGCACATAAATGTCCGCGTATCACCACTCCGTGATGTGGCGGTGACAACGAGAATGATAAAGTGCAGGTCTTGCACTCCGCGACTGCGGCAGATGCGCGCTCTGCCTCGAGAGCCTAAGTGGCAGTTTGAACATTACTTGGCCGAAATTTGTATCTGATTGAATTTACTCCGCAACGAAATTCACCACCGAACCCCTGTCTCCCACCCATTCACCGACGAGGTGAGCCCACTATTCGTTGTATTTGAACGAATGATATGGGAGTGGGGCTTGTCCTCACCCAATCCAATATCGGCGCATGACCGTTGAAAATTGTTTCTTAAAATGCCTAAAATTCTGAAAATTTAATTTGCATTTACTTAGTACCTTCTGGGAACCACAAAACTGTGGCATCAGGTAATGACTGGTGGTGAGTGGGTGGCCTTTCTAAGAAGGCGACGATAAAAAAAGCTTAGGGCGGGGGCGGCTCTATGTACTGTTACGCATAGAAAAATTTAAAGATTAATAAAGTTATCGAACACTAAAAATAGTTTGAGCAATATTTCCAAGCCACATTATTTGTCCATTCTTTCCGTATTGTTGAGCGATAACGGCATTTCTATATCGTGATCATTTTAGACGTTATGAAGATGGCCCATTGGTGGAACACACATATTTTTTCACGTAACCATACAATTAAAAATTATTGCATTAAGTCATTATTCAAATTTTAACTCATTGGACATGACAGTACGCCGCTCGGGAACTATTGTAGAAGGAAGATGTTACAATATTTTGTAGTCGTTTCAAGTTGATATTAGAATCATTCACATGCTTATTCTTATCTTGTTTAATTTGTTGACAGAACGGCCTTCAAGAATGGAAAACAATTTACCTGATTGGATCAGGCTTGTATTTGGTCGCAGGCGTAATCTTCATTGCATTTGGTTCTGCCGAAATTCAAGAATGGAACAACTCTGATGAGGACTCGAAAGTTGAGAGTGAGAAGAAAATGGAGTCTGCTCCACCGCAAGAAGATCCAGTGGTAACTCCGGATCCCATAATTGCTTCTGATGCCCAAGTTCAGGAGGCGAAATGAGCCATCATTGCAATTAAAGTTTTCAAAGTCAATAATCAGTATTCCAACTTAATGTTTCGTCAATATCTGGCTCGTTGATTCTGACAAGAACAGGAGGCGGGTATATAATCATAATCTCGAGAGTTTGAAACTACTAATTTTACTGTCATTTCATCGACATGTCAGAAATGATGAATTAACCTTCTTTCTGTTGATATTCAAAGTTTTAGGCAATATATATTTTTGAGCTCGTTCTGATACAAATGGCACTACGCAGTGCAATTCTTAGATGATGTTGTCACCGAGTGAGATAAATGGACTTCGATAGTGTAATCTGTATATTAAATTGACATCTGAACTAGTTGGTATGAACAATATTTACTTGATCATGCAATAATTCTCACACAAAATACTTATAATTGTTGCAATTATATTTTTTAATGTGTGATAAATTGCATGCATCGTTTTATTTATTTAATTCATTGTACATTTCATATTGATCATTTTGTGCCCTGTTTGATACTGACTTCAACATTGCGTAATGACTTCCATATTAGGATTTGAGAGAAAAGTAGGGTTTTTTTAATTTTTTGTAAGGTTCATTACAGAAATGGTGTGCAAATATTTGTGTGATGATTGGTAGTTTCCGTTTGTATATTGCAGAGTGTATGGACTTTCATTCTAATAAAATTGAGTTATTGTAATGTAATACGCATTTATTTTTTATTAATACTAGTGGTCTGCGTCAGTAAAAATGCTGCTGAACTAAACCAGACAAGATGGTTTTCGCAAAAGTAGGATGCACGCCGCTCAAGAAAAACTAATAGAATATTATCTTACATCACAGGAATAAATGAAATATTTTAACAAAACAGTCTTCCCCAATATTTGCAATTACATAGCCTAGCATATATGGATGCACAGTTCAACAGTTCCTTACGTAATAAGAATATCAGAAAAGTTGCTGTCTCATGTCATAACGCAACAAATGAATAGCAAAAATTTAATAGCGCGGCCTCTTCATTTAGCCTTGCTGTCACGTGACGTCAGCTGTGTCGTCATCAGTGACGCACGCAGTATGAGAATTCAGTCGGTATGCGCATTATGATATGATGATGAGATATTACACAATGAAAATTTGAATTTTCAATCAAATTTTAAAATATTTCCTGGGTATCTATTACAACAATTTACAGCTCTCAAATGTCAGGTTTCTGGTTGCTGGTTTCTTTAGACAGTTACGGAGGTTGTTATTTTTCATCAGGTGTAGTTTATTTTGTTTGACTTGACTGAATCGAAAATTGTAAGCCCCTTTTTGAATATTACACTTGAATATACATCCCCTTTTTTGGAGTTATTTGATATGAAAAAATTAATAGTCTACACAGATTACATTGTCTACGTAGTCTACACGTACAAAGAGTCCTGAAGAGTACGTGTAGATTGCGAGTAGAAAATCCGCGTAGACTTAAAACGTCTACGGCACAACTCTGCTTTTTCCAGTATTAGTTAAAATGTGAATAGCAATGAGCAGAGTCGATAATTTGATAATATATGTTCATTCCCCTGAAGCAGTAATTATTTGCATTGAAGGCGAGTTACAGATTTGATACAATAGTATTGACGTCAAAAGAACTTAACTCTCCATTCCTAACATATCTAGCGAAATGAGAATTTAAGATAAATTACGCAGATTAAAATATACATTTCAAAATTAGTGCTCTTTTGGCAGATGCACCCAGACGCATTGAAGCTAAGAAACTCTCCCAGAGGCTTCGTCGTCTACATAATCACAAAATTTTTGGACTGATCCCTGACATTTTATCTGTACCAATATGACAGTAAACCAAATGAGAAAGTGTTATTTCTTTTGAATTAGGAATGTGAACGTAAATTGACCCGCAATACGAATGACACTTTATGTAATGGTTATGAAAACTTGTAATTTTATTTTATTATATAGAACGAATGTTTCAACTAATGATGATATTGGACAAGATTTACTCAAGTGTACATTTTTTGTTAATGAAATGAACGTCGACGCTTTGTGTTGAAAGAAGAATATCGCTGAGTATTATTGTCATTTTCGAAAGTCGGAAATTTTGTTACGTCCTTTTCCCTTCGGTTTTGAGGTTATGTAACGAATAGCATTTGTATGGTTATTATTTAAGAAATACAGTGAATAGGGCAAGCGAAAAATAAAGAAAATTGCGACCATAATTTATTACTGACAATTTGTTTCATAACGGCAATTTACTTGTATAGCTTTCCAGCACCGACCAGTCAACGAGTGGTCATTTAATTAAGATTCTAATTTTTGGATATGAAATTCGGTAAGTACCTACATTTTGATACTTATTAATTAATGATTGGATAGTAATATCAGTTATGTTTTACTGTAATTTTAATGTTGTAATTTAGTAAATACACTGTCACATTATGAGTGTTTAGAAATATTTTATTTACACATTAAAATACGGCAGAAGTGCTTTAGTGTGTGGTGGAGATGACCAATAATTTTGCGACCCAAGCCAGTGGTATGTGGTTAGGAAGTCGTCACATCGACCCCATGCAACTGTTTGCTTTGTGAAAGCCTTGTAGTTATCTATTCTATGATTATATCACCAACTTAGTTTAGATATGCCAAAACGTATTGATATCAGTACAGCTATTTGCGAAAATTATGAAAATTACATTTAAAAACCTTAACCGACTTCAAAATACAATGAATTTACAAGGCAAAGTTTAATTAAAACATGATTGCCTAATCGAAATACTTTTTTAATACTTTTAAGCACTTTTTAGATATTGATGTCAGTTGTATAGTCTCTCAAAATTTGATTTTTGAGTTTTAACTTGTCAATAGTTGGTGGAAAAAGAAATATATTGTTCCCTCCATACATTTCTCTTAACCTTCAATAAGAAAGAGCATGTACCATTTTGTGTAAATTTTAAAAATTCAAAGTAATTAATGGAAATGGCATTTCTGTTGTATGATACATTGTTCTCTGTGCGTACAAAAAGTTCAAACATTGTAGAAACATTTTTTTCAATTTCTTTGAATATTTGAAAACTTGACACAATTGAATTCAAAATGTTTCGAAAAATACCATAATTTTAAAAAAACCTGCACATGAAATAAATAAAGGTTTGTTACTGACGAATAGATTGTATTAAGAAACTACTGGTGCGGCAGACACAGACCGTCACGTGGCTCGTGACGTATCTAGTGCTACGAAGAACGACAAAAAAAACGGTGCGTCGATCTCGGTTTCCCATGTCTTTTCAACTTGCCCACTCCCACTCCGTCTGCATACTTCACATCGCTACTAGGTAAAGTAAGAAGACTCCCGCCAGCCAATCACAGCACCCCTGATCGCTGGTGGAGGACTGCTTTTGGAGCAATTCAAAAATAAAAGTAGTGGTGCTAAAACCGCGTATTTTCGCGCCGATACTTTCACTTGAAACATTACGCGAAAAGTACTCAAATTTCCGAAAATTTGTACTCGATCTTATTTCAAAATCTATCTTTAAGAAATATTTTTCATTAGGGGGGGAAATCTATGAGAGTTGTACAATTCTCTTAACCGTCCTTCACACTATCCCACAACACAAAATTTACACAAAAACGATGGAGCCATTTTTTTGAAAATTTTGAAAATGCCCCAAGGGCTTCATTGTGTGCAGCATTGCATAACTTTCTCTCTACGGAGTAGAGACACATGTTTCTCTATGTATCTCGACGCACTGAATCTGAAGCCAGAATTGCGTCTCTATCTCCCAGTTTCTTTTAAATCGCGAAAGAGTACCGTGAAATTTACAATTTACAATAAGATCGTTTGAAAGGCGATATCCCTTACCGAAGATAGCTAACAATGCTATAATATACAATTTCTGTATGTGTGTGTGCATACCTATGGAAAATGTACATTCATGTGTAGGTTTCAGTGGTTACCTTTGAGAATAATTGATATTTCCGTGCATAGGGTTTTTAACACAAAATAGTGAAGATTAAATTTAGAAGTTAAAAGTGGAACTTCTTGCCACACGATTAGTGACATGATAATCAAAGGTTGAATAGTAGAAGTTGTACGTCTAAATAACAATTCCTCGTATCTCTATCTACAAGCGTAACTACTAACAACTAGTAGTGCATATACATTCTCACATTATTTATAAATTTGTCACTTTCGATAATTCAGAAAGTCTAACGGCAATGAAACCTATACCAATCTTATAGACATCTCTTATTCTCTCAGAGGAAAAATATTTTTTTTTCTTTTTTTTCATCAAAAACTTTAAAGAGAGTTAATTTTACATTTTATTTTTTTAGGTCCCTTAAACGTTTAATTGTAACGATGCTTTTAGAATACTATAGATTAATAATAGTTCTTTTATTGTGGGAATTTTCAGAAAAAAGCTTGAAGCCGTTTGAAAAAAAGATATTTTGAGTTTTTTTTCTGAACACATTTTAAGCTCATTTAAATTAACCTTCCTTTCTTTCTCTCTCTCTCTCTCTCTCTCTGTCTCTCTCGCTCCGACACTCTCAGTCCCTCTCTTTCTCTATTTTTGTCTCTCCCTTATCTTCTCTCCCTCTTTCTCTATTTTTGTCTCTCTCTGTCTTTCTGTTTCTTTCTCACTCTCTTTCTCTTTTTGCCTCTCTCTCTCTCTCTCTCTTTCGATCTCCCTTTCGCTCTCTCTTTCCCTCTCTTTCTCACTCTCTTGATCTCTCTTTTCTCTTTTTCTCTTTTTATTTCTTTCTCCCTCTTTCTCCCATAATTACGTAGTGTGGCGATAATGTAAACATAGTTGACCTCAATATCTCATTCCCTCCTGCATTCTGTGAAATCTGGATTGAAATATCTTGACCCATTAAACATGACAGGAGATGCTAACATTGACTCATTCTATATAATGATTATAATTTCACGTAACTGTCACTAATAACACAAGAAAGACTAGCTGTGATGTAGCACCACTAGTTTAAAAATTAACCGTCGTAATCGAATTTGTTCGGTGATGTTAATTTAGAACGTCAGTGTTATTCCTGTTATTCAGATAAACTTTCTACTTTAAACTAATGTGATGATATCTTTTCAGAATACCGTCCACTGAGGCAGAATGTTGGAGTGTTGCAAACCGTGTTACGGTATGTGTGGGTCACACAATTTTCCATGCCTAAATTGTTGGAGCAAAAGAAAAGGGACACTTTCTATCATTTTTCAGTCGTTTCGATGTAAAAATGTTTAAAAAAATAATTATTTTAAGTAGTAAACATTTCATAAAAATAGTTGATAAGACAACCGGTATGGAGTGTAAAATACTTAATTCCTGGTCACAAAATAAACAGCTTTGTCTAGACTAAAACAGTTTTTTCTGCAAAATGTATATTATTTGACCAACCAACTCTAGCTAGCTTCAAAAGATTCCCTAAAAAAAGTAAAAATAAATTGATAGAAAATAAATATGATGAGATAAATTTAGTTTTAAAAGGAAAGAATGTTATTAATAAAGCCTGGAAGTTTCCAAAATTCCTTTTTTATTATTGTTACTATTTTATGACTTTTAACAATAGGAATTTCTTAATTGTACTTCTGCGGTTGTTTTAGTAGATTTGTATTTTGCCTTTTTTGTCTATTTTAGCTTCTGATGCCTATTTGTGACAGTTTGCTGCCTTTTTGCCTTTTTTTACCTTTTCCTCATTATTAGAATATTTTCATTTTACCTTTTGCCTATTTCTGCCTATCTCCTCATTATTTTGCTTATTTTTTCTCCTGGCACCGATTACGACCAAGTTCGATGTATGAATGGGTTAAAAGCAGAACAATATAGCTGACATTTTATAAATTCTGAAAAATCTGTTTATTTAAGTCAATATTACTGTAAAGCCTTGGCGCTTTGTTTCATCTTGAAAACCACGATTTTTCAAATGTTCATTAAAATCACGAAAATACCTCCCCACTAAAATATAGCCTAAAATAAAAACATTTTCTCAGAATGTATAAAATGTCACTTATACCGTTCTGGTTTTCATCCATTCATATATACAATACCTGCAAGTCTGGACAACTCGAATCTGCAGTCGTGTTTAGTCTGTCTATGGAAGAAATCGGTACAATAGAAGTATAAATGGAAAAGGAAGATGATACTAAACAGCATTTTTGATTTTTTCATTGATGCCGTCAGGCTTTGTTCGCTCACAAGAAATCCCATTGTACTTTTGAGTATATCACCGATGTTTTTGCGGACAGCTCTCTATATATGATATACCCTTCTCAGTGTTCAGTGCGAAGAATGTGCACGTGCGAAGAATGAAAAATATAATTCCGTTTTCACTGATGTCATTTCAAGATTCAAAAGGCAGTTCGTTATAGCATTTTGAAGAGACAGCGTCGCTAGAAAAAGAAATTCATAACTATCGAATCGCGTGATATGGCGGAATCAACATTTCGAAGAAAATATCGTTTTCTTACATGTTAAGTAATAATGTAAATTTTAGAGTTTGATTTTAATTATTATTTTTTTACAATTCCTTTCACATGTTAATTTTCGTTGTTTACATGCATTTTTCCACCCCTACTTAAGCTAGAAAAAATGCCTTTTTTGAATGCCAATTGCAGTAAAAATAAATGCCTTTTCCCTGCCTATTTTAGGTAAAATAAATGCCTGAACTTCCAATCTTTAGTTGTTAAATAAAATACAATTGACTCCGGTAATAGTGAACTGGGATGTAGTGAACCCTCGGTTATAGTTAACTGAAGTCACCGATCCTGTTTCACTTACATTACAAATAAACATGAGAAGATTCAGTTATAGGGAACCAAAACCTCGGCTATAGAGAACGTTGGAAATTCAACGTCCTGGACATTAATTCCATTCTCGAAAAAAATATATCGCCTCAGTGCTTCAATTTCCAACACTGGGCAGCTTGAAAAAATATCGTCGGCCAACAGATCATAATGAAGATGGTAAGGAAAGATCATAAGGAAGAAGCCTCTTCTGAGGTGAAGGTAGCGGACCTGGAATGGGCACCTTACTGATGACCTTCTGCCACTCAGTTTCACTGCGGAAAAACAAAGACCGTGTCTAGTGTGTGCTACAACTGGAGGCGGCGCCGCGCGTTGCTTGTTTCACTTTCAAGCTTGGTGTTGCTTCCACGGGACAAAACGCATTGGGTTCTACGAAGGCGACAGGTGGCATGCGGCTGCCACAGCCTGGCGATGTCCGCCGCGCAGAAAAACATCACTTTCTTTAGCCACTTGCGCCATCCCGCTACCGAAAGTATTTCGTATGTTATTATGCAAGTAAGAGGGCCTTAGGAGAGTGGAACGGTGTTCCAACAGTGCAAGAGGCATTGATGGGTGTAAAGACTGCATTACGATTCTTAGACACTGGGTCTAAGAATCTAGAAAAATTACGAATAAAAATATATTGAACATAATTGAAAATAATTGATTTGTTAAGAACAAATAAAGATATTGAAATTCAGTTCGTGCTGTAATTGCATTTTCTGCTGTTTTTGCATCTCTATATTAATAAAATCAATCGTTGTGGAGAAATTCTGTTTAATTTTGACGTCATCGAATATAGTGAATCTCTGATATAGTGAACCAAATATGTTAGTTCCCAGAGGTTCACTCTAACCGGAGTCAACTGTATATTTTAAGAGCAGCGATGAGTAAAAATGTTTGATGAAAAAGTTTGAAGTTTTTATGAAATGAGCGATCAAATCTTTCGTGAAAAAAAAAGTTTGCATTGAAGCCTTATTTTACGTGGCGAAACTCGGGCCATTAGGCCCGTCTGACCACGCAAATTTCGCTACGCTCCTTCACCCACTAGCAGAGAAAGGAGATTTTTCTTGGGCGATGAAACAAGCGATTTTGAATTTAGCTCAGAGGCGTCATTGAGGCTTGTGGATCTTTTACATGCATGTAAGTCTACTAACATGGGGCAGCCGGCTTTACTTTCCCTCTGAAGGAAGGCACACGAAGGATTTTTTCGCCCTTAAAAATCTACGGCTTCGATCAGGTTTGAATCCGCCAACTTGGGTATAATAGTCCTATAAGCTAACCGTTACACAATCACCGCCGCGTGAATAATTTGTGATTCCGGGCGCGCCAATTGCTAAAGTCATTGGTTCCGTAAATGTGGTGTATGCTTTATCGCGGGGAGGTGGCGGTGATCTTTTTCCGCTGGCTGGCGAGATCCGACGCCGACCTACGTCGGTTTGAGGGATTTCGCCAACCAGGTATCTCCTACCGCCACAGCCAGGGTAAACTCAAAGCTCCCGACTGGTCTCCCGACAAGTGTGATCTTGTAGTGCATGTGAGCAAAACAAACAAGAAGCAGGTGTAATCTACCAAGAGATGATCTCAGGGTTGATGTGTTGGCAGCAAAGACAACGGCTCGGATTCCCACGGCTGTGATGATATTTTTCGCGTGCTTCATATCGTACGCCGTGCGCCTGAGCCTCAATATTGCCATCATGGCCATGGTGTTCCCGCAGAACCTGCAAAAAGGCGGCGGGGATTGCAATCCAGATCCTCCCGAGAAATCAAACGTCACGAAAGAGCCACCCGACGTGAGTGTTTTCCTCGATCAAAGAGTTGTTTATCACTTTCTTTGAAAAAACTCAATTTCATATTTTTAGAGGTAGAATGGTTTTTAAAACTTGCACTATTCTTTTGGTAATTTGAAATATAATGCGTTTATTTACAGAAGTTAGAAGTTCATAAACCTTTCGTTGAAAGGATGTTATTTTTTCGCATATATTCCAACTCGGACCACGCGTGCATGGGGGTCAGCATTTTCGCTGAATACCGATTTTTATCCCAGAAGGTTGTTAGTCCTGAAGGTACGGATGATGAAATGATAGTGAGGGATGAAAGGACGGCACACATATATAGACATATACAAATACACCTATGCTCGAGGTGGAACTCCAACTCACGGTCTTCTGGTTCAAGACCTCTACGGCACTACTGCCCTAATGATCTCGGACGTCTTGAGGCGAAAGGATGTTATATTAGAAAATATTTTTAGGACTTGGTAAAGTGCTTTTGAAACAATAGTTCCTTTTTTTATTGTGCTTCAATGACAACAATCATTTGATGCATAATGTACTGGTATTCATGTGTATTTATTACATCATTCACATTCCATCAAATATGTGTAAAAAATTGAGAAATAATTGAAAGAAGTGCAAAATAACATTTTGATTTGCATGTACATATATGCCTACTAACATCACGCGCTATATCACCAGGCCACATTGTATTAAAAAGAACTGTTTCTCACGAAACGTTTCCTATCACTTCACCCTTGCAAATGGTACCCCAAATTCACCCCGTTTTCATTTTCTCATCATTTTGCATCTGCACAGAAAAATTGTTCACCAGACGGGATTTAATTTGTACAGAAAAATGACGCATGCTTTATTTTTCGAAAAGGATTCCATAGTTAGACTACCGCACTCTGGGGGTCATATTCCGCAATGTCTCCTCATTTGCTATACTTGTGGTACGATTTATTCCTTATGTGAACTGTCTAATGTGTTGAATTAGTGATTAGCGCAGTGAGAAATAAAACAGGAATTGTGTTCTAAAGTTGCCTCGTTCTGTACACAGTTCTAAGAACCTAACTTAACTGCTGTTGCTATGCGCAGCTGCTTGATTTTCAGCACTTTTTGCGGCGTCCAGAGAAAATATTTACGATTTCGTGCACGATCGCGATTACAAGCAGAAAAGGAATGATCATGTAAAACGCTAATTTCGTTCATCCATTTTTGATACGAAAAAAAAAACGCATAAAAACGAACGTTTTTTCTGTTCATTTTCTGAACAGAAAAGTGATGAAAAACCAACAAGCTAAGTGTTTACCGCGCTTAATATAGCGATTTATAATAATATAAATCTTCTTATTCTGTGTTTCGCGATCAAAAAGAAATCATTTAAAAACTAAATTACAATATGCATGGAGAACGAATTGAGAAACTTTAAAACTATGTTGTTTCCTGCGTCAGTAAGTGTCATAAGAATTGAAACTGTTGAATGTAGTTAGCATAACTTGAAAGTGAATCATATTGCCATAAGAAGGAAACAAACAGAACATAGAATGCGGCAAAGTTGAAAAATGATATGTTTATTGTTTGATTACTTCTATTTTCAGTTACATGCTAAGATCTGATACAAATAACACGCTGATTCAGAACAACAGTTCTACATGCCACCATCAGGCACCTATCATGTTTTGTCTGCAAAAAACATGGCTTCCTCTAGATAGGCGAGAGTCCACCACGAGCTCTAGAGTCAGTCACTCTATGTAGTAGGTTCTAGCTCGTTGCGAAAAACTGACTGTAAAACGCGCTCTAGACGAGTGTGCATTTGTCCTTTCCGTCGGCCTCGGCGGACGCAGTACGGCCCGCGCAACGACTGGAGCACCGCCGTGCAGGGTCACGTGAAGGCAGCCTACGGGTACGGGTACTTCGTGGCGCACTTCCCCGCCGGCGTGCTCGCTGACCTGGCAGGCCCGCGCCTGGTGATGGTGGCGGCCGCGGTCGCCATGGGAGTGCTCACCGCGCTCTTGCCGCTCGCCGCCGGCCTGCACTGGGGCGCCGTCTTCGCCCTGCGCGTCATCGCCGGCCTCGCCGGGGTCAGTTCTCCGCACTCTTTCAACACTAGAGGGGATTTTAAAAATATTATTATTATTATTATTATTATTATTATTATTATTATTATTATTATTATTATTATTATTAATACTACTACTACTACTACTACTACTACTACTACTACTACTACTACTACTACTACTACTACTACTACTACTACTAATAATAATAATAATAATAATAATAATAATAATAATACGGAAAACCACACAATGTGCATAGTTCTTTTCTCTTTTTGTGATCGAGGGAAGTCAAAAGGTTATACTTTCAGGGTTCAATCTCTTTCTGTCTGTTTCTTCAGTTGTATCATCATTTTTATTCCATGCTAAGCTTCACGATATATGTGATCCTTTTTCCGCATTGTAAGGCATGATATCTATCACATAATCCCTCGCACAATTCACACACACACATACACATTAGTAGCAAATATGAAATATCAGTATCAATTATTGCCAGTATGTCTGTTGAACACAATATTAATATTGAATAAAACAAAATTATTTCCTTACTTTTCCATTCGTACAGCCAAAGAGATTGGCAATTTATATTTGTTCCGCGTCGAGTTACTCGGCCCTTGTCGGTTTTTCAAGATGTCAATTCGTTCTGTAGGGTTAGTTCTGCCAGTCAGAAACAGCAGCGAAATGGCCAAGAAGAAATAGCTCACTTTCAACGAGAAAGAGGTCATGGTCAACTTTGCATACTTAAGAGGCATCCGTCCGATAAATAAGACGAATGGTTAACAAAAGCCCCTCCACTGTGCAGTACAGTGTAAACTAGTGGTGCTAAAAACAGTACATATTTTCTCGCCTTTTGTAATGACGAGTGTATATATATACACACATATATATGTATGTGTGTGTATGTGTATGTGTGTGTATGTATGTATGTGTGTATGTATGTGTGTGTATCTGTGTGTGTATGTGTGTGTATGTGTGTGTGTGTGTGCGCGTGCGTGCGTGCGTGCGTGTGATTACCTTATGCATCTGTATCCTTCTCGTCTTGAATAATATTTAAATTTGAATATACCATATTATTCAAAGACATTGCATCACTAACGCAAAAAATAAAACCCACTTATCATTCCCATCATGTCGCCGTTCCACAATGAACTTCTCAAATATCCATCGCTGAATTGTTTCCCAAGGCAGCGTATGGTAGTAATATAAAATTAACGAAATAAAAGTTAGTACAAAATTATGTTATTCAATTTTATTTCATTTTTCTTTCATATTACATTTAAATGGTATTTTTAAAAGATAAATCTTAATTGGCTTAGTTTGAATTAAGATTTCGAATTGCTTGAAAGAAAATACATCTCTCTATTGAGAATAGAAATTGTAGAATAGAGTAAAAAAGAATAAATATTGGGATATTCAATAGTAAATTATAATTAAAATTAAATTAATTATTTTTCATATCGTTTTTATCCATTCCTGTTCTCCGAGGACCTTTTCTGGTGGCCCATAGTTGGTGGGACACGTGTATTTCTAAATTTCAAGAGGAATTGTCACGGAAAATATTTTTTTCAAACTAATGTTCATGACCTTTGTTAATGAGCAGATATTTTAGAACACATTTCGCTTAAGGTGGTTAGAGAGAGATATTCCTTAGTAGATAGAGAGTCCATATTACGTTGAAAAAGAATCAATTGCGAGATAAGTGGGTATTGTGGGATCTACATAAACCAAATAGGAATTTTATGTTGAGTTTTATTTAATTTTTCGAATTAATTTACTTTAATAGACGTAAAATAAAAACATGTTAATACCACATAAAGAGCTACCGCTGACTAGATTCTAAACTAGTACCAACAGAACGCGCAGCCACGGAATAAAAAATTGAAGCTTACGATTGAATATTAAACAGCACTATTACACAATTAGTAAGAGCAAAATCATAAAACGTAACATCATAGACACATACCTTTATATTTTTATGCACTAATTCCTAATAATGGCAAGAATTTCAATGTTTGAGTGAGGCGAAAAGTCTTTAATAAATTGGGCAACGCCGTAATGTTCTTGAGATTGGCATCACTGCTCAGGGCTCAAGCTTCTTCAAAGTTTCATTGTTTTGAATCACTTTGAATACTGTTCGTTGCCTGGTCGACACGCAGTAAATATCACAATCTGAGCGAATTGGCGGAAGGTTTATTTCCAAAGCGGAATTTGAGAGATAACGAAATAATTCCCCCAATATCACGAGAACAGTGAGGTAATAAAAAGTTGTCAAATATTTTTTCAATGTTTGTTTCTCTCTAATTTTTATATCTTGAATTACCTGAACCAATGGTATTACTCGGGCAACTTTTCTTGAACGATGGATTGACGATTTCGGGTGGAGTGGGGATATTAGTTGCAAAGTCGGCCACTAGAGTATATTAAGTAATGCCAACGTCTGTGAAATGAAAGTCAAAACTGCATCTTGTGCTTAACTTTTTCGGGAGTTTTAGGTGACTCCCTTGAATGACCTGGACTTGACTCAGCCATTTCTTTCGATATTGACAATAAACCTGAACAGGGGTTCTGCACTATGAAAGCAACTGGCTTTGACTAGCTTCTGTTTCGCGCCAACGAAGTTTTAATGCTTGAAAGGTTGTCATCAGTGCCCGCTGCGAGCTTTTGCCTTCAACTGTTTATTGCACAAGGGAGGGGGATCAAGGTCATCGTTCAAGAAAAGTTGCGCGAGTAATAGGACAAACCGTAGATTATTCGATTGCTTAACAACAAGATCAAAGGTTTGATTCTCTCCAACATTGTACAAAGCTTTATATCTAACTTGGCAGAAATCATAATCATTGAGTCCTCGGCTCATTATCCTTATCACAATACATTTTTTTTTATTTTTTCTGTTATTCCCCTATTTTATTTTTGTTAAATTAATTAAACTGCATGATCAATTTTTAATGTTTTAATAGTTTTGATTGAAATTTTAGAACTATTTTTGCAATTGCAATGTGCCGTATTATTTCCAGCGGTGCGATTACATAATTCATAGAAACTATGGTTTTCAGTATACTTTTATATCATGATATGATATTCATTTAGATGCAAATTATTGGGTAAAGTACATATCAAGTTAAAGCTAATAAAATGAAAATACTGCATCAGATAATTCTGAGAGCTGTAATATTGAGACTTTCAATAATAAAATTATACCATTGTTGGAGATAAAATCTTCAAAAGATATTTCTAAGTGGCATATTTTTTTTTTATCGTTTGTTTTGATGTTGCACCCAAAATGAAAAAAGGTTTAAATGTTTTGAAATTAATATATGAGTACCATTCAAAATGCTTTATTATTGTTCAGAAAATGCAAACAATTAGATAAAACATAGTGCTGAAGAGAAAAAAGATTTTTTAAAAAGTCTTTGCCATCCCTCTTCCCGATCTTTTGGCGGGGCTCCGGCACTCAACATTCTTTTCCATTCTAGGGCATCGTGTATCCCTGCATGCACGCACTGGTTGCACACTGGTCACCTCCGCACGAGAAGGGCAAGTTTATGTTCGCTCTCATGGGTAAGCTCTTTCATTCTTCAGAACAAAAATTAAACAATACTTAAACCTCAAATTGGCTTCTCAGACAATGCTTCATGACTTTTGACACATTTAACTTGTCTCCTATTCTGATTGAGATGAGAATGATCTTAATACATTATTTTTCCTCGTTAGAATGCGCTCTCCTTACCAAAAAAACATCAGCGCCACTGGGCATCAATGCCACTGCAATGCCTCCGACCGGGAGGTCCTAGGGTTCGAGTCCCGACGGCGATACTATTTTCCGCCACTAGCTTCATAGCTACAGTCACTCCACTTTAATATTCGGTACACGCTATAACTTTAATTTTCTTGTTGTATCCTTATGATTGAAAGGCCAAAGGATAATAGTAATACAAAACCATAGGATAATATAATACAAAACCATAAAAAATAAATGAACCAAAATATTTGGACCGTTTTAATATTCGGCCACTCTTCCTAAATTAACAATTGTTATATGATAATATGATAGTACTTGATAGAGTAACCTTTCTATGAAATCATTTCTTTCAATCGATTCAGAATACTTGAAGTAATTTGTATAATGTGTGAATTTTCTGTAGATACCCTTACCCATTCTCCTGCCAATCTCCTCTTCAGTTCCTCTCTTCTGGAAAGTTTTGTCTCTCAGTTCACATTACAAATGCTCGATTGTGTTAAGGTTTGAAGTCTGCGATATGTTTCCAAAACCTTGGGGCAATTGTCGAGAAGCCAGATGCATACAATGTAGGCTTTGAGTTTCCTATCATTGGCCTAAAAAATTAAAAGTATCCTGTTTTCCGAGAGTATCCGCACTTTGGTGGAAAAATTCCTTGAAAGTGGGGAGATAACATTCCTTCTTCCCTATATCATCTACAACTCCAATTCTACAACTCCAGACGAAGATATGCACCTCCGCTCCATGATGTTGCATCCGCCGTACTAAACGGCCTGCTGCAGATTTCGTTTTCTCAAGCACTCGTAGACTTGAGCCATAACTACTTCTGTGATCTGATTACAAGGTAACCATATCTCGCCAGCAAAAATAACATCGATCACCCTTTCTTCACCTACTGTTTTGTGAATTCCAGCGTTTTCTTTCTTCGCCAATTAATGTCTTTTCCCTGGTCGCTCATCCATTAAACTCTTCGTTTGTTAGCACTTTCCTCGCAGTTTCGGCGTGCACTTTCCATATTCTTCTAAGTACTCAACAGCAATTTTCGGCGCTATTAATTGAGGATTTTTCCTCTCTTTCCTCAATTAGGCATGTCTTATGTAATAAGACTGGACGGCCATTCTGCAACTTTCTATTCTCTTCTTTCGTCCGTATCACCTTACGGTGTCGTGGACTGTACTTTGTGGCAGATTGACCATTTTGACAATTTATCTTGTAGAACATCCCTTTTCATGTTTGAACATCACATGTTATCGCTGGTCAAATAAAGTATTCCATTTTTCGCCTATCGTAGTACTTTCACCAAACAAGAAGTGACCGAAACTAACACTATAATGTCAAGTGATGTGTAGCCATACCGCCTACTAACTCTTTCAATACAGATAACAAACCTACCAAAAATTATTTTTCTAGGTGTACGAACACTAAAGTGGTAGGCTTTCTGGACATTTTAAGCAAACTTGCGAAAATAAACATTTTCTTTCGCGCTCTAAACACCCAACGTGATAAAATATTCCACTTTGAGTGTTGCTAGAATGTTACTGCTACTTACCTTTCGCGTTTTAAAATAATTTTCTGGGTAAACTATTCCAGATCAATTACATCATATATCAAGGTGACAGAATATTAAAGTGAGAAACTAGGTCAAATTCAGATGCTGGGTGGAGGAGAATTCTGGCGGCCGGCTGCTCCACCGGTAGTTTTACATGGTATCTCCAAGCGAATGCCAGTGCAATACCCTAAAAAATTAGCCTCGGACCTCGCAAAATCTTCTCTTCCCTTCCTCTTCCTTGTCCTTACATATACAAAAACACTTACATGCACTACATTACCACACATATCGGGAACTTAGAACGTGTCCCGGTTGGGGTGGTGCCACGCTGGTGAGAGATACGTGGTTAAGGGAAAACCCCGCAAGCTAACGGATAAGTCGGCGCCAGATCTTGCCATCTAGCAGGGAAAGATCACCGTCCTGCAAGAAAAATATGCACTGCTCTTACGAAACTAATGACCTTAGCAGTTGACGTGCTAGGATTAATAATCAATGAAACAATAAAATATTGAAACCCACCGGGCAGCTATAGAATGTGGCTTTGGCATCCACGTAAACTGTGACTCGGCGTACAATTCGGTAGTTTTCACAGCGCACTATTCGGTTTTGCAGTTTGAGTGACGGGTTAGAAGGGGCCGTAATGGTTCTTGCATATTTGTACAGGAACTCTACACCCTACACATGCATGCTAGGTAATAATACGCTTCAGAACTCGAGATATGCGGAGAAAGAAAGATTAAATATTCGTGGCAGTGACTCGTTCTAAGGATCAACAACGTTGGTAAATAGGAACAAGTTAGAGAAGCTGAGTTGTTAAGGCATTGAAAAGTTCGAACTAATTCCCCTATCAATACGTAAAATTAAAAAAAAATATTATTACAAAGAGCGTGTGATAGTACATAATAATAATAATAATAATAATAATAATAATAATAATAATAATAATAATAATAATACTATCCATAAAACGTACTTTCGTAAAAACAGATTTATTTCAGTCTTCCACAAGTACTGCGTAACCATTAATAAGCAGGTTCTACAATGTTCCAAAAGATGAATCGGGAAAAGCCAAAATCACCGTTAATCAAGATTTCCAATATTCACTGCTGTAGTCAAGATTTCACAATCCAGAAGAGAGAGTCCGTTACACTTAGCCGCTTCGTAGTCACTAATCACAATATCACTCGGATGCATTCTATTGCCGGAAGGCGCTGACACCCTCTGCTCGCTGGGCGCCGCTTTATACTCTGTTGGGGCTAAAGGTCCGCTGGCTAGCTCTGGTGTTCGCGGGCGATGTCGCACTTGGCGGTGTTTAGCCGAGCGAGACGGTGCCGAGGCGGCTGCTTCTGTCGCTCTCGATTGAGCGGCGTTTGAACCCTCTCGTGGCGGCTCCTTCAAAGGTGTGCGGGCGACTACTGCAATAATAATAACACAAGCACTCAAAAAAAGGTGTCAGATCCAAAGACTTGACACATGTTTCTCTATTGGCTGGCTTCACCAAATTCGTTCAAGTATCTCGTTCAATAATCACGATTAAAATTAAACTCCCAATATAATCGCGTTTCTATTTTCATCTTGTGTCACCGCTGAATATATATATATATATATATATATATATATATATATATATATATATATATATTGAAACGCGGAGCGTTTCTATATGCAAATTGTATTTAACATTGAGCATAATCACTGCAACTCATTTTGAACTGCGCGGCATAAGCGGCAGGAGTGAACGACCGGAGACGGGAGGGGACTGTCCGCCGCCGCCGCGAGCACATCGTGGAAACGAGTTGTTGGCTACGAGCCGAGAGTCAGTTAGAGAGTTGGGCAGTTGGAGAGAAGTCGGTTGGCTGCGAGCGGGGTAAGACATTGCCGCTGCGCAGGAAATGAAACAGTGCAAGATTATAGTAAAGTTGATCATAAGCCGATAAACTGGAACTTGGGAGAGGTTGGTTTGTAGAAAACTATTGATCGTGTATATGCCATCAAGCACAGTGAAAGGAACAATGAAACTGTGCGTAGTGTAATCGATGCCGGTGCGAGTAGTGACCACGTGCGCCGCCGTTACGACAGGAAAGTGAACAGTAATCAAGAAACGGTGTGGAAACATAATTCGAGCACTCCGCTGGAACGATATGGACATCACCAAGATGCCGTGGGTGCGTGAGTGAACTGCACGCGGAAACACCAAGGGCTGGAGCCGAGGAACTCTCGTCGCCGCCATCGCAGGCCGACGAGGCACGTGCTTGCAACATCAACCACCCGGGGGGCGCCGGGCTACGGTGAAGGCCGCCGGCCGCTGTCGCCGTAGGCGAGCAGCGACTACAAAGAGGTATTCATAGGGGCCCCACATATGATAAAATCAGATGATAATAGATCCTTGGTACCAAGGCAGAGAACATTTGTGTATTTGATCAGGTGTATATTACATTAGTTCATGAATAAATTGTATTTGTGCTGATTCAAACTGATTACCTTGATTATCCAATGCATTATCGATTCCTTCAGGAGACCCATTCACGAGCAAGACACCCGTCCTTTATAATCTTTAATTTGCAGTGGAAAGTACTGACTACCAGGTACGTCACAATATATATATATATATATATATATATATATATATATATATATATATATATATATATATACTCGATTAAGTTAACCGAGTTTTCATGCTAAAATCCTGAGTTCCTTACTAGCCGCGGAGCATAGTGGGCCTAAAATGTTCTGTCGAATATTTTTGGAAGCGCATGATTGTATAATATTCTGAGAAAATATTTTTGAAACCACGAAGTTCATACACACTCCGGGTTAGAAGCAATATATCTTAGCCTTCTTTGACCTCTCTGCTGCTAACTTGCAGAAATAAAATATTGTAATATAATAACAAATTAATTATTTTTTGTTATGTTTTGTTTTGTCTACAATGTATAAAAGAAAAAAATTAGCGTTTGGTAATATAAATATTCTCCCAATATATTAATTTTAATATTTAAATCAAAAGTAATAATTTCCTATTTTCATTTCCAACAAGTGAAATATTATATTTATGTCTCCCATGAACTATCTATAAAATGTGTATTTGTATAACAAATATTATTTTGAATTATAAAAACGACGGAAATTCAAGCTTCTTCTCAAGTCAACTTTTCTCCCAAGAGAGAAATAATGTGTATAAAAACAGTTCTTTTGATTATAAATGTAATAGTGGAAGCAGCTTCATCATGGGACTTGATCAAGTTTGAATTATTTGTTTTTTGATGGTTTTTAAAACGTATTTGAGTAATATAGTACATTCATAATATCAAAAGGCCTTGTGTTAATGAAAACACAAACACAATTTTACGTACGCATAATGTAATTTCAAGCGACAAAAAATTAACATTCTGAATTTAAAAAATAAATTGAGAATATCTTACACATAACAACATATGATGGAGGTAAATGCACATGTTGATTAGTAAGCAAATGTCTGTGGCCCATTGACGTGGCATCACCTCACAACAAACACCTGACCTGAATTAGCTTATTAGCTGAATGTTGAAACGAAAAGGAAGTTACCTAAGCATGTACTATGTGAAAGAAAACATACTTCTGGTAACAAAGACAATTGTAAAGATGAAAACTCCAATTACAATGAAAGATAACACAATGCTTAGACACATGGTTAACAAAAAATTAATATTGGAGCAATGATCATAGTTAGTACGTGCAATATTAGCCACCTCATTTCATGTTACTCATCAAGGCATTATAACAAAATTGTTATTGCCAACACAAAAAGGTTTTTCTTTTCTTTTATCTTCTCTTCCATCTATAGCTATTTTCTGATTGACTCGAATGTAAGCACATGATTAATAATAACTGTTGTATTAGTTTATACTTTATACTATCTTTTCACTTAAAAATACCCTTTTATATATTGTAATTTGTATGTGTCCATGATTTGCCTGTATTATTTTTGTGTATGTATGTAGGTACATTTGATTAACATTCTCATACATTTTCTCAGTTTTCTTTCTTTATTTTTAATTATTTAGATTTGGGATTATGCTTTTCATATCTACTACACTGATGTTTGTCTAGATGAACATAATAACAAAAATATTTACGAGTGTTACAAGCAATCAGTTGGCTAACATTCTTTGCAATAATCAACACCGTAGATTCTCTTTTTTCTTTGTTATTATGAACTGAGCATTGTTTTTTATCTTTGAATAGACTGTTACCAGAAGAATATTTTGTTTCAAATAGAACATGTTTCGCAAATTTTCTTTTCACTGCTAGTTGTAAACATGGTATGGTATTGTGAGACACCATCATAGAAGAGTCACAAATTACTTCTGGTTATCAATCAGCCTGTGTATTTGGATCCATTATTTATTGTTATGTGTAAGGTATTATCAGTTTGCAATATTTGTTTCAAACTCTGATTGCCGTTTTTAAGGAATTGATTGTAATGTGTATGTGCAAATAAAATTAACTTGTTTTTAAAAATCGCTTTTGCATTTTATGCACTATATGATGATATACTTGTATGCTGGAACTACAATTTCAGAAATGTGGACAAACAAGTAATTAACACTGTATTCTATTGATCAACAAGCATGAACCTGCTGCTACCTTACTACTATAATACTGTATTTAAATAACCTCAAACACCATGGGCCTATTTATTCATCAAAAAGACGCGATCGTAACTAGGCCCACCAATGTTCATAAACTCATAGTTTGCTCAATATCGTCACCATTCACCATTTTGCATTTGACAGGCTTTAACAATTTATTGTAATAAAACGAGACCGCAACGTGCCGAAACGAGGATGGTTAGGAAATAATCGCGATTACCTGTTCTTAAACGATATGTGTCGGTTACTAGAAGTTAAACTCCATGTGAGTTTAACTTCCAGTACCGCGTTTAATGCACGTTGTGAAACTCGCGAGAACCTTAAACGCGATTAAACTCCAAGATAAACGACGTTAAACACATAATCGAAGGTGGGAAAATGGCTCTATGTATGTCCGAATCTGAAGCCAGAATTGATTGATTTTTTTGTGACATTGATTTTTTTTTGTTTTCAGGGTTTGTTGTCAGACCCAAAGACGACACAAGTTTATGTATGTCGACGCGATGAAGGAAAATGTGAAGCTAGAATTACACCATCACCCTCCAGTTTTTTTCTAAATCGCGAAAAAACACCGTGAAATTTCATGGCGTTTTTTCGTAATTTAAAGAAAACCGAAATGTAGTGACATACTTCTGGCTTCGGGTTCGAATTCAGCGCGTCGACATACATAGAGAAACATTTGTCAAGTCATGGGTCTGACAATCTTTAGCTTCTGCAGAGTATAATGTTACAAGACACCAAAATGTAGTATTCGCATGTGTTTTTCGCTATTAAATAAATTGTTGGGTGATAGCGCAATTCTGGCTACGGATTCAGAGCATCGGCATACAGAGAAACATGTGTCAAGTCTTTGGGTCTGACTTCTTTACATTTTGTGTGCCTGTGTAATTATAATAATGATAATAATAATAATAATTTCAAAGTGAAAATAAATGAGGAAATGGTATAAGAAACCGGTTGGGAAAGACAATGCTAAAGACATAAGACCTAGCTTTATGCTCCGGTGGTGAAGGAATGGAATATAACCGCTCGGGCGGGTTATGCGCAAGTACGTAGGGTTTCTGAAAACACAGTGGACCTAGACTTCGATACAAACGCTGTTGAAATCCTGGAACGAAGTCTCAAAAAGGAAGTTAGAAACTTTTGAAAACTAGATTTTGACTCCCGACTTACAGCAAAGAGCTTTCATCTATTCAAATATTCACTATCAATATTTCTTGATGTGGGAAAGGCTCTTAGATTCAGTTTGCTCAGGGTTATTTTATAAAATGAGAAAATTTGGTTTGCAAAATTATTTACATGAGCTCGTAAAAAGCTTTGTTAAAAGCTTATTTCTTTCCCGTCAAAATATCCTATCTCATTTTTTAAAAGTACTTTTATTCAAACACAAATGTACTATAAAAATATAAAAACTATAGCAAATATGTACTATAAACTAGTGGGGCTAAAACAACATGTACTTTCGCGTCCTATCTTCACCAAAATTACGTGAAAAGTACTCATATTTTCGAAAACGTGTTCATGATATTTCAAAATACATCTTCAAGGAACAGTTTTCATTAAGATAAAAAAATCTCCATCTTGAATACTTTAGTTGTAGGAAGACTCCAAAAAATTTTGAACTTTTGCAATTTTAATCTGTCTCTCTTAATCTGTCTTCACGCTATCCAACAACAAAATTTAATCAAAAACGGTTAAACCTTTTTTTTATTTGGAAAATGTCCCAAGGTCTTTATGTAAAGTGCCCCCAAAATTGAAACATCGGTTTCAAATTCAAGAGGGCAGATCAACCAGATTAATTGCGAAAAATCAATTTTGGAGAACATCGGCAGAATTGTTTAGCCACTAGTGTTGTTCACAGATGGGCGGACAGACAGACGTTTTGCTGACATTCAATTTTTTGGTATCAAAGACCCATAAGACATGGGTTGTGTCCACACAGTATCTTCGAGGATTTTCTTTTCTAAATTTAGCAACTGAATTTATCCCCTTTTTCGTTACCAGGGCCTTATAATAAAAGTTTTTCTGACGAAAATTCGCCTTTTTTGCACAGCCCTACATCACTTTCCCTCTACTCCGTAGCGAGAAAGTAAAATTAAGCAAATTGAAGTTAGGGGTATCTTGAATTAAATAAACTGCCAGTTTAACTATGTACTACTCTGAATTCATTGCATACCTACAAATTCAGTTCTCTAAAATTATTGTCAGAAAGTAATGTTAAAAAACTGCGACGAAATAAACTTCCATGTCCGCTAACATTCGAATACACATATGGTAACATGTGTCGAAAAGCTACTAAGTGATATAAAGGATGATAATACTTAATAACACAGTGACTTATGAACGTCAATAACAACGGAAAAAGCTGTGACAAAAAAGGGGGCTCATAGCATAATAGTTTGTGTGAACGTCTTCCACCCTTGGGGCCCGAATTTGATTCCTGCCCAATCCATGAGTAATTTGTGGCGGAAAAATGTAAATCTCTGCATGTTTCCTCGCGGCTCTCTCTCTTCTGCCTCGCATTCCATTATTTTTCATCATTCACACCATTACTGCTAATATCTATCACTGCATGATCTCAATGTCCTCAGTAATTGATGATCCCGTAAACTCATAAATATATAAATAAATATATTAATATCGGATATGCGCAGGAGGATCGTTCTCGTCCGTAGTTACGATGCCCGTGGCGGGCTTCATCACCGAGACTCTAGGCTGGCCGGCTGTCTTCTACGTGACGAGCGCCGGGTGCGGCTTCTTTTGCTTGGTGTGGTTGCTGACCGTCTTCGACTCGCCCGCCCTGCACCCGGCCATCTCGGACGAGGAGCGCGACTTCATCTTGGAGTCGCTGGGCGACGCTGTCAAGGCGAAGAAGCCGCCAGTTCCGCTGAAGCGCGTGTTGGCGAGCGTACCATTCTGGGGGCTCGTCATTCTGCACTACGGAAGCCTCTGGGGGCTCTTCCTGCTCACCACCGACACGCCAATCTTCCTCCACGAGGTGCTCGGCTTCAGTATCAAGGAGGTAATCTGTCACTTCTTTACTAGAACTATTATTATTCTTATTATTATTATTGACGTACATGCCATTACTGACCACACTACACAATTAACGTGTGTAATTTTCCAGAATCAGCTTTTCATCTGTATCCCTCATTGGTTGTTTCGTCTTGAAGTGTGAATTATGAGATGAGAGGATGATGATGATGAGGGGTGAAGGGAAATCACAAATATGATCATGTCTACGCAGGACTCGAACCTGCAGTCTCCTCGGAATAGACGACGACTGACGCAACCGTCTACGCCACGGGGCGGACTATAATAATAATAATAATAGTAATAATAATAATAGTAATAGTAATAATTGTTTGTAATTGACGCACTTGTCAAAGTATTAGTGGACTGTATGAAGGATTGATAATTGAATTGGGTTTAACAGTGCAGCAGATTCGAACCCTTTGTTAGTTCAAGGAGACTGCTGGTACAGGTTGGACCTCTCATCTCATAAAAACAAGCAGTTGGCACACAGTTCCCCTTTTGTTTATTCCAGAAGGCAAGTCACAGGAGTACAGTATAACAGTTCGATCGTTGTGATCTTGTTGCACCTTGCACACAACAGATGTAAGTCTTTTCGTGAATACCCACACGAGCGAGACACGTTTAGTTGCACAAGAGCTTAACGTTGGAGTACTAATTAAATACGAGTATCTGCTTCACAGTCACCAGCATATGCGTTCGAGTCACTGCTGCCCGGTAGTTCTCAAGCGATTAGCACAATTAACTTCAAAGGATACAAAATGAAGCTACATGCTTCGTAAGGTTCGTAATGCTAATTAAATAAGATTGTTAATCTGCTTCGCAGTCACCAGGCCGACCCGCGTATGCGTTCGAGTCACTGCCGCCCAGTAATTCTCAAGCGATTAGCACAATTAACTTCAAAAGATAGAAAATGAAGCTACATGCTTCGTAAGGTTCGTTTAGCGTGAATCTTCATCACGGAGTTCGAGTAACGTCTGGCTCGAATGGTGTTTACTCAGAGACTAGCTCGCGCCGCGTATGCAGGTTGCGACAAGATCTCGGGGCATGGAAGGGATGGCGATTAGCCAATCCAGAATCAGAATACAACTGTGTTTAAATTGTTCGCCCGTTGGCGTAGCAAGAGGCGGTGGCAAGGGGTGTACATACTCTCCCCGTGTGGGTTTCATTTCTGAGAATGTCTCGGTGCGCCGGCTGGCGGCTGGCGTGTTGCGCAATAATAATAATAATAATTATATATATAATTATTATTATTATTTAGATTTGACAGTTCCTCTGGGACGAAAGAGTGTCCTATGTTGACGCTGCCGTCCAATAGATTTAATATCTAGACGTGAAATAAAAGTATCTATGAAATGACATTGTTTATTTTTATGTCAATGACCGGAATTTTGCATTCTTTTCTAAACTGAATTTGAATCTTTGTAGTGACTGACCTCAAAATACTTTTATCATCATCAAAATTATTATCAACAGAACAAGTAGACATTTGTTCAATGGGACCCGAACTACTAATTTCATTCAACATTGTAAACGTTTTTGATATTGATTTCTTAAACACAGTTGGTGTTATTTTTACCTACATTATTTGAAAGGTGTTCATTGTTTCATTGTTACATTGTTTATGTTCTATTAATCTACACTAGCTGGACCAGTGCGAATATTGATTTCCCATCTATGTCAGAATCTGCCAATTTCTTTGTCTTTTCGTCTTAAATCCGACGAGCTAGAAGTTGCTGAAGCGCCTCTATCATTCAGCAAATTGGAGCCATATTTTTGCAGTCACAGCGGCACCCTCTGGGAAACAAAGTATTCTATACTGCCCCAGGCAGGTCTCAGCTGTTCACGGTTTTATTCAATCAGGAGCTCGAATGTCGCAGAAGTGTCGTCACTATAGTGACATTTAAGCTTCCGATTGGATGAAACTGTCAGCAGCTGATACATTCCAGGGACAGAGCTGCGAACATCGCAGTATAGCATTACGTTTGGCGCTGGTTACTGTCGGTTTTCACCACCACTCGTATGTTTTGACTTCAAAAAACATGGCGGCCACTAGTTCAGCGGGCCGCCACCACGAGCGCTGAAACTATAGGGACAGCCACATTATCTTGTATGTTCTAGCTCGTTGCTTAAATATCTTTGATGCAACGTCTCATTTGGTGTACAAATCGTGTTCGCCTGTCCCCTTGCGGGGTCTCTCCGAACAGTGGGCTTCCAGTGGGTTCTTTTTAGGGATTTTTGACTCCTCTCCCCCGTACGGGACGGGGATCGGGAGTCTGGGTTGTTGGCGGAAGGGTCAATTTATCTGTGGAGAGAGGGATTGTTTTATTAAGGTTGTGGATGACGGGGGAGGGATGGGGCAGGACTGGGATGGGAGGGGATAGGGTGGGGTGGGAGGGAAGAGATGGGCAAGGATTTAGTCAAAGAAGGCGGCGGTGTTTTGTTGTCGACGACATGAACAGCGTGTCAGTCATGCTGTCAATTCGTTGTGAGTTTAATTTGTCGTTGTTTGTTTTTGTCCTCTGGCTTAGGTGATAGGAGGGGAAGTTGGAGGATGTCTAAAGGATGCTTTTTCCGGGTGTGTCGGGGTGGGTTTCTGAGGATGTGGTGGTGAGGAAGGATTAGGTTTCGGAATAGGATGTTGTCAATGTATTTTTTGATTTGGGATATTGCGGAGTTGTGGAGGTGTGTGAGGATGTGGGGTATTTTGTTTTGATGTTGTATAGATTTGTAAATTGTGTACATGGGTGGGCGGAAATGAGGCGGATGTTGTGGTTTTCCACGCGGGTTAGTTTGGTGCGATTGGTGTGGGATGTAGCGAATCAAGTGGGAAGGGCATATGTTAGGGACGGATATAGATGTATGTTTGGATTTTTCTCTTGATGGGTATACGGGGATTGGTGAGGATGGGATATAAGCTATTGGTGATCCTGGTTGCTTTGAAAGTAATTTTGTGAAAGTGGTGGGACCAAAGGAGTCTGCGGGAGAATGTTATGCCAAGGTTGGACATTTCTGGTGTCCAGGGGATGTATTCATTTCCCATGGTTATGGGTGGGAGGTTTGATGGGTATGTTTTATAGGAGAACAGGATTGCTTGGGATTTGGATGTGTTTATGATAATGGAGTTTTGGGAAGCCCAGAGGTGGCCGTTGTTTAGGGATTCTTGGAGGTAGGATAAGGATCTGTTTAGGGAGCGGAAGGAAGCTAGGAAGGCAAGGTCATCAGTGTAAAGGAAAGTTTGTACTCCTGGTGTTGGTGGAACGTAGTTTATATAAATGGAA
Source organism: Gryllus longicercus (assembly GCA_038098605.1). NCBI lineage: Eukaryota > Metazoa > Arthropoda > Insecta > Orthoptera > Gryllidae > Gryllus > Gryllus longicercus. Next base: position 1,202,311 of record JAZDUA010000176.1, on the reverse strand, counting down.
AAAAGGATTGGGGATAGCACAGCGCCCTGTGAGACGTCGGCTTGGATTGGGTAATTGGGAGAGGTCTTTGATAGGTGTCGAATGTGGAAGGAGCGATGATTTAAATAGCTTTGTAGTAGGGTGTGAATATGATCGGGAATATAGGGTCGGATTTTCATGAGAACGATTGGGAGACGGTGTCGTACGCTTGGGTGAAGTCTGCGAAAATGGAATGATTTCGTTTCTATTTTGCTGCGGGGTGGCGATGGCTAGAGAAAGGTTTAAAGTTTGGAGGGCCGCCGAGCGACCTTCTTGGCAAACCAAATTGTGTGGAGGTAATGATGGGATCGAGGAAAGATGTTAGACGAAGAAGTATCTTCGAATAACTTGCCAAGTATGGGTAGTGGCTGATGGGACGGTGGTTAGATGAGAGCCGATGATCCTTGCCAGGTTTGGGGATCATGGTAACGCGAGCAATCTTCCAGATGGTGGAGAAGTAGGACAGTCTTAAGCAGGAGTTGAGGATTAGGGTAATCAGGTCTAATGAATTTTTTGTTAAGTGGGTGAGTTGAGGTGGGAGAACTCCATCGGGTCCGGGTAATTTGTTGCAGTCTATCGTCTTAAGCATCTGTTTTACTTTTGCGTCGTTCGTCGTCCAGGTCTGTTGTTGGTCGGGTGGTAGAGGTGGGGTTTCCATGAAATTCCAAAGAACACTGTCTGGGATTGGGATGTTGGGGGGAGGAAGCGTTCGGACAGAGATTGGGCGAAGGTGTTGGTGATGGTTTGGGGGTCAAATGTTAGGGTGTTGTTGGTGGTTAGGATAGGAAGGGCGTGGGATGGTTCCTGATTGCTTTTATGACTTTATGGATATTGTTGGGGCTGCTTTTGTCAGATAGTAGGTCGTCATACTTATGTGTCTCGTAATGTTTAAGTAAGTTGTGTAACTTGCGTTCTTTTTAATTCTCGGTTGTCGTCGTCACGTCTGTTTTTGTAGTATCGTCGTTGAATTCGTCGTTTATGTCGTTTGATCGTAAGGATTTCGTCAGGGAGGGCGGCGTGTGTATTTCCGGAGTAGAATGTGGTTTTCCGATATGTTTGTTTTATGTGGTAGGTAGGGTGGTCTATGGAGTTGTCCATGGAGTGGGTGGTGAAAATATCTGAAGGAACGTGAATTTTCCTAGATAGAATGTGTTTAAATTTCTTCCAGTCGATTTTTGGTATTGATGGGGGTTTGGGAAACATGTTGTTGGGGTTTGAGGAGCTGGTGAAAAGTATTGGGAGGTGGTCAGGTAGGTCGTATTTTGGGTGGGGAATGGTTATTAGTATTTGGGAGGAATGGAGGATAATACCCAGGATATCGTGGGGAATGTAACTAACAAGGTGGGTAGGTTCAGAAGGTACTTTTATTTGGTTTTGGGGGTTTGTGTCCATGAAATGTTCTAGTTGTAAGCCCGTCCCCTTACTAGTCATGCAGCCCCATGAGGCCGATTTGCTGTTGAGGTCGACTGCGATAATGAAGGGATGGGGAAGGTTTTTAAGGGTGTCTAGGTTGGAGTTGGGGATCGGTTGGGATCGTGGGGGGCTTTGTAGCAGGATATCAGAAGTATTTGAGATATGGAGGAGCCAATAGCGACTGCAGTGCAGTCTAGGTCGGATGTTGGAGGGAGTTGGTAAGGGGTGTGTGGGATGGATCGTCGGATGAGAATTGCCGTACCGCCTCCAGCGGATGAGGTACGGTCGGTTCTTATTGTGGTGTAGTTAGGAATGGAAAATGATCTGTCGGGTGTCAGTCACGTCTCTTGTAAGAATAGTTTCTCGATGGAGTAATCTTTAAGGAATTACGTAAGGATGGGTTTTTTCTGGTTTATGCCGCCTCGCGCGTTCCACGAAGATAGGGTTAGGATTTTGGGAGGGGGAGCCATTAGTTGAGGATTTCAACTAATTTGATTCCTGCTGTAATGAGTTTAGTGATGATGTCCTCTTTGAGGATTTAGAGGAGGGGTTTTAAGTTAAGATTATATTTTTAACAGTAGGATTTTGATGAAGGGAGAGTAGGTCTTTTATGGCTTGGGTAGTTGATTGAGTAGTTTGTTGTTGGTTGTGGGTTGTTGGGTTTGGCTTAGGTTGGTGGCAGAGGCGTAGGATTGGTTTTGGGGTCTTAAGGGGCGGTTGGAATGAGTTGGTTGTGGCTTAGTGATTTGGTCATCTGTGCGTGTCGTTGTTCTCTGGCTTTTACTGTGAAGGGGAATTTTGGGTCGTAGGCAGGGTGGTTTAGGGAGAAGTTGATGCATTTTGGGGTGAATGGATTGTCAGACGTGTGGGAGAGACAGTCTTCAGTTGGATGGAAAACAGCGCAGAGAGCGCAAGTCGCTTGTCTCCTGCAATAGGCCTTCGTATGGTACAGTCTTTGGCAATTTCTGCACTGGGGTATTGTGTCTGCCATCTTGTAGTCTTCAATTGTCACTCTAAAGTAGTCAATGTATCGTAGTACTTTCTTGATGTCAGTCATTTCTTTTTTGTTGGTCTCCACTGTGTACAGGCCTATTGGTGTCAATGTCCCGTCGGCGTCTCGTAGTTGCATCTCAGTGATGTGGTGTAAAGTTATTTTAAGGGCGGTCAAGTTGTTTTTGATTGCAGTAAAGTCGAATTTGGCCGTGAGTCCTTTGATTACAAATTTGTCTCTTTGTTCGTCTTTAGCTCGGTTGAAGTGGTAAGAGATGGTAGTGAAGAATAGTCCTTTTATTCTGGGATCTCTGGAGATCTGGTCCAGGCGGCCCCTTATCTTCCCGTGAGCAGTCACAGGCATTGGTTGGATTACCAATTCTGTCCGAATACACTTGGCTGTCAGGTGGTTGTTACAGTTGGTCTTTAGTTCCTTAATCAAGTATGTTGGGTGAAGGATTGTCGTCAATTCTGAAGAGTACGATTTGTCCATCGTTGTTTGGTTTTGAATTTGTCATTTGTTGAGAGGATGATTGGTCAGGTAGTGGTTCATTAGTTGTGTTTGGTTCTTCAGAGGTTCCGGAATCAGTTGGCTGGGAGTCCAATTGGGAGACAGGGTTGAAGAGGTTCAAGGATTCGATAGGTTTGCTTTCGTGTGGAGATTGGGGTTTGGCTCCTTTTGTAACCAAACGGAAGCCGTCATCCGTCAAGAAAATTTTGGAAGAGAGCGTTGGAGGTTGCGCTGAGCTTGTAGCGATACCTCATCGTTGGCGTTGGAGTTTCCCGCATCATTCGTCTGACATCTCCGCGTCCGAGGGCGGCAGCGGCTGGAGCCGCGCCTGCACCAGAAGTGGTTTCTTCTGCTCCCGGAAGTGGCGGTTGCTCTCCGCAAGGATTCTTCGAGACTCCTTGGAATGTTATCGAGTGAGAGGCGCCTCCGCTCGATAGCGCTGTTTAGAAAAGTTATGAAAACTAAGGTACATGCTTAAAGAGCTGGCGGTACGCTGCTGGCTCTATAGGCGTGGCAATGATGATAGCGTGATCTTCACTGCACGGGCACTGCTCGCTCTTTGATGCAGGTTTTGGTGTTGATAGTGTTTATAAATTGTAAAAAAACATTTTCTTTGGCTTAATATAAAGAGATTGAATACTTTTTTCTTTCACTTATTACATTTTGTATTAAGATATTAAACAATATTTTAACTAGTAGTACACAGTAAGAAATGCCACATGCGTTATCTTACAAGGTAGTTTCCTTATCTCTTTAGTCTGGGCCAGCTTTTCGGTGTTTCCCTACCTTCTTCTACCCTAGCTGACGTCTATTGACGCCCAAAATACATTTCTTTCACAATTTTTTTCATTTTTTCGGTCCTTTAATAGTAAAATTTAAATTTGATTTCAAGAATATTATACAAGAGTAAAACCTGGTAATTCTGGTTCATACCTCTAACCTTTCACTAGACTTTTGCACACTTTTGAGCTTCTCGGGGTATTTGGTCATAAATGCGAGGCCCTCCACGATGATTCGAACCCTTGACCAACCGACTGGGGAGTTGAGACGGAACACAATCTAATCTCCTGAACTATCTAAGTGGGCAACAATCAGATACATCTTGTAATTATATTTATTCGCTCATGGGCACAATTGTCACGGGATGTAAGAGGGGGAGAAGTATGGCGCCTTCAAGAGAACCCATATGCCCTGTTGCAGAGCGGAGGCATAAACAGTTTGCCAACGCTGGGCCGCTGCATCATGTCGTTAATCTTCGGCAGTGTCGTCGACGTCATAGTCACCAAACAGTTATGGAAGAACAAAGGGACGATGCGCAAATTTTTTGTCCTATTCTGTGAGTGTTCTATGGTACAATATTAATTATGTAGTTGGAAATGATCTACTTTTTTAGGAATTTCTCTTAAAAATTCGAGTCAACAATTTTTATCAAATTACAAATCGTCGCAAAATGATTGATTTGGTGCTATAAAATTGATTTTTACAAACACCAAATATGTCATTTTGACTATGCGTATTCTCTTTCTATCCATCTTAGATATTGCTCCTTTACTCATAAGCCCACTGTTCCAAAAAATGGAAAAGTCAACTTCAACGGTTGCTTTTTCTATCTCAAATATTTTATATTGCAAACTCTATACCTTCAACAGTCATAAATACCCTTCACGAAGTAAGTTTTGTAATTTCTAAAGATATTTATGAAAGGTTGATTTAGGAGAAATTGTTAAAGCATTGAACGCTCCTAGCCAGGGCGTATTCATGATTAGTCAGTTTCAATCTTCTAACATCGTACTTTGCTGCGTTTGTATGTGTGGCGTGCGACGTGCGGCGATATTAATTTGGACATAACTAGGTACATAACGTGGCGGACGGTGGCGTTCGTAAATGGCATATCTTTTCCTGTCTGTGAACAGATTTTTTGTATCTCTTTAAATATTTCAATAGAATTTTGGTGAATATGGTAAATTAAAGATGTTGTCTGGTATCAAAAAATATATTTTGCTAAAGATCATTTCGATCGCGTAGCGATCATCCTCAGAGCTAAAATTAAAAATACAGAAATGAAATTACATTAATACATGGATTATAAAAATTAGGTATGTTATTACAAAATGTTCACATTGTATGGCAGATGCGTAAGAAAACAGTCGTATATACCTGGCTGCTTCCGGGCCGAAAACAAACAAACACTGCGCTTTTAGAGAGCGCGTCTTGTTCAAGAGCAGAGCGTCGGTCGGCAGCGTGTGGGTGCGGGCGAAGGGTCGTGAGACGTGGGGTTGCTGGTGGAGGCGTGAGGAGGGATCGAACGAGTGAAGGCGTATGGAGTTGGGGGTGTACACTTTGTGCTAATTTTAGCAGAGGTGAGAAGAGTTCAGGGATTTGGTGGTTAAGACAGGCCATGTGCTGTTTTAGTAGGTTGTAGTGTATATGTAGGGATTCTAATTTTATTCTGTTCCAGTACAGGTACCTCTGCTTGCCAAATGTGCAACTGTCCGTATCTCTGAAGAAACATTAAGAAATATTAATAATAATAATAATAATAATAATAATAATAATAATAACAATGGCAAATTGAAACGTGAAAAAATAAACAAAACGCTGAATTTATTTTTTGTTATCTTTTATAAACTATTTTTATATTAGCCTGTTCAGCTTTTAGTATCAAAATTACCATATTTTCAATTACAAACGTAGATATCAAGATATACATTTGTTTACAATAAAGTAATATTCAAAATTACATTTATGCAACTTCATATATATTAATAATAAAGTATAATTGATTATTTTAAATCAAAATAAATTTTAGTTTAAAATAGATTCAAAATAATATGATTACTACTTGTCACAACGTATCCTCAATGTGGCAATTAAACCTTTTTTACGAAAGTTTATAATTAAAAATAATTCTTTGAGTTAAATCTAAGAGTTGAAATTTTTACTGAAAGTTGTTATCATAGCGATCTGTAACGTCTGCAATTTTCAAATTTTTATCTGGTGTCCCAACGGAGATATTACAGTTGAAAATTTGGAAAAAATTAAAAATTCCAATTTTTAAGAGAGTGTCATTTTTAAGGGGTACGTTTCTTACCAATGATATTTTACAATAAGTAACTATACTGTTGTGTGTAATGACGCAGAAAAAATTAAGGCTGAGATTCTATTCCTTCTTCGGTAAATTACTCTCTCAAAATAGAATTTGGTTCAATCACATTCCAAAGATTTGGTTGCAAATATTTCTAAAATAAAAACTTTGAAGGTAGGTAAATTATACTTCGATTTGTACGCCAGAGCATACTGAATCAATTGTCTTTTATTCTAGAATGCTAGAACAACTCTGAACTGAATAATTTATAAAAGAGTAAATGTCTACAAACGCAAAAATTGGCGCACATATAATACGAAAATGGCCGTCATTTGAAAACAAGATATCAGTGAAAACAAGTAAAATAAATTAAAGAGGTTTTTGAACAACCAAAACATAAAGAAAATTTATGTACAAAATATGATTTTTTCGAGATGATCGAGCAACCAATTTATTAAATTTTGGACCATTTAAAATGGATTGACCGGGAGGCAAGATTTTCAACACTAGCTAGACAGCTAAATCGAATTCAGCTGCTCTCTAGAGGAGAATTCTAGCTGCCTGCTGCTCTGATCGGTATATTTCTGTGTTTTCTGGGATGAACATCTGGCAAATGCTGGAGAAAAAACTAACAAACGAGCCGCGGATCGCGCGAGATCTTTCGTCCTCTTCCTTGTCCTATCTTTACCTCTTACTTACACTTACATATTCTACACTACCATACATGTGGGAGGATCTGGTTAGGGAAAACTCCGCAAGCCGACGTAGGTTGGCACCGAATCTGGCAAGCCAGCAGAGAAAGATAACAGCCACCTCTCGCAACTAACTCACTACACTTAAGGAACTAATGACCTTGGCGATTGATGCACCTGGAATCAATCCGTCAATAGAATGATATGGTTTTGGCAGCTCACATCGTGCCCGGCGCGCTGATGCTGGGACTGGCGTTCGTGGGGTGCAATGTGCCGGGAGCTATAGCGCTACTAACGATTGGCCTGTCCTTCAACGGCGCCTCCACCGTCACCAACCTCGTCAATCACCACGACCTCGCACCCAACTATGCAGGTACGCACACGAGCGACGCTCGGGATCAGAGCAGCCTAAGTGGCCCTGGTTGCAAGGAAGTAGGCCTCATTTTCCCCCCACCTCCAGTGCTAGCTATCCCGGTTTTCTCCGATCCTCAATTTCGAAAGTTACGGTTGCGTCATGGGACATCCTGTTCATACTGACATTCCAAAGTATTTTTTTTACTTGAAAAGGTCTATCTGATAACGTAGCAATTTTTATTTTAAAAAATTGGAAAACAGATAGAGACCCATTTTGCGAAAGTCGATCTTGAATTTTTCAAACAAATATTTTTTATCTTCTTTAATGGCGCATGCATCTCACCAGTCCCATCTACCCCCACGACCTCGTGCCCAACTGCGGAGGTACGCAGGTGTACGTCGCTCGGGCTCAGAGCAAGCAAAGGGATCCTGATTGGCAGGAAAAATGTCGCATTTTTCTCTTACCTCAAATCGCTAACTTTCTCGGCATCCTCCAATCCTCAATGTCAAAAGTTACGTTATCGCCATGAGAGATGCTGCTCATATTGATATTCCGAAGTAATTGTTGCTAATGAAAAGGCCTAACTGAACAGATTGTTCTTTTTTCTCATTATACTCCCATTTAAACACAGGAATTTCAAGCTCTCGGACTGGACAGAGAGGGGGACAATGGCATTCAATCGGGAGATTCGTTGCGACTTAAATGTTTGGTATCGGAGCTCCCGATTTTATGACAATGTCCTCCTCTCCATCTACCTCGTGTGCTTAAAGTGCCATTGTGTTTAAATCGGAGTATAGAATATGAGCAACAAATAAATAGCTATTCTCGTCTAAAATTTGTTGAAACTTTCCCAAAAAAGAAGTTTCTCTTATTTAATAGCGCTTGCACCTCGTCAGTCTCGTCAGTCACCTCACCTACGTATGCTGAGGCACGCTCTCGCGTTACCGCTGCCTCTGAAGCACACGCAGTGACGATCAGGATGCTCTGGGCAAGCGTTAACTTTGCGGCAAACCTTTGGAAAAGGCTCTTCATTTTGAGAGACAAAGAAGTTATTACAATACGGATCCATAAATGCATAGATGTGAAGTTGTTCTATTATTTTTTATTCTCTCTGAACGGGAAGTCACCTCGCAATGTTCTCAAGAATGAGTATCAATACTTCCTAAATACAGATTCGTTAGAACATTAAAAATGTAGAGAACTATTTTGGATAGTAGAGAATCTTTCACAAAACTCCAAATTGAAACCTTCGTATTTATTTCATTCAAATCCATGATGTCTATTTAATTTATTTCACACCAGTATTTTAATGCATAATCAATATTTATTTCCAATTTAAAAATTTATAAATTTCTGGAATAAAGGTAGAAGGTAATTTACCTTACATCTTTTGAAGATACTCCTCTTTTAGCATGCATTTTGAGACCGTTCACCCACCTTCAAAACTATTGCACATTTGTAACTTTCAAAACTTCTAATACTTAACTGAATATCGCACTATTACGATATAGAGGTCATGTGATCCGATGAACTCATAAGATAAAAAAAGCACATGTACTTTTGTTGAATTTTGAAAATGTTGCAGGCATAACATTTCGCATAAAGAATAGAAACAATTAAGTCAAACTCAAAAGCAATAATGCATTTGGCAGATTTCGAGGTCTAGAAAAAAATGTTTCTCTCTCAGAGGTTCCCCCAAATTGTGTTTCCTTAAATGTAGTTTACAAAAATGATTTGGGATTCAAAGGGAACACATTCTGGTATGTAGCCCAAAAATAGCCAGCCATGTTTGCACAAAATCATGTTTTCTCTCTCTCAAAGATCCCCAAACTTGTACTTCCTCAAATGGAGTTTATAAAAATGATATGACGGTCTGGACTTCAAAGGGAACACATTCTGGCATGCGACATTTCGGAATGTTCTGTAGGTTCTCTGTACGGTTTCATGAACGGCATCGGGACCACTACTCTCTTCATTGTGCCATCACTGGACGGCCTGCTGCTCGAGAACAACGTGAGTAAAATGTCTACAATTTATTTGTATTAGCGATTATATGTTTCGTAAAGGGCATCAGCGCCTTAGATCTAGTCGGTTACCCAACCAGGAACCCACGAACTTGCGAGGTTTTCATGATTTCACGTAGTTAACAAATTCGGCTAGGGACTCCGGTTTTGCAGTCGTGGCCTTTCAGTTGATCCATCCCAGCTTTCGCCTAGATGACCGAGGAAACAACCACGAAAACCCCGGTCAATATGGTCGACACGGTGAATGTGCTCGAGTCTCCCGAATCCGAAGTCAGTGAGCTACGCACTGAGCCACTAGACTAGGTAAAATGTCTGCAATGACAGGCATTTAAAATCGGAACGGGAAGAAATAAAAGTGCTATCCACGCATATTTTCTTCAGCAACTTAATTTAGCGGTAGAACTACCAAATTAATCATGTTGGTCGATTGCTGAGACAATGAGTCTCAGCAAGCCGGGCGATAATTTCATATTAGATAATCAGATTAGATAATTATATTTCAAATATTGCCAACTACGCTGGTTTCAATTTTTTATTCACAATTTAAACCGGCTGGGGTGGCGTAGGGTATCAACTGATTCACTGCAGTGCCTGACCTGGGAGACCTAGGTTCGAGTCCCGACTGTGGCAGGATTTCGACACACACTAAAATAGCTAGGTCGAATTCAGTCGCTGTCTGGAGGATAATTCAAGCTGCCGGCTTCTCTGATCGGTAGTTTTCCGTAGTTTCTACGATCAACATCAGGCGAATATCTGAGCAGCACCGTAACAGCACCGTAACGGGCCACGGGCCACCCGCAATATTTCCTTCCTCTTCCTTGTCCTATCCTCACCCCTTACTTATACACACTTACACTTACATGCACTACCCTACCACACATGCTGGGAGACCAGTCGAGAGCATAGAGATTGTCCCGGCTGTGGTTGTGCCCCCTTGCGAGGGATACCTGGTTGGGAAAAATCCCGCTAGCCTACTGTAGATCGGCGCCGGATCTCGCAATCCGGCGAAGGGAAGTTTACCGTCATCTCCCGCGATGAAAACATGCAATACATTTTCAGGACTAATGACCTTAGCAGTTGACCCGCCCGGAACCACTTAACAATCAATGTCTTTCTATCACATTTTTATTTCTTCCCGGCAGAATGGGCTGACAGAGTGGAGGTATATCTTCCTGATCGGATGCGGCTTCTACTTGGTGACGGGTTTAATCTTCTTCTTCCTCGGATCCGGCGAGACCCAAAGCTGGAACGACCTCCAGGACAATCCGAATCAACAAGAAACCAAGCAATAAAGTCTCATAATATAGGCATTAATGCTTTTTCAGGTTGGATGTATGTGTGTGTGTGTGACTATATTCGAAAACTACCATCTAAAGTTTTGAATGTGAATTACAAAATTTCGAAAAATGGAATCAAAATTAAATAGTAACATATTTGAGTTTTAAACGTATTTGTGGATATCATGAAAGTAAGTTCACTTGGATATTTGTACAAGTTCTCTTGGAAAACTTTCATTTAAGACCTTAATTTATCAGAGATTTGTAATCAGTATTACCTGCCCTTTTTTAAATAAATGATCAAATAATATTTGCAGAAACTGTTTTAAAGTAAAAATGTTCACTGGAAAGGTTTAGAGTTTACAAGACGTTATTTCTCTTATGTCTTCAGAAAACACATTTATAATTGGAATTGAATCAATCTCAAGTATTGAGTATTTTTATATTATGTTATGGAATAAATATATGAATTCAGAAATGCAAAAGTGGAACTTCACCCTTTGTGGTCGGAAGCTTTCATAAGCTAAACGTCCTACATGTCGAAACGCATCTATATGATGACATGGCGTTGATGGTGCGTAGGTCGGAGACCTTAGGACGGTGGCTCGTCCTACAGGTCGGAGGGCATCTCTCAGATGACAGCGCCAATGCCTTGATTCAATCGGAGGGCATCTCAAAGATGACAGCTACTTTTCGTTCATATTTGAGATAAGATCACCATGTAACAATGAGACAACTTCTTGAATCGAAAATAGTTGATCTATTGAAATACTTACGGACGCTATCTGATCGAAAAGTTTTTCCACACTCATTTTTGTCGTTCTACTTTAAAGAGTGTTTCTACAGTGTGGAAGTGTTAAGTAGCGACAACAAAATGCATAGTTTGGAAGACGTAGATATACAGAAACGTCTACAAGAACTTAGAGAAGGTGATATAATAAGTGATTCTGATGAATTTATTTGTAGTGAAGCGGAAGAAAATTCTTCAGTTTTTGTGGACTCTGATGTAGACGCGGAAGACGACAGCAGCCACATTACACAGAGTGATGACATGTGGATTGCTTGTCGTGAAGAAGATACCGGGTTTAATAAAATTCAATTTCTTTTAAAATCTGGGTATCAGCCACCAAGAGGTAATAAACTTAAAACTCCACTAGATTTTTTTGAATTAAATTTTTCTAATGACCTGACTGAAGGCATTGTGAAAGAAACTAATAAATACGGAGACGAAGAGATAAAGAAAAACATGCCATTTACCAAACGCAGTATTTGGTCATCGTGGTGTCACGTCACCCAGGAATAATTCAAAGCATTTTTATGTTTTACTGAACATGGCTTTAAATGAAAAAATGGAACTACAAGATTATTTTAGTACGAAGTGGCTGGATCATCAGCCGTTCTTCGGCGATGTTTTCAGCAGAGAGCGATTTTTGCAGTTATTTTGGAATCTGCATGTTAACGTGCCAGAGAAAGGCACGTTCACTGATAATGCCAGTTCGAGTAATTTACGAACGTTGAAGAAGATTATGAATAATTTAGAAGAAAAAATTCAAAGATACTACACGCCTATCAAACAAATCTCTGTGGACGAAAGTACTATAGGATTCAAAGGCAGAGTTTCATTCAAAACTTACAATAAAGACAAACCCACAAAATATCAAAGGGGTATCAAAATGTTTGTTGTGTCTGATGCCAAAAATGGATATGTATACTCCCTAGAGCCGTATTTTGGAGCACACGCATGTATGAATATGGCAAGGCCTGACTTACCATTCACGAGCAGAATAGTTGTGCACCTGGTAACGAAATATCTGAATTCTCCCGGAGGAAGAGGGGCGCATGTCTTCACAGACAGGTATTACACCAGTCCACAATTGGCACTCAAATTACTAAGTTTGGGTGTTCATTTGACTGGAACTGTCAATACCATTAGAAAAGGTTTTCCTGTTGAGATGAAACCAAAAGCTTTAAACAACTGAAAAAAGGAGAATTTGTATCTATGAGAACATCATAAATGCCTGTCATTGCTTGGAAAGACAAACTATTAGTTTGCACACTAACTACTTTGTATAACAGTAAAATGAAGACCATAGTTCGAAAACAAAAGTGTAATGGAATTTGGAAAGATACTGAATTTCAGAAGCCTGTTGCAGTGTGCGAATACAATGCATTCATGGGAGGAGTTGACGTAGCAGATCATTACGCAACTTCATACGCTTTCGGGCGTAAAACTGCAAAGTGGTGGAGGAAATTATTCTTCTGGTTATTAGATGTAACCATCAACAACGTCTATCTATTGTTCAAACAGGCTTTTCCAGAGGAAGATATCCGTGCAAGGTTGTTTCGAAAAAAACTCATCAAGCAACTAGTAGGAGATTGGAGACATCATCGAACATCGAAGCGCTCATTCTCTGAATTGGACAATGTTTTGGATATCATCAGACTTGATGACAAATTTCATGCCATATACAGTAAGAAAGGAAATCGAGACTGCAAAGTTTGCAGCGACAGAAAACAAGAGAGAAGAACTTCAAACTATTACTGTAAAACTTGTCCTGGCAATCCGGCCCTCCACCCGGGGGAATGTTTTGAGCAGTTTCACACCCAAAAGAAAATCAAGAGAGATTAGAAACTAAAAGTTATTTCTGTACATATTAATACTTTCTTAAGAAATAAAATAAATGCTTTCTTACAATGTGTTGAGTTGTTTATTCCCGAAATTACACACTCAATGAATTTAACTACAAAAGTAGGTCAATTTGAAATGTGATTTTCAAAATTAATGAAAAATTTTGTCATTTTTTAAATTTATTATTCGAATATATAGTTAATTGTGAATTTATAGCAAAAAAATAACGAACGAGTTCAATAGAGTTTAAAAAATAAAGCCCGTTGAATAATATGTAACACGTTTGCTCGTAAGACAGCGAAACAATGGCCGACCTGACGGAAGTGCGAAGCGCGCACACTCTCCGAGTCAACGCGCCATTTTCTTGTGTCATCTCAGAGATGCCCTCCGACCTGTTGGACAATATGCTTCCTGACAGCACGCGAGCTGAGACAACAATTCAAGATGTCATCTCAGTCGAGGGCAAAGGGTTAAACGTACTGAATCGGTCGAATTTGCATAGCACTGCCACTCAATCAGACGTAGGGACGTACAGACTTCTTGTCATTACTGTATACGGAGGTCCAAAAACCATTCACAAGCTTTCAGTAACATCCCCCACGCAGTTCAGCATTCAGTAATATACCCCACGCTTCCGTGCATGATTTAATTTACATGTTTTTAATGCAGGATATGTATTATACATGTTTTATAGGATATGTTTTTTAATCCAGGATATGGATTATAACATTTCTGGTCCCATTTCTAATAAAATCAGAACTTGTTCCAGCACCTTTTAGATCTTCTAGCTGACCATCAGAATTCAGAAGACGTTGCTATATGGTGAATCCATACAAGCAGCAAACTTCTCCAGTCTCACAAGAGGAAAACATGAAAATACACGAAATTAATTTAAATATGGTCCTTCGGAGGTTTTAATAATATAACTGCCAATACGAAAAACAAATTTAGTATTTGATTCTTTATTAAAATATGAGATTGATTTCTTCTTGCGTAATGGCGAAAAACTATTTGAAATGCAGTGCATAATTCGCATTTTGAGAAAGAATGCGTGAAATGAAGGAATTGAAACTTATTTAATCTGTCAGAACTATTTCCAAATTAATTAATTAATAGATGAAGACAGACGGAATAGATGAAGACAGAACATTCCGAAATGTCGCATGCCAGAATGTGTTCCCTTTGAAGTCCAGACCGTCATATCATTTTTATAAACTCCATTTGAGGAAGTACAAGTTTGGGGATCTTTGAGAGAGAGAAAATATGATTTTGTGCAAACATGGCTGGCTATTTTTGGGCTACATACCAGAATGTGTTCCCTTTGAATCCCAAATCATTTTTGTAAACTACATTTAAGGAAACACAATTTGGGGGAACCTCTGAGAGAGAAACATTTTTTTCTAGACCTCGAAATCTGCCAAATGCATTATTGCTTTTGAATTTGACTTAATTGTTTCAATTCTTTATGCGAAATGTATGCCTGCAACATTTTCAAAATTCTACAAAAGTACATGTGCTTTTTTTATCTTATGAGTTCATCGGACCACATGACCTCTATATCGTAATAGTGCGATATTCAGTTAAGTATTAGAAGTTTTGAAAGTTACAAATGTGCAATAGTTTTGAAGGTGGGTGAACGGTCTCAAAATGCATGCTAAAAGAGGAGTATCTTCAAAAGATGTCTGACAGATGCGGCAGACGTTCGCAGGGTGAAATGATTGCTGCAACATAAGGAATTTCGGCGGCTAAGTATTCCTACATACATCAGTACCTACTACCTACATACATATCACAGTATCAGGATCACAGGCACAAAATAAATTTAAGACCGCAGAGAGATGTGGGGAAATTTTCTTTTACAAATCGAACAATAAAAGAATGGAATACATTGCCTGCAAAAACCTTTGAACCCTTTCCTCGTAGCGTACAACAATTTTGGAAATTAATTTAGGGTATTATTATATAAATGAGGGAATTAGCTGACATTAGTAGGTTATAGAGCGATGCGTCAGTAATATATTGTGAAGTGAGGTGTCGTGCAGTGTAGAACAGAGAAATAATGAAAGAAAGGATTAAATGGTCATAGTGAGAAGTGTAGTGAAGTGCAGTTGAACAAAAATTCAGTGCGGAGTTTGATTATGTTTCTTTTTTGTAAAGGTAATTTTAAATGTTTTATGAATTAGACAGTTTTATATAATTATTATTTTTATTATTAATGTTATTTTTATTATCATTATTATTATTTTATTATTTCATTATATTATTATTATTATTTAATTTGCATGTTAGCTGTATTATTTTATTTATGTAATTAGATGCCACCGGGTTATGCCCATTTGCAGTTCAAATAAATGTATTTATCTTTCTTATATGTCGAATACACCGACCCGCTTAGGTGGCTGAAGGCATCAATTAATGTCACTGCGGTGTCTCTGTCCGGGAGGTCCTAGGGTTTGAGTCTTCGAGTACTGACTTTGGCAGGGTTTTTTGACACTTGCTAGGCAGCTAGGTTGAATTCAGCCGGTGTCTGGATGAGAATTCTAGTGGCCGACTTCTTTGTTTTCCATGCTCCCTTCGATCATTACCAGGTGAATGCCAGTGCAATACCCAAACGGCCACGGACTGCTCGCGATTTTTCCTTCCTCTTCCTTGTTCTATCCTCACCAGTAACTGAAGCACACGTACAGTTACATGCACTACACTAGAGTACATGTCGGAAGTCCTGTTGGTAGCTTAGAGCCTCTCCGGCTGGGACGGTGCCTCACTGGTGGGAGATACCTGGTTGAGGAAACTACCGCAAACTTATGTATGGGTCGGCACCGGATCTCGCCATCCAGTAGGGTAAGATCAACTCCACCTGCAACGATACAAACACTACACTTACGGGACTAATGACCTTCGCCCGGAAACACTAATCAATCAGTCGAATTCGCCGACATGCTTTTTTAAAAAAAAATTGTTTTGGATGAAATTACAAAGTTTTGAATTAAGAATAAATAATAATATCTTCATCAGGACTCTAAATACTAAGGCAGCTAAAACTTAGAATTCCATCTGGACACTGCTCTCAACTGGAGAACATTAAAGTTTAAGATGTTAACTTAATTTTTGCATTTACTGGCTTACTATCTAACTTAATCTAATTTACTACTAACACTAACCTACATCTGACGAGGGTATTCAAAGAGCATCTCAATTGTTTTATTGTATATTGCTGAATATGTCCACGAATGCATGTAACGGATATCTGCTTTTTATTAGAGTTTGACGTTCTGTATATTTATCCAGTTAGAGATTTCTGATTTGATTTATTAATTGAAGGTTTGAGTAAAAGTTATTGGCGTGATAGACATTATGGTGAGAAATTGGTTTAATGTTTAATTCGGTGTGAAGATGCTTGTTGTAGACGAACAGGGAGCTTGAGTGATGGAACTTAAGAATTATTTTTGGATGACTTGCAATTTTTGATTTTTATATTTTGCAGCATTTGTCCATTTTTGGCAGGCGTACAGGAGCAGGGGTCTGATGATTGATTTATATAAGATTATGACATTGTTTATTCAAGTTTAGTAGTTTTTTGCAGTTATTACAGGATGTTATGTTTCAGTATTACTGTTTAGTAGTTTTATTTATAAGCGGTTTCAGTTGAAGAATTTTAATTTTGTCTTGCTGAACTTTGTTGTCTATGTGAGTTCTCCAGTTGATAGTGGTATCCAGATGGAGCCCTAAGTATTTAGCTGCCTTATTATTTGGAGTCCATGGAATTATATTTGTTAGAGCAAGCAAAGCTAATTATATAATTATTACTAATTCAATATTACGTATTTAATTTACAGTGTACGCCTCTTAATCAGGTTTGTGTACAATAATGAATTATGTTAATGGATCACGTAGGATGTGTACGCCTCTTAATGAGGTTTGTGTACAATAATGAATTATGTTAATGGATTACAATGGATCTCTATCTGCCTTCCTTTGCATCGCCTGTTGAGATTGTGTCGTCACAATCGCGTGAGCCTTGTTTTCCTGGAAGGCTCTAGCACAACCGACGCTTAGCCGTTACAGAAACTTCTTAACAGAAAAATCAGTTCCTTCTCGGCATCCCGCCTGTTCAGACGAGTGCGCGTGTTACTGCAGCAAGTCTCTAGTACTTCGTCCTAACGTGTGCGGACATCTCCTGCACCACGTGACGTCTGGAATCTCTCCACTTGTCCGTGACAGGCACGGGTTCATATACCCGCCTGCCTACCTGCAGCATCACCACACCGGTGATGGCCGGTGTGACTCCTGTATTGGTATCTACTAAACTGTTTAATCTAATGTACAACGTGCTAATTGGTGTTCCACAAACTAGATCTTAATTATGCAGCATATCTGCAGTTGAACAATAAACACTTACCTTCAATTTAGCACTAATTACAATTCAATTTAATATTTATAATTTATATCATAAGAAGCAGTGTATCTTTCAATTCAGTTGAATATATCTATTAATCTTCACTTAATGGTATCAAGTAATCACTCATATTCCCTCCTTGCAGTCCCAGACCTGCAGTAATAATAATAACCATTATATTATTACAAATGTCTGGGTGGTCCTTCGTGCTAATTAGATTAGTGAGCTATCTAAGGAATGTTTGGGAGGGGTAGAAACAACAATATTCCACACCAACGTTCACTAGCTCGACCCAACCCATTCAATATTATTATTTATTTTTAATTGCATGGGAAAAAGTAACATTTGCATGTAAATATTTTAGCGGCCTATTTAGTGGGATGGATTTTTATCTTCCATTTTGAGGACCAGCTTTTTAATGATTGAAGATATGTTTGGATTTTATTGGCTATAAAGTTTCATGATGGATGAGACATATCGTAGAATGTCTATATACATATAGAGTGTCATCTACAAATTGGGTTAATCTGAAGGTAAGAATGTCCGCTGTGTGTAGGTTGAATAGCAGTGAGGAGAGGGGGATCTTTGTGGGAGCCGTGCTCTTATGGGGCGTGAGTTTGAGGTGTGGTTCTCTATTACGACTGCAAAAGTTCTGTTTGTGAGGAAGGATTTAATGATTTGAAAGAGATATTTTGGGGTTCCAATTGACGATAGTTTATATATTATTCCCTCATGCCAGCCAGACTCGATCAAAGGCTTTGGTGATGTCGATGAATATTGCTATTGAGTGATGTTTTTAATGATGTATGAAGACATTCAGTGATGCGTAAGAGCTGATGCGGTGTGGATACTTTATTGGCAAAGGCAAGCTGAAAGGGAGGTATGAGATTTATTTTGTTGAAGTAATTATTTAATCTTGCAAGGAAGAGTTTTTCTAATATTTTTGCTAATGAAAAGAGAAGACTAGTGGGTCTATAGTTATCTGAGTTGCTGTGGTTTTTGTTCGGTTTGAGGATGGGAAGGGTTAAAGAATGTTTCCAGGTTGAAGGATAATATCCTATTCTTAAGGTTGAGTTGAATATAATGGTGATATAAGCCATAATGGTTTGGGTAATATTTTAAAAATATTAATATTGTCATGACCAGGTGCTTTTTATTTGGGAGTGTTCTAATGATGTTTGTAATTTCCTGAAGAGGTGGGTTTTTAATTTTTCGGGGTATGTTGTAATTAGAGGAGTGGGCATAGTTTTGGATTTGGGAAAACTTCTGTTTGTGAGGAAGCATTTAATGACTTGAAAGAGACCGGTTGCATGGCCACCTTGATCCATGGACCTCAATCCACTTGACATTTTGCTTTTCTGTATACATACGTATTTATATAATTTATATCTTTATATTCGGTAGATAGGGTGATATCTAACTTATCTATAAACTTCCAACTTTTACTATCCCTACGCTTAATTCTGACATATTTACATTACGGATCACTCTATTTTGGTGGTCTTTATAGTCTGCGAGTTCGACTTGTCACTGACTCTTGTGGATTGTGGCATGCAATTGCGGCACTAATTGTTTCCCTATGATACCCTACGTCGCACTTCACTCGTATCAACCCACTATAGAACCATCTGGAGTGGCACACGCACAGTTATTCCTTCACAGGCCCAATACATGGGGTCTCTGGTCGGCGGTGCCCCTCAGGGAGGGTTTGTTGTTTACAATGCCAGGGTATGGTGGGAAGATGCCAGCCGCTGCGCATTAAGCAGCGTGCCCGGTACTCAAAAGACACCAGGGCCGTTTGGTTAATGTTGGCGATAACTAGCGGCGCTACCTGAAATGAGTAATATATGTGGTATATGGAAATACACGTTTTGGTGTCCCCTGATACAGAAAAAGTTGTTCTTTTCAAAACGTCCGTCCGACTGTCTTTCCGTCTGCCTGTCCATCTGTCTGTATGTCATTCCGTCTGTCAGTCTCTGAACACCCGCTAGCACCTAAACCATATGTAGAATTTTTTCCAAAATATATACTTCCTGGTCGATCTGGCTCCACTAAACGCGCCGCAATTTTGAAAACATTCTTTAAAATGTAGGCGTACTTTACTTAAAGCACCCCGGACATTTACAAAATTTCTCAAAAACGACTCCAACTTTTTTCTTTAAATTTATTGTATGGACAGAGTAGAATACACTTGTAGAGGTGGCATAGGTTCGATTTTCGCAGTTAACTGTAAATTTTCGAAGATTGCAAAAGTTTGAATTTTTTGCGTCTTCCTATAACTACAAAATTGAAGATAGAGGTTTTTCTTTCAAGTAAAATTTGTTCTCCATATTTAGTTCTTTCAATAAGATCCTTCACATTTTTTAAAACTTTTAGTCGTTTTCAGGCAATATTGCGTCAAATATGTGCAATTTAAAAAATAACAAAAACAAGATTTTCTCAAAAACGACTGTAATTTTTTTCTTTAAACCTTTGTTCTAAATGTATACAATGAGATGACATAAACTTCATTTAGAACTAATCTTTTGTTTTTAAAAAAATACAATACCAAAAATACAATATCATTTTTTTTGCTAGCCACTCATGTAATTATTTACATTTGGGGCCGTCCATAAATTACATAACGCAAATTTGGAGTATTTTCAAAATCCCCTTTCCCTCTTGTAACGCACCAGTAACATGCATTTGAACCCCACTAAATACGAAACGCTTACGATCCCCCCCCCTTGTGAATGCAAGAAGTGATAATAAACTATAGCACAGTAAAACAATTTGAATTTATTTTACTGGTGATGTTTTTTATAAATTTATTTCATTTTTACAGAGCATACAGAGATCAGTACATTTAATGCACTATACATATGTTGTGAAGGCTTAATTTCTAATTTTCCTAAAAATAAATTACAAACTAATTAGGATGAGCAAATATTTTGCAGACTCTTCTAAAAACATTCTATTTCGGAAAATTTGACTAGGAATGCATCGTATGAATATGTATTTTTAATTTTGGTTCTGTGAAAAGACTTTTCCGGAGTCTGATGTTGGCTAAGTGAGAAATTTGAGGTATGGAATGATAGAACTGGGTGGAGAGATACGTTATATGGTGTTGTATGGAGTCTATTTGGAATTCTTTGTGGAACTGTGAGTTAGTGACAAACCAAGGAGCATTTGTGATGGTTCTAAGAAACTGACTCTGGTTCTCGACTATTTGAAGCTTGTAAAGATTTGTTTTTGCTGCGGAGATCCATACTGGACAGGCGAATAGGAGGAGGGGTCTAATGATGGTTTTGGAGATGGTTATTGGTGATGGGAATGGGAGGTGGGAAAATCGATTAATGACGGGTTTTAGTCGATGTAGCTTATTTTTTGCTTGTATTTTACTATTGATGTGTTGGCTCCAGTTTAGTTTTGTGTCTATATTAAGTCCGAAATATTTTACAGTACTATTTGGGGGTAGCCAGTTAATGGGTTCATTTTTTATTGTGAGCGGTGCTGGAGGTGTATAGGGTCTTAAAGTGAATATTTTGGTAGCTGTTTTTGTGGGATAAAGTTTGATTTTTAAATATGCAGCCCAACTGTCTATAAGGTTGAGATACAATTCAAGAGAGTTTCTGATATCTGTGCTAGGGAATCTCCGGCTAAAAAAATTGCCGTATTATCCGCGAATTGGGCCGTTTGAATGTTGTCTAATGTCGGAAGGTCAGAAACGTATATATTAAAAAGTGTAGGGGATAGTGGTGAACCCTATTGCATGCCTGCACTTATTGGTCTCGGATTTGAATGATGACTGTTTACGGAGACTGAAAACATTCTATTGTTAAGGTAGGTGGATATTATTTGAGTGAGATAATGTGGTGTACCTATTTTGTTAGTTTTCAGATCATTGCTATATGCCACTCTCTATCATAGGCCAGGGTGATGTCAATAAAAATCCCGACCTTATGCTTTTTATTTTGAAAGCCTTTGTGGATGCATATGTGAGGGAGAAGAAAAAGAGAAGAAGCGAAGAAAAGGATGAAGAAGTAGGCGAAAAAAGTGAAGTTATTCGAGGAACGTTACAGAAAGCTACGTTTGGTTTACAGTAGCACTTTAAATATAAAATAATTTTAACACCAGAGATGCACAATACACTATATGCTAATAACAACAGTAATTTTAACCACAATATTGGCAGTATTAAGGAATAATAAAAAGAGTGCTGATATCTTAACATCAATTTTGTTTATGCGAATATATGGTAATAAATATTATGATGATGGTTCAAAGATAGCTACACGTATATTTTATCTGGAACGTCACTAATAATTTTTGTATATTTTATTAAATAATTTCATTAGGGTACCCAGAAAAATAATAATGTTAATAATTTAGGTGTGAGAGGGAATGGCAAATGAGGATAGAGCAATGAGGTATGGGGTAGGATTTTGAAAATAGAGAGGGGGAAAGTACGGTGCTTAACGGGGGCGGTGACCGGACGCTTGGAAGTGGGAGAAATCTGGAGATTGAAGAAGACGTTAACGCCATTCTATATGTCATTATTTCTTACCAATGTTAAATCATTTTTGAATTCACAGAAAGTATTTGAATGCTTTAGACTCGCTGGTAATTTATTCCAGGCTCTGATAGCTGTAATGCTGAAAGATCTACTGAACGATGTCGTGTTGGTACACAAAATGGAGCTGATTCACGAGCTCGATTTAGTTTCAGAGAATTGAAGTTACTTATGAGGAGTGTTGAATGAAAACTGTTTAAAACTTTATAAAGAAGAAGTAGAGTGAAGTAACCGTCTTTTGTCTAGAGTAAGCATACGAATTCTGTCAAAAAATTCCGATACATTGTCGTATTTTCTTAGATCAAAAATAAAACGTACTCATGCGTTCTGGGCTACTTGAAGTTTACGTTGTAATTTGAATGTCATGTTGGTCAGAAGAAAGTCGCAATAGTCGAAATGTGGCATGATAAGTGATTTGATGAGAATCTCACGTGTGCTATCTGGTAAAAGTGCTCGCAGTGCTCGCAGGCGCATGCATTGAGGCAAAAACTTTACGGCAGGTTGATTCTACTTGCTAGTTCCAGTTGAGAGTGTTGTCAGTAGCTACACCTAGTTTCTTGACTTCGGAGAACCAAGGTAGAATGGTGTGATATATAAACATTAGGCAAAGCAGAAGATGAGATTTTATTCTTGTGCTTTTCGAACTGATAATCTTGCACTGTGATTTATTTGGATTTAATTGTAAGGCTAAAGTCGCTGCCCAGTTGTTTACCGTTATCAAATCTTTATTGATTTTTGGTACGAGTGAGACGGGTGACAACTTAAATTGTACGTTAAGTACTTAAGAAACCATTTTCGCGTGGGCTATGCAAATCCCATGATCTTTAGTTTTGCGGTCAGGTTGTCGTGATCTACTGAATCGAATGCTTTGATGAAATCCAGAAGAACCAACATAGTTATATTACTGTAATCTATTGCTATTCTCACGTCTTCAATAAAGTTTAGTAGCGCAATTCCTGTATTTCTGCCGGATTGCTGATCGTTTAAAAGTGACTTTTTCGAAGATAATGTTCAGTTTGCTTCCGGACGACTTTTTCGAGTACTTTAGTGATAGTTGGGAGGATGCTAATTGGGTGATATTTAATAGGGTTTTTGGTTGATGCTGTCTTGGGAATAGGATGCACGAGCGCAGTCTTCCAGGATAAGGGATATTGATCGCACCATTAGTTAGAAATGTACAATTTCAGTGGTGATTGGGTAGGTCACGTCTAGGTTATTTTTTAGCAGTTTGGCATTTATACTATCGGACCCTAAGGCATTTGATTTGAGACTTTGAAGGATTTTGATTATATCCTGATGTTCAACGGACGAAAAGAAAAAAAATATCGTTTGATTTTATTGCTGAGTTTTGGAGAAACGCAAGAGATTGTCTTTTCAAGTTACTGTCAAATGAAGGAACGTTATTTATGATACTATGATTTAGTAATTCTAAAGGAATATTCGTTTCAATTTGAGGAGGACCTTGCCTATACCTAAATTTTTCAGATTTTTCCATATCGTTCTCGAGTCGCTGTTTCTGCCGAAGGTGGTGTAATATTTTATTTTAGCGTTGCAGCAAATCTGCGTAACTAAATTTCTGAGCATTTTGTACTGTTTTATAAGTAGTTCGAATTTAGGTTTCCGGAAAATAGCATAGGTTGCATTACGATCTTTCATTAAATTTCGGATTTCATCAGTTAACCATGGTGCAGGAGGTCCAGTTACACGCGAAAATTTTAAGGGCGCAGGCCGGTCATAGATCCGGTCATCATCTGTGTTATTAAGTTAGTGAAAATCGCCACTTTATCATCCAGTGATTATTCCTCGTGTACAAGGTGCCATGGAAGAGTCAATCCATCTATATTAAATGCTTGCTAATCAAATTTTGAAAAATTGCGGTATTTGGCTATAAGAGGTGAGTATTTAGGGCACTTCAGGTTGTAAACAAGGTAAACTAGGTCGTGTTTTGAAATCCCAAGAAATCCCGTGTTTTCGAACATTGTAATAGACACTATAATATGATCGATCCAAGTTTCTGTTCTTGAGTGGTGTGTTGGTGCTAGAGGTATATTTTCAAGGCACATGATATGGGAAAAGCGCGTAAAATGCTCTACAGAGGGAGAGGCTTTTAATATCATAACTTATAAAGTCACTTATTATAAAACTTACTAAGTTATGATTAAAGTCATCCATTAAAATAACATGTTCATTAGAATTTAACGCAGATGCAATGGTTTCGTCCAGCTGCCTGTCTTAGGAGGTAAATATGTGACAGCCAAGAGACATTTTTTCCCTAAAAGTCCAACTTCGATAAAAAAGATATTCGCTACCCTGGCAATCCGTATTTGTTGAAGATTGTACAAGTTTATGCCTAAAATCTTCGCGAATGTATATACCGGGGCCTCCACTGTGTGCGGCGACACTGGCCTTCCCATGAGCTCTTATTAGGCGGTACGCTGAAATTGCTACTAGCGCGGAATTGAGAGAATGCTTCAACCTGGTTTCGCTTATTAGAAGTGCATGAAAACGGTGTTTAGATATTATTTCCTCGTCGACATGGCAAGGCAGTGACTGGGCATTTAAGTGTGTAACATGCAGACAGAGGGAACGAGGATTAGGCTTATTATAGTGCCAAACGCTTGGACGGTCGGGGAGAGGGGTCCGGCCACCCATAAGGTAACAGGTTTACAGGATGTGCAAGGAAGAAAGTAGGTAGCATATACAGAGGATTTTCAGAAGAAATATTCGGAGAAGAACAAGGGAAGGTGAGTTCTCGGAAAAAATCCGAAAGTGGTAGTGGCATGGAGGTGTATAGTGGGGGTGGAAGGTGTCGGCGCTCCTACGCTATGGATCAAGTGCCTGTAGCTGAGTCCTGGTTTGTACCCGGGCACGACCGTTACCGTGTTTAATTACGATGTTGCCATCTTCTGCTGACACATTCCTGAGGCTAAACTTGTCGATGGCAGCTTGTAGCAAAACTAGGCGCGAATTTGTGAAGTCCTCGGGAATCGTTATTCCAGTATGCTTGAGCAACCGTTTCGAGCGGAACATTTCGTTGCGTTTCCTGTAGCTGACAAATTTAACAATGACGGGTCTTTTTTTGCCAGTTACTTGACGACCTACCCGATGACTTCTATCAATATCTTGTAGGTTTAGACTAACACATATATTTTTTACAACTTGTTCGATGACCAGTTTGTCGGTGCCTTCAGTTGCAGTTTCTTCAACGCCGAATATCCGCAGGCAGTTTCAGCGTGAGTACATCTCGAGCTGGTCTGTCCTTTCTTCTAACTGAGATTTTAGATAAGAAATCTCGCGGTCACATTCAGCCAATTTATTTTCTAAACATGTCACACGATTATTATTGAAATTCATAGAATCTTCCAGTTGCTTTGCTACAAGTTCAGTGAGTACAAATGCCAAAGACCTTAAGAATGTAGGCGATGAGGCCTTATCTAGTACCTCAGTGGTGAGGTACTAGACTAAAATTACACTTGCGTCGTAATTTTAGTTTCAAGATAATATTGGCACTAGATGCATTCTTATTGCTCTTCGTCATCTTCAGAGATAATTCATATGGAGAAAATCAGATGATCAGGAAAAGGCACTAGGAGAGATGTTTTGTGGAGTTGTGGGACGAGGAGTAGAAAACTAATAGAGTACTAGAGCAGATCTTAAAACTTAGGAATACGAATTAATTCTAGAAGATAGAGATTAATACAGTTCACGGCAGAGTTGGGTAAAAAAGACTTGCCTTTGTGGGCTTCTACGGCGTCAAGCACCCGTTGAGTGTGAAAGCTGTAATGGTGACTACCTGCTATCCAGCTAGGAGCGCCAAGGGAGGCTGCTTACACCGCGACGGTCATCGACAGACTTATAGGGGTAGTATGTAGGTTCCGGCGTTGTTATTACTTTCAATGTGGAATTATTCATAAAATGTACCACGGTTATTCCGTCACGATTATTGCTTCTGCAGCCCCATGACTTATGTGTTCCGTTCATGCAAGTATTAAAACATTATTGCCTGCTTGAAATAAATTGTTGATGCTGTTTATGTTTAATTTAATCGGGGGGTTACAAATTGTTATAATTGTTCAAGATTGTTGTAATGTATCGGCATTAAGAGCAATTACTTCTATTTCATTGAATTTAGGCATTGGTATGAGGTGATGTTTTATGTTTGAATTGATTGCCATTAAGACTCCTTCTTTGTTCGGTGATCTATCTTTTCTGTATAGTCTGGACAGTAGAACTTATTGCTGGGTTTTAAATGATTTTCCGTAATGCATGCAACGTCAACATTATAGGTATGGAGAAATTGCGTAAATTCTATTTTTTTATTAACAATACTATTCGCACTGCAGTTCAAGAAGGTTATTAAGTTGTTAGTGTGTTGTGCTGCCATGGTTGCTATTGAAGTAAGATGACAATGAAGTTTGTATATTACTGATTATTGTTGGGATGATTGAATTTATTATTTTTACGATATTAGTTGTAATGGAATTTATTAGGGAGTGTATGAATGAATTATTATTATTATCATTATTGCTGTTATTGTTAGAGTTGTGTTGTTTGGTGATGGGTGGTTTTGGTTGGGTTGATATAGAGGATTCGAGTTGGAGGTTGTAGTTGGAGCGAAAGTAAAATTATGAATGCTGTGTGTGGGAGATATGGAAAATTGCGAGAAGGTAAGCGAGATGAGAATTGATGATCATTTTTAAAAACTATGGAGAATTTTTTATTAGCAGGGTCTTTTTAGGTGTGAAAATGTATTTTAGTATTTAATTGTTTTTCTGAAGTCGGTTATTGTTTTGAACTTTAGCTTTATTCAGTCATTTATTATATTCGAGGTGAATTGATTAGAAATATTGTTTTTGCTTTCTTTATTAAACTCTCATAAGTTTGTTATATCATTCATATAAATTGGTGGAAATTTTTGACATTTTCATCATGGCTTGGGGTGATATTTATATAATTAAAACCTGGAATCAAGATATTTTAGATTTTCTGAGGGAGCATATCTATTAGCAACTTGCACTGAATATACACTTTTAGCACTATTGATTGTTTTTAGGTGGATTTTCACTTTCATCTGAGACATCAAATGTTCTCTTTCCGCTATATGTTGAACTGTTCGCGGTATCTTTGTTTTCACTTACTGTTTTTGTTACCTCTTGGAATGCATCCCTCGCTGTTTGCTGAGCACTGACCTTAATAGCGACGCATGTCGTTAGTTCCTGAATTTCTGGAATTGGAATTTCCTGAACTCCCGCGTGCGGTGGATGTTAATTGAGAATAGCATATTGAAGACCAATGTTGCTTTGTTGTGTAGCACCGGGTTGATGTTCACCATGGGATGAATGTGATGAATGTGTCCATGGCGCAGTCTGGATTATACAAGCATGGCCCCGGCTATGCTTTGCCCTAGGCCAGGATTGCTGGGTACTAAATCACTTTCAATGGTTTATAAATTTAGTGCTGCAATTGGTAACACTAATAATTGACACTCCAGTTGCTGAAAGTACGCTATACACTTAGAATAACTTAAACAAGCCTTAACGGCAGACACTTCACAGTTCGGAACAGAGCTGAGCGCGATGTTGACTCTGCGACGGCTCGAAGCGAACGATGACTGGTGATGTATATAAAAGTAATTAATGATAATTAAAGTAGAAATTTGTTGGCGATTCTCGCTTCACCTAACAATAAGATTGGGGCAAGTTGTGAATGAAAGAAGAGTGCTTGGCCAGAAATGGTTGATCACTCTCTGATACACATGCCGTTGTAGTTGATGCAAGAGCGAGAGTCTACAGCCCCAATTTAAATGGATTCTAGAAAATACTTCATATCAGTTTTGAATATTTTCTCCGTAATCTTACAGATTAAAAAAAACTGTTGAAAAAATATTTCCATTTATTGTAACAATTTACAACTAATAACTTAATTTATATTTTTAAAACAAATTAATTAGTTAACATTTTAATGGTTTAGTACGAAGTCAATAAATGAATTATTTCAGCAAACGTTAAAATATATAAAATAATATCGTTACGTAACATTTCCCCTTCCCCCATGTAACGCAGCGTAATACTGCCTCAGACCCCCTTCCCCTTTTTTAGCGTTACGTAATTTATGTACGGCCCCTAAGCAGCAATTACTTCACACTATTACATTTGCGAGTGCATATTCTTTAAATAATGTCATATAAAGTTTCTCGAAAACTCAAAACTTTTCTGTCAAAAGGAGCTCAAATTTCCGCATCTTCAGAAAACTTCAAATACCATTTCTAAAAAACAGTTCCAAATTGTTTCTTCAAACTTTCCGTACGGATAGTGCTAATTGCACTGTTTAAGGTAACATCAAATTAATTTTGCTTTATTCTAATGTTTTTCACAAAATACACCAATGTAATTATTGTTAGAAATCCTTTACGCCATTAATATGCATATTTGAATTTGTACCTATTATTGCACTTGTGATTGGAAGTATCGCAAATTACTTCAAATGAAGTTTATCGCAAACTCAAATAATTTCTGTGTACGAGAACTTCAAATTTCTCATTTACACTTACATGTAATTTCTCTTATAAATGACTCCAAATTTTGCAGTAAAAATTGCCATGTATTGCCATCCATGGATATTACAAAAGGGCTCATCTGTCTCTACCAAATATATAATTAATATATTAAATATAAAATATATAATTCCAGTGTCACGATGTTTGTCCGGGATGGACGCCGAAACTACTGAACCGATTTTAATGTTGTTGTTTTTTAAATGTGTGCTTTTCTCCAACTTAAGAGATAGGATAGCTTATTTCTCGAATTTGAAATTGCAATTTTATTTATTGCGAAATAATTGTTTTTTATCTAACAAAGAGACATAGTTTGGTCAGATTTCAACAGATGACGGTATAAGGTAGTCAGTTTTACTGAATTGAGTGAGTATCCAACAGATGGCGCTATGTTAAAAGAACTATCACTTTAATTAATAACCTACAATTCATTAATATAACTGACCACGTGTTGCTTAGTCCAAAGTATAAGAAACATTTTCATTATAGTAAATGAAATTCGGTGCAATTATTCTTACTTTCTGTAAAAATTTTTGGTGCTTTATTGTTTATAACTTTCTTATCAAAATAAATATATGTAAGTATTATCATATCACGTATTTATATTATTATAACTAGCTGATCCAGCAAACGTTGTTTTGACATATAATTTAATTCTAGGAAATGTTTTTGATTATACTTCATTTAATAATTGTTCTTTGTCAAAGTAACAAATATATTTTAAATTAGTTATCCGTGTTTCTATTACTAATTATGGCAATTGAAAAATAATTGAATATCAATCTTTCAGTGCAAAAAATTATTATAATTTATATTCAAAAAAGTCAGTGCATGATAAAACTTAGTATATAATATTAAACGATCGCTTGCATTTGTATTTTAAAGTGAATGTTTTTTGTCATTGACAATTATATACCGATTTTATTTTAATTGTATTGTATTATTTTAATTATCATTTTCAGTTATATGCCTCCAAAAAAATCTAACCTCAATAATGCCAGTAGCCGTGAGGTACAACGTAAACGTACTGAGAGAGCCTTCATGTCAACAAATCAAACCATTACAGGAAACGCCACTGAAAGGCATAGAGCAGCAGGAAGTCGTATGCGAGAGGCAAGGGAACATCGTGATGAACGTCTGCGGCTACAAAGAGAAAGGTCAAGAGCGGCGCGTAACCACATTTATCCAGATATCGAGCACAGGATCAAGAGAGACAGCAAACCAGTCGCGCATTAACGCGTACGTCTTTTTTTCGTCTTGCGTTCGAGTATTCTCCAGACATCAATTATTCTGCGCATTCAAAGATCGTCATCGGTTCAATGGATCAAATATGCAGATACTGTCAGGCTTTGAAATTCCGCAATGAACCACCGGGCATGTGTTGTTCATTAGGAAAAGTGGTTTCGTTACCTCTTCTTAGTCCGCCGGAGCCCCTACAGTCACTCCTCGCTGGTGAATCAGATGATTCAAAATTATTCTTACGTATGACACGCAAATTCGATTCTTGCTTCAAAATAACGTCATTTGGTGCAACTAAAATTTGCGAATTATCATCCGATGGACGTAATTTTGAAAGAACATTTAAAATACAAGGTCAGGTGTACCATAAAATTGGGTCGTTGATGCCAATACCTAAGAGCCAAAATTTCTTCAAATTTATTTTATGGGCAGTTCTGAAGAACGAGTGGCAACTAGATGTCTGTATAATTTTATCGAACAAGCAGTACAAAGAGCTATTGTAGAGTTGTTGGATTTTTTTTTTAGAAAATCATAACCAACTTATTCAATTATTTAAAAGAGTGTCACCACAATTAAAAAATGGCAACTTACAAATTGTCATCAGAGCTGACAAAACACCATCAGGAGAACACGCTGGCAGGTTCAACGCGCCAACCGTAAAAGTTGCTATTATCATGGTCGGTGATCCAGTTGATAGCAGAGCTATCAAAATAACACGTGACAGCACTGTTCATGTGATATCAGACTTACATTGTTCGTACGATGCACTACAGTATCCACTGATATTCTGGCAGGGTCAAGATGGATATCACATTAACATTAATCAGGTTAATCCTGCAACTGGGAGGGATTAAATTTTTTAATTTATTAGTGTTAATTTTTAACATACCACAATCTTAATTTAAATTTATTTCTTATATTGCAGGTAATAAAACGAATAAAAAGGTCAGCTCAGTGTGTTATTACGCGAACCGGTTGATGATAAGAGATAATCAGGACAATTATATTCTTCGATACCGTCAGCTCTACCACCAATATGTTGTAGACAAGTATGCTAAGATCGAGAGTGAACGTTTGCGATACCTTCGTTTCAATCAAGTTAAGCTACGGTCAGAGGATTATATTCATATACGGGATGCTATTATAGGAAACAACGATGAAAATTTAAACATCAACAACATTGGTAATGCATTTATTTTACACTCTAGCTACATTGGCAGTCCACGGAACATGCAAGAGTACATCCAAGATGCGATGACCTATATACGTCATTATGGCCGTCCCGATTTATTTATTACATTTAGATGTAATCCAAATTGGGAGGAAATACAAACCTTGCTGTTACCAGGCCAACAATCAATACATCG
This sequence comes from Gryllus longicercus, assembly GCA_038098605.1. Taxonomy (NCBI): domain Eukaryota; kingdom Metazoa; phylum Arthropoda; class Insecta; order Orthoptera; family Gryllidae; genus Gryllus; species Gryllus longicercus. The sequence continues at coordinate 1,171,210 of JAZDUA010000176.1, read as the reverse complement.
TCACGATATTGTTTCATGTGTGTTTAAGCGAAAATTAAAGTCCTTGATTGCATTTATCGTAAAGTTTTCGGTTTTTGGTACGACAATTTGTTGGTTATATTCAGTTGAATGGCAAACAAGAGGTTTGCCGCATTCTCACATTTTGATTTGGCTCGAAACTAAAACACGCCCGGAAGAAATTGATCTAATCATTTCCGCTGAAATGCCAGATCCATCAATCGACCTAGAATTGTTTGAAATTGTTACCAGTCACATGATCTATGGACCATGTGGTAGTTTTAACATGACATCACCATGCATGGAAAATGGCAAATGTAAGAAACGTTTTCCGAAAGAATGTATCAATTATACAATTACGGATATTGACGGTTATCCACTGTATCGCCGTAGAAATGCCGATAACGGTGGCAATGTGTTCATAGTGCGAACATCAAATTTTAATCAACTAGAAATTGATAATCAGTGGGTGGTTCCATATTCGCCATTGCTTTCAAAAACGTATAAGGCCCATATTAATGTTTTGTTTTGCAATTCCGTGAAATCCATTAAATACATTTGTAAATACGTAAATAAAGGCTGTGATTTGGCTATGTTTGAAGTGAGAGACATTAATAAAAATGATGAAATAACACAATATCAAATGGGCAGATACATCAGCAGTAACGAAGCTATCTGGCGTATTTTTAGTTTTTCCATCCACGATCGAGATGCACCTGTACAGTACCTTGCAGTGCATCTTGAAAATGGTCAGCGTGTATATTTCATTGAAGAAAATGTTATCCAAAGAGCTTTAGAACCACCGAAAACTAGTCTCACTGAATTTTTTTCCTTATGCCAAAAGCTTGACGTTTTCGGCCAATTTGCCAAAACATTACTATATAACGATGTTCCACGCTATTTTACATGGAACGAATCAGGTAAAAGATGGGATTTACTGGATATTGGAAACAGTACAATCAGACTACATCAAAATACGCAATGTATCCAATTGCCAGACAACTTCTGCGCTATTGTTCATTCAAAAAATGAACTAATTGAGAGTGTATTTCCAGATATTCTCAATAATTACTTAGACCATAATTGGCTCAGTAATCGTGCTATTTTAGCGGCAAAAAATGTTGATGTCAATGAAATTAACTATCAAATACAAAATTTATTGCCAGGCGATCTAATGACTTTTAAGTCAATTGACACCATTGTTGATGAAAACCTGACCGTTAGTTTTCCGATTGAATTATTAAATCCTTTGGACTTACTAGGAATGCCCACACAATCTTCGTGTCAAAATTGGTTCACCGGTCATTCTATTGCGTAATTTAAATCCACCAAAATTATACAACGGTACACGATTAGTCATCAGAAGAATTACCGGAAACGTGCTTGAAGCAACGATATTGACTGGAAAGTTTAAAGGCGAAATCGTCCTGTTACCTCGAATACCTATGATACCATCAGAATCTACAATTCCTTTCAAAAGGCCCGATACGTTTGGCTTTTGCGATGACAATAAATAAGTCGCAAGGGCAAACAATGGCTATTTGTGGCTTAGACGTGGAGAACCCGTGTTTCTCCCATGGACAGCTGTATGTTGCATGCTCCCGTGTTGGAAAAGATCTCAGTGACAGGAAAGCGAGCGTTTTTTGTTGTTGTTGAAAAAACAATCGAAAGCTAGACTGACTGGAGAAGACACAGAGGGATGATAGATGGCGAGCCAATAACATGGTGTGGCATGTGCTGGCAAGTTTTCATGTCATTTGAGGAGAGTGAATGTTATTAGACAAATGGCGTATGGCGAGCATGTGCTGACGGTAGTAGTAAAGAGTGGGGAGCCAGAAGTATGTTATTTTAGTAGGTTGCGTGAAATGCATTGGATGTGTGAAAAGATTGAAATGACGAGCCCAGCTGAGGGAAGAAATGGATTGGCAAGCTGACGGGAACACTATCACCTAAAGGGAAGTGAACATTCGGCAGATATTACCTGCACGTACGGTATATATTTTATAGGAAGGCCAAGTATTGTATTAGATTTTGTAAAACTCCGAACAAGGTAGATGGCCTTCACAACTATGACGTGCACGGCGTGAATGTAATTAGCGTAAATAGTTTGTCAGTAAGTATGAAAGTTGAATTAAATATTTTGTTATTGTGAAAAGAAAATGGGGAAAAGGGTGTTTTGTATTAGTATGTACTGATTTTATCGGCAGTGTCACGGGAGAAATTGGCGACGGCGCGGGTTGACGCCGTCGAATACATAAACGGTACCGCTGAATATGGTAAATTGAACAATGTTTATTTCCCCTTTGGGTTGTTTGGGTAGAAAATTTCCGTTCCCATTACCAATAGATAATGAGAAATATCATTTTGCCTATCCTGTACTGGGGGAAACTTCAGTCACACGACCGAGTACACATTTTCCAGCGGCAACGCCGCTCGTGCCGGAAGTACGAGTATTATTAGTTTAAACTTTGTAATAAACAGAGAGCAAGGTAATTCGTAAATCAGGTAAAGAAATAATTGTAATAAAGACAGAGGTGCGACAGGACGGCCACAATAGTTACAGTAAACATATTTAACGTTATGTACGTAATTGTAGTTTTATACTGCACGTTCATCATGTTACATGTATTGTTTACTTCCACTGTGCTCCTTGTCATGGTGTTATTCTCTATAACATGCAGGATACATTGTGAAAATAGAACATCGTCCACCCTTGAAAAAGAAGAACGTTGTTGTAATTGTTGTATGTATCACTGTGACATTATATTGATAAAATACTGTAATTTAATGAATTAAGGCTACGCAAGAGTTGGGTGTTAAAGAGAGAAGCATTACGTAACGCCTGAAAGTGTACACGGACAGGTAAGTTAATGACTTTTATTTTGAAGGTATAGTCAACTGCAGTAAATATTTTTATTAGCATAGATATACAGCATTGAAGACATTGATAATTTAATGACATACAGGGTTGATACAGGTGAGTCTAATGATTTGAGCACCTCGTGATATTTTTTGCTTAATTGGAGGTGTTGCAATGCTGTTTTCAAACTGTACATGAGAGAATAGGACTAGAAGAGGCATGAAACATACCATTTTACAAGGTTTCGAGGTCAACTATGTTTTTCAATTGGAACTACCTATACATATCGCGACTTTGGAGAAGCAGCAACACATGCGTATATTCATGAATTATTGATAAGATAATGAATAGTTTTTAAAATAATATTTGGCAAACATTTAGTTACAAATTGCAAATCAAACTAGAAAATTATCAACCCAATTTTGAGTTAATATGAATATATTACAAAGAAATTACGTTTTTATTTGTTGTCTTTTTGCACAACATCCTCTTTAAATGTGTTGAAATGTGAATAAATTACAATTACGTCATTATAAAAATTTAATAAACCAATCAATAAAGGTAAAGAACCCAACAACGTATAAAATAATAAATAAATACCAGTTTCATTATTTTCAACCCTTTCAAGAAGAGCCCTTCATTGTTAAATTCATTTCAAATTTATGAATTGTAATAGTATTTTTAACAATATTAAATGTTATGTAATTTCAGCAAGTCGTCTTTTTCTTCCAGAAATAGTGGTTTTATAATTGGGCACTTGCTTCATTTCTAGATCTTTTTCCTTAATGGCTATGACAATGTAACTAATATAGTGGGTATTATATTTATCTTCAAGTCAATGTTGTGTATTTAATCAATTTTGTGGGGAATTTTATTCTTGAAACAAGGTTATTGAACATAAAATGTAGTATAGAAACCCGGAAATTTGAACAACCAAACACCCACACTTTTTCGTGACGTTTGAGCTTTGATATTTTTCAACGTGTAAGTGATATCGATTAGAACTTTTCATCCGTTTATAACACGTCAAGACAAAGGTCTCAACCCAAATTGAAGCCAAGGAGCTTTTTTTCATAGATAGGACCTACTTCGCGACGCATTTTATTGTGCTACTTTCAAAATGTGTCAATGGGTTAATCAGACATTATGCCCTTCATTATTTTGCTGCGACCAAAAGCTATTTGACAGTTTTTTGACTGATTTCAACAAAAATGATGTCTGCACCATTCTTTTAATCGCTATTTATGCTATTAGGAAAAAAGTGTATTAAAAAATGTGGAGCCACTTTCGAGAGGATTTTGAAAATGTTGAAGATTCATGTCAAGTACCCCATAAAATCAAAATGCTCGTTTCAAACTCGTAGAACCGCGATTTCGTTCAGATCAATTGGGTATTTCATCTATCTCTATCTATTTAGCGGTTTTTTACAGCTTTGGCCGTTTTCTGCATCCCAATTTCCATGCCTTTTTATCCCATACATCGTTTTCTTCCATTTCTCTTTTTTCCATGGCTTCAGTTATTGCCATGTTCCATGTTCTTCTCGGTCTTCCCCTGTATCTTCTTCGATTTAGTATCCACTCCCAAACTTTTTGAGGAAGTCTATCCGATTTCAACCTTCTCATATGTCCATACCATTTTAGTTGTCTCATTTCGATCGTCTCGTTCAAGGTTGTTTGCACTTTCATTTTATTTCTTATTTTATCATTTCTTATTTTATCTAACAGAGAAAGTTTACAACATATTCGCCAGAACATCATTTCTGTTGATTGAAATTTGTCTTTCAATTTTTTTGATAGTGTCCAGACTTCTGCCCTATAGAGTGTTATACTCTCTTTTCTTTGTCTTCATTGAAATAATTGAGTACCATAGCACTGGGTTCAACTGTCTTGTGGCTATTTTTCCTCCTATATTTTTATTTTTCACATCCTGTTCGTCTCTACCATCTGCTGTTAGTGTGACTCCCAAATACTTATATTGTGTTTTACCTTTATTTATTCCTATACTAGTCTCTAAATCATGGGGCATACCTCCCACCACCATATATTCAGTTTTTTGTAAATTTATTTCCATCCCCCATTTTCTATACTCTTCTACTAATTTTCTGAACATATAAGTTACATCGTCTTCATCTTCAGCCATTATCACCTGGTCATCTGCAAATAGTATACTAAACAATGTTTAATCACCTATTTTCACACCCATGCTTCTGCACTTTCTTTTCATTCTTTTAGGGCTTTATCAATGTGTATCTTAAACAGGGTTGGAGATATACAGCAGCCTTGCCGTAATCCTTTATTTACTGGGAAGTTGTCTGATAGACATTTTCCCACTTTTACTTGACTTTTGTTATCTTTATAAAGTTGTTTGACATTTATGTTATGTTAACATTTATGTATGTTGTTGATATTCCTTTTTCTTCCATTTCCCCCATACTTTTTTTACTGGTACATTATCATAAGCCTTTTTGAGGTCAATGAAAATTATGTGAAGTTCTCTTCCCCGCTCAATTATTTTTTCCATCATTTGTCACCATTCATGCCATTGAATATTTCAGTAATTAATTCCAAACCTACGATAGGATAATGTTTAACCAGCTCTATGGATATACCTCCAGGCCCAGGTGCTTTATTATTTTTCATGTTTCTTAATGCTTTTTTTTACTCTTCCAAAATCACATCTGGTGTGATCGAATTTACGTGCAGTGGTTCATAATTTATTCGCTGAAATTTAGTCAAAAGATTTTCATAGTATTTTTGCTATTTTTCAATACCAATTGGGAATTTCAATTTTCGAAAAAATCGTCTGGATAGTTTAGTTAGGCTCTCGCCCAACTAACAAGATGGACAGCCTGACAGACGAACAGACAAACAAACGAACGGACGGAGAGCCCTTTTGTCGCAAGTAATTTACTACATTTAGGAACAAGATTTATCCACTTTTCTCTCTCCCCCAGGGCCCCAGAAGACAAGTTTTTCTGTCTATAAATCGCCTGTTTTTGAGCATTATATAACTTTCTCTTAACTACATACGAAGTAAGACGAAAAAGTAAAATGTTCTTATAAACGAATGCAATTTTTTATTTTAAATTATTGCAGAGATGTATCAATATATGCTTATACATATGTAGGAGTCTGAATTTTATTAAAATCTCTGAATTTTTGAAAACTCCGAAAGTGTACCTATCTTCGAATCACTCCTACGTCTTCATTATTGAAGCAGAGATTCTTTCTTCATGCAGTCTATTAGTCAAAATTAGCTCTTTAAATGATTATATGTACGTTTTTCAAAATATTTGTATATTTCGCACAATAGGCTAATCGTTCCATATCTCCAAAAATTTGAACCAGATTTTCTCAATAATGGTCCCATATTTTTTAAACATTTTGCTCGGATACACAATGCACTTAAATCTTAAGACGCACAACTCGTCTTCGAAGTCATCTAAATTTAAAATAAAAATAATTTGGATCATTCATTTGGTCTTTCGATTCGGCAATGGCAATTTAACAATAAATTTGCCATGTAAAGCCGTTGCCGAATCGAAAGGCAAACACTCTACATTCGAAGTATAATTTTTGATAATATTGCAAAATGTTCTTAATTTTTATTTTTTGTAAATTTCTTTAAAATTTAAGGGAGTACCACGACCAGTTTTTACAACAAACATGAGACAACCTATTGGTAAACTCATTTTATTAGTACATAGATTAAAGTACTAGTATTGATGGAAAAGAATAACATACATCCTCATCACTCATGACAAGAAAATGCATTCACCTTAACTAGTATTTTTAACTACTTAACAAGACTATTTAAAAACCGGTTAAACTTTGTTTTCAGGATTTAAAATGCAAGTGAATTTGGTGGTGATAAAAATGATGGCCTTTCTTGCCTGCTGGTATCATTGTGCCAACTGTTTGTCGTTCAGTGTTCTCCTGCCCCTGATGGTGGAGCCACCTGAACTTCCTTCTGAATGCACTAAACCTGAGAGAGAAGTGAGTGAACACCAGATCTTTCTCCGCAGGGCCGGATTTACCTACAAGCAAAACAAGCAGTTGCTTGGGGCTCCCATCCATGAGGGGCCCCGGCACTTCGGAAAGAAAATTGTAAAATGTATTTAATGTAAAAAATATGATATATATGTAAATATTTATATAAAATATGTTTTAATGCACTTGAACATAAAGTACTTGTATTCACATTAGTTTTTATTTAATGAAGATGGAGAACATAAGTTTTTAGGGGGGCAACACAATTTTGTGTGTGAGGGCCTCGGCCCTGTTTCTCCGAGTTTATTTCTCCATTTTTCGTCTGTGTCTTTATCACTTAGTATATCACTTTCTTTTGAAAACTTTCTCCAATTCCATTTATATAATCATAGGAAAACGTATTCGTACTTCTCAATATTTAAAATTATAGATGTTATGATTAATGTTTTATGGGCTCTAAGGGCCAACAAAACGATTTAAACTTAACCTGTAAGAAGATATTATTGTTCTTTATACTGTAAAGATACAACTGGATTGTCATAAATAGACAAGTTTGTAAAGAGTGCTTCTGTTAGGCGCATATTAAGTAGTCTTACACGTCCCAAATTTGTAACATTTTTCTTAATATGAAAGCTTGAATTCCTTACGTCAGAAACGTCATCTAGGAATCGTGAAATGATGCGTCCGGAATCACTAATCAGTCAATTATATCCGTGTTCGTTGGAACCCTCGCTGTTTGGACGAACACGGCGGTTTACGACCGATTAAATTTTAACTTCGCAGTCGCACTTCGTCCGAAAGGTTTTGACGAACCCGATCGAAGTTCCATTTTGACAGAACAGCACTAAATTATATTAATATAATATAATTTAATAATTATAAAAATTTTTCGCCAAATTACGTATTTGCCATGGATGTATTAGACATACTTGTTTCCTTATTTTATGAACGAAGTCTATGGATTTTCACAATTCTAAGTACTGCAAATTCAATGGGAATGTCGGCATAGAACAGACGAAAAGTGTGAAACATTTTGCTAATAAGCCCTAGTTTCTGCAAAACATGAATCTAACCTCACTAATGCAATGTAAATGTGAAATTTATTTTACAAATATTTCTCTTGTATAACATCAACAATATCTCAGACAACGCGTAACACTGAAATAATGGTTTTAAGCTTACGCACATACGTAATCATTTGAAAACGGATGTCTGATGCGGTCGGATACAGTGTGATCACTACCGCGTAGGGCATCACCGGGAGAGATGGCTCTGGGCATCAACTGATGTCACGGCAGTCTCTCTCACGGGGAGGACCCTGGTTTGAGTCCCGATGGTGGCAGGATTTTCGACACTAGCTTGTCAGCTAGTCCGAATTCCGTCGCTGTCTGGAGGAGAATTCTAGCGGCCCGCTTTCCTGATCGGTAGTTTTCCGTGGTTTCTTCGATCAACACCAGGCGAATGCCGGAACAGTACTCTAAAAAACGGGCCACGGGCCGCGCGCGATCTTTCCTACCTCTTTCTAGGCCTATCCTCTTGCCCACTACACACACGTACACTATCATGCACTACACTACCACACATGCCGGGAGACCAGTCGGGAGCTTAGAGCTGGTCCCGGCTGGGGAGGTGTCCAGCTGGTGGGAGATACCTGGTTGAGGGAAAACCCTGCTGGCGGATGGTAGGTCGGCGTCGGATCTTGCCATACAGCGGGGGAAAACCACCGCCACCTCCTGAGCAAAAGCATGCACTACACTTACGGGAACAATACTCCTACTAGACGCGCCAGGAAACTCTAATAATCAATCAATCTGGAGCATCACTTCGCCCCCGAACGTTTTTGGGTCGTCCACATTTCCCCCCAGACGGGAGCGCCGCTGGCCTGGACGCACCTGGAGCAGGGCTTCGTGCTTGCGGGGTTGGGCGTGGGCTACTTCCTGGCGCTGCTCATGTCGGCGCCGGTCGCCAACACGGTGGGCCCACGCTGGGTGGTGTTCACAGCGACGATGGTGTCGGGCACGAGCGTCGTACTGCTGCCCCTGGTGGCCGAGGTCCACTGGGCAGTGGTGATGGTGGCGCGCGCCTTCACTGGCGCTGCCGGGGTCAGTCACCCGCAGCGCCAAACGGCTCCCCGAATGAAACATGATGGAAAGACACGAGGGAGCTATTGGGCGTTTTCGATTTCGGCCAATGAGCTTCATGCTCCAGTGTGTGTCCCAGTATTAGCGGGAATTTTAAATGCAGACAGATATCAAAATTATCCATTTTTTACAAGTCATTCAAACATAAACCTTTTTTTAATATTGCGTCTTTTATTTCAATTTCACTTTCATTGTGTTATTTTTCTATGTAAATTGTCACTTTATGCCACTTTTAAAATGTTTCTTAACACTTCTCGCTCTCCATGCTCCTGGTTTGTCTTTTCACACGAAATGTTGTGGTTACGTGATTTGTAACGTAATCTGGTGATGGGCCAAACGAACAAAAATCGGTGCGCCAGACTAGCTCATCCATATCTTTTCATCATGGTTCTGACTAGTGATGCGACATCTTCAACAAAACATATATGTTGCCAAACATCAATGTTCAAAATTAAAACATCCATGTTCATGATACATCAACCCAAAATTATCGATGTAATTAACGTCTATGTTTTAAAGCAACTTTAGTAACCTTTAACATTAGAACATGCTAACTCACGCTCCAACATAACACTCAAACATTAGAACGAAATAAGTGGTACAGAGTGATAAAAACATTGAGAACTAATATCGACAAAAAGACAGTCCAGTCCAAGTAAGTTTATCGCCAGAGTTAATAAAGTGTTAGGAAATGTTAAAAGTGTTAAGTGAATTAGGAAGAGTAAGAAATGAAAAGTGATAGGGAGTGTACAGTGTTAAGAAAGTTTAGAATAGAAAGACGCAGAATAACTGAAAGTGACTAACAAATAATGTACACCAAACTACAATAATTGTAGTTTAGTAATAATTAGTATAATAAGCCAACCACCCACTCTGCATGCAGGAGACTTTTGCTCTTAGCGGGATTAAACAAGGCAAATAAATATGATGATGATGATGATGATGATGATGATAATAATAATATTGGATGTGTGTGCAATACAATTTAATTTGGCAGCGACAGTCTATTGTTTAATTTATAATTAAAAGTTAACTGAAAATTAAGTTATAATACGCTGCTCTATGTGCGAAAAACGAGGAAAGGCAAAGGAAATGCCTGGATCATCTTGGTAAGGGATAGTCTGTGTGATGAAAGTAGTACAAACCGCGTTCGTTCGATTCCAGCATTTAAGGAGACAATCTTACCATCAGTTCTTATTTCATATTTTAACTTTTACAAAACTGTGATTGGGTGAATTTTTCATCCACGAACAAAACATCGAAAACGTAAACACTTCGTACAAAAGCACCAATGTTGAAAAAATGGGCTTCAACTCATGTTTTCAAAACATTGATGTTTCTATAAAAAGATCAATGTTTTTATAGAAACATCGATGTTAGGAAACAACGGCAACGATGTCGCATTCCTAGTTCTGACTAGCAGGGCCTTTTAACTTCCAAATAACTGGTGGTGATGCTGAGTGTGACGCGCTCCGGTCTTACAGTCTTGTAGGAACCAAGGTAGAAATAACAAATCGGTTTCGGACTTATGGAGGCAGGAAGGGACAATCACTTCTCCACAAAATTTCAATTGACTTTCTCCTTCTTTGCAACTTTCTCTAATACAACATAAATTATTTTTCGTACTAGTAATAATTGTTAATAAGTATTATTTGGACACTGGGGGTTGGGGTGTCGTCCTTAACGTCAAAATCAAGCCAGCAAACAGCAGCGATAATGGCACACACTATAATGCTCGCATAATGACTAAGAACATTCAGTACGTAAGATATACATGTGACTAAAAAGAAGACAAATTTTGAAACATTTCAGTGTAATTTACTTTCAGGGAGTTATACCGGACTCGATACTTACTCTGATGAACCATTGGCTCCCTCGCCGACATAAATTCCACTTTGGTGCCATTTTTTTTGGTAAGTACAAAGCATGGATCAAGGGCAATGAGGAGGGTGAAAGTCACGTCAAGAACATTGGCATGGGCTTAATTGATATTCGCTCAAGCGATGTCGAGAGAGAGAGACAAACAGACAGAGACGGAGAGAGAGATACAGATAGAGACGGAGAGAGAGTCAGTGACGGAGAAAGATTGAGACGGAGAGAGGGAGGGGAGGGAGAGAGAAGACGAATCTGAGAGGATAGCCTGGGATGACGACGGGACGGCTGATAGTGATGAAGGTGAGGGCGTGGGCGTTGGAGACAGCTGGTGCACGTCCACGTCCGTAAGAGACAGACAGAGAGGGAGAGAGTTGGGGCACGTGCGAGAATATAAGGCTTGGGAAGCTGATGATGGGTGCAATATGCAGAGGCGAGTACGATGCGAGGCGGTGTGCGGTTGTGAGAGCGAGTGCGAGACAAATGGAGACGACAGTGTGGAGTCCGATGTTCGGGACGCATGTGTACAAACTGGACATTCTTTCAGCCTCGGGCCACACTGATGGGCGAGGTACCCGAAAATTCAAAAAACGTTGATGAGGGGTGCGTTTTCATGTAGAAAGCGATCAAGTTATGGCTTTCGTTTTAAGCCTTCTGCTATAAGTAAATTAAGGATTTAAATTTATTCGTAGTTCTGATGAGATGTGAGATACCTGGTTGGGGATAACCCCGCTACCCGACGGTAGATCAGTGCCGGATCTCTACATCCGGCGGGGGAAGATCGCCGCCACCTACTAAGAAAACCACATGCACTACACCTACGGGACCAATGATCTTAGCTGTTGACGTGACCGGAATCACTAACAATGAATCAATCCATCGACGCTCAAGTAAACGTGCGTGTATAATACGAGGGCGGGGATTGAGACAGGGGCCACGACAAGGGACAAGGAGAGGCCGACGGCGCGTGCCAGCGTAGGGAGCGCGGTGGGCGTGCGCAGCGGGCGTGTTTCTGGGCGTTTGCGGCTCGTGGATGCTGTGCGGGTTGCTGTTGGAGCGGGTGACGTGGCCCGTCGTCTTCTACGTGATGGGGGCGCTAACGCTGCTGTTCGGCGTGGTGTGGGTGGCGGTGGTGCACGACGAGCCGCCGGAGGAGTCCGACGCGGACACCAGCGAAGACATCGACCTCCCCGACGAGTTCGCCGAGTACTCCGACTACGTTCCGCTCGGCACCGTCTTCTCCTCGTGCCCCTTCCTGACGCTCGCCTGCACGCACTTCGCCGATGTGTGGGGCATCACGATGCTCTTCCTGCTCATGCCCAAGTTCGTCTACGAGATCCTCGACATAAGCATCCTCCAGGTGAACACCGTGTTCTTTATTTTACATCCTCGCTACTGCTTATGCAGTAGAGAGGAAGTTACGTAATGCTGCGCGAAACAACAGCGAATTTGCGGCAGGAAAACTTTTATTACAGGGTCCAGGTAACGAAAAAGTGGATAAATCCAGTTTCTAATTTTAGGGGGGAAACTCAAGCACGTGGTGTAGCCTGAATCAATGTTTTGTGGGACCTTGATACCGAAACATCGAATGAAGGCTAAAAGTCTGTCTGTCTGTCCGTCTGTGAATAACGCTAGCGGCTAAACCGTACAGCCGATTTTCTGTTATGGTATTCCATGGTATTCCCCAAACTATCTAGCTGATGTCACGGCCCCTTAAATTTGAGACCGATATTATAATTTGGGGGTTCTTATATGAAGCCCCTGGGACATTTTCAAAAAAATGGCCCCATCGTTTCTGGTGAAATTGGGTGTGTTGATAGTGTGAAGGGCGTTTAGGAGAATTGTGCAGGTCTAATGTTCATGAAAAACTGATTTTTCGAAAGTTCAAAAATATTTTCGGTGGCTTCCTACTGCTAAAATTATAAAGATCGAGATTTTCCCTTAATAATATATGTTCCTTAAACACATATTTTGAAATAAAGTCATATACAATTTTTCGAAAATTTGAGTACTTTCCGTGGAATGTTTTGTGAAAGTACGGGCGAGAAAGTACGTGCTGTTTTTGCACCACTAGTTTTCTTTTCTGAAGATTAATACATAGATAGCTATTTAAGCTTTACAGATGATTTGTATTACTAACCTATTCTAAACTTACATTATACACGAAAAAAGAACAGTTGCAGTATGCCTGATCCATGATACTGTAACAAGGGAATGCATGATCATATAGGCCCAACACAGTTGACTGTTACTGTTTCGTGCGGAGATTTTTGGAACGAAAAGTTGCATCGTGAAGGGTGCCTTGTTGCACACCACTGAATGCAGATTGTTATTAGTGCACGGCTAAGAGTTGCCGAGCCCCAGCAACCTTTATGAAGGAGCAGGCTACCTACTGGGCGTAAGCGAGCATCTCGTGTTGGAAGGTCCATCCTACCATCATGACGTATCCGGGCGAAACTGATAGAAGGAGGACGCCTTCTGAGTCGGCGCGTAGAGCAATGCAGGTTGAAGGAGCCAGTCATCCATGTTGCCTTATTTAAGCATTCGTTATTGGTGTAACAAGTTACTGATTGTTGACGGATTTAGGAATGAAGAGGATTTAGAAATTTAGGAATCTTAGTAATATTCGTGATAAGAGAACGCCAGGTTGAATTTCAAACAGAATTCGTCTTGTTGCTTGTTGGGAAGAAGTTGGGGGCAAAATATACCTTAAGAATAATCTTGAAGAAAGGAGACGGTGTTCCAATCTTGTATTTTAAAAACAATAATGAAATCATTATGAGAAAGTTGAGGTGTCCTATGTCATTCTGTAAAGGGTAATTCGTATTCGATATCCATTGAATGGAGGCTTTTCGAGAAGATGATAGTTGGAAAGCCTGAAAGAAGTGAATTCGCAGTGTTTGAGATTAAGCGTTCGAGCTATGAATGAGTTGCCTTGATATGATTGAAAAATCACTTTGATCTACAGAAAAAATGTTATTTTGCAACTCCCAGAAATGTTGATGTATTTGTTTTTTCTCAAGCGTGGGCATCCGTGTTTTTCTTTTCTTTAATAAAGTGAAAATAAGGACATTATTATTGTAACAGGTTATCGAGGGGTTTCAAGTACCTAGAAGTTGATTAGACCTTTAAATAAAATGAGTCTCATCGAGTTCTGAATGTTTCAATCCCAAAGTAATAGTAATTTGATCCTTTTTCTTCTTTCTGATTATTTTTATGTTAGTAAAGACACGAGACAACAATGGTTTCATTTGAATTTCTTGTCTGCCCGATAATTTAATAAACCATGTAAAACGAGTTTTTATACGACCTAATGTAGAACTTTATTTTGTGAACTCTTCCAGACTACGCTCATTTGTGTAGCCGCGGCTTCGTGCAGGTTCCTCCTCTCATTTCTTCTTCTGCTAATTGTGAAATATATGATCAAGTACGACTGCTTGGACGTAACATCGATTCGAAAGATGTTCGTGTTTATTTGTAAGTACAGATTACCATATACAACATTTTATTACGAAATTGCCTTGTTTTTATTTGTGGATATCTCAGAATCTTTATTACAATCAACCACAATCACAATGTCACTTTACAACTCATTCTGCTTTCCGCATCTCCTTTTTTGGTTCTTCCTTTGGAACAAGAATTTATGGGCGAATAGTAAAGAAATTATAAATAATGAAGGAGGAGTTGGGGATTAAAACCCAGGGGAAACCAGAAGAACCCCGAGAAAACATTATGTGAACCCGCTTTGACCACCATAAATCTCACTAGGACTGACCTGGAATTGAACTCCAGTCTCATTGGAGGAAGGCGGCGGATTGACCGACAACCCAACATTCTATTTATTTATTTTGAGGTATAATATACCTGTAAAAGGAGGCAATTTGTATCAACAGACTGGCTATAATTGAATTATTGATTTAAAAAAAATATTTTTTTTGTTCTTAATTTAGATTTAGATATATTCAGTCCAAAAAAACAGTAAAAACTCTATGTGACATAGGGGGGAAAGATTATCTGCGCGCGTTTTCTTGAGTTCCAGAATCCCTTCCCGTCATTTTAACTATGAATAGTTGAAAGATGAGTAAAAGTTTAACATAAATAAATAAATTTTAAAAATAGCAAGATAAGCAATATTTGAAAAAAAGTCATTTTCGTTTCCGAGTTATAGAAAACTTATTTGCATCAGTACACGAATTGCAAGTATAATTTTTCTGCATTGCTAACAAAATAGCAACTCCCCCTTACCTCTACTCTTACCATTACAAGCAAAAGGAGAGTTCAACAAAACCTGCGCATAGTAAAGCTACATTTACGTCCAGAAGCAAAACAACGGGCCATCGCAGCATTTACTCAATGGATAAGGAAACTGGACAAAAACCTGATCGAGATTGAGGTCATTGACCCGGAAGCTGAAGTACATTATTTGTTACATATTAAGTCTTTTAAAACAATATACAATACAAATGTAAACTAATTCATTATATATCACTGTTAAAATGAACATAATTTTTTGATTTTGATAATCAATAATCATTTTTGATTTTGATGAGTCTCTAATTGTATAGAAACAGTTATGCAGCAGAAAATATTTTACTTTTAACTTAAATTTATTGACATTAAACATATTTCAATTGTTTAATGTCATCTGGCAGTGCGTTGTAAAGTAACATACATGTATTGTATGTCGATTTCTGATAGTGAGCTGTTGATACTGGCACTTGATAAACGTTATTTTTAAGACGTGTGTTGTTATTATAAATATTGCAAGAAAATATGTTCTCGCTGTTAAGTAAGTCACTTTTGACAAGTATTACAGATTAGTAAATATATAGGCAAGGCAGTGATAAGATTCTAAGCTCAATGAAGAGGCTTGAATAGATAACGCGGATGGCATTTTTTCATTATTCGAATAATTTTCTTTTGCAATCTAAAGGTCTAAGTACTACATGATGAGTTTCCCCAGAATTTTATGCCATATCTCAGGCGAGAATGTACATTTGCAAAATACACGCAACGAGCTGCATGTAGGCTGCCAGAATTTGGTAGAATTCTGAATGCGTAACATAATGAACTAAATTTAGTGTTTAATTTTGTTATATGTACATTCCATTTGAGGTTTGACTGAATTGACATACCTAGAAATGTTGTTACCTGAACATCACCTATTTGCATATTACTCATTGTCAATGGAGCATGCGATTGCTTATTTGAAAGACAAAAATGCATTGAAACAGTTTTTCCTTCATTCACTATTAATTTGTTATTAAAAAACAAATTTGAAACTTCTAAAATAGTACTATTTATTGTTTATTTTGTGCAAAGAACATTCGTGTCATCAGCAAACAGAACCATTCTTCCGTTTTTAATAGACGACTACATAATAGACTGTTTACATATAACAGAATGAGGATAGGACCTAAGACCGAGCCTTACGGAACCCCATATTCAATTTGTAAAGAATTGGAAAGATAAATAAATAATGTCCTTTCGTGCCAGAACGGTATTTTAACTCTTTGAGATCGATGTTTAAGGTAAGAAGTTATCCAATCTAGGGCGATACCACGAATTCCATAAGAAGGTAATTTTGATAGCAATATGTTATGGTCAATAACGTCAAAAGCTTTCGTAAGATCAAAAAATATTCCAATGGGGGGCTTCATTTTGGTCCATTGATGAAGCAACATCTTTAAGAAAAGAAAAATGGCTGTTTCCGTAGATTTTGATTTTCTAACCCGTGTTGTGAGACTGAAAACGCTTCGTTTTTCCTGCGATAAGGTTCCATTCGCGTATAGAAAGGCCTCTCTAATATTTTAGAGAAACCTGACAAATGAGAAATTGGTCGGTAATTTTGAATTTCATTTTTGCTCCCTATTTGAGAAAGTGGCTTAATTTTTGCTGTTTTGAAAATATCTGGAAATATCCGTGTGCATAAAGAAGCATTAAAAATGTGAGTTAACGGGTGTATAAAGGCAGGTAAACAAGTTTTCTATAATCAAACCGGAAATTCATCTAAACCTGATGAATATTTATTTTTTAGTTTACGGACTATTCGTAAGATTTTGTTAGAAGAAGTTTCGGAAATTAAAATCGTTTCGAAAATTGTTTGGGAGGGTAATGATGTTAAATTTGACGGTTTTAGTCCCTTCGTGAGTTAAGCCGCAATTCTAGAAAAGTGTTGGTTGAAGAGATTTGCCACTTTTTTCCGGACTTCTGGCTCTCTTTCATTATTCAAATACATATGGGTTTCATTTGATACTGAATTTTTATTTACTTATGTATTTAATCTTTTACATGTCTCTTATTGCAGTTTTAAGTTAGAAACTAATTTTCCCCAATTTTCGAGCCTAAAGACCACGATTTTTACGAAGGGAAGGACAAACTAGCCCTTATATGACAAATCACCTCAAATTGTATATTTTAATTTGTTTTAATTTCGTTTTTAACTTGTGACTAACACACATTTCCTCACAACTCCATGGTGATTTAGAAATTCAGTCGCTCTATCTCACAATTATTTGGCTAATTTTTGTAGATGCATTGGGACTTAAACACTACCCAAATTATTAAAACTGCTGCTAGCGGTCAATTTGAAGGTGGTATTTAACAATGCTTTCTGTTTATTGAACACTGGTACAAGTAAACCAACGATGTCCAGGCATTAATATATCAGTCATATATTAGACAGGAAGACATTAGAAATGAAGAAATTATTAAGCGAATGTAAGTTCAAAAACTAATTAAGATGAACTGGAAACACGAAAGCTGAAATGGTTTGGTCACGAGAAAAGGCTTGATTGTGGGAGATGGCCCAGAAAGTTTTGTGAGCATTTTCCATTAGACAGAATAAAAAGTAGACCGAGAGAGGAGTGGCATAATCGGGTTTTTAAAGATATGGAAAAAAGAGGTATAGAAGAGAATGACTGAAATGATAGAGGGGTACGAGATTGCGATACGAGAGACGGCTTCAAGAGCTGTAAAATACTGGGATGATAAAGATTTATTAGACTGGAAATGGAATGAATTATAACTATAGAGTAAAATGAAAGCAATTTGATTTATATTCCCACACACTCCTCCATCACAACGTCGCCCCGGCCACCCCGCCTAGCTCCCACCTCTCCACCCGGCACCCCTCACCCTCCCGCTCTGCCTCGCTCGGCTCCGACAGGCAACGCCGTGACAAGCCCCTGTCCGCACTGTTGCAACGCAAATTCTTAATATATAATTGAAGTATCTTGGTTGCGATCAACAAAATGTTCTTAAAAATATTTTGGGGCAACATTTTCCTCGCAACCCCCGGTGTATATTATTCTCTGTCGTTCATAAGTAATCATGCGAAATTTGGGAGCAAACCGAGTTATTTCAAAGAGTTTGGGCGGAACGCGACGGAACGGCGTTCCGTTACCTCGGAAATAATTATTAAAATTTATTATAAATAACTTATTATATATAACAATTTCTATTAAATTAATTAATTTGGAGCGCAATCATGGATTTAAAATTTTATAAATGAAGCACCGTGTGTGTGAGAGTATGGACATGTGTACGCACACTCATTTCCTTTTCATGCAATAAATAATTAATAATTGCTTAAGAAATCCGTTTGGGATGATTTAGTAAATGAAAGTCATAATAATGTTATGAACTAGATGCTGAGAGAATAATCAAAAGTACTCGTATGGCATCAGCCGTATTGCGGGAGGAATACGCTCGAATTCCGACAAATGCATGAAGATTTTCACCATGAAATTATCCAGGGAAAGATTACTTAACAATATGAATTGTCAACATACCTCTGTCCAAAAGACCAACATTCATTGGACTTAGGGTCGGAAATAATACAGAGTGCAAATTCCAAACTGCTGAATATCCTTGACATATATGAATTTCGTAATGTGAGACACAAAAAATGATAATCACGGAAGTGATTTGAAGTAAATCACAAACGATTTCAAGAAAATAACTAAAAAGAATGTACACGATATCATTAAATTGCCAAACATTTATGAAATTTAAAACGGTAAGAATAAATCAAGATTGGAAAGAAGTTTTAAAATGCAAAATATGGGAATTGATTGATGTTTCTCGGCATGTCGACTGTAATTGTTCATTAGTCCCGTTAGTTTAGTGAATGTTTTCTCACTGGAGGTGGCGATGTTCCTCACCCGAATGGTGAGAACTGGTGCCGACCTACGCGGTGGCTTGGAAGAGATTTCTTCTCCACGTACCTCCTCCAGAAGGGCACTGACTCATCCGAGAAAAGGTCTAAGCCCATTTGCTCTCCTGACATATGTGATAGTGGAATGCATGTACGTGGGAATGCGTGGAAGGGGAGAGTATATGACAAGGAAGAAGAATGAAAGATCGCGCGGTCCGTGGCCCGTTTGTTCGGGTACTGCTCTGGCATTCGCCTGGAGTTGACCGGAGACCATGGAAAAGAACAGAGCAGCCGGCCAGAGACTGAATTTGTTCTAGCTATCTAGTGTCGAAAACCCTACTACCATCGGGACTCGAACCTAGGACCTCCCGGTCAGAAGCACTACAGTGACGTCAGTTCATGCCCTGAGCCATCTCTTCCGGTAGAATGAGAGGGGCTGGATGGGGCGTAGTGTGGGTGTAAATAATACTACTTCAATTTTACTTTATAGATACAATTTATTCATTTCTCAGTGTAATAAATGATTACAACATAAATGCCCCGAGAATGCCGGGTTACTTCAGAAGGTAAATTATATTAATAATAAATAATGCACAACACTTTTGCATTTGTTATTGCACCCACTAATGTTAATTTTTAGATATTTAATCACCAAATCTTATGAAAATGGCTTACACAAAGCATTAAAATGTTAATAAATGGAGAATATCATATAAAAAAATCAATTTGAGAACCTTTCATCGCGATCAAAAGTCAAATTTCTTGGCTTAAAAAGTATTAACAGTAAATCCGACAAGTTACATTATGTTACGTTCATACACTGTGACTCCAAAAGACAACATTCAATGTGAAGTATGTAAGCATGTTGAAGAGCTTTCCCGGTCACGAGGATTTTTGGTGGCAGCTCACCTCTTCACTGGGGTCACCGTGGTCGCCGTGGGCTACGTGGGCTGCAGCCCTCAGTGGATGCTGATGACGTTGTCGCTCGCCATGGCACTGAGTGGCTTTGCCTCCGTCACGAGCGAGTCCAACGCCCGGGACCTCTCCCCGGCGTTCGTGCGTGAGTGCCCTTTCCCGACAACGTTGCGCTTAGCCATCGAAAGCAATAACTAGTCATGCCAACAGCACGTACTTTCTCGTCCGTATTTTCACACTACATTACTCGGAAAGTACTCAAATTTACGAAAAATCGTACACGATCTCATTTCAAAATCTATCTTTAAGAAACAGATTTCATGACGGGAAAAAACCTCTCTCTTTAACATTTTAGTTGCAGGGAGCCAATGAAATAATTTGAACTTTTCAAACTCGAAACATTAGGGTTTTCAACGAACGTGAGTCCTGCACCATTCTCTTAAGCGTTCTTTGCACTACCCAACAATAAAATTTAATCAAAAACGACGCAGACATTTTTTAAATTTTAAAAATGTCCCAGGGACTTTGTGTAAAGTACCCCCAAAATTAAAATATCGATTTCAAATTCAAGAGATCACGTTATCAGTCAGATCGATTGGGAAATATCTATTTGGAGAAAACCGATTAAACGATTTAGCCGCTAGCATTGTTCACAGACGGGCAGACGGACGGACAGACAGATAGACGTTTTGCCGTTTTTCAATTTTTCTTTTTTTACAAACGGCCCCCAAAACATGGATTACACCTCTACATCACATGTTAGAGGACTTTTTCTAAATTTTCAAGTATTTTTTCCTCTTTTTGTTACCAGGGCCAAGTAGTATGAGGTTTTCTGCCGAAAATTCGCAGTTTTTTGCGCAGCATTATATAACTTTCTCTGCACTGCGTAAACGGTAGCGAGAAAGTAAAAGGGGCGGAGTAGTTTCCCTCGAGGAGAAAAGCGTTTGGTAACATCCTGAGAATAGGAAAAGCTTTAAAACCATGCTTCTTCTTCTTTTACTTCTTTTTCTTCTTGCAGCGGGCGAAATTGAAGCTTCGGCATTGCATAATAATGTCTTTAAGGGGAATTAGAAACACCCACCCTAGTGTTCAAATTCTCGGTGTTACGTCGATAGTGGCCAGGGAGACACAGTAAGAAGACGGGGGGGGGGTGCTCCGTACCCCCCGAATGTAACAATCCAAATAGCTCCCAATTGGAATCTTGCTTCTGACTGATAGTGCCCGACATTCATGAAATTAGTGCTGGTACATGTGAGTGGCGTTTAATCACATTGACAGCTGGCAAACGTCGATCTGATGAGACGCTCCCGCTTACTAGGTTACCGATAGATGCTCTACATCGCGATCCGGCGTATACGAATAATGGTCTTAAGGTGTACTTGTACGGCCGCAAAAGGTGAGAATAAGGCTGGCGTTTAATTGACCACCCTTAGCGCCCGAAAACTCCCTTGTAAATAACAAGTGTGGCGTAGTAATTGTAGGATTCTCCTTCTTATGGCGCTGCCAGCTCAATTAGGTACTAGGTTTGACATCCGTGTTCTCGCAGTTTTCAGTCTCCCAAGATTATGGAGATAATGTGGAAGGAATCATGAGGATGGGACATCAGCTTATCTCCCAGCCATAAGGATGAGGTGGGGACAGGATGGGAAAGGAAATACCGCCCGCGGTCCAATCATTTTATTTAAGATACTACTCCGACATTGAAATTGTTCGGAGGAAATAATAGAAACGAGTGATCAAAGCAGCCAGCCTCTATAATTCTCCGGCAGGCAACATCGTCCGATCCTGATATTCAGTTTTTATCGAAAATCTTTCATTGTTGGGATTCGAATGTACAAGCCTTTTGCGAATTCGAAACTACACGTATACGATAATTCGGCCCTAACAATCACATTACCTAACAGAAGTATATTAAAAGTGTTTAAAATTGGTATATACAATTGATGTATTGATTTTATGACTCTCAATATTAAAAACATAACAGAACAGAAAAAAACTAACATTTCAAGAATCCGTAATAGAAATTGTGGCTATTTCCAGAAACACTTAAATTTCATTTTCTTCAGAAAATCATCAGAATACTTCATTCTTAAAATATGTCCTGAATGCAAGTATAACTGAGATTATATACGCAATACTGCGCATTATTTCGATTCGGTTTTATTCGGTTTCTATTGCTAACTTGCTTTCTGGGAAACTTCATTTCAGTAAGGGTGTGAAATGTTCATCAAAGAATTTTTAGTGTTTTGGTTTGTTCAGGTATCACAAAATGCTTTATTTAGTATAAAATAAAATTGAAAGTTATACATGATTTTTTTTAAATGTTATATTTTTTACAGGTCTTCTCTTCGTGTGCATGCATTTCTTTGCTCTGACATCTACTATCATTTTGCCGGTTCTGATGGGTATCTTTGTTTACGAAGCGGTAAGATTTCTATTATAATCCCTAATGTTCAAAGTAGTGATCTATACATAATATAACTATACATAATAAAGGCTATACATAATAAAACTGGTTCAGTTGCCCACCACCACTTAGTGACAAAAATGATGAAATCAATTTAAATGGGGAAAATGTTCTTAATAGAAATCACATGAAAGGGTAGCAGTATCATTCACTACCTCTGAAAATATTTTTCGACAGTGTTTGACTCCACATACTCTTCCTTTCCTTTCAAACCAAGAAAAACTATTATCATTATTTTTTTAATATATGTCAAATTCTTTTAAACGAAAATATAAAAATTATAGAACTTGTAAAATAAAAATAATTTTCATCTGGGCTGCCCGGGTGAGACCGAAAACAGGAGAATTACCACACTACCTAATACAGAAGGCGTCATGGACAGAATAGTCAAACCTCTGAGACGTTTCCAGATCAAGACAGTTTTCAAGGCACAACAGAAGCTCGGCCAAACATTGATGCGCTTCAGAGCCCAGCTTCCACCGTTCCAAACCGCCGGAGTATATTCCATCTCAAACAGCTGCGGTCACGCTTACATAGGGGAAACACGAAGAACCATTGAGGAGAGACTACGCGAGCACATTCGGGACTTTAAATTTAAGAAGGTACATCGCTCCGCGGTACCTTTCCACGCATGGGAAACCGGCCATGATTTCCTCATCGATAAGACTAAGGTGCTCGCCAGAGAAGATAGATGGTGGCCAAGACGGATAAAGGAAGCATCAGAAATTGCAAAACATCCCCAGAACATCAGCGGGGATTACGTCTCCACAATGCGTGGCTCGCACCATTGCGAAGGGCGCGGTCGCGGGAGGCCGCCCGTCCGATCCATGAGCTTCCCGACCGCACCACGCCGTCCGAGTACGGACCGCTCCCGTCCGTCCGTTCCCCCGCCTCCTTTCACCCTCCCCCAGTCGCCTCGGCCTATCACCCGGCCCACCTCTACATAAACCAGAGCGCCCAACATCCTTGCACAGAGATCCAGATGCATCACAGAAACACAAACACCCGCCCCCTAGCTGTGGCCATCTGGAACATTAATGGACACTCCGGTCACACTGACTCTAGCGAAAAACGTCTAATAGAGCTTTTCTGCAACATACATCGCATCGACGTTCTGCTACTGCAGGAAGCTAAACTCAAAGCTCAAATCATATGGAGCTGCGCGACATGGCAATATACCGCACCGACCGAGACGGTAGTCATCACGGGGGCGGCGTAGCGATTGCCATATGCCGCTCAATACCCCACCGATTAGCAACCTTCCCCCGCCTGGCGCGCCTCGAAGCTGTAGCAATCGCGGCGAACTCAACGGAGGGCGAAGTAGCTCTAGTATCTGCATACCTCGCACCAAACAGACCTCTAATAGAGGAAGACTTTGACACAGCGCTCTCCCTAGCACCTCGCACAGTCCTGGCGGGCGACCTGAACGCCAAGTGCGAAGAATGGGGATGCAACACCCCTAACAGGAACGGAACCTTACTTGTAAGCTTGCTGTTATCACACCACTCAGTGAATCTCGTCCCACCTTTTACCCCTACCCGTTTTCCAACAAACCCCAGGGAAAGACCCGAAATCCTAGACGTGGCGGTCACGGCAGGAAACATCCGGGTATCAACGCCAGAACCAATCCCCTTTTCCCTATCTGATCACATTCCTATCACCTTCCCTGTAGGCATCATACGCTCCTTCAGCTGTCCCAAGCAGTGGGTCCCACAACCCATTGGAACGAGTTCCGCTCATTACTCGCCACATCATACACTTCTCCGCAAATCATAGACTCTAAAGAATCTATTGATGCACGAATACAAACACTCACTAAACAACTACAGTCGGCTCACAGGAAGGCAACACCTGTATTTTGGCGTCCGCCTCAGTAAGGATCAATTACCCTTCCACCCGACGTAGAGAAACTTCTGCGCGAAAAACGCAAGGCTAGACGGCTCTGGCAATAGTTCAGATGCCCCGCATTAAAAACACAGTTGCGAGAGTGCGAAAACCGCGTAAAAGCGGCACTCTCAAACCATCACGCAGCCGAGTGAGAAAAGCGCATGAGAGAGATCGGAACCGATCACTCACGAAACGGCCTTTTCAAACTTCAAAAAGCCATGAGGTCCGTACCAAACACAAACACAGAAATTCGAGGACCTGAAAACGCGGAAGGAAAACCAATTTACCTTTTCTCCGACCAAGCTAAGGCGGAATTCTTCGCTGCCATGCTCGAAGAAAGGTTAACAAACCACACCTCGCACACAGACGACGACGAGAAAATGCAGAGGAAAGCAACAACACAATACTCACACACTGCACTATTCAAGAAATCACACAAACTATCTCAAGCATGCGCAGTCGCAAGGCACCGGGCCTCGACCAGATTCTGAAAGAAGTTCTTCCGATCATTAATTCTGATCTAACACTCCTTTACAACAGCTGCATCACTCTACGTTATTTCCCGGAAAGCTACAAACACGCGAGTATTTCAATGCTCCCGAAACCGGGTAAAGACCTTACCCTAGCGACGAGCCATAGGCCTATCAGCCTGCTCCCAATTATGGGGAACGTTTTCAAAAGGCTAATCCTTGCGCGAATCCAACCAGCTATCATCTCACAAAACCTTATTCGAGATGAGCAATTTGCCTTCCGACCGGGACATTCAGCCTCACTGCAGGCACTATGTATGTGCTATGTATATGCACCCAGCAAATCTCCACTGACTTCATACTCTCACAGGATGTACCAGTCATATACCTCGACATGGTACAAGCCTTCGACAAAGTGCCACACACTTCTTTCCAAACTAAGACAAAGCCTCCCTAAAGATGTAACAGATATGATTGCATCCTTTCTCACAAACCGCACCTTCGTGGTCAAAGTGGGAAAAGCGAGATCCTCAAAGCGCGGGATTTTTGCCGCAGTCCCCCAAGGTTCCGTGCTCTCCCCGCTACTGTTCTCGCTATATGTCAATGACATACCACAGATACCACGGATTAGGCTATTCCTGTATGCTGACGACATAGCAGTCCTAGCAAGAGGAATGAACCTGAATCATAAACTGAAAACACTACAAAAACAGATGAACCTGACTCTGAAGTGGGCACAAGAAAACCACTTGACTTTCTCAGCGGAAAAGTCTCAGGCAATCTGCTTCTCTCGCCGCAAACACAAACACACAAAGCGTTTCATGCCGCCAAAGGAAATCAAAATCGGAACGCAATATCTCAAATGGGCGCCTAAGGCAACTTACCTGGGTGTCACTTTCGACCGGAGCATGCGCTGGCACTTACATGTCAGACAAATCCGCTCGAAACTTCACCTAAGGGACCGTCTTCTAAAACCTCTCCTCAAGGAACCTTCTCTACCCTTGGATCTTCGCCTGACACTCTATAAAACGTGCTGCCGGCCTGTGGCCACCTACGCCGCGGCGACGTGGTGGACCACAGCACAAAAGTTCAAGGACACACTTGAGATAATTCAGAATAGAGTTCTGAGACTCATAGCTCGCCCTCCATTTCGGAAACGACTGAAATTACTGAGGAAGGAACTTGATATCGAGTTCTTTACTCAATGCTTGAGACCGCTATCAATGATTGAGAAGCCTTTCAATCAGACGAAGCTCCGGCTACGCTAAAAATGTTTCAGAAAAATGTTCTTACCATAGGGCATAGACGACAAGCTCTCCCCTCAGACATATTAAGGGAATAGAGCGAAACACAATCTAAAATGACATAGTCACAAACATGACTAAACAAATCGCCTAACTGGCAAACTACTAAGGTCCGTCACGAACCTACACAAACAATTCACACCTAGAAGTAAAACGCAAAAGGCGTGCGCACTGCAATTACGATCAAGTATCCTCTGATCAATACGATCATGATGCGATCGAATCACCACACCGACCTTCTGCTACGCCGAAAAAAAACTCCTAGAAGCACGTTCCGCCCCTTCCGCCCCGCTCCTGAACGCACGTCGAAGCGCCGGCTCCCTCCGCGCCGCGTTGTGCCGGCCCGAGCGCGCAGTCGTTCTACAAGTTGTCGTAGTTCGTATTTAGTTTAGATAATACATCACGTAGTACGATGTTAATAATTAGTCTATGATGTGTAAAACAGGCCTGAAATGATAACTGATGAAACCTTGCTAAAGAACATAAACCTCTCGCCACTACAAATGCGCGAACAAAGGCAACGCGATAGACTCGCGCACTCCGTCTCGCTCTACTGCTTTACGGGAGAAAGCAACTGCCAGGCGTGCCGTTACAAACTTGGACCCAACACGGTCCACGCGTGTTCGGTCCCGAGGCGAAGGAGTCAGTTCTGAAAGCGGGGCTACAACACCTGCAGGGGAACACGCAGCAGCAGCCACCGCCGGCCACCAGAGCCGACTGCGCTCCAGAAACCCTGCCGAGCTGCTGACAACACCAACACAAAGAACACCACACACCGGTGAGTCGTTATCATGCCCCACCGCAAGTGCGGCGTTAATGCATTCACCCTCTGAGTCCCCTTTTGACAATTGCCAGTCAGGCGCGACCACTGAAAGACTCAGACTCAGACAGCTCCGCCGAGGCCGGCCCAAATAGCCCCCCAAATGCAGGCGATGACCCAACCCGGACTTAACGCCATGTTCCCCCGAAAACGCTACCCCAACAGCGGAAGCCCCAAACGAAAACCGCCTAAGCGAAGAAGGCTGGCAACTCGCCACCCGGATTTTCCGTCCACAGCCCGCCCAAAGCGACCCCCAGCCCCAAGCGATCCCGACAGCGAACCGCTACCAAATATTTGGCACGCGGGCACAACCTGAAACCGGCGTCTTCCACAGATAACGGCGCGACTACGTCTCCCGGCCCTCAGGCTACTCCCCGCGCAGCTGCTCCGCGACCAAGCCAAGCCGTGGGAGAAATTGCCATCGAGCAGCCGATCGACGCCCAGGCACTCATGAGCGCGCTTCGACCAACCTCACAATGCCTCTGCGAGGCACATCATCTGCCTCCTTCACTTTGCGACCCGGCTGCGTCAAGGATCATGGGGAGATGTAAAAGTTCTCACACACATGCAGCAGTTTAACCAGCAAGAGCAATTCTTCTTCCGTCGCGCCACCGAAGAAAGACGCAACCGCTTGGTAATGCGCGGGCTCCGAAACGGAGAAATCTTGCAGGACGTAGAAAATGATGTAAAATCGCAGGAAGCAATAGTCCACCATGTAAGCGAAATGAATGCGCGCGTGTGTACAGCGAGACCGGCGCAAAATCATTTGAATCGATGGGGCTGTACATTGTGGAAGTGAACCACGCGCAAATAAATCACATCAAAACCATAGCGTCCGTACTCAACCAAACTATCCGATGGGAGGAATACCGGTGTAGGAACAGAGTACACCAGTGCAAGCGCTGCCAGCTCTGGGGGCACTCGCATAACGGCTGTCGCAGAAACGCAGTATGCCTATATTGTGGCGATGCGCACAGTTTCGACCAATGCTCAAAGCCAGAAAAGCCTAAATGCGCAAATTGCGGCGACAGACATGTCGCCTCGTTTCACGAATGCCCCGCGCCAGACGCGAGCTGACGCCGACCGCGCGCGACTCGCAAATGCCTTGAAGGGTGGTTCCCCTCTCCAGTTACACTGGAGGGGCGGGAATTTATTTGCCTTAGAAATAAATAATACCTGCAGCCGATGAGGCTTTTGCAGGTTATAAGGGCAGTAACTTAAACACACTAACTTATGCTAACTTAAAAACTAATTGCATTTCCTCTTTGGGAATTGTTTGTTTTTTATTTAGTTGTAAAGATTTTCGGGTTAGTTCTCTATAATGTTCTTGTCTCTTCTTTTTTTGTTCATTTTCACACGCATTCATTCTTGGTTATTTACAATCCCATTCATTCATTCATTTATACCCACCCATTTATTATCCCTTGAAACCCCGCCTCACGGGCTTAGTAATGGGAGTGCCACACGCACTCCCACGACGTCCGATTACAGGAGCCTTTCCTTGCTCTCCCAGGATTGGCCGCCGACCCCCCCCCCCCACCACCACTCCCGGAATCGCATTCGCCGACGCCGTAGCCGGCCGACCAACCACAGACCAGACATAGTAGACAGACCACTCTAGATTTACGCGCCCTTCAATCGCTTGCGCGACAAGCCATTGAAATTTTGAAAGCACCAGGGAATATTTTATCAAAAGCAATCGCAATAATTTCCCTGCTCACTTCGGCGTTCCAATGAACCAACATCAGTTCAGTTCATTCACCTTTTCAAAATTGTCGCATGGAACGCCAACAGCGGCCTGAACAAATAGAAACTCGAAATCACTCAGTTGATTAAAGATTATTCCCCAGATGCATTACTAATTCAAGAAACCCACCTTCTCCAGAATGATAGCTTCTCTCTTCCAAATTTTCACACCCACCGGCAAAATCGTTCAGGCCCCCACCGCGGCGGTGGCACTCTAATAGCAATGACGTACTGTGCCTCATGCGCTTCTGGTCTTGTCGCAATAGAAGCAACCGCAGTTGAGATCGGAACGCCACAAGGCGTAATCACCTTAGTCTCCGCCTACAAACGGCCTGACATCCAACTCGAGGAAGCTGATTTTGACGCGCTGCTAACGCTACGGGAAAGTATAATAATGACAGGTGATCTGAACGCTAAGTACACGGACTGGGGCTGCCGTGTGCGGAACACGGCGGGAGAACGCCTGCTACCTTACTTAAATAGCAATCGGCTCGTCATTTCCCCTCCGTCTTCTATCACCCACCTCCGAACTGACATAATCACTAGACGAATAACAGGTGACATCTTAGACTTTGTACTTCACTCCCCCGCACTGCAAATCATAACTCCTAAGCCTCTCCACGACCTCACCTCAGACCATCTCCCGATTCTTTTTGCCCTACATGGAGAAATGTTTCCGTCTCCAACCAAGACAAAAATTCACTACGCGACTAACTGGAAACACTATAAAACGAGACTAAATGACAAGTTAATAAGAAATCCAAACCTTGACAACCAGATGAAAATAGACAGCGCAATAATGCACCTGACATGCCAGATAAAAGCATCCTTTGACGAAAACTCCACGAGACTAGAACCCAAACGTTCAGATCCGAAACTCCCGTCAAGCTGATTCGCCTCATCCAAGAGCGCGGAAATGCGTATATATCAACGCTCACACGACCCTGACGCGAAAGAAGCGTATCAAAGTATTCGACGGAAAACATCTAAGCTGCTCCGGGAGCACAGGAATGAGATGTGGAAACAGTACATCGAAAAATGCGAAATCAACAACGCAAAAAGTCTGTGGAAATAGCAACGGGTGCTACGCAACCCACAGCCTGCTACCACAGCCCTCAATAGACCTAATAATCTCCACCTACTTACGACCCAGCCGTCGAAGCCGAGGTCTTTGCAACCCTACTACAAGAGCGCTTCACGCCACGCCCCATCACCTTCAATTTTCCTGCCACCGCCGCGGAAATCCCCCTCGATCACGCGCCCCGCGACGATATACCGCCTGACTGGTATATTGAGGCGGATGAGGTTAGCGATCACTTAAAAAGCATAAACACAAACAGAGCTGGCGGCCCTGACAAACTTACAGCATCAATGATTAAACAACTGCCTCGCAGGGCCGCCTATCTCCTCGCCACTATCTACACCGCTTACGTTTCCGCGCAGTATTTCCCCATAGCGTGGAAATCCGTGACCGTTACGTTCATTCCGAAATCGGGCAAGAACTCTCGCCTCCCGGAAAACTTTTGCCCCATCTGTCTACTGCCCATCCTCTAAAAAATCCTAGAGAGAATAATTCTCAATATATTTCGTAAAAACCTCGAGGACCGCGGCATAATACAAGGAACACAGTTCGGTTTCAGGAACAATCGCTCCTCCGTCCTCCAAGTTTTACGCTTCACCTTCTGTGTTTCGTCTACTGGTATACGCCTTTGCTCTATCCCAGCTCTATTCTTCGACTACTCATATGCCTTTGACACTATCCACCACTCACTACTTCTACATAAAATTCGCCCCTACGGCCCGCAATTTATTCTCAATTTGCTTCCTAGCTACCTAACTTCACGCAGTTTTACTGTTCGCTGGCAATCTCATACTTCAACTCCTCGACCAATTCTCTCCGGCGTCCCTCAAAGCGTTCTACTATCTCCTTTTCTCTATTTCTAAACGACATTCCTACTACTGCCGGAGTGAGCAAATTCGTCTACGCAGATGACATAGCGTTCGCGGTCAAGGATTCTCCCATTGAAGTTGCGGTCAAGTGACTACAGCGCGCCGCTGATGAGCTAGCGAATTGGAGTGCGGAAAACGACCTCACGCTGAACGCGCAGAAATGCCAAGCCATCTTCTTCACACACAAATTTTCGCACAACGCTCACACTGTCGCGCCCATCCGCCTAAATGGTCACACTATTTCGGGGCGAGACACAATTAAATATTTTGGAGTGACATGTGACAGGAGGCTGACCTGGAAAGCACACATCCTTCACGCTCGAACCAACATGACCCGATGCATTTCGTTTCTTTTCCCTCTCTTCAAAAGTCGAGCGCTGAAGGACAAAACCAAAATCCAACTCTACCTCACATGTATTAAATATAAAGATAAGATAAATTTATTTGAACTGCAAATGGGCATAACCCGGTGGCATCTAATTACATAAATAAAATACTACAGCTAACGTGCAAATTATATAATAATAATATAATTATATAATAATAATATAATTATATAATAATAATATAATAAAATAATAATAATATAATAAAATAATAATGAAAAAATAACATTAATAATAAAAATAATAATGATATAAAACTGTCTAATTCATAAAAAATTTAAAATTACCTTTACAAAAAAGAAACATAATCAAACTCCGCACTGATCTTTGTTCAACTGCACTTCACTACACTTCTCACTATGACCATTTAATCCTTTCTTTCAATATTTCTCTTTTCTACACTTCACGACACCTCACTTCACAATATATAACTGACGCATCGCTCTATTACCTACTATTGTCAGCTAATACCCTAAATTAACTTCCTAAATTGTTGTACGCTACGAGGAAAGGGTTCAAAGGTTTTTGCAGACAATGTATTCCATTCTTTTATTGTTCGATTTGTAAAAGAAAATTTCCCCACATCTGTTCTCTGTGGTCTTAAATTTATTTTGTGCCTGTGATTCAGATGCTGTGATACTGATGTATGTAGGAATACTTAGCCGCCGATTAATTTCTTTCCAAGCTGGTTGACCGCTATTAGCTTTATACAAAGCGCATAGCCTTGCTACTGATCGCCTATTTTCGAGAGAATCCCATTTTGCCAATTTCTTGTCCCTGAAAGTAAATTTAGCAGCCATACGCTTAATTCTTTCCAAATTTTTACACTGCAAAATTTTGTGCGGATCCCAACAAATTGTTCCATATTCCATTATCGGTCTATCAAGCGATAAATAAGCAATTTCCTTCGCGTTTGCCGTACTCTTTTTTAAGGTGCGCATTACAAAGTGGAGAGATGTCCAGGCTTTCCCTACAACAAAATCTACGTGACTTTTCCAGCTCCAGCTCCAATTTACTATCGAAATGGATTTTTAGGTACTTGCATGAGGAACCTATCGGAATGATGTCATCAAACTATTCTACGCATGCGAGGCATGGGCCACGGCCGCTGAGTCTAGTCTTCAACTACTCACGCGCGCCGAACGTTATTTCATCAGATAGCCTTTCGCCCACTCCCAGGTCAGTCCTTGCAAACGAACTCACAAACAGAAACACAAACACCATCACCAACACACTACACGAACTCGCCACGGAAAGAATTCACCACATCTTCTCAAATCTAGGTACCCACCCCCTCCTTCAACGCTACGCACAATATTACTGCAAAAGAACCCAGTTCACAATTAAAAAACTCCCCTCTGACATAATATTTCAAAACCCGCTGTAAACACACACACACACCACACACTCAAAGCCCGCACAAAATCTAAAAGTATTACTACATTCATGCTAACGACTCTACCCTATACATCTCCACCACACAGACCAAAGAAGACAAAACAAAAAAGAAGCCAAAAACACCGCCAAAACTAACTAGCTTAAGAATAGGATTAAGAAATCTTGTAAAATGTAAATCAATTAAATTATATTAGACTAAGGTAGAGTAAGTTAGTGTTATTCGTAAATAAAACCATTAAAACAGGGCGCCAATCGTGGGAGAAATATGATTGGCTGCCACCAACTCTCCTGCGCCGTCCGCTCAAAATTAACCACTTCACCAATACACCTGTTCTGTTCTGTATCACTACTAACACAAAATGTTTCCAAAACTGTAAAGATTAGTTTATAGGCATAATTAGGTTTAGGATAGTTGGTAAGTTGCTAAGTCCATTGTAAATATAAACGTATAAATATTGTAAATACCTATAAAAATGTATCAAACCAATCAATAAAGAAAACCGTTGTGCGAGTGCGAACCGGGAATGACATGACAAAATCACCTCTTTTCGGGAGAACTGTTGGCTACTAAGTGCACCAAAGCACACGAACGACAAGAGAAAGCCAAAGGATACATCGCATCAGGAAAACCGACAAGCGATTATCAGAGCGTGTATCCTTGCGCAGTACAACCCTGAAATGGACCGCGATATGTCGGTCGAAACGTCGGCACCTCAGCCATCGACACGGCTAGACGGCGATTCACTAGCTGTGTTGTGGACGAGGATCATTTATGAGCTATGTTGTGTGCGAGCTGCACGTTACTGCTATCAGCATATTGATTTACCGCCAAATTGAAGCTGATTCACTGGCTGTGTAGTGTGCAAGGCGCACGTTCCTGCTATCAGCTTAGTGATTTGCCGCCAAATTGAGGCAAAAACAAAACCCGCTGCGGCCTGCAGCAGGACGGTGTGCGGCCAACGCCAAACGGAGACGCGCGTAGCAGAAGAGATACGCCGTTGACGTCTCAAAGCTGCCAAGGGAGATCTTTCGAGCAGCTCTTCTGCAGATAGATAGTGAGGAGCCGCGTCTGCGGCTCTAATGAGCGCTCTAATGAGCGAATCCAGCGATGAACGGATGGATGCAGTCTCCGAAGGTGATCCACACTCCATCTTTGGATCTGGTAATATGCCAACGGATGCTGCACCCATCCCTCAAACAAATGACCCGCGCAAGTGGGATCATTCACCCTCCCCCAATAAAGCCATCCTAACCACCCAAAATCTTTCAGACCAGGGTGGGCCTTTTATGCTCTACCCCAAAGTATTCAGGAAAACCAACCTACTACTTCCAAAAGGCATCCCCCTCAGTAACTCATTTTCTCCTCTCTCCACCCCAGACAACCAAACCAGCTCTACTTCAAAACAAAGCACTTCCTCTGCCCAAACATTGACGAGAGACAACAGCACCCTCTCCCAAGACAAAACCACGACCCAAACTCACGGAACCAGGCCAAAAATCGGTCAATTTAAAATTGACCTAGACTCAATCCTCTGTCCAAACGAACTGACCAAAGACTTACTACACTACTGCAACGGACAAACTGTAAGCAAATGTACCAGGTCTGAGCCTTTAATCACACCTAAGATGTCATTGCCCACCATAGAATTAGAGACAGACTCGACACCATACGAACTACGGACCTGAGACAACTTTTCTCAGACACATTGCATATCATTGCAACCGAGCGACGGACGAGACTAGAGAAAAACTAGTTTTCAAAGGACTCCCACCAACCTTTCCAAAATGCAAATTTTCCGAAATGCGACGCCGACGGACAGCTCACTCCTCTAGGATCTACACCATTGAGATTCCACGACGTGACATTGCCCAAATCAAACGAACTAAGGTACATCGGGCACTACAGCATCAAGCTGGAGGACTACAAGACTACCGACAGATAGACACAGACTACCGACAGATAGAGTGCCTCAATGCAAAAACTGTCAGAAGTTATACCACACAAGGACTTACTGCCGACGACCAACAACCTGTGCCCTCTGCTCTGGAAACCACCCCACAGACCAATGCCCAAACGCCCAGACAGACAACTTTACCCTGACTTGTTGTAATTGCAAACTTAACCACTCTGCCTTCGACCCAATCTGCCAGTACATTGCCAAAGCCCGTACCCTCCGAAATACACAAATACAGAAAACCCCCTCATCACCAGTACCACCCCCTAATGTACAATCTATCAATCTACCAACTTCCCTCATCTCCACTCACCAACAAACTCCTATTCCTCTGCAACGTCTAACCTTTCTTCCAACACACAATCACATAACACCCAATCAACCCCGGCAACATCCTCTCAAGACCTCAGAAACTACTGAACCTAATAAAATCATGCGACCTCAAGAAAATTCTATCATCAATCACCCCAATCATCACCATTTTCAAAGGCCCAGGAGACATCCTATCCAAACTGATACAAGCTGCCATAAAACTAGCAGAAATCTTCAACTAAATGGCAAAATCCTGGGACGCGCGAGGCGGTTTAAATTCCAAAAAATCCCTTCTTAACCAGTTTTTGAAAGACTACTCCGTCGGGATCTTGTATCCTAATATCATGTCTCAAACCACCAATACCATTCTCCATTCCTAACTACACAGTTCACCGCACTGACCGCCTCACCTCCACCAACGGTGGCACGGCTATCCTTATCTGCAACCACATCCCCCACACTACCTACCAGCTCCCTCCCACCACCGCCCTAGAATGCTCTGCCGCCGTCATAGGAACACCATCAACACCCATCATCATTATTTCTGCCTACAAAAGACCATCCATCCCCATTCCAATCTCAGACCTCTCAATTTTACTAAACCTTCCCTACCCTTCCCTTCCCTTACTAAAATACTTTGCGGTGATCTAAATAGTAAAAATATCCGTTGGGGCTGCAACACAACAAACTCGACAGGTCAGACCATTGAGACTTTCCTCGACTCTCACCCATCCATCATGCTAAAATGCCCCTCAGAACCCACCCACTATATTCAAGGCAACCCAAACGACATTCTGGACATTGTAATTCATTCCTCAATCCTTCATACTTCCAACCCAAACCCCAAACTCGACCTCTTTCATATCTCCGAACACCCCCCCACTTATTTTCACCAGAAGCCCTACAACTCCATACCTTACAACTCACCGCACTATAAAATCAATAGCAAACTGGAAGCAATTCACTCCTATCCAAAAAGATTGATGTTCCCCCTACCATCCCGACACCAAATGAAATTGAAAAATCCATCACCCACCTGACACGACAAATCAAAACTGCTTATAGAAAGACAACCACAATCCAGAAGAACATCCCCAACCCTCCCAGACGAAATTGTAGAAACAATTAGACTCCAACGACAAACACAAACACAAATTCAGACGAGACGAAGACAAAAAACAACTCAAACATCTACAACGACTTGTACATCGACAACTAACAGAACACGAGGTCCACAAATATGACGACCTACTAAATAACAAATGCAGCCCCGACGACCTTCACAAAGTCATCCGTGCGGTCAGAGCAAACCTCACTAAAAACTCACAATAATACACTCGCTCTGGACCGTCAAGGCATCACTAACACCCTCGCCCACACTCTAGCCGCGAAACTCCTTCCCCCAAATATCCCTATCCCAGATTCCGTAATCCTAAACAACCTAAAATCACCAAAACAACCCATCAACTCGCAACCATTCACAATTCGCAACCTTGAAATATCCCAAATAATTAAAACTACAAAAACCAGCAAATCACCCGGTCCCGACGGTAACCTCCCTGCCCAATTACACCACCTCCCAAAAAATGCATTAGGCCTATTAACTAAAATTCTAAATTCCTGCTTCCTGACATCTTATTTCCCTACCTTCTGGAAAACCACCCGGTTACAATGATCCCGAAACCCGGCATAGATCGTCAGATTCCTTCCAACTATCGCCCAATCAGCCTACTTGCCATTCTCAGGAAACTCTTTGAAAAAATCATTCTTCTAAGACTTCACCCTTTCCTAAACCCAATCATCTGTCCTGTCCAATTTGGCTTCCGAGAGGGCCGCTCGGCGTCCGTCCAACCTTAAACATTACCCTATCCATAGCTGCACCGCTCCAAGACAAAAAAGAAATCCCCTGCATCTTTACCGACCTCACCCAAACTTTCGACACTGTTTCCCATAGCATACTCTTAATGAAACTTATTCCTTACGTTCAGACCCACCTCTACTCCCTCATTCAAAACTACCAAACAGACCGCTACTTCTTTGTCAAACATT
Organism: Gryllus longicercus; assembly: GCA_038098605.1. Classification (NCBI taxonomy): domain Eukaryota; kingdom Metazoa; phylum Arthropoda; class Insecta; order Orthoptera; family Gryllidae; genus Gryllus; species Gryllus longicercus. The sequence goes on along the minus strand of JAZDUA010000176.1, from coordinate 1,134,534 downwards.
TCCAACACACTTCTCCAAAACACCAAATCCAGGCCGGCATCCCACAGGGCGCCGTGCTCTCACCCACTCTCTTCTCACTCTATGTAAACGAAATTCCACCAACAAACGGTGTCAAAGCTGATGAGGCCTTCCTAGCTTCCTACCGATCTCTCAAGTACTCCCTTACCCAACTACAAAAAGCACCCTCCACTCCTGGGCCAAAGACGACAACATAACTCTAAACACCTCAAAATTCCAAGCAATAGTATTTTCAAATCGCAGAAAACCGACCCTTCCTCCCCCTCTTCTTATCAATCAACATCATCTTCCTTGGCAAAACCAAATTAAATATTTAGGTATTCACTTTTCCCAACGACTACTAAGGACTTCACATATTCAGGAAACCTCGACCAAAACTCACAGAAAATCAACGCACTCCTCCCTCTTCTCTCGCATCACTTGCTTCCTACTGAAAGAAAACTATCCCTATACTACTCTTACATCCGCCCAATCATTACACACGCCCACCCGACCTCGTCATGCACTTCTTACACCAACTACCTTCAACTCATCAGACTAGAATCATCAGACTTATTTTTAGCCCTCTCATCTACACCCGACTAAACGACATACAAACGCTTCACAACATTCCCCACATAGCAACCTACATACACACTTCTACACAAAATAACATTCGTAACTTCCTTTCTGATCCCTCATACTTACATCTCGTCTTCCTATAATCACAAATCCATCCAGGCATAGAACTAAGGCGCACCCCCTCAACATTCTTCAACTTCCACCACCTTCCATTTTATTTTACAGGGCACTAAATGACACAGACATTACTTCCAAACAATCGACTAGAATACCGCCAAATAATACCCTAATATTCAAAACCAAAATCTTTCTCCTTTCCACACTTTTCTTTTTCTCCACTTCTTATCTTTCCCTTTTCTTCTCTTTCCGTCTTCCACCCTCTACCTTAACAAAATAACCCTTCACATCCTCTAACCTTCCCCATCGCCTAACCCGTCTTTTATCAACCCACCCTGCTACCCAATCCCCGTCTGGTATGGGGGAGAGATGCAAAATTGACACAAAAGAAAACAAACAAAGCATAAAACAGAATGAAGAGCCCCAACCGGGGCAGGCATTCCACAGCAAAAACACCGCCTTTCTCTCTCTCTCTCTCTCTCTCTCTCTCTCTCTCTCTCTCTCTCGCATCGTCGCGGCGTCACCCGGACAGCTCAGATCATGATTCTGGGCGCGGAAGCCTATGACATCATAAAAATAATTTTGTCACTCTTGCAAACCACCCCGAATTTTGAAAGCAGCATAAAATATCATCTCGTATTTGACCATTTTCGGCGTACGTTTCATCATATTTTTTCGTTCGTTATAAGCTGCTTCTAAAAAGGATTTGTAAATAATAATATTATTATATTATATAAATTTTCTTTCGAAAAACTAAATATGAGTCATTCAGCTAAATGGCGCTTTTACCAGCTCATCCAGCTTTGCTTTATGACTGAGAAGTAGAAAGACCTAGCATGGATGATATAAGAAATAAATGTGAGAAGATTAACGTGAGACTCTACCAGTATTCATCGTCCCATTTGCTAGAATATTTCTTGAAAACGCCTACAGTTTCTCTTGAAGTGGCGACATGTTATTCAAAACACAATTCTCCTTTCTGCATATCAGAAGCGCACATCCAGCGTTCTAACGAATCACTGAATGACAAAACCGCGATTCGCAAGAAGCAGGGGGAAGGGGGGAAGTTTGCCAATATATGGCATTGAAGCACAGTAACATGACAATGCTTTGTAAGAAAGATGATTTCAGTAACACATATTGCAAACTTGTATTTACAATGTTCCATTTCAAAGTATAAATTATTAAGATTTAACGAAATATTTAAGAAATATGTGTAATACGTAAAATATACGAAATAAAAATGGCTCTAATTCTTTCAGAATATCTTGTAAATTCTAAAGGGTATTTTTCAATGCAACTATCTTGTTCCCATGAAAATATGTATTTAATCCGCTCCCTAGACACAAGGGACGTGGCTGCCATCCCCAATATTGAAGAATCCTTGCGGCTTGCCATAGCCTAGCACTGAAATTGCGACGCTGGCTAGACCTGTGCAGTCTTCCCGTTTGTTTCAGGAGTACGTAATAGGATGGATCTACGTGTTCTACATGACAGCTGCCGTCTACATCATTTCGGGTTTCATCTTCCTCATTTTCGGGTCTGGTGACGTACAACCGTGGAACTTCCCGCACTTATTCATGATGGCACACACTTCTCTCGACGGCACCTTTAAGCGCTCCGTTCATATGCAGAAATTCGCGGGCAGAGGCAAGGTGAGTGCTCGCACCGTGTGAGAGTAATAGATGCCCCATGAATTTGTACTGTTGTCGGCGCCACGTACCTAATAAGGTTCGGCACAAGTGAAGCGTGGTGGGGGACAAGTTTTTAATTTATCTAGAGTACTCCGCATACGCTAATTTTTTTCTATTAATTTTTTATGCATTTTTCTTCCCTGTTGAGAGAATCCCCGGGTTGAGAGAACCACAGCGTATAGGGTCATATATAATTTTAATCCCTTTTTCATGTATACAACCTCTTCTCTATTTGAGGCTGGTTCATGATCTCAAGACCCTGTTTATCGACATTACTATTGTCACTTGTGCGTTGCGAAACCCACCGGCTCAAAATTGCCACGAATTACTACACGATAATAGGCGGGAATCGGATCGCATTCAACGTCAGAGTGCAGCACAGCCAGGGCTAGTAAGTCCGTACAGTGGTCCCTGGTAACTATGTCGGAAGATGGGAAAGAAAAGCGTCGCCCGAGTGCATATGCCATATGTCTCAAACGCCTGTTCCAGCGTATGCTCCAAATCCACTCGAATGGTCCTCGAACTGTCGAAGGAAAGTGTAGTAACGGTAATACACTGCGGGAAACCCTACCATGCCACAACACACAAGTACCCGACCATACTACTTATGCATCCTACACGGGTCTCTAACCTGCAGACCCACAAATTGAGCTCTTTACTTCATTCGTATTTTAGCGACTTCGAATATCAGGAAATCGAATATCAGTGTTTATCCGCCCTGGAATTTATCGCAATCATCAATCTACACTTATAAAAGTTAATTCAATGACATATAACAATCATCGATACCACAAAAAATAGTGTATGAATAAATTCGAAATGTTAACAGGTTCTTCTTCATGATAGTCGCAGTGTTCTTGCAAAGTTTGGTAAAGATTAATACCACACAAATGAGAAAAATCAATATTTTAAATAAAAAGTTGATAGGCACTAGTTGATCACGATCATTAATTTCCACCTGTCGCTAAGAGCAGATAGGTTCCTAATATATTCCGCCAGAGGCCAGTAGCGATGCGGCAGAACTGATACCTAATAAGTTGGTTACTAATACATTCCACCAGAAGCCAGTAGCGTGCAGCAAGATTGGTACCTGATAGCTTCGCTAGAAGCCAGTAGTTCTCCATAAGATAAAAAATTAATAAAGTATGATAAAATTAATAACAATATTAATATTTTTATTTATTTTATAATAAATTATAAAATTAATAAAAATAATAATTCTAATAGCAATGTACAGAGTGGCTGTAATTAAACTTTGCCTACAGAACACGTTATAACAAGGAAACGAATTGTAGTACCACCAAACCTGCTAGTATTACTGTCCAGAGTATGAGGTGCATGATTTCTATGCGTCACAGCGCCAGCGCCAGTTCTAAATATGGCCATCAGGTGCCATGATCAGGCATGATATTGTTGATATTCTTGATATGACATGCTAGTATGACATCGGATATGACATGCTGACAAATCATATATGCGGGATACCGCAGTAACGCTGGCCAGACACTCTGTACGTCTTTGGTCCATTAGCGCCAACCTCTTCAAAAAAGAATTGGCCAATGATGAACGTCGCCGTGAAGCCACACCATACGATGGCACGTTTACCATTCAGAGTAACTTCATGCTCATTGCCTGGCGGTGAAGATCCCCACACTCGGCAATTCTGTGTATTCCAACCGGTCGCTGCGGTATTCCATCGGTCGTCGACTTCTTCCTGGAGCGACACCCAGTTCCCCAGTTGATTTGAACTGCATGATGTTCCGCAAAGGAGATGGAGAAAGAGGATCCTTCTGTAATCCTTTCATTCTGCGAAATTTTCATAGTGCAACTGCAGCATTACTGTTGATTTGATAAAAGAATAACATCCTGCTTCGTTTGGCCAAACCCATGCCGACCCGACAAGAAATGCACGGCGATTGGTCCAGAGTGGGCAAGTATTCAGCACTATTCCTGATCATTGCACCTGATGGCCTATTTGGAACCGGTCGGAGGTCCTGTGAAGTTTGGTACTCGTTCTATAATTCGTTTCCTGGTTATAAAGTGTTCTATAGAGACAGTTTGATTATAACCTTCCTATACTGTAAAATAAAATAAAATAAATTGAAAGAAAAGTATAGTATTTTATTAAAATTAGAAATAATTACATTAAAAATAATATTCTTAAATACTGTCATATGTATAAAATGAACCTGTTTCTTCTTTCACAAGGACTGGATATGAAGAAAGGCCGGACAAAGCTGAGTTTTGTGCTAGTCATAAAAAGGAATAAATTCCATGTATGATGTTTCCTCGCAACCATCTACCTTGCGCCAACTTCACGCATCCACCGCTGTCTTGCCTCTTTTCTCCACGCCCGGCTCCACTTCGCCTTGCTCCGCTCCTCCCCTCCCCGCTCCCCACTCTCCACCGTGCTTCGTCCCGTCCCGCCCCCGCCAACCACCCCTCCGTCCCCCTCAACCCCTCTCCGACTCCTCGATGGTTTGCGTTAACGCATATATTATTTGTATGAGATAAATTCGAATGTCCTCTATTCATATTTTAACTACTTTTGTCCGAGATCGAATATATAACCGCCGCTAAAAGGGTTCAACCACATTCGGGAAACGTGAAAGTGTTACCCGTGTGGAATTGAGCGTTTCATATTCAAAAACTGTATTCCAAAATATGCATCTGCAGACATGGGTGTGGGTTCTCGCTAAATGTCATATACCAACTTCAGAGGTCGTACAAAACTGACTCATTTACACGGAGACTTTCAGGATACGGTCAATAAGAGACCATGTATCCTGAAGAAAATGAGCCGACGAGTTTCCTTCTTAACTATTTTACCCGCGCGGCTGCAAACACAGGCAAGCTTGTTTTTATGGATGGGGAAAATGGTAATAAAACTGCCACGTATCACGAACGTGTACAATATGTGTTTCTTCAATCAGAGTCGTGTGTTCGCAGGGGCAGCCCTCAGCGGGCGGGCGGCTGCGGCGTCTTCGCCGCTCGTTCATACCGCGTCCCGACGCATGAAGCGTCCACAGCAGCTCCTCCAAATCCCAGGAATCACTGTGTTTCTCTCACAAAAACTGTATTAAAAAACAAACGTTGATTTCATAGCGACCATGTGCAGTTTATTATTATTATTATTGTTATTATTTATGCGAATATCGGCCACCTCAGACTAAATTACTCTTCGAGACCCAGTCATATTCATCTCAGAGAGTTTAACGTGTCTTAACTCGCTATGAGGAACAGCCTTTTATGCAATGCAATCACTTATTCGAGGATCCACAACCTAGTGCAAAGATTATACTGCCTCAACGTCTGTACTATTTAGATCGGCCTTGATAATCTATAAATATGAAATCACCCATGTTCTTATTAATTCCTTAATTGTCTAAGGAATCTCAAAAACGATAATAATCTATTATACTATAAGGAAGGAATTTAATTTGCATAGAATTTATTCTTATTTTTCTTTTCAATATGGGGGAAATTATTTATTGTCCTGCTTAAAAAAACATCTCAACTTCTACTCGAGTACTCTTCCGCTTGATATTTTACGTTCTATAATTTAGAAATACGAAAAAAACCTATATTGCACTCTGAAATATATTCTTATCTAAAAATGTAAAAAGTATTAGAACGGTGCATGAGAAATTTGAAGTCATGAATTATAATCTAAAGGAAAAAAGGCTTTTTTAACCCATCTAACACAATTTTCCACGAGATCAAAAACACGACACGCTCTGATTCGTCATGGAAAAATCCTTAAAGGGAAAGGTCATCATGCCGCAAATATTTTCTTTCCACTGAGCATCTTCTATGCTCTAGCCGCGTACGCCTCAGCGGTATTTAGCTGCGGCAGCGCGCTGTGTGCATTATAGTGTCCCCGAGTCCAGCGCAATGTCTGAAATGGCGCACTCAGTCAGGACGGGACAGGACAGGATCTTGAGTGTGTTGTGTTAGGTACGCTTGTCTCTAATGAGACTCTTCGTCCATGTTTTATTTCTCTGTCTGGTGGTCTGATTTGTTGAGACCCCTTTCCCCGTACAGGGACGGAGATTGGGACCGGGGTAGGGAAGTGACGGGTAATTTTTGTTAGGGGGTTTGGGGGTGGGGGAAAGGGAGAGGAATGGATTTAGGAGGGGAATGGGATAGTATGTAGGAAGGATTCGGAATATTTAGAGTTTGTCTTCGGTTCGTCGTGGGTCAGTATTTAGTCTGTGGCTTAAGTCGTCGGTTCTTGTTTAAATTGTCGGTTCTTTTGTTTTCACCCTTTGACCTAGGTTATGGAAGGAGGGAGTTGCAGGATGTCGAGGGGGTGTTTTTTCCTAGTGTGTCGAGGGGGGGGGGTTCTGAGGATATGGTGGTGGGGTAGGATTAGGTTTCTGAACTAAGGATTGGTGATGAGCTTTTGTAGGGTTTGGACTGTGGAGTTGTAGAGGTGGGTAAGGATATGGGGCATTTTATGTTGTTCTCGTAAATCATTGAAGCGGGTTAACGGAGGGGGACGGACGATCAGACGGATTACTCTATTTTCGGTGACGATTAGTTTTCTGTAGTTGATGATGGATGTGTTGAACCATGTGGGATGGGCGTAAGAAAGGGTTGGGCGGATATAGATATTGTAAGCTAGGATTTTCTTTTGGATGGGAATGGACGGATTAGTCAGGATAGGGTAAAGGGCGTTTGTGATTAGGTTGTTTTTTATTGTGGTGTTTAGGACGTGTTGGGACCAAAGGAGTCTGCGAGAGATGGTAATGCCAAGATATATGACATGGGGTTGCCAGGGGATAGGTGTTTGATTTATTGTCAGAGGGGATGGGTTTGATGGATAGGTTTTATAGGAAAAGAGGATGGCTTGGGATTTGGAAGGGTTGATGTTGATGGAATTTTGGGAGGCCCAGAGGTGGAAGGAGTCGAGGGATTTTTGGAGGTTTCGTAAGGAGCGGGTGAGGTTGCGGAAGGAAGCAAGGAATGCACGATCATCGACGTAGAGGAATCGCTCTACTCCGAGAGTGGAAAGGATGTCATTTATATACAGGGGAAAAAGGAGTGGGGACAGCACGGCGCCGTGTGGGACGCCGGCTTGGATGGGATAGTTGGGGGATTTTTTAAAATAATATTGGCCATAGAAGGATCGGTGAGTGAGGTAGCTTTGGAGTAGAGTGTGGATATGGTGGAATATGGGAGCGTATTTTTTCTATGAGGATTGGGTGGGATATGATGTCATAAGCTTGGGTAACATCTGTGAGGATAGTAGGAATTTCTTTGCGATCTTGGAGGGGGTGGCTAGATAGGGTTAGGTTAGCCAGTTGGAGGGCCGCTAAGCGACCCTCGCGGAAGCCGAATTGAGATTGGTCTAGGATTGGGTCAATGATAGGGGTTAGGCGGAGATGAATTACTTTTTCGAATATTTTGCTTAAGATTGAAAGGAGGCTTATGGGTCTGTAGTTAGTGGGGTGCCGATGATCTTTGACGGGTTTAGGAATCATGGACACACGGGCTGTTTTCCAGACGGAAGGGAAGTAAGAGAGTTTGAAACAGGAGTTGAGAATGGGGGTAATGAAGTCTATAGCATTTTTTGGAAGGTTACGGAGTTGGGCGGGACGTATTCTATCGGTTCCGGGGGCTTTTGATTGATTAGTCATTGTCAGTAGCTAATTTCTGTATCGTTTGTCGTCCAGGTCGTTTGCTGATTGAGGGGTAGGGTTGGGGTTCTCGAGGCGTTAAGAAGTATATATTGGGGTCGCAGAAACGGTCGGCCAGGATTTGGGCGAAGGTGTCTGCAATAATTTGAGGGTCAAAAAATAGGGAGTTTTGGTTCGTGTAAAGGGGGGGGGAAATTCGGATTGGGGTATCTTGTACTGCCTTAATCACTTCATGAATATTATTGTGGGTGCTCTTGTCATTAAGTAAGTCGTCGTATTTGTTTGTTTCGTAATTCTGTAGAAGTAAATGAACTTGTCTTTGAGTCTGTTTTAGGAGTTTTTTGTCCTCGTATCGTCTGTGTTTGTAGAATCGTCGTTGTATTTGTCTTTTGTCTGATAGTATTATTTCGTCGAGGTGGCTGTGTGTGAGTGGTGGTTCGTTTGTATGTGCGAAGGGTATGGTGGTTCAGGTGTTCAATAGATTTATCTATGGAAGGTATTGTTGGGAGGTTGGCTGAGACATGTATCTTTTTGGATAGGATATGTTTGTAGGATTTCCAGTTGGTGTTGTGGATGGTTGGGGGTTTGGGGGAAATGTAGGTAGTTGTGGTTGAGGAGGTGAATATTATTGTGAAGTGGTCGGAAAAGTCATAGAGCTCATATTTGGGATTCGGTGTGGTGACATGTAGTTGGGAGGAGTGCAGGACGAAGTCGAGGGTATCGTTAGGGTTTCCGTTGACTGTGTGTGTGGGTTCAGAGGGACATTTGATGTGGATTTGGGGGTTGCTGTTCAGATAGTCTTCAAGTCTCAGTCCAGTTATGTTACTAGTCGAGTAGCCCCATCCGGTGAATTTTGAATTGAAATCGCCTGCAAGGATAAAGGGATGGGGTAGATTGTTAAGGATGTTCAAATAAGAGGTAGGAAACGAGGAGTTGGGACTTTTGTAGGCTGAGATGATAAGTATGGGAGTGGTGGGGGTTCCAAGTAGGATGGCAGTGCATTCTAGGGCTGTAAATTGAGGAAGTTGGTAAGGGGTGTGCGGGAGAGATCGTCGAATGAGGATGGCCGTGCCGCCTCCGGGGGCGAAGGTTCTGTCGTTCCGGTAAGTGGGGTAGTTCTGGATGGTGAAGGAGTTAGTAGGCATCAGCATCGTCTCTTGTAGTAGTAGGATCCCGATGGAGTAGTCTTGTAGGAACTGGGCGAGGATGGGTTTTTCTGGGCTAAGCTGCCACGTGCGTTCCACGAGGAAAAGGATAGGATTCGGGCTGGGGAGACATTAATTTAGTATTTCTACAAGTTTAATGCCTGCAGTTATTAATTTCGTGAGGATGTGCTCTGGGCCGTTCAGGATGTTTATTAAGGTACTTAGGTGGGGCACACGTTTTTTGAGGGTTGGTGATTGGAGAAGTGAGAAAAGGTCTTTGATGTCTTGGGTGGTTGTAGGTTGTGGGTTTGGATTGGGTTGGTTGGGGGGCGGAGGCAGAGGAGTAGGATTTATTTAGTTGTCTGAGGGGTGGGGAGGACTTTGAGGACATGTCGGGAGGTGGTGCTTGAGTAGGGGTTTTTGTGTGTTGTTCTATCGTTTCCTTAGCTTTGATGAGGTAAGAAGCACATAGGGTCGAAAGCAGGGTGGTTGCGGTTGCAGTTGCAGCAGGTGGGTGTAAAGGGAGTGGATTGGTCTAGGGATAAGGAAGGGCATTCTTGGGGTGGGACTTTGCACAAAGGGCGCAGGTCACTGGTCGTCGACAGTATGTTCTAGTGGGGTAAAGTTTTTGACAGCGTTTGCATTGAGGGATACGGTCTGAGTTTCTGTAGTGTTCGATCCTTGTCATGTAGTAGTCAATGTACAAGAGTTTGTTTTTGGTTTCTGCCATGTCATTTTTTGTAGTCTCAATTACGTAGAATCCAAGTGTGCGGTAAGGTGTCCGTTTACGTCGCGTCGGTTCATTTCTGTGATGTGAAAACGGGCTTTTTAAGTCCTGGAGGTTTGTCCTGATTCTTTCGAGGTCGTATTTAGGGGGGAGTCATTTTAGGACAAATTTCTCCCTGATCTCTTCTGTCGCTCTATTGTAGGAATAACAGATGTTCACAAAATATAAGTCTTTGAGGTCAGTTGTAGATTAGTTCTAGTAGGTCCCGAATCTTGTTGTACGCAGTCATTGTTAGGGGTTGAATCAAAAGTCGAGTCCTGTTGCATTTGGCAGTCATTGCGTTATGGCAGTGTTTGAGTAGGTCTTGGGTCAGGTCTGAGAGGTTGAGGAGGAATTTGAGGTCTATTCGGAATGGTCCTATGTTGATTTTGGTCGGTGGGGTTTTTAGTTGTTGGGAGTGTTCTTGTTCGGTTGCGGTAGGGTTTTCTGGAATCTTGTTGTTGTTGTCTGAGGTGCCGGAGGTAGAAGCTTGGGAGTCAGGTTGTTGGAGTGGGGTGTAGCGGTTGCTCAGGAGTAATGATTGGGTTTGGGGTGGGGGATTAGTCCTGGAGGGTTTAGTGACAAGCTGGAAACCATCTTCAGTCAATCTCTTCGAGTTCCTGTCGGGAAAGGGCTCGTGAGGTCGTCTTACGGTTGAAGTTGCGGTAGTAGGGAATTGCGCTGTAGCGGTTGTTTGCTGGGTTACCGTCTGCGGAGGTTGGTCTTCATCGATGGTCAATCTCATGCTGTCGTCGTCGCTGGTTTCCACGTCCATATATTTTTCCATTGTAGTAGCCATTTCGTCGGCAGAGTCCGAGTCGGGCAACGGCCGAAGCCGCGCCTCTTCTCGGAAGCGCCGGTTGCTTTCCGCAAGTGCTCTCCGGAACAACTCGCGGGGGGCCAAGGACAGGTCAAACGTTGTCTGTGCCGGGTTGCAGCGATGTGCAATGTTGACTCCCGCTCCACGTGGTCAGCTGGTTCGTAGTCGGAAGTGCGGTTCTGGACAGCTGGATCACTTTGTAGCTGAAACAGCTTACACGAGGGTCACAATCGCAGACAGTGAGTTTGATCTTCACTGCACGGGCGCTGCTCGCTCAATTCTCAGTCACGCACTCAGTCAGCACTCAGTCAGACTTCTGCTGCGCGACCCTGTCAGATCTGTTACGATAAAACCGTTACTTCGCCGTTCGCCACTCCGATAAACTGAGTGGAGGGGAGTCACCGTCTCATCTCGACAATATTACTATTAAACTAGTGAAGTGAACCATACAAGTGCTTCTGATCAACAGTTCATCGAAACAGTTCTGGTGTAGTGCAACAGTGCTAATCAGTGTAGTGAATGGCATGCGGCTACAACCCTCCAACAAACGAAGTCGTAAGTGCTGCTTTACTTGTTCTTTACAGTAAAAACCAGCCAGCAACAATGGAAAAGTCATCCCAGATAATCCAAATCGATTCATCGAACACGATATGGAGGTGACGATGGATAACATCACCAACCAAATGAATACACCCGGCGCTAATGGCCAGGAACCGATTCAACTCAGCCAACCTTCAACCGTTCAGCGACCAGAAAAAGACTCCACAGGTTCTAGAAAAATGTCAATGACATATAATGATATAGAGCGTGAACTCAAAAAATTTAGAACCAATCACGATAGTTATAGTGATACAAATACAAAATCTGACTCTCTGCGAATTAATGCGCCGGTCAAAAATAGGTTCGGACCTTAATAACTTAACTTAGTGAACTTAATAAGCAAACAACTGAAAAGAGATTCACTCATATTAACAAAGTCCCTAGTGAACAAAGTGGAACCCCCCAGTAAAATACCACCAACCACAGAAGTAGACATTATCAATTATAAGCGTTCATTAAAGAACTTAAATCTAAAGTTACCACAAATTCCATTGCAGACCAAAAAAAAAACAATAAAATTGCAGTCTAAGTGCAAACTTACTTACGGATTTCGGAATTTTAATCCGGTATCTAATTCACACTCATCGAAGTTTTCATTTCTGCAAAGACCCGCTGAATAAACATTTCTCTGTTGTGTTCAAGAATGTCGACCAATCCATTACTGATCAAGAAATATATCAAGACTTAAAACAACGCTTACTATCATTGATAAAAATCACCAACGTCACAAAGAAAATAAACCTATTCCAGTAGTTGCAGCTGTATTTACAGGACAAGACCTAATAGACAATATTTTAGCCATTAAACAAATTTATAACCACACAGTAAAAGCAGAAGCAAGGGAAAAAACCCAAGGTCCATTACAATGCCAGCGGTGCCTGGATTATGGCCATACAAATAATAATTGCAGCCACTCAATTAGGCATATTGCGCATATTGCTCGGGTAATCAGTAACATGTACTAATTGTGATCAAGTACCAAAATATCGTAACTGTCAAGGAAGCCACCAGACCGATAATCCAAACTCCAGTTGCCCTTGCCTAAAACAATATGTTGAAATATGTTTTTTTATTTTTTATTTCTATTTATTTACGTCAAAACAGTTAAAAACTGTTTGTGACATGCTATGGGGAGAAGTTAATTTGAAGTTACATTATAAATAGAAAAACTAACACCAAAACCAAAAGCCAAAACAACCCGAAAACCAAAAACCCAAGCTTTTCCTGCACACCAACTCCATCACAAACAAATTCCCATTTCCCTCTTCTTCTCCAAACACCAATTCTCAACAACTTCACTCATATTAGTAGTACCACATCCCAGCCCCGCCCAAATCCTATAAACAAGAACCCTTCCCCAAGAACCACTCCATAACTATCCCATTATAAATATAATTAATGCAATCACTTCCTATGTAATCAATACCATAACTACTCACCATAATCAACTCAATTCAAAATTCATTCTCCGCCTACATTAACGGAAATAATGCCAGTACAACACCTTAAAAATTTTACCCTCGTCGATTGAAATGCTAACTGTCTAACAAATAAACAAACAGAACAAACACACTTCTTAAATTCACACCGTGTAGATATAATTTGCATCACAGAAACCCACTTAAAGGAAAAAAAAAATGTATATTCCAAACTATTCAATTTACCGAGCCGACCGAAACCTAAGCAAAGAAGGAGGAGTGCTAATAGCCATCAATAAAAATATTCAACTTTACCCAATAATACTACCATGTACTGGTATTATAGGCTGTCGAGAAAGCCTAAGAGTTAGCAAATTACTTTGCATTCACATTCACTCTAAATAATACTAAACCGCACCCTAGTCATATCACAATTAGCAAAACCGCAAATGAACAGACATACAGTTATCACCATAATATACACTTCACATCACCTAAAGAAATAAATAAAATCATCAAATCACTACCAGTCAAGAAAGCCCCTGGACATGATAAAATTAACAATTTAATATTAAAAAACCTTCCCCAAACAGCCCTTGCATTTATAACCAATATATTCATCTCATCCCTGAGACTAGGTTACTTTCCGTAAGTATAGAAACACGCAATCATTCTTCCGGTGCAATAATTAAACAAGAATGCATCTCTAACTAATACTTACCGCCCAATCAGTTTGCTTTCCACGCTATCTAAACTACTAGAAAAAATAATATTGAATCGATTTAAAGCACACCTCCATAACACAAAGACAATACCTATGGAGCCAATGGGTTTCACCGAAAAAGGATCCACGCACCACTTCTCAGACTCACTGAAAACATCCATAAGGCATTTCAAAAACACTATCACACAATAACAATCTTTCTCGACATTTCTCAGGCCTTTGATAGAACATGGCACCAAGATTTAAACTACAAAATAAAAAATTAGGCACTCCACTTTATCTTACTCAAATCATTTCCAGCTTCCTCAACAATAGTTGCCCTTACAGTCGATAACCATCATTCTAATCCAAAAGCAGTCAAAGCAGGCCTTCCCCAAGGTTCCCCGTTCTCTCCCGCTCTTTATAACTTGTACGTAGCCGACCTACCAAAACATAGCAATACAAAAACCGCCCAATTTGCAGATGACACCGCTGTATATTCTTCATGTCCCTGCATAAACACAATAAAAATCAATCTGCAGTTATACCTACACCAAATCAACAGCTGGGCAACCAAAAACAAAATTAAAATCAACCCGTCAAGAACTGCAGTCAAAATATTATCCTTAAGACCTTACATCCCCCCCTCCCTTACAATTGAACCAAGAACGCGAACAATGGTACCCTCATAACAAACCCATATTATACCTAGGCCTTTTCTTAGACACCCAACTCAGTTGGAAAAATCTGATCGACAATAAAGTTATACAAGCAAAAATTAAATTACACCAATTAAAACCAATAATAAATAGATCTGCTAAATTACCGTATGATACCGCCTTATTGATTTACAAAGCTATCATTCGACCACTATTTTTATGTGCATGCCCAGTATGGATCAGCGAAGCCAAATCGATTACCAAAAAATTCTAAATAGTCCAAAATCAGTTCCTCCGCACCATCACGAATCCATCCATGGTTCATCTCCAATTCACAACTTAATAAAAAAATCCAGTTAGAATCGATAACAAACCACATTATTTTTTTATCCACCCACTTCTTCCACAACATTCCAAATATACACAATCTAACCCCTCTAAGACTCTGCCGAAACCCAATCCACAGAACCCGCATCAAAAATAAATTTCCGTTTCATACATTCCTCAATAAATTTTCAGATCTCGACCTAATGTAGAGTTATCATATAAGATACATCTAACACCCTTGTAGTAGTGTAAGTTGTATTTTAAGATTATTAGTAAGTTTATTGTTAATTATTTATAAGTAGATTTATATATAGATTTAGTCAGTCAAAAAAAGTAAAAACTGTATGTGGCATATGGGGGAAAAGATTATCTGCGCACGTTTTCTTGAGTTCCAGAATCCCTTCCCGTCATTTTAACTATGAATAATTGAAAGATGAGTAAAAGTTTAACATAAATAAATAAATTTTAAAAATAGAAAGATAAGCAATATATGAAAAATAGTCATTTTCGTTTCTGAGTTATAGAAAACTTATTTGCATCGGTGCACGAATTGCAAGTATGATTTTTCTGCATTGCTAACAAAATAGCAACTCGCCCTTACCTCTACTCTTGCCATTACAAGCAAAAGGAGAGTTCAACAAAACCTGCGCAGCTACATTTACGTCCAGAAGCAAAACAAGGGGGCATCTCAGCATTTGCTCAATGGATCAGGGAAACTGGACAAAAAACTGATCGAGATTGGGGTCATTTACCCGGAAGCTGAAGTACATTATTTGTTACAAACATATTAAATTAGATTACAATTTTAAAAAATTAGATTACAACCTTCACAAATATAGTGTTTTAACACTGATCTTTGTTTTATTCAATCCAAAAGAAAATAAATTTAAAAAAAGAATACGCACTGCATCTTCTTAAGTCTTGGGCAAAAATTACTTGTGTTAGCCAAGTTGAATTAACTTTGTTCTACAGTAAATTAGCTAATACACGTTGAAGTTTATTTTTTACCCAGAAATGTTGAAGTACATGTTCACGAGACGATTAAATTATAAAAGTCTTTGTACACCTAGTAATCTGACCCTTTTTGATATGAATAGAATGTTTAATGTTATGTTAAGAAACATTTGAGACTAAATTTAAAGGTGCCCAAAATGATGATGTCAGGTGGATGACCCGCAAAGTGTTTTACCAAATTTTCGTGTACAGGAAAAAGAAATTGCAAAACATATTTAAGGGCGATAATATGGAAAAAAATATATTATACATCTATGTTTTGTGTGTTTCAAGCATTTTTCTTCGGAGTTTAGTTTTTTTTAATTCTGTGAGTAAAAACGGGACCAAAAAGTGGCCAACTAAAAGTTTCAAACGAAATAAAATAGTGCCAAATTTAAGAAATTTAACCATTAATAATATAAACACGATAACTAAACAATACCTACTGCAAAAATTCCATTTTTTATCTTTCAAATAACACTTATGATTAAGGAATGGAATTTATTTTACTAAAAACAAAACAAAATATGTACTATACATTTTTTCAAAATGTGTTTGAAAATATATATAATATAAATATTCATTATAGTGTTTTAATTGCTCCAAATAAGCATTTTCAAATTTTCGAACACAAAACGTTGCCAATCAGGTCTTTCTCGAATGGATTCGGAGCGGCTGAAAGATTGTTCTTCCTCTTGTACACTAGTCTTCTGCACATGATCACCACACGATATGTTTTATTCGAAATATAAAATCCGTACGTAGCACAAACGAAGTTCTTTCCGAGACAGTGACGGTTTTCGGAAAGGAAGGGGGAGGGAGGGTTAAAGGGAATGTGCACCCTCAAGATAAGACAATAAGCTGTAAAAAATACTTGTCAGATTTCGATCGAGTTATGCATCAGCTTTATGTAACATGAGCTACCATGTAGTTGAGATTACTTCTGCTTCGCAAACATCTGCTTTTCCTCGTTCCCTAAACTTGATTTCCAAGAAGGGCTGGGAGTAAGTTTGACGATTCAGTGAAGGTGCGGTAGTCACAGAACCGTGGAATTATATTGCTTTATAAAAAATACTTTTTTAGTAAAATTATTTTAACAAACTCGTAGAATATGAAATATTTCGTTTTGACGTAAAAATATGTGGAAATATAACGAAATACATAAGAAGTGTTAAGGAATAGAGAATATACGTAAAAAATGAAATAATTCCAACATTTGTAAAATAAAAATAGTTCCTATTTATTAATTTATTTATTACTTATTTATTTACGCCAGAAACAGTAAAAAAACTGTGTGTGACGTGCTATGGGAAGAAGTTAATTTGAAGTTACATTTATGTCCAGATGCAAAACAAGGGGCATTCTCAGCATTTGCTCAAGGATCAGGGAAACTGGACTTTCGTGGTCCTGATGTCATTGACCCAGAAGCTGAAGTACAATACCTAATACAGGTTCTTTAGAATTATCCAATCCAAATGGTAAATAATACACTAAATGTTGTTGTTAAAATTAATATTACTTTCCTTTTGGGTGCTCGTTATAGTCTCTAATTGTACAGAAACAGTTGTGCAGCAGAAAAGATTTTACTTGGGACTTCAACGTTTGCATCGATTTTAATCGTTTAATGTCATCTGGCAAGGTGTTGTAAAATAATGTACATGTATAGTATGTGATTTTTTTGTAGCGAGCTGTTGATACTGTCACCTGATAAATAAGATTACTACGTCGAGTGTTGCAGTTATAGATATCAGCGTTAGCTAAAAATATATTCCCGCCCATAAGTAAGCTATTTTTGACAAAAGCCAGTGATTCATATATGAAGAGACAAGGAAATGGTAAAATACCTATATAAATAAAGAGAGGCTTACAAGAATCACGTGGGTAGGATTTGCTTATTCGTACAATTCTTTTTGTGATCTAAAAGTCTGGTAGCATATAAGATGTATTTCCACAGAATATTATGCCCTATCTCATGTGGGAATGAAAATTCCCGTAATATACACGAGCAGTATGGATGTTGACTGAATTTGAAAGAATTCTGAAAACGTAGGATAAAGAATTTAATTTAGTGTTTCCATTCCATTTAAGATTTGACTGAATTGAAAGACCTAAAAAGTTTGTTTCCTTAACATCAGTCAATGGCACACCATTCATTTTCAATGGAGTATAGATCTGTTTATTTGAAATGGAAAACTTCATTGAAACCGTTTTCTTTTCTTTTACTATTAATTTGTTATTACGGAACCAATTTCAAATATCTGTTATTGGACTATTTACGGTTTCTTTATTGCAAAGAATATTTGTATCATCTTCAGATTACTGTTCCTCCGTTTCTAATCGTTGAGGGCATATCGTTTACCAATAGTAGGGAAAGAATAGGGCCTAAAATCGATCTCTGCGGAACTCCACATGCAATTGGCAAAGAATCAGAAAGGTGTGTACATAATGTTCCATTATTCCAGTAAGGTATTTCTACTCTTTGAGATTGTTGTTTAAGGTACGAACATAACCAATCTAGAGCAATACCACGGATTCCATACGAAGGTAATTTTGAGAGTAAAATGTTATAATCAATGACGTCAAAAGCTTTTGAAAGATCTAAAAATATTGCAATAGGTGCTTCGTTTTGATCCATGGATGAGGCGACATCATTAAGAAAAGAAAATATGACTCCGTAGATTTTGATTTTCAAAACCCAAGCTGTCAATCTGAAAATGAGTCATGTTTACTAACACAGGTTTCCACTCGTTCGTAAAGAAGTCTTTAATATTTTTGAAAAATAGGTAAGAGAAATAGGCCAATAATTTTGAATTTCATTTTTGTTTCCGTTTTTGAAAAGCGGCTTAATCTTAGTTGTTTTAAACATATCTGAAATAATTCCTGTGCAGAAGGATACATTAAATATGTGAGGTAACGGGTGTATAATGGCGGGCGAACAAGTCTTTCACAAACAATCGAGAAATTCATCTAAACCGGACGAATATTTAATTTGTAGTGAACCGAATATTTAATTTTTAGTTTTTTAGTATAATTTTTTGAGAATTTCATTGGAAGAAGTTTCGGAAACGAACATCATGACTAAAATTTTTGGGAAAACGTCTGATGTTGAATTTTGTGACTGAAGATTCTTAGTGAGTCGGCAGCAATTCTCGAAATTATTGATTAAAGAGACTAGCCACTGTTGCCATGTCGTTCACATTTCTATCGTTATCTTTTAAAACATTCTCTACAAGATTTCGAATTTTTTACTATATTTCTCATTGCTTTTGTTTCATTGAGTTCAAAATATCCTGATCGTGTTTCATGATTTTAGCCTACTTTATGACTTTACTTAACAATGATTTGTATTTTTTAAAGTAGAGAAAATCTTGAGATACGTTATGCTTAGAAATGTAAGAAAGTATTCGTTTGTTTTTACATGATGTCCTAATCCCTTGTGTTATCCAAGGATTGCTTTTTCGTTAAATATTTAATTTTATTTTTTGAAGAGAAAAGCAAGTGTTAAAATGAAACTAAAGTGTTGAAAAGAAATATTTATCGTTTGTGTCTATAGTATTGTAAACTGTGTTCCATGACTCTTGCAGCAAGTAATTGATGAAAATCGTTTACTTTTAGTAAACAATCTACTCATACGTATATTATTTAATGTGTTGGTGTTCACATTTCTTGAAATGGTAAGAATTTGTGCATGGTGAACACTATCCTAAATCTTTTATTTCAATTTCATATCGACTAGTGGTTTTGTTAATTATTATTTGATCGATAGCCTTTGAATATATATAATAGTGTGATCCGTGTAGGGACATTTATTGTAATATCTTAACTGAAGGTATGAACAGTGGCGGCTCTGGGATTAGGCAACAGGGAGGGCACACAAAGTTACAGAATCAAACAATGTTAGGCATTTGAAAAATTGTTATATTTGGATTGTTTAAGTCACATTAGTAATATTTACAATCGAATTATCTGCCCGGAAGACAGGCTAAACACATGATCTATAATTCAAATTGAGTCTTGGTGTTACATTCTGTAAATCTATTACTGATTCTTCAAAATTAAAGGAGTCTCGTAACAAAACTCTTTATAATGAAAACATACAAAGTCCATTCAATCTCTCTTCCGACATGGTATTTCTTAAAAAGTCTATAATCTTTTCAAAGTGCAAAAGCTCTCTCAGATTCTTTAATATAGCATATCCAGCTCAGATTTCAGTCTGCTAGCTCACGGAGAGTACTGTGAAACGCGATCAACCTTTTGTAGGGGGAAATTTTCTTGATATTGTTGGAACGTCTTACAATCAAAGAGAGAACACATGGCTAATTTCACTCTAAAATTAAGATGGCCATTTATCCCTTTGAAATTTCCGTACAAAAGAACGATTGCCATTTCTATCAGATAGTATTTTTTTTATATCAGGCCGAGGTGGTCCAATTCTCTTCATGCACAGCCTTGTATCATAACCACATTGACTGTTTTCAGGCATTTTACAGAATTGCAAACCATTCTCAATCTCAATGCACAATACGAACTGGACGCAAAGACCGGAATACAGCATTCACATAGCTTTGTCTACGGATCGGAAAGATGATGCCGACCATGCCGATTGCACACTACTGCGCCGAATTGT
Organism: Gryllus longicercus; assembly: GCA_038098605.1. NCBI lineage: Eukaryota > Metazoa > Arthropoda > Insecta > Orthoptera > Gryllidae > Gryllus > Gryllus longicercus. The sequence goes on along the minus strand of JAZDUA010000176.1, from coordinate 1,114,444 downwards.
TGTGAAAAGGGAGATCAGTTAAACAGAATACAAGCAGATAGCACTGGCCTGGACAAAAATCAAGCGAAAAGAATATTGTAAGTTTAAAAATCGATCAATAGATAGCGCCGGGCAACGATTTTGCTACCTCCCCTGTCAGGCTGCTGGGCGGCGGCCGTCCTAAGACGCCATTTGCCGAACCCATGTTGCCATTTCAACACTCATTGGCAGCGATTTCTATGTCTGTAAGTTCCGTAACAACACTGCGTATAGGACACAGAGGCGAGTGTCCTATACGTGTCAGAGGCGAAAATAGTTCTACGGAACAAGCGGGAGTTTGAAAGCTATAGATGTGTTAGATTCGAAAACAACCCTACAGACCCACAGAGATTATTTTAGACAGCGCAAGAGAAAAAATACTGATCTCAGTAGGGGGGCAGTGTCCCTAGCACCTCCCTGCCGCTGCCGCCACTGGATATGAATTAAGTTGAGAATTAGGAATTTCTTGTAAACTCTACAGAGTAGAATGTAATGGAGTCGTCTTGTTCCTATAAAATCATGTATTTACATGAAAACCCGTGTCCTTCATGTGATCAAATTAATGGGCAATTAGTACTTTAGTCAGGGAAACATCTTTTCAGAAAACAAGTGATAAATGGAAAAATAATTGATCTACAGCACCCCTTAGTCTTTACATCAATTTAATATGTAGTGTGAACAATACCCTCATTTTTCTTGCGCTATCGGGGTAAAGGGGGAGGGGGAAGCGAGGAATGCACTGGTGTCTCGAGAAATAAGAATTTTGAAGTAATATAGTTTACTCATCGATGAAGGACTTTGAAGTGACCGTAAATATATCAGTATCTGTAATGAAAAACGGAAAACATACCCAAGTCCTCCGATATTATCCGAAAGGACGCATAAAATAAAAATGTATATCAAAGGTCAGTGTAACATGAAAGACGTCTGCCAGGTCCTTTCATGTACTACGTTGTTCTTACAGTGTCATATATCACTGCCATTAGAGGCAAGCAAGATTAATTAAAATACGCGACTTTCAAATGCGTGCTTACATGTCTTGAACAATTATTTTTGAATCATTATATCATTCATCTATTGAAGTGTTTTACGACATTTCTTAATTTTCTTAGGGAAATGTACTCACAGTTGGTACTGCTTATTCATGGCTGTTCTATGCTGAATTTAATACTTCTCAGTGGTGATATATCTAGAAAGTTGGTACTTGCTTTGTGCGATGTTGTGATCAGTTGTGTTAAAGTTTTTGAGTTTGTGCCCAATTTAGTTTCTGCTATTGTCTGCTATTGAATTTTACAACATTAAAATTTATTACATTTAATTCTCAGTAGAAATTCAATGATAAAGGCTGTGTAATGGAAGAATCACTTATTTTATTGTGGAACTGTCGAAGAAAGGACATAATTCTGTTTAATTATACAAATTCCTGGCATACCAAGGGTTTCGACATGCTTTGGATGTAAAATATGTGCTGCAATTCAGTTCCAAACCAAGAGGCAATGTTGTTCTGTCGATTTCACACCCAATGCAGCGTTTCTCCGTACTTCACATGTCATCTACAACTTTTATAACCTGCTCAAGACAGCGCCGTATTTATTTACGAGAATTGATTGTGAAAGATGCCGAGAGAATGACACATATTAACGAAGTACATCAGCCACGAACAATATGGCCAATCACGAATTTTTACCTCTCTGTGATGTTTTATTTAATATAATATCATTAGCTTCTTATTTTTGTGATGTTGTTTTTGATGTTGTGATGGGGTATGCACTATTTGAACGTGGGAGACACGTTTGGTTTGCTGTCTCCTTGACATTTGTTGCTACATCTTTGGTCATCAGTCAGTTTATATCATTAAAATGGTATATACGATCACGAGAAACCCAGAAACAGTTGCGAGAGAAATCAAAAAATGAAAACGAAGGATCCCCTCAGTGCAAGAAAAATAGTGGAAAATGTGTGCAGTGGCTAATAGTTCTATTGCATATTTCCCAGTGTGGAGTGCTATGGAGGTACTTCAAACTTTTTATTCCAGTTGATTTAAGGTATGTCAAACATGAAGTGAGAGACTTATGTATGCTTCGATTGTTCCATGCTTTCTGTGAAGCAGCTCCAATGCTTCTAGTCCAGTTGTATCTATTGTGGCAAGAGACTTCACCAAAGGAATTTAGTGATTTAAATATTGTTTCCACAGTTTTGTCGTTGTTTAGTGTATGTTGGGCCCTTGCTTCTTTTAGCAAAAATGTGAGACTTCAGAATGTACATAGACTTGTCCTTACATGGTTAGGTGTAATATTTCAATTTCTGTGGAGGTTAGGCACAGTGTCATCTCGAGTCACAGCTTTAACAGTATATGCTACATTATATGGACATTGGGTCTTTCTGGTCATTGGATTACATTGGATATCAATGTTTCTGTGGCTTATATCACCCAAAAATGTTTTTCATGGTGAAAGAATATCAAGGCAGAGAAAAGCAGCATTTTCAGCTCTTATTGCCATAATTTATGTATTTTCTTACATCAATCTTCAAGTAAGTCTGTGAATTATTTCTTTACAAATACTTTACTGTAGTGGTAATATTTTTAGTATTAATTTGGTGTTTTTGTTTTTAGGAAGTGAACCCTCGCCAAAAAATGGTGACATTTTATGTAGTTATGTTCTTGGAAAATGCTCTTCTAGTGTCAGCCTGGCTTGTGGGTATTTGGGATGATGCACCATGGTATCGAAATGCAGTACCTGTTGTTGTATTTGTTTCATTTGCAATTGGTATAAGTTTCATGATACTATATTATCGATATTTTCATGTTCGAAGGTATGTATAAGAAATATGTTTGTATTTATTATAGTTTCATTAGAAATAGTAGGTTTTAGATGAACGATTAAACAATCTTATAGTGCACTGAATTTCATGAATGGTGTGTATCAAAGGGTAAAAATTGTTTTGACAAGGTTTAATGTTGAGAATGAGGCCACCAATAGAATTGATATTAATTTTTGTTTTCATTTTTGTGTATCCTGCATTATTGATCTGAATTTTACTAACATGCTTCCTATAATTTTCATTTGCATATTTTAATTATATTTCGTTTATAACCCATTATACTATCATCACATTTTCACACACTTATCATTCAATAAATTTATTACACAAAATACAAAAATAATTCATGTTTGCTCTGCTAGATCTATTTTGAGCCAGCTTCTTTCTTCTGAAAAGAAAAAAAAAAAAAATTATTATTACTACTAATATATTTTAAAACTACTTTTATGCCCTTGCAATGTGTGTTAATGAAGAGTTTGAGATCATATTAACCTGAACCATGAAAATTAAGGTAGTTTCAGGTAAAAATATATTATAACTAATATAAAGAATAAACATATAAGGTGTACTTGGGCAAGAACTAGTTTTGTATTTGACATTTTTTAGCTATTAAAATTCTTAGTTATTAGTTTAGAACTCTAATCTTAATATGCTATTCTTGAAACAAGATAAAATTATTGACAGGTTCACATAATATTTTATATGACATCCTTTCCCTCACAGTGCTTTCTCTTTATGACTTATGAACTATATGTGAACAAAAGGACTTTAAAGGGAGTTGAAACTTGAAAAGTGATCTACTCTACTTTCATTACCTGATATCAGTGATTTCTTAGACTAATGTTCTGTTGAAAAATGTTTGGTTCAAAGAGAACTATATTTCTCAGTGTGAAAGTTCAAGTCATAAAATTTGTGATTGGAGAAAATACGGGTTATATTATTGTTATTGCAAGTTTTGTGAATGAAAAATCTGTGTTATCTGTTTTATTTTATGTAGTTGCCTTTAAATACAAAGTATAATAAATATGTAGCTTTCTAGTAGAAAATATATTTATATTATAATAAAAAAGTCACTGAAGTTATTTTACATGATACATTTTTCACTTACTGGATTGGATATTTGGATCCTGCCTAGAAACTTGTGACCTCAAGCATTATTGGAGACCATTTGGTGATTTCTTAGACCTGACATTAGGTACAAATAACATTGTTTGAAATTTTCTTCTTAAATTAATAATTGCAATTTGTCATGGGCCTATGGAACACTTTGTAAAAGCACGCCTTCACATAACTTCACTGAAAATTATTGATATTACAGCGCACCCCAAAAAGATACTACAACGCAAATATTTAAATCAAAGGGCAGTATTGCCATCTGCAAAAACATTTTATCTTGCTGCTTTTATCTTGGCTGTGTAAAAGTTGTTAATTTTTTCTTTTTTGTTATGGAGGCAATATTAATCATCATTTTACTAGAAGAAAATATAAGATTCAACTCATAGTTATGTAACTGAATTTGGCTAAAACTTGACTTTTACCCTGTGAACACAGATTTCATGATAACAGTGTAGCAAAAGTCTGTTTTCTGTTAGTTTTAGAATAGTTTCAAGTCATAATGTGCAATGTCATATAATTAATTTTCAAAATATCTTGCACAATTTATGATGTCTCTTTCTCACTGTTTATGTTGTAATTGTATTGTGATTAAACCATTTCTCTTGTTTTCTTTAAAGATTACGGTATGAAACTGGTGGTAGGCCAAACACCTATAATAATAATTGTGATTCTACTCAACGATTGTCAGTAGAATCAGGGAATCCTAGTACAAAGGAGGATCAAAATAACTTGCACAAAACTCAGGTTTGTGTATGTATTAATAATTTCCTATGAGTATTGGTATAGCATTGAAAGAAACTCTTAAATGTAATTCATTATATGGATGAAGTTAAGGATGAAAAGAATATTAATTTCTTACAATTTCATATTGTTTCTTTTAATAATAATATTGTTAAAGCAACTGATAACAACCTAAATGTCACAAAAACATTAAAACTGACAGCGAAGTTCGGTAAAACAAAGTATATATAGAAATTATGTATTTAAAAATGTGTTTCATCATGAAACGCTGATGTTAATGAAAATTGTTAGTACAAAATGCAAGGCTTATTAATTATTAACTATAATAGTTAATAATTATTACTTCTTATTACCATTACTACTATTATAAATTATTAGCTATTAAAGGTTATCTTTAACATGTACAATCATGGTGTTGAGTGGTAACTAATTTACAGTTCTGAGGTTCTACAATTATTACATGGGTACAAACTGTGTGTTAAGGTAGGAATCCTGGTTTTCTGGGAGAGTCCTGGATTTTTAAACCTTTCTCTTCGTGTCATTTCAAATCATTTCAGGATTCTTAAATTCTTGGGTTTTCACAAATACAAAAAGTTTAATATTTTCTGATTGGTAGTTATGGTTATTTTGAATCCAGGAGTTTAAATGTCCCGATGGACTATTGGTCAACCTGACAATTCACTAGAAATTTTTTTTTGTTTGCATCATTCCTTTTTGTTCACAGGTTGAGTGGTACATGTTAAATTGGTGCATTTGAAATAATTGTGGAGAGTTTCAGTATATTTTATATTAATAAGAAAAATGTTTCACTGAAAATACCAAGAAAGTGTTTTCAGTGAAAATTTGAAGGTGCAGTTCCCATTTATAAAAGAAACAACAGACTGTTCCAAAGACAAAATGAAATGTGATATCTGTCATGTGGTATTTAACTTTCAAAATTTTTCAAAATAGTTTTTCTTGAATAGTATTAATTTTGTATATAGTTGGTTTATTCATATACAGTGCACTGTGCTTAAAACCTACCAAGATAATATTTTCTTGTTTCAAATTAGTTCTATGTTTGTAAAATATTCGGAACAATGGTATTTTGTTTTCTAATAGACCCTCTCTCAATTATAATTTGGTGTTGTGTCCAGGTTTTTCATTTTAAAAATATTGAATTTGTAGTAAAGGTAATGTAGTTGTTCTTCCCTAAAGTTGCAGTGCTATGTCGGCAGGGCAATGCAGATTCACTAGAGATTCCTTATTTCATTCTTTATTATTTTAACTTTTGCTCTAAGAGAGCTGGTGTTTTGAGGAAACAAAAGAGGGTTTGGGGCGAGAAGAATAATATAATTTACTTTAACTTGAATTTTAGGAAACTACAATTAAATGTTCAACACCACTTCACCATTTCGGGACAATTTCCCCTGGATTTGTTTTGTTTACACATTTGTACACTTGCTATGAATTTTTTAGAAATGTTTTTTGTCAGATTCCTTTTTATATCAAATAACTTTTTCACTTTAAAAATATTTTTCCCTGCATGCATCAAATCTGTTTGTTTTAATATCTCCTGATCGTGATTGTTTTGGAAATCACTTATCCACAATTAAATATTTCAAATGGTATCAACATATCTCAAAAATATCAGTTTCTTGACTCGTAGTTTTTTCCCTGGCCCTTCATATAATTTTTAATATTTTTTGTATCATATGATCATTTTTAGAATAGTTACCGCTTTTGAAATGGTTAGTAATCTGCAGAACATACTGAAGTCTACATCATAAAAAGAAACATTTTCTGTGAAATAGTAACTTTTGGAAAATTAACTTTTACTTTATATTAGCAAATAAATTAAATGTGAATATGGAAAATGACCATATATGTTAACAATTTTATTATGTTCATGTTTATCATATAATTAGTATTAATTATTCTAATGGTAATTATTCATATCCATCTTACCTAATACTTATGGCAAAATTTATATGTAGTCTGTTTTTTAACAAGTATTTTGAAAAGGTTATTCCATCAAAGCACTTCATAGGTTCTTAAAGCCTATGAAATTTCATACTAAACAATTTCTAATTCATTCCAACAACACCTTTAACCTGAGTAATTGCTGGTTAAAATTTTTACTGGAAGTTTGCAGAAGTATGCATTCTTTTTCAGCTGTCCGCAGCAACAGAGATTGTTGCAAATATGGCAGAGGCGGGGGCCAGGCAAAGGATCAGAGTGGATTTTGGCACAGCGGTACAAGGATACACTTAGAATTCATTCCTTTTCCTAATATATAATTGTGATAATTAACACCTGAGCAACATGTGGTAATACGTCTAAAAAATAATTCAAAATTATAGAGTTAATGTGGGTAGTAAAATGAGGAAAAATTTTTTCTTATATGACCAGCAAGGTGTGCATGTGCTACCTATAAAACTAAACTCCAATTTATCACAAAACATCTCAATATAACATCAGAAACAGTACTAATTGAATTGTCAAGGACATAAGGACGGACAGCTAAAGCCTAGTGCCTCGATGGTTGAATATTAAATAGTGGGAATTTGCAGTAGCTTTGCTGAGAGAGGATGAATGATACCAAAACTGATTCGAGAAAGATGTGTGTGTTATCTTTGTATGCAAAAGCCAGATACTTCGTTCTAGTACACAAAATTTTGCTCAACACATGCTGGGCTTTATTTAAATGGAATTCACCTTTTATCACATTAGTATCATTCTTAATTCTTTAGAGAAGAAGGTTATGCATTTTCTTTATTATCTTTCTCTCTTGCACATGATTTTGTGACAAATTAAAACACATTTCCTCAGAATTCTCCCTTTTCAGTTGCTACATATATTTGGTCTTTTAGCATTTCTGTGAGTTAAAACACGGTTATAGAATAATGTAACACAGTTTACCATGTAGTTAAAAACATTTTTGTTGTTTTGCAATTGAAGCTTCATGATTTTTGTTATGCAGGTTCAGTGTAATGGCAAGCAAACGCCAAATCCCGCTTGCTATCAACGATACAACAACGGGTATCTCCCCTATCATCATGGAGGTATTCCAGGAGTGTTTAACTGCCGGTTTAGTAATCCTGTTGCATCAGCTGCAGCTACAAAAAGGAAGAAAAAGAAACCATCAAGCTTTGTTCCTCCTCCTGTTGTTTCTGGACTAACTGCAGTAGTTACAACAACTAGTACATCTTTGCAAAATACAAATAATATTCCAGAATCGTCGTGTAACAATTCAGTGCCAAGTCAAACTGCTGTACCATTTTGGAGAAGACCTCTCCCAAATCAACACAATCATCAGGTATAGCTTTTTGGCATTAATTAATGTACGCATTGTAGATTATAAGCATATTTGTTTGTACTAATATTGTGCATTATTGAAATTGCATCGTATTTTTAAAAAATTCTAGGGTGGTTCGAGTGAAAATGAAGCTAGTAGTGTTGGCTCTCGGGTTAATATTCAACAAAAATTGCAAGAAAAGAAACAGAAGCAGTTAGCTGAACTACGTGTCATTGAAGAAGAAATAAAACAGGGCAAAATTCAACGGCCTGGAGGATCGGGCATGCCTTCTGGGGTTGGAGAAGATTTTGGATCATTGCCACGCCAACCCATACCACGCACAAAGAGGCACAATCCAGGTGGATGGCCGCCACCATCTCCGCCAAGTTCAAGAACTATTTTACCTCCTTATACTTACCATTTGATGCCACCTCCTCGCTCAAAGCATCGCTCTAAAACTCCAGAAATTTTATTAGCCCCGCACTATCTAGAAAATAGTAATTTATATTACGGTTGGGACCATGACCGTACTCCTGTGTATAGATTGTCTGATGATGATCACATTGATAGGTGAAAACTCTTTCAGAACAATTTTCTTACTCACTTCAAATGCTTATTCTCTAATCCACTAAAACAATTGTTGTCTGTGTATTTGCTTTCAGAGATTGCAGTAGTGATAGAGGATCCAATTTCTCTGAGTCAGCACATGTTGTGAAAGACGATTTGCTTGCAACAGACTCCCAAGGAGTTTCCCATCAACAGGCAATGTTAATGTACAAATCATATCGTATTCCATCAGATATGGATTCACAGATCTCTCTCCCACGTTCGTACACTTTGCCTCGAGAATTCAAATATTACAGGAGACCAAAATCTCGGAAAGCCATTCGCTCCGAACATTTTGTTGCTTCAACAAATTCTAGTGATGGTAAGTGAGAAGTTAGGCAATTGCAAAAAAAGTTATTAAATGAACGTTTTATATAGAAACAACATTATAGTGAAATTCTAGAAGAACAATTTGTTCAGAAATAGAAATTAATGACTGAATCCTTTGCATAGTTCAATTCATTTTTACCTTTTAAAAATCACAAATAAGCATGTAACTAAGATTATGCCCTAATAGTGATGAAAAAATTCAATATCGTCTTGATTTGAACATTATTACAGGTGATGTTGATTCTGGAGATGAAACTCCCCATCATAATCATCATGAACCATCACAGCAACATGTGAGGCCATTAAGACTGCGGGGTTACCGAGGGTACATCAGAAGAGATCTACATGAAACTAAACTATAGGGTAGTTGATGGAAAACATCAGAACATAAAAACTTATATTTTTGATGACTCAGGTGCTTCTTTTGGAGTTTGTGGAAATAATAACTAGATGCTAGGTTATGGCAGTGGTGATGCGATGCTAACATGAACCCATGACCTAGCATTACATTGCTAACACAAGATTATGGGTTCATTTCTGATTCTAAGAAATGTACAGATTTTTCAGCATTGCATACCTATTGCTTTTCATCATTTGGAGGGCCAAAAAGCTGTATCCACATTGACTGAAGCAGTTCTGTAAGCAAGTCGGTTTTCAAATCTGCATTTAAGAAATACTGTAAGGATAAAGGAAACTAATTTTTACTTTTTCAGAGTTGTATTTTACACCTTCATAAATTTTCACTGACATATTGGGAGAGTACAGCTGGCATCCTTAAATAAAGATGTAATAATGAGGGTAAAATATTTGTCTAAATTCACTGATCAGTCGTAAAGGAGAACAAAATTTTAAAGCTAAAGTGAATCACCTACTCCTGAGAGGTAGTCTAAATTGTGACAGTTCAATATCACCTCACTGATTGAATGTAGGATGAGTTGTTCATATTTCTACAAACTCATGGGAAATTCATTGTGCCAATACAATGTACACACATTTGATTTGAGACTTGTGATTATTCATACTCAGATGTGTGCCATATTTTTAAATGTACTGTATTTAATTACTAGAAAAAATATTGAAAGGAAAATACAAGTTTCTGTGATTGTGTAAAAAAACAAATTTGCAATGCAGTTTGTGAATAATAAAGCATATTTTTTGTGTATTACTAATGAATTTTATATTTCAATGTATATAATTATACAAAAATGAAGACTGAAGTTATAAAACATGGCAGCTTTTATACACAAGTATTTAATATTTCCAACAAGCTATAATACAAAAACATCCATGCCATGAAACTGCTATGTAAATTATTTTGTACATATATAAATATAAAATTGTACACTTTTTTACAGAGGAGATTGAACATTTGGTATTTGTAATTATGTACAAATATATTGGAGCATTTTATAAATCATTTTATCCTAATAAATTACGTTTAATATATTACATTGTATATCTTTATCATATCTGGAAACATAATCCCTGTTAGGCTAAAGACCCTGTCTACCATCTGTTTTGTGAGTACACAACATCCTCTTTCAAATTTGAAAAACTGAAATTAACTTGTCCTGCTTTGTATTGCAACATTGTAAAGATCAGATTACTGAAACTTAAATGACAAATATTTCCACCACATAATTTTCATGATACCTCAACAATCTCTTGAAGCAGATGCATTCTGTAGTAATGAAAACACAAAGAGGATTTAAATTAGAAGAAAATGGTACACAAATCATGTTTTGGTATTAAGAACACTTGCACACAACTAAAACTCAGATCACTGTCAATAGACATGGCCCCTTCACAAAAACTTCTTTGTTGATATTCAATACTAATGAATGATACGCTTTCTGCAATAGGAGCCCCATTGTGCTCATCTACATGAGATTTGAGATACCTTCTGTGAACATTCCTTATATTTGTTTCTATTTAACCTTTTTATTCTACATTTCAACTTGTATAAAATTAATAGAAAGTATGGTAAAATTCTCAATACATACATGAAATGGTCATTTGTAATTCAAGTTTTTCTTTTAGAGAGAACACCAGGTTTTGCCATCATAAATAATTACCATGCTAAATTGTGACAACAAGAACATTACCGTAAATGCAAACATGCTTAAAATAAATTCACAAATGTAACATAACTTAAATTTTTCTTTGGACTCGATGAAGTACATACTTTATCAACTTTAAAGGAATGGAAATCAAAACTGGATTGTATGTTTCCAAAATGATACAATTCCAAATCTTGCACTACTATACATGTTCAGAAATTTGCCGTTAACTATACAATTCACTGAATCACTTAAAATCAATTCAATTTGATAAATTATAATGCAATTAATTTGCATACAACATTAGAATGCTATACATTTCATTTTCAGTATTTTGCAATGTAATTTTGTATTTGATTTATTCATTTCACCTGCAGACTCTTAATAGGATCATATTGGATTGAAATGATTGATTTCTAAATCATGATTGAAAACTTAATGAAATTACCCATTACCATTTTTCTAGGCTTCATGCAAGGATCTTTTAGTGAATTTTCAATCGTGGAATAACTATTTCAAACATAAAACTGGCTTCCCCACTAAGCACACCTGTGTGACTAGTCTACAAGGGCTCAGCAAGGTGCAGGTATAGGGCTGCCTTTTTCTTACCCCATTTTATAAATTTAAAGCTTTGCATTTGGTAAGAGAATTTATCAAGAAAATAGTTTTCTTTCTTATGAATTGTATCATCATAGGGTATAATGATATTAGTACCTTCCCTAAAATAACTGATATATCTAAAAAAAACTACACATTTTTATGGGGCATTTTGCAGTGAATGCCAAAGAGACCAATTCAATGCTCAGATGTTTCTGATGAGTTTATGAAGCTGAAATGGATCACTAGTTTTATGCCTCACTTGGAACAAATATTTTAGAGTATAAAAATCACAAAATTTGACACTGAATTCACACTTCAAATACCATTTTCATAATATAAGAATAAAGCACAAAAGGTTTAATTTACTCTAACTGCAATACGTCAGAGTTGGTTTAAATCTTGATGAAGGTAGTATTCCTTCAACTATCAACACAAGGTTTGGACAGTTTAACCTGTTGCCAAAGAAATTGAGAAACGTATTGAAGCAATAACATTCACACAATGGCTGATTCACGCATCTGATGCAGACACTGTAACAACCCACTTCTTTTTGGGCACAGAGTTCTCCGAGTTATAATTATTGTTTGATTTTCTTTTCTTCCTTGGAGCAACTCGCCCCTTCCATTCATCCATTTTCCGTTTTTTCATAATTTTCTTCTTCTGCTGCTTTTTGATTTTTCTTTTAGCAGCAACTACTGGATTGTTTACGACTTCTTTGGCTCGTTCATTCTTTCGCATAGCTCTTTTTGTACTAATACGCATTTGTAATTTTGATAACTGATTACTGTACTCTTCCTCTCCTATTTTCTTCTTTATTATTTTGGCTACTCCTTTAGCTAAACGTAAAAGTTCTGGATGAGTATCATCTTCTAACAGAATCTCACGAGCCAAAGGAGCAAGAACCTGGGAAATGACAAGGAGAAGTTGTTCTTTGGTAAGATCAACTACTAAAGCGCCAATCCATTTAAAAACTGCTTCTCGTAAGATATATGAAGAAGGACATGTAACTATTTCCATATTTACAATTTTTCTCATTCTTCTTATTAACCACAATAATGAAATTTTAAATCCATCATCTTTTGGTAATTCTACATCTTCTGGCAACTCTCTAATCACACGGCACAAGAATGCCAAATTTTTTGTCACTTGTTCTATTAAGTGTGGACTTTCACTATTAGGAATAAGCTGATCACAAAAATCCAATACAAGTGACTTCAATTTATTTCCTGTATCATGAAACAGATAGCGCCCTTCTATAAATGATGAAGAAGAAACTGCTTGCACTAAGGCTTTTATGTCCAGGCTTGCAAATACAAATCCTAAAACTGCAGATGCTTCCAAACGAATCCACTGATGAGGATGACTTAATAGAGATTGAGCTGCCTCAGCTATATTTTCAACATGTGACATCCAAACTTCATCCTTAAGGAAAGCAGGACATAAGCTACATATTTTCTTTATTAGTTGTAGTACTTGAAAAATGCAATGATCTTCAAGTCTTAGTTTCTTTTCTTTAACTTCTTCACTTTCATTTTGTTCTTGAGCTAATCTCACACATTTCCCAGGTGCATACAACAAATTCATCCTTGCTGTTAACTGTGTTTGAATAACTGGGAGCAACTCTTCCAAGCGTCGAAGAAATTTTTCCGTTTCTACTTCAACAAAAATTCCACATATTTGAGCACCTAAACAGCGGTGTCCAATTTTCTGATCTTTCATCCACAAAAAGGACATATTAAATAATCTGTCTCTATCAGTCTCATCTTTCTCTATTAATATTTTCAAGCACTTAGCAGCCATCTTTTTGCAACTTGCCCTCTCATCATTGACTAATGCGGCTCCGATACCAACAAAAAGTACTCCTGCATACTTGGAAAGGGCATGATCTGGAAATGTTGCAATCATTCTATGAATTATCTGAAACGCAGACAAACGCCCAGGTTCAAGTTCATAACTCAACTGTGATATGTAAAAATTTACATGCGTCTCTATTTTTGAGCCAAGAGGATAATTCATCAAAAAGTGATAGAAAACTTGTCGAGCTTGAGCTCGGACATGGTCATGCTCACAGATAACACTAATCTGAGCTACTTTGGACATGATTTCATATATTTCTGGTATATCAGGTTTTCGTGATAGTATAGCCTTCAGCAAAGGAAATGCTGTAGCTTGTTGTGTGAAATCCTGCATCCCTTGTTCAATATAAAGTAATAAAGATTTTAACTGAATATCATTAATGAGATGATATTTAACATGTCCAACTAATACTGTAACAGCTTTATAAGCAGCAACCACCATATCCAAATATTCCCCTTGTGACAACCCAGCAGTTGCATATTTATGCAACAGACTAAACAGAGAATCTGCCAAAGTATCTATGATTTTTTTCAAACTAGGAAGATCCATTTTAAAGATATTAACAAAACATTGTAGCGTTATTGTTGTCAACTTCACATGTTTAGCATCGATATTGTTCTGTAAGATTGGTACCAAAGGATCAATGTATTTTAAAAACTCATCTGATACTGCTTTCCCTCTCTTCAAAAGAATGTGCAGCAAACGGAATCCAAATTCCACAAGCATATGTGCATTTCGGTCACTTGAGAGATTAGGTTTTGCTGTGAGAGTACCATACCGTGTTCTTGGGGCTTTAGGGATAAGGAAAGTATCAGGTTGTTTCAGTAATGTTTGCTTTGTTTCTTCCTTGTTCACTTTCTGCTCATTATTCATTTTAAACACAGCTATGCTACCTGACACTACACCATATATAAATATAAGTAATGATTCTACTGAAACAAACACGTTGTCATTCAATCCCTTCACAATTTGACCCAAACTTTCAGAAACTCGAACCAGAGTAGAAAATGAATGAGTTGTGGCCAGAACCTCCTTAAATGGGAGTAACAAATCAATAAAACATTTTTCTGAGATGTGCTGAGCGGCTAAATAAAGAGTATTGTAACTTTTATGAGATCGAGCTTCTACAACTTTTCCTGTAATTTGAGTTACTCCTTTCTCTTCAAATGCTTCTCCGAAAAGATCTATTTTAACAATATGTAATATCTGGCTTAAACATCCATCCATGTCTCCTGTTTTAAATGCCAACTTCATAGAAGATATGACAGAATGAATAGTGAATATTAATACATGTTTCTGAAAGCCTTTAGTAAGAAGTGAGATCATTTCATTGAATAGAATGCTTAAATACTGTGGCCCAAGACTTTCCATTATTTTTTGCAACATTTCACGAGCAACACGACGAACACTTTCCAAGCGAGACTTCAGGTATGCACATATGTTCAGAAAAACACCTGGCAGGTGCTGATCCAGATATCGTGAAGGAAGCCGCTGTAACAACTTCACAATGGCCAAAGCAACTGGGATACACATGGTGTCCTCTTCTTCTTGCTCAAGGGCAGTTTTCTTACGATTGACCTTGTGGACACTGCTTTTCTTATTCAGAGTTATTGTTTGTTGTAACTTGGGAAGAAGAACTTTTACAATGGAACGAATCACACCTGTAGCCATAGTTACAGATAACTTAATAGACTTAAGGACATAAGGTTCTTCATTTGGCAAAATCTCTTCATATTCTTCAGTTTTCTCATTTTCATCTACTGAAATATCATCCATTGCATTCGCCAATTCTTCTTCAATTGACTGCTTAGTGTTATCATCACCAACATCATTTTTGTCAGTGGAAACTTCAACATCACCATCTTTTTGTTCTTTTGTTGGATCCTCATTCTCATCCTTTTCTTCCGAACTCAACTCTGGAGTCTTCTCTTCTTTATTTTCCAATTCTCCTTTGCCAGTTTCATCATCTATTTTATTTACTACATCAACAGAGATCTCTTGAGATTGAAAATTCTTGTCTTTAGTATCTTCTGAGATCTGTTCCGCTAACGAAACATCAAAATGAAATGCATCTAAGATTGAGACAACTACACGAACTAATTGTTTTTGAAACTCTGGCATAGTATGAAGCTTATTCAGATAGAATCGTAACACAGCTTCATAATGAAACCAAGGTAAAAAATTGCTTACTACACCAATTGAAACAGTTGCAGCATCCACCACATTTCTTTTCCTTGCATATTTTTCAGAACACAAAAATGATGTAACCAAAGGTAGAATAATTTGAGTCATAGTATGTGTACGAGGTGGTTTCACCATTTGTTTTGCAACAGAGCAAAACTTCATTAGTGCTCTGGCACGACGATGGTTTTGTAAATGAACCATATTATGAAAAAAATCTACTTCAGGGTCTTCTTTGCAAGCCAAACCCTTTAAATCAAGCAAGATAGGATGAGTTTCATAACATTCACGAACCAATTCTCCCAACAACATTATGGCCTTATCATGCAAACTATCATTCGTTTTTTCACGAATACCGGCAGTTATGAGTTTAATAATTGTTTCAGGAACATGGTTATTCTTGACCAACATAGCTTGCTTACACAGGAATGGACACAACTTCCGTAAACAGTAGCCAGCAGCATCTTTGAGAGACAAGTCTTTCTCACCTTTCAAAATATAGAAGCAATTATACACAATAATTACACCAAAGTTTAACATAATTTTCTCATTTTCCACCATTTGATGTACAGTTTTGAAACCATCCAAACGTTGAACGTAATCAGGCTGTTCCACCCACTTCCTATCCCAAGCATTGATGTCAATAATTAGCTGCACATTAGACATAAGATCATCTTTATTTAATTCATTATCCTTCTCAGCAAGTTCTGTTAGCGTATTGCACAACATTCTTCTGGCAGTGACTGATGAGATATTTCCAAAAAGAGGTGCAATGCATTTCAAATATTGGAACGGAACATTCACGTTCCTCCAAAGGGTGCAGATGGTTGAGACTAAATGAATAACTGTTTCTTCGGGCCCATTTACCTTCTTGAGGAAAGCAAGGAAAAGCAACCGCAACAGATTTTCACTTGTCTCAGCATTACTTTCAAGTTCACAAACACGAGATAAAATAAGAAGTTCTTGAGAGCCCAGACCTTTCTTTTTCTTGATTTTCAATTTATTTTGCAAGTGTTGAATGATAACTGGAACATGAAGGAGTAATATTTTACTTCCATAATTTAGTTCTTCAGATTTTGAGGAAGCATCTAGCACTTCTTTTTCCTGTTCCCCTGAAGTTTCTTCAGTGAAATCAGCAGTTGTCAGCAAGGCTGCTACAAGGTCCATAATTGCTTTTGTGACTGATGGTTTAATTTTGGGAGCGCATAATAAATTCATAATAGCTCCCAGCGGTGTAATACTTCCACCATCTTCACTTTTTATCAACAGATGAAAATATCTTGGATCCCGAGTCCATGTTAAGAAAAGTTTCAACAAAGCTGTTGGACTGTGAATTCCTTCAGTAGGTAATTTTTCTAAACCATGCCACACAAAAACCATTAATGCAGCTACCAAATCATCAGGAGACCAAGTATACTCAGTAAAGTGAGAAAAAAACTTAGCTGCAGCCATAATGGCACTAGACTGCAATTTTCGAATGCCTGATGCATAACCAGGATGTATTTCAGTCTTATGGGCCAGTATGCTTGAAATTAATGCTCCAATGCAGATCAGAATACGAAGCACAAAAGTCAGGACTTCATTGCTCATTAAAGCTCCAAATTTTTCAATGACTACCAGCACCATATTAACAGAGCTCCTTAAACTTTTCAGGCCAATAACGTGATTCAGTTCTATGTCTTTCATTATTTTCTCAACCATTGTTTTAGCATCATCCTGCACATACGGCAAATAAGCTTTAAAAGCCAATTGTAAGAACATAATCATTTCATTTTCATAACATCCAGCAAGGAAGCGAAGCACCAGTGATCGTCTTAAATCTGCAGCACCTCTACCTGTACTGCCATGACCCGTTTTTGTCAGCATTCTTCCATACAAAATTCTTAATACAACTGGCAGCAGTTTTTCTCTGTGTTCTTTCTGAATTATTGTTGACTCTTTGTCTACTCGAAATAGAGTAATTTCACTTTTAAATGTTTTGTCATTCAATAACCCATATAGATGATCACTGTATGGTAAAAGGTATTTTTCTTTATACGCCATTAAACAATCTAACGCCAGTTTCTGTACATTAGAATTTCTACTTGTCAGGAGGTAAAAGTAATGATCCCGTAACTGAGGCTCCTTGTGTATTGATCTTGGACTTTTTATTTTAGCAAACACTTTCATATGAGCAACAAGAGCTTTGTACATTTGAGTTCGTTTGGTTTTCTTTTCATTTGCTTTTTTATAACTTTTGATTTTCTCTTTTAGATTAGTATCAACATCTTGATTCTCACCAGGTTGGATTAGTAGCACATTGGAGAACTGAACATCATTAGAATACATTTTCAAATATTCCTCCTCCAGAAAATTTAGAAAAAGTGGCGACACATCCTTACTTTTCATGTCACAGAGTTCTGGAAATTCAGCAAACGCTTTCCATAACAATATTCGATAATTTGAAAAATCTGGTCTGTCCTCTAAATTATGGATATTATCATGTATTTCAACAAGAGCAAGGCTGCTGAAAGAACAGCTATTCACCTTACAAACTTCATTTTCAATCACATCCTTAGCAGCTTTTTTTAACTGGGCATCAAACACTTTCCAAAATTTCATTACTGGCATTCCCCTTGCATAAGAGGCTATTAAATGTGCAACAGGATCCCATAATAATTGAAAGTTTTCATACAATACACCAAGTAAATATTGTAGAGGAATATCCAAATAATCATTATTTGTTCCTATTACATCAAATGATAATTTATCAAGTAGCAGTAATTTTTCTCTGATATTTTGAACAGACACATCAACATTTTCTGCTTCCAAACAAATTTTTAAAAAATTTAATTCATAATCAGTATCTGATGAAACAAATAATGAAAATATATGGGAAGTCAATAGTCGAACTTTATGATATGGAGACAACAAGTTTTCGGAAAGGAAAGAATGCAGTTTCTTTAAAAGTTGCATACGAAACATTTCATTTCGTTCTTCGAGCTTCAGAGCTGTTATATATAAATCAACAGCGTGCAATGCACCGATAAATGAAGGTTGTTTTGCCAATGGTAGTAGAACGTCACACAAAAATTCTGTACTACACACATTTTCAACATCTTGAAAACCAAGAATATGAATGCATGCTTCAAGAACTATAAGAAACAAAAAAATTAAGTTACTTAATTTCTCTTCTACTTCAGTGTCACATGAATGTAGTTCAGAGCACAATTTAACCATTAAATTTTTCAGTGCTGACTTGACAATTTCCTCTTGAGTCATTTTGACATGAGGCAAAACCAGAAACATACTAATCAACTCTTCACTATCACATTCTTTGAAAGAGGAAATGTTCGTACACTTTCTTAAAAAATATGATTCAAACACACCATCCTTTATAGTTCCTTGATTACAACTGATAGACAGATCCAAAGGATACGATTTCCAGTTTTCAAAACTAATACCACCAAGACATGGAGCAGATTTTTGTAAAACTATCTGAGATAAAATGTCTAAAACTCTTTTATTTGAAACAGTTGTGTCTATTGAGGATGATGAGAGTTCATTATGAATTTCACTACAGACATAATTTTGAACCCATGGTAAAATAAGGGTTTCAAAACCTGAATACTGTATAACTTGACAAATAAAATTCAGAACTGATTGTTCATAAGGTGCTGTCAAAGCTTTCATTGTTAACCGCCTTGCAACATCTTGTGTCAAATGTACATTTGGTGACATAAGGATTGTTCCTAATATTTCTGATAGAATCATGCAAATTTCATTGTTTTCCTGATCTTCCAACAACTTCAAAAAATTTGTAATAACAAAATGGGGTTCTACAAGCAATACACCACCCTTGTAATTAATAATTTGTTTCACAAGTTTTAAATTTAAAAGCTGTGATTGTGAAGTATTCTCCAACTTTTGATGTTTGAAAATTACTTCAAAAACTGTGGTCCAGACAAGAGTAAAGTACTTAGCTTCTACAAAGGAACACATAGCTTTGAACATATGACTGAGCAAATCAAACAATAACACTGAATTAACAGAAGAATCAAAAAGCATGTCCATGACCTGAGGTAAAAATTCCTGGACGAAACTGTGAAAACGACCCCGAATACCTCGTACAACTTCGAACATCAAACGTCCACATCCTTCAATGCCATCGGGTCGACTCTCTAATGTACATAGAAGTAACTTCACAAAATCCTTTTTATTTCTAACTTTTCTTACAACATATGCAAAACTTTCTGCCGCAAAATTTCTGATGTACTCAGGTTTACTATCAGAAAACAAGGGAACCAAACTATCAAACACAGTGTCCACATCTCTTACAATGTAGCGCCATAAGTATTTAAACATGTATGCAAGGCACGTGAATGTCCATTCCAATTCGTCAGCATTCTTCGTTGAAAGTAATTCGCACAATCTCTGCAGAATAACACCGTAAGACGAGTAAACTTCATAACGTAGATCTTTTATTAAAGCAGACAGCAAATCCAAAATTGTTTCCAGTGATAAAGGGTTTCGTTTTGCTAAATGTTTCAGTATAACATCAATGACTAAGTCACGTCCGTGCAATAACATTGGAAGAGTTTGTACAGGAGGTAATTCTTTTCGTAATTCTTCATAACCTTCTGATAGGTTAAGTACATTCCACTTTCGAATTGCTTGGTACAAAAAGGTTTCTTCTTCGTCATACTCTTCATTTTTATGTCCTATACGATGAAAAACGTCAACATCAAGGTGTGAAATACGTTCAGAAAACGGCTGAAACCTAAATGTATTTGTTTCTTTATGACGAGTCGGTTTGGTCTTCATTTTGCAATAATATAAAACACTTCGGCACGTTATAGTCTTTCACCAACCTTTAAAACATATTTCAATTCTCAACAATATGTTAATATAATTGAACACTTCTCACATTAATACTGCGATCTCACTACAATATCAATTTCTTAACACAATCATTTTTCCTAACCTCCATGTCCACGTGGGTTCAGTGAATTGTTGCCAGCATTGATATATACTCTTTGGTTGCCAGGATCTTTTAACCAGCTTTCAACTCTCATATAACGTGGTGGAAACCATTACGGTGGCGTGCTCTGCTCTAGTACCTTCTCACAGGAACTAAAAAACGAACTGCTGCCAACGATACTTTAAACGTGCGTGGCTGCTGCGTGGGTTCGCGAGACGCAAGCAGGCCCTTAATATTACAAAAGATATGTTCGCGCTTTCTTCATGGTTTTTATATGCGCATATTAGGAATAACGGAACATTAAAATATGCTTTTCCTATTTCTCACAAATTAGCCAATTTTATGTGTGGACGTTGGCGAGCTTGAACTGCAGCTACCAGGCGACCCTACGCTCCCTATAGAAGCACCCTAAAGCTTTGTCCCCGTTTTTGATAGAAAGTTCCAACTCCGTGGTTGTTGCGTTCACCAGGTGCTAACCTACCATATATATTATATACGCACGTTTACTTGAGTCCCGGAATATCTACCCCACTCCTTTTAAAACATTAGATGATTTAAGAATAAATAATAACGAGCATTGTAAGCAAAATTTGATAACCAGAAATGTTCTCTTCCATGTATTAGAAACTATTTTGCATCAAAAAGGAAACGAATCACTTTGATACTAAAAATTCCTTTTGTGAAAATAACCAAACTCCCCACTCCTCTCGCAAATAAGGAAGCGAGGGCTCAAGAAAATGTGCGCGGAATATCCTTCATCTCCTTGCTTTCCAGCACAGTTCCGTGTCACCACAAATACTATAGACTATACTATCACTATAGTTTTTGGTCGCCGCTAGGTGCAATGCCGCCACACTTTCCTGCTGTGTAGAGACAATACAGGACACTTCGCGATATATCGAGAAACACTGATGCCAGCTCCAGCTAGTGGCAGAAGCTGGTGAAAACAGCCTAAGCTTAGTGCTGTGTTGGTGTTTGTTTGTTGCTCGATTTTTGAAACTTTTAATTGTCTTTCTGGCCAATTCTGGAAAACTTATTTTACAATGTTCTTGGTATACTTTTTGGTGTACTTCCTTATGGCAGGAAAAATTTGTGCAGTTTTTGGCTGTTTTAATTATGAATTACAAAAGAACTCGCTTTCGTTCTTCACGTAAAACTAGTTTATCGAATGTAGATGAAAAGCATAAATTAAGAAACTGGCATATTCTGACTAAGCAGTATGTGAATGCCACGCTTATCTACTCAAACGAATTAGCTATTAGTTTGTTTTCTAATATTAAGTGTTTTCGATAGAGACTTTTTAAATTGTTTACGTCACAGTAAACTTGAGGTCAAAAAACAATTAATGCAAATCATTTATATTCAATTGGAAAATATTGTATGTGAGGAGTGTACTAATTTGCATGTTAGCAGAGGTATAATGTATTGATAAAGTGCTCTTTAAAGAAAGCAAATTTAAAAAATACCTAATGTATCGCTGGAAATGTTAAGGCAAAAAAAATCTTGCATTTGTAACCATTTTATTCTTGGAATATATAAAACATCTCTTTTGTACATTATTATTTTCCGTAATTTAAGCCATTCAATATAATTAAGTCAAAGAAAAGTAAGTAAAAATGAGTCTTATTTCGTGAGGTCAAAAGTATTTCTTCCGTAAGTATCATATTAACGTCTTTATTTGGCGCTGAAGTACCAGGTTCTGACACTAGGGGCGCTAGTGGGAACTTGTTTCCATCGGTTGCGTGGAAGAAAGGGGGAAGTGTCCTGTATTGTCTCTATAGTATTTATGTGTAGCCATCCCCATCCTTTCGGACATCTAAGGATGATCTGTAACATAGAAAATAAACAAGGTCAGGAAAGACAATAGCCGTTCGGCGCGCTTTTAGCATTGTTTACCGCAATTTTCTTGCAAGTATTGGCGTTATGCGTATTGCAGCATATCTCTCGGGCGCTTGTACATGGCCTTGGGTATCCGGCTCGTACAATGTTAATTTTTTTAATATTTCATTATTTGACGTGTGTAATTTCGAAAAGAAGTTTACAGCTAAGTTTTTAAAGTGTTCTTTGAGGAGCGGTATATTTAATATTAAGAGAAGTTCTGAAATTCTAATATAACGTGGCGCGCACAGTATGCTACGAAGGCGCCCTCAAGTGCGCGTGCGTCGCTATTCCCCAACTTTGATTGACAGCAGGCTTTTCGCTTGGACAGTTTGCTTCGCTTATGTTATAAGCATCGCAACATGCCCAGCCATTGTCACGCTTTACTCGAAATCGCGTCCGCGTGCTCGCGGAAAATTAAAGCACGATCGAGCGTGATGCCGAGGTACTTTGTACTGGCACGCCATTCAATGTTTGAATTGCATAGCGCGAGCGGTCGCAGCTGGTCGTATTTGTATCTACGTGTGAAGAGCACCGCCGTGCTTTTCCACGTTGACTTTAACGCGCCACCGCTGCAGCCACTCCTGGATCAGTATTACTCGCGCAACTTTTCTTGAACGATGGCCTTGCTTCCCCCTCTCTGTTTAAACAGATGAAGGTGAAAGCTCGCAGCGAGCACTGATGACAACATTCCAAACACATCTTCCCTGGCGCAAAATTGAAACAATTTTCTTTTGAAAACGAGAACTTCTATCTGTTATTTTCTCAAAAAAGCTAAAGAAATGACCGAAGCAGGTAAAGATTTATCACAGGAGATATCTCTAACTCCTTAAAAAGGTAAAACGCAAATTATTGAGAACGTTGCGAAGGCATGACTGATCTCCAGAGATTGGCATTGCTTCATAAAATCTAGTGGCCGATTTCGTAACTAATACCCCTAATCTACCCGCATTTCTTCAATCCATCGTTCAAGAAAAGTTGCGCGAGTAATAACAAATATTGATCCAAATATTTAACGAGCAGATCGATTCTTTTAGACGTAGCAATTACTGCCGTGTCGTGTGCGTACAAGGCGAACTCGGTCTGGGTGGAAGTTGGTTCATCGCGCACGTACAGGCAGTAGAGCGTAGAGCACTGGCGAGATGATCTTCCCCTGAGGCACGCCAGCCCGTATGCGGCGAGAGGTGGATTTTGCGTTCAGAATCCTCACTTGAAACGATCTATTCGCGAGGAAGGAGCGAATGAGGTGCGTGATGAAGGAAAGGAAGTTGGCGCGGCTGACGCCAAACCTTGTCGAAGGCACTGGCTACGTCTAGGAAAACTCCGCCTGTGAATCGCCGCTCGTTAAAGTTGCCCCGAATTCTGTCTACTATGCGCACTAGTCGATGAGTACTTAAGGAGACTTGTCTCAAAGAGTTTGCCGAACGTATTTAGGAGGCTGATAGGTCTATACGACTGCGACACTCTTTTCTTTCCTGGTTTGGGAAAGTTAAGCACATGTTTCCATTGCGCCGGAAATAGCTGGAAAATGAAAATTGAGTTAAACAAGCAAACAATGTAATTTATGGCACTTTGCGGGAGCTTTTTAAGAACGTTATTGTAATGCTGTCTGCTCCTGGCGATTTTCCGCTCCTTAGGGCGGCAATGGCGTCAGCTACTTCTGCGGCGTCCGTAAGCTCCGGCTCGTCGGCGGGGGGCGTGCAGGGCCGCTGCGACTATGCATTACATGCTTTCGGCGTGCACCGCAGGCGGTTGCTCCTCTACCGGCTGGAATTGTGACTTGAGAGTATCAGCGAAAAGCTCCGCTTCCTCCTCGTTCGCCTCCACGTTGTCGCCGTTCGCGTTCTCTCCTCTATGATGCTGACCAGAGAGTATACAGCAGGGAGACGTCACTTAGGAGACATGTAAAGTAATCGTTCTACTCTTTTTACTCTCTACTCTCAAAGCCGACCTTCTGAAGGCCTTCACACGTATAAACAGTAATTTAGATCAACATATCCGAAGGTTGGAGGAGGTCGTTCTCTATACCGACGGTTGGATACAAGTCGGCAACACTGCGAATCTTCCCAACCGTGCACCCATGACTGCACAAAAGACACAGACACCATATCCAGTCGCGCCGCAAAACAAATTTAGTGTTTTAGATTACGAAACAGATTTTCCTCGCCTTCCTGATCCTCACAACCCTTCTCTGCCATCGACAAATACATGCACAAACCAACGCAAACAGGCTAGGAATTGCGTCAAAACCAAAACACGAAAAGCTGCGCATCTTAGCCCACTTGAAAACAAAAGACATTCCTACTGAGCCTAAAAAACAAGTACTTATTTTGGTTGACAGCCACGGCCGCCATCTTTCCGCCGTTCTCAATAAAGTTACCCTCCAACTACTCAGTCTCATCTATTTTTAAGTCTAACGGGGAGTTTGCAGACGTGACTGCAGAGTTGGACACCCACACAAAGACTCTGACCAACCAGGATACAGTCATTATCATAAGAGGGCAGGATGGCATTAATTTGGGCAGTAACTTTACACCTGAACAACATGTAAACAAATTAAACGTGCCTCCCAAAACACTAACATTGTAGTCTCGACTCTGCCCTTCTGCTACAACAGACCAACACTATGCAGCGAGTTTAAGCACACAAACAATTAGAACTGCAACTGAGAGAAACAAATGTTACACTTTATGAAATGAATTTCATCTTAGCAAAACACTTCACCCGGCATGGTATTATATATTATATTATGGTATATTATATTATGTTATGTTATATTATATTATGGTATTATATATATATATATATATATATATATATATATATATATATATATATATATATATATATATATTATATCCACATGAACCTTGCTGGAAAACATACAGTCAGCAACAAGCTTGCACAACACATCATCTAATCCAGTCATACGCAGTCTCCTGCCAAAAATCCTTCCCTTTCATCTTCCTTACGTTCTCCACCCCCACCCTTATTTCGAACCCACTTACCGTCTCTTCTGATCCTTCTCCCGTTACCCCCACTCCCAGTACCAATTCTCCTACACCTGATGCCTCAGTTTCCTCACTACCTATCACTGCCAGGACACACTACAACTTTCGACCACGCACTCGAGGTAAAAATGAAGTAAATATATAGCAACTACAGTCAGATGCAGTAGAAAAACATCCGTGTAGATACTTGCAAAAGATAAACACACTGCAGCACAATGTCCCTTTCAAATAAAACTAAGTTTATTGAAGCAGCTCTACCAAGCGATTTAAATGAAATGGATGTTCTTTGCTTTACAGAACATTGGTTATTTCATGATGATCTCAGCATTTTCCTAATTCCAAACTTTTACCTCGCAGGCTATTATTGTAGAGAAAAGGAATCACACAATCTCTATTGTTTACTTTTCTCGTGATTGTAATTAAGCTTTCAATAAACTAAATTTTTATCACAATATCATGTGTTTAAATAGTATTCTTGAAAGGAAGTTTTAAATTGTATTTTTCTTGCATTTTCTGCAAAATGACATAAACGCCATATTGCTCTATTCATTTGTTTTTTCAAAAATTACAAAAATATAATATTTTGACTATCACTGTTAATATTTACATTAGAGGCAATTTGTTCACATTAATTTATTTATGAGTACATGTGCTTTAAATAATGTCACATAAGGTTTCACGAACACACTACCGTTTCTGTCAAAACTAGCTCAAAATTTCGCATATTCAGAAACGCTCAAACGCAATTTTCTCAAATACGGCTCCAAAGTTTTTCTTCACACGTTTCGAAAGAATACTGCTAATTTCATCCTTTAATATGACCTTACGATCATTTCGGAATATTTTTTTGTTTTTTCCAAAAGTACACAAATGTTTACTTTTTTAAGATTCCTCCAGTAATTGCTCATTTCCAGCAATTTGTAAGCACTATTGTATTTGTGAGTTAAAGCGCTTCAAATGAAGTTTTCCGACAACTCAAAACTGTTCTGTTAAAAAAAAACGAAATTTCGAATTTACTGTAGCGTTTAAGCGACATTTTCTTAAAAACGCCTCCAAATTCTTCAAAGAAAATTGCCATTTAGGACGAAGCTTTAATTTTTAATACTCTTAAATAATATTTTTGTTTTACTATTAGGAAATCGAAAAATTGAGAATATTTTTTTTAAAAATGTGCTTTGGATGGCGATAGATGGCAGCAGGTAAGAGAATGTGGCAAGTTCGAATGGCTAGGCGAGACCAAATGTAATAGAACACTAATACGGGAAAGTCTGTGCCATACTGAAGCACCACTTGTTTTCTATTGTGACGAAAGCCACTTGCTGACGAAAGGGTTGAATAGTTTTTCTCGCTCTCTCTACATTTTTTGCATGAGTTGCAGTATTTTATGTTTTAAGATATATTTGGGGCACAGCTTTCCATTTATTCACAACACTGACCAAAAATTACATTTCAATTCGTGGTGAAACCTTCTCCACTAATCCACTCTTTTAGCAATGTCTGGATACGTTTGGAATTGTAGCTAGCACGCTAAGGATCAGCAAACTTTCTGATCGGCCATGTACCAGACTTTGTAACCAATACAAAATTATTATCGAAGAAAGCTTCGCCCATCTTGGGTAAATCTAGTTCTAAAAGAGAAAGACGCCGGGAGCACTAATCTTGAAGACAGTTGAAAGGAACAAAAACTAGCTCACTAATGATAGCGAAGATCGGAAAGACGAGAGCACTTTCCTGTTCTTTGGAACGACCTTTTTTATTATAAACATTTTCAGGTTTTGCAAAGTTCACTTCACACTATACATTTGTATTGTTGGCTTAATATTAACTTAATGGCAATAACTTAGTACTAAAAATCACATTTTTGGGGGATTCCTTTATGGGGAGATTTCAGGAGAGTTACATTTCGGAAAACTTTGTAAGGAAGGTATAGAAGGGAAATATAATTTAATACGGGTAACATGAGTGGGATTTCTGCCTATCCGGAGGGGACATATTCTGGTGATTTGAGGAAAACTGTGTGGAGAAATGCATAATGTGATTTTCTATAGTTTCCAGTTTGAATTCATTGTGTTGATTGGAAATAAGCTAAGGTGAATTTGGAATTGAAAAGAAAGCACCCTATCGGCCTTTGGCGAAATAGATAACAGTAGCAAAGCTAGTCTTGCAGTTAAGTCTTCTGAAAATCTGATCAAACATTGTTTTGTAAATTAGCTCCTTTCATAGGGGTTTTCATTCAGCAAGAACATCGATATTTTTTCTTTAAAGGTGTCGTTTATGTACAGTTAATTTTAGCAGTCACTTCTCGATAGTCAGTGTACTGAAATTACCTATTCTGATATTTCCCATGGAATTTCTCAGGATTGCCTTTAATGTAATCATATTCCTTTCACGTGATATTGTATGTAACGAGTAAGTTAGACTACGTTGTATCAACCGAACCGTCTCTTGATAATTTTTTTGTATACCAATTTGTCCAACAAGTACTTCAGCAACAAATCTGCAGCCACGTAGTTTTCATTATTAATGTATACATTTGTCAGTTCATTCCGAAGCTTCTCACTGTCAAGGAATGGATATTGTTTTATTATGAAAGAAAACTTTTCTGAGAGAAATAATACTTTGTACATGGAAAATTGCCTTCCGGCAAGAAATTCAATAAAATGTAAGTTTTTAAATCTTGGAACGTGTAGTTTGAGTCACTTACTGTATCATTAATTTTCAAAGAAACAATTTTGTATTTTTATGAAAGAAAACTTTTCTGAGAGAAAGAATACTTTGTACGTGGAAAATTACCTTCCGGCAGGAAATTCATGGAAAATTGCCTTCCGGCAAGAAATTCAATAAAATGTAAGTTTTTAAATCTTGGAACGTCTTGGGCTGACACGGTGTTGAGTCACATGTAAAAGGGAAAGCTATTTGGTTGTGGGAAGAATTAGGCTGAAATGACGCGAACATCATTAGAGTGGACCGATTCTTTGGAAATGGAGGCTGAATGGAAATTGGACGACGTTCAAATTTGCGATGAATCTCCGGAAGGAAAGTAGCAAAAGGGGGAACATTTATTTTTATTTGTATTTGCCATTGTAGGAAGATCAAATTTTATTGCAGTAAAATTTCTAAATTAATGATTACGATATATAATATGGCCAGTTAATAACATATATATATATATATATATATATATATATATATATATATATATATATATGTATAGTCCCTGGTTATATTATTAAACGCGCCCTAAATTTTCAATAAAAATCACGTTTTTGTGACGAAAAAATGTATTTTTTTTATTTCTAACGAAATATATAAGTAATAATTGAATACTTACGATACACACAAGATAACAAATGCAAAATTATGACTGTCAGTATAATATATAAACTAATTTTCATAAAAAAATCTCCAGGCACATGTTTATCTTTGATACTTTGTCAGGCCACCTTTGGCAGCTATTAGAGCTTTAATTCTTTTTGGCATGCTATTAATGCATGCCTGGACTGTTTCTTGCAACTTTGGATGATGGTACCAGACTTGAATTATTTTCTCAAGGAAGCGAATTTTTGTTGTTATTTCTTCCTTTGCGATTTCCCTCTTCATGAGCTCCCAAACATTTTCTATTGGGCTCATATCTGGTGAATTTCCTGGCCATGGTAACACAGGAACATTTTTCTCCAACAAAAATGATCGAATTGTTCGAGAAGTATGACATGGAGCCCCATCTTGCATAAAAACATATGATTCTTCATTTTTGAACCATTCCTGCAGTTGGGGCAGCAGTCGTTTCTTCAATACTTGCTTGTACTGGTCTTGTTTCATGATGCCCTTAACCAAGTACAGACGCCCCGTGCCTTTGCCACTGATCACTGACCAAATCATTGTCTTGACTGGATGTTTCACAGTCTGGATGACACAATCTGAATGATACTTTTCACCAGGGTGCCTTCTCACAAATTGATGTTTGTTTACTAGAATTTCGAAAGTGCATTCGTCGCTAAAACAAACCTGAAATACAAGTAAATGACATTAGAATTAATTTTGGTAGCCATTTATAATTATAAAAAAATACCAGACTAAATTTTTACCGATTTCCAGAAGTCTAAATCTTTATTCTTAAGGTTCTTAGCCCATGCAAGACGTTTTTCATTCATACCACCTGTCAATCTGGGTTTGTGGGCTGGTCTACAAGCATTAAAATTCATTTGTAGTAGTGTACGCCTTACTGTCCTTTCAGATACACAGATTCCACTACTTTCCAATTTACATTTAATTTGTTTAGTAGTGGCAAACCGGTTTACAAGGCAAATCTTCCTCAAACATCTCTCAGATCTTGGTGAAAATATTCTCTTCCGTCCACTTGTGTTCTTCCTTCGTGGGGATAATTCTTCACCAAGGACAACTTTTTTCTTAATTCGCCGAATATATGTCTCGGATACGTTCAACCTTCGAGATATCTCAGGATTTGAATAATTTTCTGTGTCGACAAGAGCATTCACTGCTGCGATCTTCCGAGGAGACAAATCACTTGCCTTTCCCATTATTTTTATTCAAAACTATCAGTTTTTCGTATACAATTCACAATTTTTAAATAAACACGGCTATAACTATTTCACAAACTAATAAATGGAAAATAAACTATCTTCATGCAACCACACACTACTCATGTCACCTCTTGTTCTACTCAACTCTTGTAATTTGTGCGACTAAGCAACAATGAGGTGTCACAACAATGATACATAATGACAAATAATGTGTTAATTATTTGAAAAAGAAGCTTTATTTTTATTTATTGATTCGCGACAATGCCAAATGTAATGTACTGCAGTGAGACTTCAAATTTTAACATTTTGTTAAAAATTTGAAATGCGTCAAATAATATGGCCAGGGACTATATCTATCTATCTATAGATCGATAGATAGATAGATAGATATAGTCCCTGGCCATATATATATATATATATATATATATATATATATATATATATATATTGAAACGCGGAGCGTTTCTATACGCAATTAGAAACAGAGTACGATAATATAATCACAGCTATTTTGAACTGCGCGGCATAAGCGGCAGGTGCGACGACCGGCGGTGGGGGAACTTATGAACGGGTCCGCTGCCGTGAGCAGCGAGGAGCGAGAATTCGGCCGTTACGAGTCGAGCGCGGCAGTTGAGAGTTGACCGTTGGCTGCGGGCGGTGTAAGACGATGTCAGTGACGAAGGAAATTAAGTGCAGTGTAATATTCATAGAAATGCATATTCGAAGCCGGTAAATGGAATGTTGGTAGAGGTCGACATGCAGAAACTATAGATTGTGTCCGTGACATCAAACGCAGTGGAAATAGCATTAAAACTGTGCATAGTGTAATTGATGCCGGCACGAGTAGTGACCACGTGCTCCGTAGTTACAATAGAGAAGTGGAAAAGAACTGATGAAAGGCGTGGCGACATAATTAGAAGAACATCACTGGGGCGAAGTGGACATCATCGAGAGGCTGTGAGTGCGTAAGCGGAACTACACGTCAAAACGACCAGCGTCGACGCCGAGGAATTCGCGTCGCCGCCACTGCGGGCCGCCTAGGCGCGTGTTTGCATCATCAACCGTCCGGGACGCCGGGCTGCGGTGAAGGTCATCGGCCGCTGCCGCCGTGGGCGACCAGCCGCGACAAACGAGGTATTCATTGGGGCCCCAGGTATGATGAAATCACATGGTAAACCGAACCTTGGTACCAAGACAGAGAGCAATTATGTATTAGATCATGTATATTACGTGTTAATGCAAGAATAAATTGTATTTGGGTTCATGCAAACTTATTACTTTGTTTTTCCAATGTAATGTTGATTCCTTTAAGGGACCCATTCACGAGTAAGACACCCGTCCGTTACAACTTTTATTTGCAGTGGAAAGTACCGACAATCAGGTACGTCACAGCTGGCGCCCGAACAGTATGGACTCGTGTATTTAAGAAATGTGGCTCTAAGGAATTCGATAAAACATTGGGAATTACTGTGTATATAATTGAATGGAGGATATGAATATTAATGTATGTGAAGTGTATGATAATATATTTGTATAACAAAGCAGATGTGAGAGTAATTTGCAGGCAGTAAGGGAATTTATTATTTTGGAGGGAATAAGAGTAACAATATATGCACTGACAAAGATGTGTAAGGATTTAAGACACCCGTCCGTTACAACTTTTATTTGCAGTGGAAAGTACCGACAATCAGGTACGTCACAGCTGGCGCCCGAACAGTATGGACTCGTGTATTTAAGAAATGTGGCTCTAAGGAATTCGATAAAACATTGGGAATTACTGTGTATATAATTGAATGGAGGATATGAATATTAATGTATGTGAAGTGTATGATAATATTATTGTATAACAAAGCAGATGTTATGTTTAAGCAGATCTGTTGTTCATAATGATTATTTGGTGAGTACCTAATTCTAAACAAATAGTGTGCATGTTTTAAGTGACAAAGAATAGCATAACTTCTGAGATTTGTAATGCAGGTCAGTGGCAATTGGGTTTCTGTCATAGCAAGTAAACCAAAGAGTTTGTGAAATAGAAATAATTTTTTTTGTGAAAACACAAGAGGCGTTTGATGTTATTTGTACAAGTTGTATATGTCACTTGGTTTGAACACATGTTCAGTATGCAGTGTTCATTGGTTATTGGTGGGAAATATTAAAATTCAATGGAAAGGATATTGTTCTGTGAAATTTCTTTAGTAGCATTGTAAATGTGCATCTTGAATATTCATGCACTAGTGCTGGGGGAAGGTTACAAAGAAGGCATCAAACCTAATTGGGTGTGGTTGTTGCAAGGAAATATATCAGTTAATTGAGAAATGCGAATTAATCCAAAAACAGATAGTGGATCTGCTTATTTTTGAGTACATGATATTGATAATTTTAAGGAGTTCATTAGCAGTGTATATTTAGTTAGGTGATAGTGGTGTTATGTATGATGAAGGATATTTTTGTATAATGTTTATGTGATAGGGAAATTATGTGTTTACAGAACTAGTGTACTTGTATATTATGTGATGATTGAGGATCTGTTGTTCATTAGTCAATGTTTGGAGTAATAATATATTAGGACGGTAGTGAAGAGCATTTATTGGAGTGATTGGGTTAGTTAGTTAATAGGGTAACTATTGTACCACGGTCGAGGGAAGCAAATATAAAGAATTGTAAACATTACGGATTAGTCGGAGACGAGATGGAGGCACAAAGCATAATATTGGATCAGGACGAGAAGGTGGGACAGGTAAATGATGCAGATGAAGGAATTGATAGAAGTAGATTTTCGGAAAGCGGGGATAGTGCCATTGGAAGCCAATTGGATAATACGTCGGGGGATTGTTTTGATAAAAGGGTGAAAATTACATCAACACCGATGAATCAGGCAGCAGGGGATCCAAATCAGGGGGGTGGAGAAGATACCCATTCAGGTATAATGCAGATGATGATGAAGATGTGGGAAGAACTGAAAGGGAAAGCGGATGAACAGAGCAGGAAAGCCGATGAACAGAGCAGGAAATTAGATGAACAGAAAAGATTAGCAGAAGAACAGAGCAGGAAATTAGATGAACAGAAAAGATTCGCGGAGGAACAGAATAGGAAGTTGGCCGAAGAACTGAATGGGAAAGCGGATAAACAGAGCAGGAAATTAGATGAACAGAAAAGATTCGCGGAGGAACAGAATAGGAAGATATTGGAAGAACAGAAGAGAATGAGGGAAGAATTGAACGGGAAATTAGAAGAACAGAATCGAAAATTGGAAGAACAAATCGAGTTGACCAGGAGTGAGGTGTCTAAAATTGCGGATCGAGTTGAGATTCAAGAGCAATTCATTTCTGACGGATTCATGAAACAGAAAAAGGAATTAGAGTCCCAAGTAATTAGATTGGGTGGGGAATTGGAGAACAAATTACACCAGCAATTAGATGCTAAGATCGCTGCACAGGATGAGAAAATTGAGGGGGTGCAAAACCAATTTCGAGAGGAGATTAGGACAGTGGAGGATAAAATGGCGAATTTCCAAATCAAAGTCGTGGACGATGTTCGCAGAGTGGAAGAAGATACGAAGAAGCTACAGTTAACGGTCAAGGAAGAGATTAAGGAGAATAGACGGGAGTGCGAAGAGAAAGTTTTATCATTACGAGCCGATGTTGAACAAATAAAAGAGTGCAAAGCATCCCCGATTACAGCGAATGGGATGGCGCCATTTACCCCTCCAAGGTCATTGAAGTTCTCGGGAGACGGCAGGGAAAATCCTTGCGCCTTCATGCGGGCGGCAGAACGGCATTTAGCAGTGATTAACACATCGGAAAGATGCAAGATCCAATTCCTATATCTAATGTTAGAGGGGAACGCCCGGACGTGGGCAGATACTTTTGATGTATTTCCTGAATCTTTGAAGGAATTCAAAGATCGATTTTTCGAACGATATTGGAACGAGGAAATCCAAATGAATTTCAAAATAAATTTGATGAATAGTCACTACAATTATTCCATGGGAAGCTTACGGGAATACGCAACGAAGCGTATTATGGAGTACAAAACATTATCTCCTCCGATGAATGATCAAGAGATTATTTGCGTATTAACGCGACAGTTTCCTGTTACAGTGCAGAACGTATTGCGCAGCGCAAACCACACAGATTTAGAGAGATTTCAGAATGTGGGAGGGTATGATCAGAACTGGGAGGGAATCTTACATTCGCAGGCGCCCCGAAGAATAGAAATGAGGGCAATGTAAATATGTTGAGAATGGAGCGAAGCCAGGGGCGAGGGAATGATAGTGGCACCGGCAACCAGTGGAATCAACGCGGAAGAGGGGGAGACGGATGGCAACCGGAACCAAGAAATCAAAGACCGGAATGGAGTGGGTCTAACCCAAATCGCACAGAAACAGCTAGAAGCGGAGGAGGA
Source organism: Gryllus longicercus (assembly GCA_038098605.1). Taxonomy (NCBI): domain Eukaryota; kingdom Metazoa; phylum Arthropoda; class Insecta; order Orthoptera; family Gryllidae; genus Gryllus; species Gryllus longicercus. The sequence goes on along the minus strand of JAZDUA010000176.1, from coordinate 1,080,041 downwards.
AATACACCCGACCAATCATCGCGACCCAGCACAAGCAGAGGACAGGGAAACCATTTAAACCAATAGAGTCCGTGATGAAAGGTGGCCCCATCGCGGACACAGAGAACGACAAGTCAAATGTGGTCCCCATTAATACTATTCAGCCGGTGACCCATGACGCCCAGCCGTGGCAGAGACGTAAGAGTTCAGAGGTCAGAATTAGAAAGTGTCCCACGATCAAGATAGAGTGTGAAGGAGTGGAAACGGAAGCATTAGTGGATACAGGGTGTACGACGACAGTGGTGTCGGAGGATTTTTGTGAAGAATTGAAAGCGAAGGGAAAACAAGTAATGTGCTTGCCTATGAATAGGGCGTACGTGATCGGAGCCACACAGAAGAAGTCAAGCCCCATCACGAAACAGATAATGTTCAACGCCACGATTGGTGATCAAATTTACGAAGTAGTAGCCCTGGTAGTGAAGAAACTATTGCATCCGATGATTATAGGGACGGATTTTTTATCTGATCAAAGAGCAATTATTGATCTGGAACGTCAAGTGGTGGAATTAGGGAGCCAGGCGATAGAGTTCGATTTGGGGATTGAAGAGGGGTATGAAATGTGCACGGGTATAGTGTCTGAAGAATCAATAGAAGATCGGTTAAAGCAGCAGACGGAGCAGGTGGAAATATTAAACAGACAACAGAAAGATCAGTTGTTGCATTTGTTAATAGAAAATAAAGACGTATTTCAAAAGAACCGTGCCCCAATCAAGGGATTTCAGTTTCGCATTCAACTCACGGACTACACCCCGTTCTGGCAGCGAAACTACCCAATACCCTCAGCTTTGAAACAAGACGTGACCGAGCTACTGGCATCAATGGTGAACGACGGTATCATCAAGAAAGCACAGACATCATACACGAACCCGATTGTAATTGTGAAAAAGAAAGATGGAGGGCTACGGTTGTGCTTAGACGCTCGAAGATTGAATGCAGTGACGCTACCATATAGAGACGCTCCACTGTCAGTGGAAGAAGCCCAACAAAGGTTTGGAGGGAACCTGATTTTTTCTAGCACAGACTTCAGCAAAGCATATTGGCAGATGCAGGTGGCGGAAGAAGACCAGAAATACACAGGTTTTTCATTTGAGGGGATCTGTTACGTCTTTTGTAGGGTGCCATTTGGACTACGTAACAGTGGAGCAGCATTGATTCGGTGCGTGGACGAAATCCTGCAAGGGAAGATGCAAACCAGAGTCACTACATACGTCGATGACATAGTCCTGCAAGCAAAGTCTATAGAGCAGCACTTTGAAGATTTGCAAGAATTGTTCAACATACTAAAAGAAAATAACTTGGTGCTCAATTTAAAGAAATCAACATGGTTCACCAAGAAGATAGAGTTCCTGGGCTATGTGGTGTCCACAGAAGGGATCAGCTTGAAGCCGGAAACCATTGAAGAGATTCGAAACATACCACCGCCGAAAACAGTTAAACAAGTACGTAGATTCATAGGTACATGTAATTACTATGCGAGATTTTGCCCGCGATTTGCGGAGGCGATGTATCCATTTTACCAACTGTTGAAAAAGGACCGCAAATGGAAATGGGACAAGAAATACCAGGAAGCATTTGACAAAGTGAAAGAAATGTTCTACAACAGTTGTTTCATAGCACATCCCGATTTCTCAAAAACATGTATCGTACAGACGGATAGCAGCGACTTTGGCATGGGGGCAATGTTATATCAAATTGTTGACGACCAAGAGAAAATCTATCCATAATCAGTAGAACACTTAAGGGATCTAAACTCCGGTTTTCAGCAACGGAAAAGGAAGCAAACGTTATAATCTGGGCTGTATCAAAATTTAAACCATATGTGAAAGGTAGACATTTCATAATAAGGACAGACCACCAAGCATTGACATTTTTAAGTAGATGTCACCTGCAAAACGATAGATTGCATCGCTGGGTATTAGCCCTGCAGGAATTCTCATTCGAGATAGAACATTGTAAAGGAATTCAGAACCACCTGCCAGACTTATTAAGTAGAAGAGAACCAGGTAAGGAAAGCAAATACGCCAACGCCAAGGAATTTCAAGTAATGGTGATCGACTTAGGAATTTCAAGGTCACCACTATTTGACTGGGACGATCTCGTAACATTGCAGGAAAGAGACGACGAGATTCGTAAAATCAAACAATTTAAGCAGGGACATATGTCTGAAGAAGACGCAGAATTTGCAACCCTAAGGCAAATAGAGGACCGGTGGAAAATAGTGCAAGAAGCAGTATTAATCAAGACCAAGGACAACCCGGAAACATGGAGAATTTGGGTGCCCCGAGATTGTACTAACGAGTTGATCGGGTTTGCACACACTTCACTGGCGCATTTCGGTGAGAAGAAGATTCATCAAATAATACAATCTTTATGTTACTGGAAGGGAATGAGAAAACAAATCCGGAAGGTAGTAAATTCATGTATCACATGCCTGAAAGCCAAGCATCCTAACAGAAAGTATGATGGACCGATGCAGCATATAATACCGGAAGAGAAAAATGATTTGGCCGCATTGGACGTGTACGGGCCGTTGCCCCGCACGAATCAAGGCAACAAATATATATTTGTGATTTTAGACGTGTTTTCAAAATTCGTTCAAGTATACCCAGTCAATAAAGTTAATTCAAGAAATTGTTTGAAATTAGTTGAAAGGTTCATTCAGATTGCTGGGCCATTCAAGAGAATAATATCCGACCATGGGACAATGTTCACCAGCGAAAGGTGGGAAGAAGGGATACAAAGAATAGGGGCAATTCCCATACATTCAACAGTGAGACACCCTCAGTCAAATCCATCGGAGCGTATAATGAGAGAATTGTCAAGATTGTTTAGAACGTATTGTAGGGACGACCATACAACCTGGAACAGCTTGATCCCCGACATCAACCGTTGGCTGAATCAAATTCCCCACGACAGCACCGGTATTACACCGTGGGAGGCACATTTTCAACAGAAACCGCCTCACATTTTGTATGCTCTGGAGAGACCGGAAATATCTCAAGAACCACCGAAGACAAAGGAACAAATATACCAAGCACTGATAAAATCGGGAAAGGAAAGGAAGGCGAAATTGAAGAAGAAGACCTACCAATTTAGAGAGGGGCAATCGGTACTATTACGGGTCCCCAGAGTATCGAACCCGAGCCTAAAATTGTATGCAAAATGTTTTCCGTTATACGAGGGGCCGTACATTATAGACCAGGTGACTGACAAGAATGTGGCTAGACTGTTAAACGACAGGCAAGAGGTGGTAGGACAGTATAACTTCCACAACCTGAGACCGTGTCCTACAAGTGAGGACAACACTTAAGATTAGGTAAAGGTTTATTAATAATGTTGTACAGAAACCAAATGATTATTAGAGTTATCCTGATTGTGAGGAACTGAACTTGTATTATTTTATAGTATTGTGTGAAAAATGTATTGATGTACCTTAGTGGATAAGAATTTAGTGAGTAAGAGATTTTCATCTTGTATATTTGTAGATGTAAGCATAAGGTTAAGCACAAAACGATCATGTACAAATCAGAGTTTATAAAAACAATTGTATGTAATGTATCATTTAGTGTCTAAGATTGTATAACTGTTGGCAGAGGCTACAGTTGTGTAGTGGAATTTTTTTTGGGCAAGAAAAATCCGAAAAAGGGGGGGAGGGGGTGATGAAACGCGGAGCGTTTCTATACGCAATTAGAAACAGAGTACGATAATATAATCACAGCTATTTTGAACTGCGCGGCATAAGCGGCAGGTGCGACGACCGGCGGTGGGGGAACTTATGAACGGGTCCGCTGCCGTGAGCAGCGAGGAGCGAGAATTCGGCCGTTACGAGTCGAGCGCGGCAGTTGAGAGTTGACCGTTGGCTGCGGGCGGTGTAAGACGATGTCAGTGACGAAGGAAATTAAGTGCAGTGTAATATTCATAGAAATGCATATTCGAAGCCGGTAAATGGAATGTTGGTAGAGGTCGACATGCAGAAACTATAGATTGTGTCCGTGACATCAAACGCAGTGGAAATAGCATTAAAACTGTGCATAGTGTAATTGATGCCGGCACGAGTAGTGACCACGTGCTCCGTAGTTACAATAGAGAAGTGGAAAAGAACTGATGAAAGGCGTGGCGACATAATTAGAAGAACATCACTGGGGCGAAGTGGACATCATCGAGAGGCTGTGAGTGCGTAAGCGGAACTACACGTCAAAACGACCAGCGTCGACGCCGAGGAATTCGCGTCGCCGCCACTGCGGGCCGCCTAGGCGCGTGTTTGCATCATCAACCGTCCGGGACGCCGGGCTGCGGTGAAGGTCATCGGCCGCTGCCGCCGTGGGCGACCAGCCGCGACAAACGAGGTATTCATTGGGGCCCCAGGTATGATGAAATCACATGGTAAACCGAACCTTGGTACCAAGACGGAGAGCAATTATGTATTAGATCATGTATATTACGTGTTAATGCAAGAATAAATTGTATTTGGGTTCATGCAAACTTATTACTTTGTTTTTCCAATGTAATGTTGATTCCTTTAAGGGACCCATTCACGAGTAAGACACCCGTCCGTTACAACTTTTATTTGCAGTGGAAAGTACCGACAATCAGTTACGTCACAATATATATATATATATATGTGTGTGTGTGTGTGTGTGTGTGTGTGTGTGGGTGGGTGGGTGTGGGTAGGTGGGTGGGTGTGTATTCTAACGCAAGTCTAGTAACATCCGATCGAATGTTCTTATCGGGCTTTGTGATGTCAGGGCAGCAGGATCTTTTACCCAAGACACAGAATTAGGAAAACATTAAACATTAATAAAATGGATTACACTGGCTTACAATGTCCCCTTTTCTCTTTTCTACTTGCAATATAGTCCGGAGCGAAATCTACGAGAGTATGCAAACTTTTGGTTAGAATAGTCTTTTCTTCCGCTGCGCCAGCGTGCTCGCGGCTCCGCCTGCTCTAGACTCCCGTTACAAAATTTGTTACCTTTGCAGTAGCGCCGGGCTTTGCAATGGATCGCGCCGACCTCGCTTCTCCTTCGACGCGCCTGACCTTGCTCCGAATTCCGGCCGCACCGTCGCTCCTCTCTCGTCTAGATGTCCACGATGTAGCTCGACCACCGCTCTCTTCGTCTGGCTGCCCACGGATCTCGCGCCTGCGCTTCATTCTTCGCTCGCAGCACCTCACGTCCTCATCTGCTTCTCTCTTCGCTATTTTGTGACTCGGAGCACGCCAATGCCTAATACACAGTCTTTACGCGTTTTACAAACGGCGTAGTTTCGATGTCTTTCAACACTTTTGGCTTGTGTTGCGAAGTATAAATCTTATGAACGCCTCGTGATAATTCGTGTCCCTCATTCTCGCAACTTCTTCTATTCCTCGTCCTAAATCGTGCTAATTAACCCAGTTCGATTAACTGCCGAATAAATGTTGATTACTGATTAAGTTTGCTGCTCTACAGCTCACTCCTGCACAATCCTATTCTCACGAACACTCTCTCTCTCTCAACAAGATGTCGACTATGTCCTAAATCGGCCTCGCCATCCGCACACGTCTGCACACCTCGACGTTTCGTACAAGAAGAGCTGAGTGGTTAGCTGCTCTGCTTCTCCTGGAGGGGTGGCATGACGTTACAACATACCCCTCCGCGCTTGCCACGAATCGCAAGCCCGGCGGTCAAACCGCGGGCCACAGATAGCAGATCGCGCCGTATCGTACGCTTATTACTTGCGCACCTATGTTACGAGAACCCGTCTCGACGTTGCCCAAAAAGTGTGGGTGTTGTGTGGTTCTGAGCATGGCTCAAACATCACAATATCTCTCAGCTATATATATATATATATATATATATATATATATATATATATATACTGAGAGATATTTGAGACAAGCTCGGAAACCCACAACGCCCACACAGCGTCGGCGAACTCAGAGAAAATCTTCGGAGCACAGGTGAGCTGAATAAATTACTTCTGAAACAGCGCTATCTATTTGTTGCTGCCCGCGGCCCGACGGCGGCGAACTTCCAGTTCACGGAAAAACGCAGAAGGGTTCGTCGTACCATCATGCCAGCGGAGCAGTTGATTGATCGGTCCCCTTTTCTCTACGAGACGCCGAATGCGGTGAGCGAAAGTCGGTAGGGTGGAGTCGACATCATGTCACGGGACAGTACAGTATGAGACGCTGAGGTGAAAGGTCCAATGCGGTGAGCCAGAGCGGTAGTAATTAGAGAGGGCAGTTTTCTTTTGTTTCTTTTGACTTCAAAGAGTTCGGACGTGCTTAGAGAGCTAGTTGTGAACGAACAGTCATAGCAGAGAAAGGAACAATTGAAACATATTAACGAACAAATTAATGCGAAAATTAACGAGCAATGGTGAAAAATTGACGATCAATCGCGGCAAATCAATAATGAGAAAATTAACGAGCAATCGCGACAGATCAATGAACAAATTAATGAGAAAATCGACGAACAGTCACGAAAAATTACGAACAATCGCGGCAAGTTACGCAGAAGGTAGAGGGTCTTGTAACTAAAATCGATGAACAGACAAGTAGCTTCGGTAATAAGTTAGAACAACTCCAACAGCCTAAAATTAAACAGGTAATATGTAGTAAATGCGACGAGCTACGGCAAGAGGTCACAACGCAGGTCGCGGAATGCAAAAATGTAGTAGAGGATAGACGCGGAAGTAGAAAGCCGAATAGATTCCTAGTTGACAGAATTGAAAAGCTTCGCCTCTCACAGATAAGCTCATTCTGCACGGTGTCAAATTCACATATATTCTAAGCGGTGTCCCTCCTCGCCGTCACAAGCACAAGCAAAAACACACAGGTCGTAGAGTTTTCGGATCGTAGGATGCCCTGGTACATTTACTAATTGGGTAAAAAAATCCCAACAGAGATTTTTAAAACAAATTATTGTAGAATACAAAATAATAAGAACAAAAAAATAAAAAGTGCGGAAAATCAAAATAGGCACTAATAGGATCTAAACGCTTAAAAAGCCAAAAACCTCTAACATAAATTTTCAGGTATTATAAAACCCTCGTAAAAGTCATTTTTAGGTGAACATGGATAATGGAGTGTGTTGCCTGAAAATACATTCAAATAAATAACATAGGCACATAGCTCATTGTCCGATCTCTAGTAATAGGGAACGGTAAAAAATATTGTGCGAACCCCATTTTCAGGTATTACTTGGTGTTTCAAAAATTGCAAAATGTAATTTTAAAACTACAAAATTGAAGATATAGATTTCTGCCTCTGACAAAGTCTGTTGTAAAACAAATCAGTTCTTTAAAAAGGTCATGTACATTTTTTTGAAAAACTGAGTATTTTTGCATAATTTGCGCTTGAAATTTATGCAATTAAAAAACGGACGGGACGGCCAATTCTCAGAACAAATTTCCTTATTGAAATGCATTGTTACTTACAATTGTCAGTAATATGGTCGCAATTTGAATTTCTTTACAACTGCGGGATATATTCTCCAACTGTAATTGCGTCCAACATGTTAACGTGAAAGATGACAATTATTAAAAAACTTCTCAGCAACCGTTCAATTTTTTAAAAACTTTTTTCCACTGATAGAAGAAGGGATGGCTAAAAGAATAGCGCAATTCTCGTTTTCTTTGAACATCGAAAGTTTGAAAATTCCAAAAATTTAACATTTGGAAACTACAAAATAGAAGATAAAGACTTTTGACAAAATCTGTTCTAAAAATCAGCTCATTAAAAAATTATGTACATTTGTTTGAAAAAACTACTGGTTTCGCGTAATTTCTGAATGAAATTAACGAAATATATACACCCAACTAAGGGCCACGAGATTGAGTTTAGTCACAGATTGAGTTTATAAAGAAAATGGGAATAATATACACTTGAGTATAGTATTTTTTACTTTAAATAACAAGTAAAATCGTTTAAAAATTCGATAGTAATTGTTTTATTTTCATTAAACTATTTCCTGTTCAATACTCCATTTTTCTCAACAGATAAGCATAGGTTCTTAGATTTTGTAAGATATTGTAACGTTTCGCCGTGGTGAATTAAAACACACGCAGGTAAATTATAACAAAAACGTTTATTTTGCTTCTTAATGCTACACTAAAAATACTTTATTTATTTACAGATATATTACACAATTCTTGTGTTTTTCACTTGATTATTTTCCTTACAAACGACTCCGTTCTCTTGATTATTTATTTACACAGTTCACTTCTGATTATTTATATTTACTGTTCACTGCAATTTGATTATTTATTTACACTGTTCACTTCTTTTACACTATCACACAGTCCGATGCTCTGTCAACGGTCCACTGCGCTGACCACAATTTCCTGCTCAGACCACAATTATCTGCGCAGACCACAATTCACTGTGCAAACCAGGGTCCACTGCGTTGTTGTTTACCGCGATGTACACTTCACAGCTCAGCTTCCACTGCAGGCTTCAGACTGCTGTTCACCCACTGCACCACTGTTCATCGCAATACACACTTCACATCTCAGCTTCCACTTCAGACAAACTACTGCATACTCGCACTGACGGACTGATGCTTACTACTTCTACTACTTACTGACTGTGGCCGCCGGCAGCGGCGAATTTATACCTGGCCGGCGCCCGTCTCGACACAACCGGCACTTGCTCCACATTTCTACGCGACTAGCGAATAACCCGGAACCATCCAGTTCGGGGGGAGGGGACGCCGGCAGATGACGCAATCCGCGCAGCGAATGATGTAATATTCGTTACAATATCATTGACACAATTCTCTTACACCATGAGAGAAACTGTATTGACACAATATTGTAACCGGTGCAATAAATATGTTATCTAATCTATATGTTTATACTAACTCAGTAATAGAATTGTCGAATGAACTGCAGCAGTGATCAGTTTCACATCTAGGTTTAAAGAATTCATTTATTTTTTTGTTTTATTAGTTTCATTTTGACATTTATCTTCCTTTTCTTTTCGAATTTTTACATATTGACTTCCGTTGAGCCTTTTTCGATAATCACTCATTTTAAAACTTCCAAATATCATTTTTACTCAGCAGGCTCTTACAATAAACGATACACAACAATAGTAACAAAAAGAAAGAAAAGGGTTTTTCCAGATCCGTCTTCTAGAACAAACTCAAGAAGTAATAGATGACGCTACTTTCTATATAGCGCAATATGAATGCATTGCGAAATCCGTCAGCGTTTTCTGATTGGCTAATTCAAACTCCTTACTCTAGGAATGTAATTCTTTCTGCTCAATCAACCAATCAGAAGTCGTTGGCGATTTCTATTCATGTATTCTGTAACATTGAAAATGTCCCTATTTGAAATTCAAACTTAATTTATAAATCAAAGGTTGAGGGGGTGGCTTTGGTCTCCTTTAAATCATTTTAAAAATAAAAATATGATTTATGCTGTTATAGTTTTTAGAGAACCTAAATTTGTTTTAGAAAATATCAAGAAAATATTGCGCCTTGAAAATTTGCCACCGTAGGCACGTGCCTACTATGTCTATGCGTAAATCCACCTCTGGGGATAGTGCTAAATGCACTCTATCAGTTCACATAAACGACATATTGCTCTATTTTGTTTTTCCAAAAAATATAAACATTTAATTTTTTTGACTTCGTCTCTCACGTCGTAAATATTTACATTAACGGCAATGTGTTCACATTATTGCATGTATGAGTATATAATGTCATAAATTTTCTCAAAAATTCATATTTTCTGTTTAAATGAGCTCCAAATTCCGCATTTTCAGTAACACACAAACTCCATTTTCTAAAAAGTGCCTCCAAATTTTTTCTTCAAACTTCAGGCTTCCGCGACTGGAGTCAGTATTTACTAGGCTGACCGGGTAACGTCCATGGCGAAGGTGCCGACGTTTCGTTAGCCATTCTGCGACCTTCCTCAGCGGCTAATTGCTCTGTTTAAGATGACATAGAATTAATTCTCCTGTATTCCTTTATTTTTTCAAAATTTTTACAAATGTAATTGTGTTGTAATATTTGTGACTAAAAATGCTTTAAATGACTTAATATTAAGTGGGTTTTTTTTTTTTTGAGAGCTCAATAGATTTCTGAGAAAAGAGTTTGAATTTCGCATTCACAGTATCGCTTAAACACCATTTTTTTTAAAACGGCCCCTAATTGTCAATGTAATTGGCCATTTCGGACAAGATTTTACTCACCTTTAATATTCTTAAAGTAATAATAATGTTCTATTATTAGGAAACCGAGAAATTGAGAAAATAATTTTAAAAAAATGGTTGGCGATAGATGGCAACTAGCAAGAGGATGGGGCAAGTAAGAATAGCAAGCCCAGACCAAAGAAAATAGAAAACTAATACGAGAAAGTCTGTGCCATTTGTAAGTCATTCTAAGCACTTTAACTCAAAAACAGAATAGTGTTTACAATAGTGCTGGGAATGTGCATATTACTGGCGTGAGAGATCTTTAAAAAGAAAACATTTGTGTAATTTGGGGGGGGGGGAACAAGAAAATACCCTGAAATAAATGATACGTCATATTAAAGAGGGCGATTAGCACTATCCTTTCGAAAAGTTTGAAGAAAAACTTTGGAGCCATTTTTGAGAAAATGGCGTTAAAGAGTTTCTGAAATTGCGAAATTTTGAGCAAGTTTCGTCAGAAAACGCTTGAGTTTTCGAGAAGTTTTATATGACATTATTTAAAACACATGTTCTCATAAATATATTGCTGCTAATGTTAATGTTAATAAATAAATTGCTGCTAATGTTAATATTAACGACGTTAGAGACAAGCAAAAACATCAATGTTTGTATTAATTGTAATTAATTCTTGTATTTAAAAAAACAAAAGAATAGAGCAATACGGCATTTATGTCATAGAGTGCATTTAGCACAAAATCTTCCAAAAGTTTAAAGAAAAAATTTGAATCTGTTTTTGAGAAAATATTGCTTTGTATTTTTTTTTAAATCGCACAAATTGTACGCAACATTGCGCAAAAACTATAAATTATCCAAAAAAATGTTCATCAGAACAAGTTATGGAGAACAATGTTTTTAAGGAAAAATATCTATCTTTAATTTTGTATTTGTGTACAAATATGTTGTAGACCCCGAAAAAAAATCAAAATTCTCAGTTAACAGTGAAAATCGAACCTACGCCACATTTATAAATGTATTCTTATAGGAAATTTAAGGAAATAAAATGGAGCCATTTTTGGGAAATTTTTGAAAATGTCTCCGGGGCTTCATGTAAAGTATCCCCAAAAACTAATGAATGATTTTCAAAATCACTGAGCTTCGAATCAGGTCAAATGGACAGGGGTTTCTTCAATTTGGAAAAAAATCATTTGCATGGTTTAGGGGCTAGTGTTGTTCGTATACACCACTAGAGGGACGGACGGACGTTTTGAAAAAAGAAACACTATTTCCTTTTCCGTATATGTACGTTCGTACGTATGTAAACGGGAAAGTAAAAATAGACAAAAGCGTCACATTGACCAATTACGTAGGGACAATGACGGCACACACCGATTGACGAAACAAAAAAAAATCACATCATTCCATACTCCTTTTTCATAAAAATCCAATTCCATCACTCTTCCCAAACAAAATTTCATGAAAATATATACTTCATCTAAATAACCTTACTAATTTTCCTCTGAAGTCTTCTTTCACTCCTATCCTGTCCTATTCCTTTAACACTTTGGATGTAAGTCTTCATTTAAAATAAAGTAAAACATTTAAGAATGAATTTAAAATGTCTTGGAGACACGCAGAAAATTTTTGTATGTATTCGAAACAAGCAATAGTGTTCTATAAAGAACAACTTTCACAGAGCCACAACATTGCAAGCAATGCTGGAAAACAGGTCTAAATATGGCCAAATGGCGCTATTTGGAAAAATCGATTAGAAAATATGTACCCGTTGTTGGCATCGCTGCATTTGAACTTTGTTGTCAGAGCTCATTGACGTATGTTGATATAGACAGAAATGCGATATACTATGTGCTGTTTTTAGCACCACTAGTTTCCCCTACAATTGCACTTTCTTAACGGTAGTATCAAAAGGAAACAAGTAGTGTCAGACATATTTGACCGACATGGCCCTGAAGCGAAGCCATGTTGCCAAAAGACCATGTAAGTCACAAGTGAGTGACATTTTGTTACTCGAATTTATAATTAAGAAAGATAAAAAAGTCGTAATAAATACAAAATATTTTATCAAGTAGTCTACATTCATGTATTCAAAAGTTCAACCATGGCTCCAGGAGAAACATGCCAAAATTATCGTGACAGGTGTGTTAATTTTCTGTTGAAAACAAAATGAAGAGGGCTCTACAAGGTGGTCTCCCTCTCATTTTATCAAAACCAATTTGTTTAATTTAATTTTCAAGACAGTCCATACAGTTTTGAAAATTAAGCTCGTCATATGTTTGTGTTTTCCAACTTTTTTTGAGTATGTAATTAAATTTAATTAAAAAAAGAAGTATTTCATCCGGTGGCGTACTCGGAAACCCCGTGATCCCCCCAGGACCCCCCTCCGGCGGAAGAGGGTCATGGGATTTCCGCACTCTCCCTCGGCGCGTTTGATTTATATTAAAACAAACAGCTTTTGCTATTTTTTATACTAATGGAAGTCATTCAGTGTCGATTGTTTACGTTATATATACCAACCATAAGTAAGCACATAAAAATACATTTTATATTTAGCATAAATGAAAAAATCTTTAAAAGAAAACATCAAGGCGAAACATGCATGATGCGCCTCTGATTTGATTCAGACTAATAAATGCTTTTCGTGATTTGGCTCTCAAGTACATCGTAGCACTGGTGCTTTCTCAAACAATATTCCCGATGTGATTCATAGGGTACTGTCAGGTCGAGTCCTGAATGTTGTTTTATTTTGAAATTATAAAAGTAATCCATTAAAAATAGTACTGCTTTGACAATTTTGTTTCAACTGGAATCTTAGGTGCTCAATATTTTGTCTGAAATCCGTCTTCACCATCTCATACCTTGCCAATGACGCTAGTGTTCCCGAGTCGGGAATCTCGACACGACCTAATTCTCTTCTAGCTTCCTATGACCACGCGCTAGCGTAACGTCAGATCCAGCAATCAGCTGCGGACGGTGACGCGATTCAAGGATTGGTTGATGCAGTACTTAGTACATTCAGAAGGAAGAACGAACAGGGAAGTTATGAGTATTGGAGAATGTATTACAGAGAATGCCTGCTCTATTGTAGTGTCACTTCGAAATTAAAAAGCGGATATTAAATTTCTTCAAATACAAGCTTCAATACAATGAGATAGCCCCCTCGAGAGAACGAGAGAGGTATTGTATTAACTATATATTTCAACTTTTCCATTATCTTCTGACATTTACTTACAATTTTTCTATAATAGCATTAGAATTTGCGTGTTTTGCAAAATATTATTGGATATAACCCCGTAAATGAACCTTTTGCTTTGGAATTCAGGAAAATGTAACTGTGGTACCCTTCAAATTTTCCTGATAAAGCATTAGCATATGTTTAAACATAAAAAAATACTCAACATTATCGATTTATTTGGAATATTTTTATTGATGAAGTGATTAAAAAAAGAAAGCTTAAGAAAATTTGGATTGATCCATTTGGTTTGCATGTTTTGTAACTAGGTGGCCCATGTAGTTAAGATAAAATAGTGATCAAGAATACAGCTAGGTAAATCAATTATCATTACCTTTTTATATTGAAACTCGCTTTTTTTCTGATTTTACTTTTATATTTACAACACTGTTTTAAATAAGTTATAATATTGTCATACCTTTATTCTTTTTAAAATGTTCATTAAAAGAAATAATTAGTCCATTAGTCTAGTACAACATTACAAGCTTCAAGGGTATTTACCTCTGTCCTGACCTGTATTAAGAGCTCTAAGAATCTTGTCACAGTCAATCGATATACCTGTGGTGTTATCAGTATGACAAAAGTGATAATGGAGAGATAAGGCTTTTATTGAATATCTCATGTTTGAGCTGCCATATTTTTGTGTCAGTTATTGAGGGACAATAGTTTTAGTACAAAAATTACAAATTTCTGCTTTCTGTTAAAAATTGTATATATTTTTCAAGAACTTTTTGTTTATGTACAAATTATTTTTTAAAAGAGATTGTGTAACCTTGTAAGAAACGGATGTACTTGTGATATTCATATCCATTCTGGGAAAAAGAAAGTTGATCACACAAGTATCTCTGGGACATATGAAGAATGAACACGATTAATAATTCTGATGTAAAATCCTCAGATCTAACTAATACTCAAACAATGATGAAATCTATGAAGTGTGTGATTAGCTAGTACTATTTATGCAAAAGAATTATGTGGTGCAACAGCTTCAAAATGTGTTGTTCTGGTTTAACAGCTATGTGTGAACCTATTTTTGGCCAGTCAAAGAGAGGGCAGCCCCAGTCACCAACGGTGTGTGTAGAGAATACTGAAACGTGGGAACAGAATAAAAAATTTACAGTAAGTTACTGCTACAGATGGTATGTTATAAGTCATCTCTTTCAGGAACTAATACTTTTGCTTAATTTGATAAATTATCATATTTGAATATTATGAACAATAAGAAAACTTCAATATACATATGGATGCTAATTTGATGGCTATTACATCTATATCTACATCTACTACTCCATGTGCTACTACATCTGCTTATGAAATAAAACACTCATATCTTTCTCTTTATTGGAAATATTGAAGTTTAATACGTTAGTGTTAGTAGACTGAAAAATTTCACTAGTGATATTTAAAACTTTGGAAGGGTGAGGTTTGTGAAAGTATGGTATACAGATATGACAGATAATTCCAATATTAATTTTTTCATTTTTATTTCACGTTTTTCACTTTTATTTCAAGTTCATTTTTGAATTAATGTATTTTTCTTGTTTGTACAATTCATTTTGGAATTAGTAAAATTATCTGACCACAATGTAACAATTGTATTTATTATATTATAAAATGGAGAAATTTCCAAACATGTTTTGGAGAAAATTTCCCCATCTAGTCCAGTGGTTATAATAGCAATATCATCTATAAAATGTACAATTTCAAACTAGATTAAGAGTACATAAGTTTAAATTGAGACTAAAGTCAAATATAAGTAATTAAAATATTTTTATTGTGCACATTTCCACTATATCTAATCTAAAGTGATTTTATCATAATTTTCATTAAAAACTATTAAATTTCAAAAATTATTCGCTCTTGTTTACTTTTTGTGTTTATATTTATTCATTCATTTACTTTGGACCTGTGGTACTTGCTCAAAGTGCAAAATTTAATGAATCTTTGTTGGAATGTGATGTAAATTTGATGTTTATAAAAATATTGTTATTTGACTTGAGATTGATATTTCAATTTTTTGACAGTTCAGCACTTATGCCATCTGGGAACATGATTATAAGTAGATTTATTAGTTTTGTAATGGGGATATTTTCTTTGTGTGGTTGAGAGTGTTGGATTATTTTTGGATGGTCATTTCAATATAAAAAAGTGGATTTGACATATTCAATTTCCTTACTAACAATTGAAAAAGTTGTGTTTACATGTGCAAGTTTAAGAAGTATATATGATAGAATGGTGGCCAGAGGCCAAGTATGCAAAAACATTGCACACATCAGTGATTGATATAACATTTTAATAGATTTGGAATTTGAGAAGTCAAATAAAATGTTTTGACATAATTACCCAATCTTCTGTGTGGTATGAAGAATATATTTTTGCTGTGAAAATCCATTTTATTTTTGGTAGTTCACGGATTTTAATGATCTGACTTAACAATGTTTGTAAGAGCACCTTCTTGTATTCAAGGTAAATATTTTAATTCATTTTGTTTCCCTCTGGTGATCATGGTAATCTAACCTCAGCCCTCAAAGTGGGAAGCCAAAACGAAAACTGCTAGCGTACAAAATCTGCAGCCAGATACTCTCTCATTACAAGTAAAGCAAACTGGGAAACATTTAAAATTTCGAGACTTCATAGGAGACTGTTTGAATCATTTTTGTCTGCAAGTGAACAACATTGAATTATTAAAAATGTCTCTTAACATAAATATTTACATGCAGATAGTTAAAAAAACTATAAATATATGGTTTTGATCATTCAAAATTTGTTAATGAAAATCTTATCTATACCGTATTTGTTAGCATCCTGCCCCTTATTCAGCCCAAATATTCAAACAAATTGAAATAGATATTGAAAAAATCTTCAAGTATTTTGGGACAATTCTCTCAATTTGATCAAAAATTACTCCAAAACTAACCATATGATTGAGAGGGGGGAGAAAAAACTAGGATATGGAAAAATATTGAAACATTAAAGAATGATAATCTGGCAGATGATCAAGCGATTCTGGCAATAACAAAAGATAAACTTCAAAGAGCAGTAAGTAAATTTAAAAGTATCAAAATTACAGACGAATATGGAATACAAGTATCATCAACAAAGACGAGAGCTATGGAAAAAACACCAGAGGCTGGAAATTGTAATAGATAGAAAATTATTGAACAGGTAACAAATTTCACATATTTCAGAAACAGTTTGGTATTAGCAAATGAAGGTTTTGAAATGAATTTGACTAGATACAACAAAATTAATTGATGTGTCAAAATACATTTTAAAAATTATGTGAAAAACCTATGTTCAAACCATACTATGTGAATAAAAACTTTGAGTTCACCAACCATACTATATGGCAGCAAAATAAGGGAGCTGAAGAAGAGTGCAAACAAAGACTATAAGATCCACAAATAAGATATTTGAGATCAATTGGAAATGTCAATAGAAAGGACAGAAATCAGGACATAAGGAAGAGGCTTAAGATAAGAATATAGTCAAGGAAGTGGATGATTTCCAAAAACAATGACAGAAACCCATCAAGAGAATGATCACAATCAGATATATGAAACAGATATTCTCATACAAATCCAAAGATGTGGAAAACCGAAACTAGGATAGTAAGACCAAGAACACCTTAGTTACTGGGGGAATACTGAGTTTGAAAGGAACAGGTCATGCTGATCTAATCTTTATTAGTTGACAATGAGGAGAATCACTATTCATATTTTAAAAAAAAAATTGTTTATGGCCCAATTAAGTATTGAATTTCAAAAACAAAATTGTACATGTCCTTATTTAAAGATATGACTTCAAAGTACAGATTACATTCATAAATATCTTTTTCTTCAATAGTGTACTTGTAGTGGGGGAACTTTTGGAATGCTTAAAAGTTCAGAGCTTTTAATGAAAAGCAGAACTTCATAATTTGATAAATGTACTTCAGTCTGTAAGAACAAAACATGTAAAGAATATAATAGTAGCTGTTTTTGCGAAAACTTTGAAAATGTTCTAGGGGTTTCATTAAAGTGAAAAAATAATTGCATGGCAAATTCATGTAGCCAGAGGGACATCAAGGCATACCAAAGAATTGATATGCCAAAGATTCATCTGTTTTTTGAGAAATACCTATAAATGGTTTAGACATCAGCTCAGACAGATAGTTGTAAAAATATCCATTATTTGTTTCCAGGGACCCTCAAACCTTGTATTTGCATTAAAATTTTGTCCTTTATTTTTTATAGCATTACAATTCTTTGTATTCTACTGTGTTTAAAAAGAAAAAATATGATGAAAGATGAACTTCAGCTCAATTGTAAATAAAAGAATTGAAGGGACCCAAATTGGATACCTTTTTTTGTCCCAGAATACTTAGTGTTAAGATTTATTTAGTCAAAAAACAATAAAAACTGTATGTGATCTGTGTTCTGTAAAAAAAAAAAATCTTCAGTTTTACTTTCTAGATAAAAATTTCATACCTCTAGTAAAAGATTACAAAATATGCAGTTTTTAATAATATTTTGCAGAGTTAGGTTAATTCTTTCAATTTAACTAATATCAATTCAAATAAATTTTGTGTTCAGTTGTATCAAAATAACTATTTTTTCCTGTTTTCGTTGAAAATAAATTATTTTGCAAGGAATGCTTAATTTTTTCAATAATTTAAAAATAGCAGATATTTCTATAATTAAAAGTACAGAACATATAACTCTAAATGGATCATCTTCCATCTGTAACAAAATTTAGAAAATGTGAAAGTTTAGACTGAATTTGACCCAATAGATTTAAAATCAGTATTGCAGAAACTAAGAGTGTTTCATTACTTCAAAGTTCATTACTCTGTAATTGCAACATTTTCCCTAGACTTCATTGTTTTGTTGGAAAATATTGTTTAGAAGTCAATGGGTTGGCATATATATTAAGAACTGAACAAGCTTTTGGATGTTGTTGTGGCAGTGTTGTATGTTAATTGTGTTGTGAAGATTTTATTTTTTAATGTGATTTCTTTTGGATGTTTCTTCCCTCAGGTTTATAAAGTGATGGTGACTGAAGATAACCACACTTGGTTCGTGTTTCGGCGCTATAATGAATTTCATAAACTTTATGAATTTCTGAAGAAACAGGTACGTTAATTATATTTTATGTTAACATGCTTTTCAATATTTAAAAAATTAAACTGTCCTCTTTCAAAAATTATAATGTTGAATATTTTCAACATCTTTGTGATTGCTAATGAATTAGTGTTTTTGAACAGGAAAAAAAAAAAAAAAAAAAAAAAAAAAAAAATCAAGTTTAGTTGACAGGATTCAGCTTGTTGAGTTGAACTGTTTTTCTGAAAGAATCTTTATTTTTTTACTAATACAGCGATAAATAACTAATTTGCCAGTGTAAAGATAAATAATATAATTTACATCCCTGTTCATTGTAAAATTATTGTCGTTTTTTGTAATTGATAAGAATAATATGAAGTAGAATGAAATTAATTACCTCTAAAATTCTGAAATGTTAGTATTGCATTATTTTTCTTCTAAATTGTGTTTACGATTTGTTTTATTGAAATAATTATTTCAAAGTTATCTAAATCTCTCCTTTGAATGTGAATACAAAATAAGTAAAATAATTTCACTTTCAGAGATAAAATAAATAACTGAACTTTTTGCAAGCAAATAATATGTATTGCTAAGATTATGAAACAGGTTAATGATTAGATTTTCTGGCTACAGTTTTTGTACCTTAGTAGAATTTATAATCTTCTTTAAAGGTACCTCAACCTCAATTGAAATTACCTGGAAAAAAACTTTTTGGAAATAACTTAGATCCTACATTCATACAATCTCGACGAGAAGGTTTGGATGCATTTATACGCCAAGTTATGGAAGATAACAGGCTTGTCCAAATGTAAGTTTTCAAATCAAATATTTTAAGTATAGGATTATTGTATTAAGTAATAATCTTGTCATAAAAATGAATAAACAGTCAAATATTAATTGAATTCCTATCTCAAATTTTATCATTGATTGGCTGACTGGCTGTCACTGACTATCACTGAAAGGCTCTGACTGACAGATTGTGGCTGACTGAACGAGAGGGACCGGCTGAGCGAGAGGGACTGAAACTGAGGCTGAGTGACTGTGACTAAACTCTGTCAGACTTAAACATCCTTAACAAAAAATTCAGTAACAGTTCTTGATTTATGAAATTTTATATACTGGAACACATCCCAAATTCTTTGTTAGTTTATTAGAAATAGTTACATATTTGTAATATAATTTAATCATTATTCCCGAGGTACAGGAACACCATTTTGTTGCCTTCATCAGAAATAAAACCCTGGTTACAAGTTTTGGAATTCCTTGGTGCCAGATGATTTAGCTGAGGCTGCTAAAGCATTGTACGCTCAAGCCATTGTTTTTTCATGATTTGCATATTTGAAATTGCATTATTATTGCTATTGCTGTTGCTGTTGCTTCCTCTGTTACAATATCGTAAAGGGAAAGGACTTGTTCTTGCTGGGTGGGTTAGAATACTGGAATTCCCATGCATCCACCTTATTCAAATACTATTAACAATCATAATAAAAAATACATTTATGTAATATCAAAAATAAATGGACATGTTTTGGTGTTTGTGTGTGTTTAAATTTTAAGTTTTGGATTTGCATTCTTAGAAATTGGCATTCTTAGAAATTGGCATTTTTCAAATTTTACACTGTAAGCAGCAACTTAATGAATTCATGTTAAATAAGTAACACTTGTAACTAAATAGGAAACTTAGTCAGTTTGACAATATAACAGTTTTGCAGTTTTGTTTTAATACTTTTTCCCAAATTAATGCACAATCAAAATTTCAGCTCTGATCACATTAACTTAATTATCACTGTTTTCAAAGAAACTTTCTACAATTTGTCACTTTTATATTTGTGATTTTCCACGTTGGCACTTAGAAAATTGGTCAGAAATTGCTTAATCTCGTATAAATTAATGACATTAGGCTTAGAAATGGTTGGCCAATTCTAAAAATCCTTTACCCAGGTAAAACACAGTTTGCCAAACGCAATTTTTAGTTTGTTTGACCACCTCTTCTGATTAGCAAGAAAGATTACAAAAAGTGGCAACCTAAGAATGCTTGAAGAGTCTTTTAGTCTTTCAATCTGGTATTCTTTCTTCAAATAAATCCTAGCAATGTCTTAAAATCCTTTGTTCTGGTTGATGACAAGTCCTAGTGTTAACAGTTGGGAAGCAGAATAACTGCAATTAAATTTAGCTCATAATATAGTGTTATGTTTTTCTTACTTGATTTACAAATTATATTTAGCAGCACTCTTGTTATTCTGCGTAGTCTGATATTATTTATCTGATTAGTCTCATTATCCTCCATTTAGTTCCTCAAATCCATGAACATATGTAAAAAAAAAGTTTTCCTTCCTCCTAAATTTGTAGCGTTTAGTGTGTTTGAGAAGATGCTACTTAGTACTTCAATTTTTGCTGTAACTGTAATTTTTGGATGTTTCATTTGAATATTTCAGACCAGAGGTTCGGGAGTTCTTTCATCTTGATCGTCGTAAATTAAGTTCAGAAGAAGGCAGTGTTGAAGAAAGTAGTGAAGATGGTCAGAAAGAAGTAACTCGTGAGAAGGTAAATCTTGGTCCATCGGAAAGGCCACAGTAAGTGTCAGTAGATTTTAAAATCCTTTTTTGCTTGATAGTTTGAGACACTCTTTATCTTTTTTTTAATATAGTAAGTTAATTTCATTCAAATGAAGTAAACTTCATATACTTCAAAATTTGAAGAAGAATTTGTACTTGCATGGTATCAACTCCATTTTTTGTGAACAAGAATGCTTTCAATGGTATCATACCCATTTTAATTATTTGTTAAATTTGTAGCTTTATTAGTAATTAGGTAATGTTTTTTCATTTTATCTAATTAGTGCACGACCAAGTGATTTCGAGTTCTTGCATGTCATTGGAAAAGGCAGCTTTGGAAAAGTTCTCCTTGCTCGTCATGTTATAGAAAAACAATATTACGCTGTAAAGGTATGTTAGGCAAGTGTATTCTGTATATAATAGTCAATAAATAACTGTAATGACACAATGTATAAATATTATTCATATTATATATTTTGTATTATGTTCATTTAATGTTATATATATATATATGTGTGTGTGTGTGTGTGTATATATATTTATTTCTCTTTATAAAGGTTTTGAGCAAAAAACTTATTATGAAACGTAATGAGGCTAAACACATAATGTCTGAGAGGAATGTGCTTCTTAAGAATCTACATCATCCATTTTTGGTTGGATTGCATTATAGTTTTCAGACACCTGATAAATTGTATTTTGTTTTGGACTATGTTAATGGTGGAGAGGTAAGCAAAATAGTTCTGGTAATAAATTACTTTTGCATATCTCATCAATAATTGCTCTTTTAAAGTAATTTACTAATTGAACTTTTAGTTCATTACTTGTAAAACTAATTTCAGTTTACTGAAGATTATGGTTTTGTTGTTTCAGTTGTTTTTTCATCTGCAAAGGGAACGTGTGTTTTCTGAAGCGCGTTCTAGATTTTATAGTGCTGAAATTGCATCTGCTCTTGGTTATTTACATGCTCATGGAATTGTGTATCGTGATCTCAAGCCTGAGAATTTATTGTTAGATTCTGTAGGACATGTGATTTTGACCGACTTTGGTTTATCTAAAGAAGGCCTACTACCGACTGACACTACTAATACATTCTGTGGCACACCAGAATATTTGGCTCCTGAAGTATTACGGAAAGAGGTATCTTCTCTCAACAATTCCTTTCAAATGCTTTCTTTTTCTTCAATAGACTTTAATGAATAATTAAAGGGTGTCTATGAAGTCCATGTCTTTCATAACAGAAGTGTGTTTGTGAATTTAAAGGGATATGATAAATCCGTTGATTGGTGGTGCCTGGGAGCTGTGTTGTACGAGATGCTGTATGGACTTCCACCTTTTTATTCCCGAAATACTGCAGATATGTATGATAGAATATTGCATAAACCACTGGTGTTGCGTTCCAGTGTCTCTGAAAATGCTCGTGACATTCTTGCTAAAGTAAGAGTTAATATTTTTATCTCAACATTTCAATAATTTTTCATAGATTGTCATCGATTGAACAAACAAAATATGAGTTGTTCAACTAGTAACTAAATATTTGGATGTGTTTTAATTGTGTGTCTTTGTCCTGAGAAGTTTTTGAAAAGTGTTACTACAAATATTAAGTGCTTCATTCTTGGATTTCAGCTCCTACACAAGGATCAGCACAGGAGACTGGGATCTGGATATAGAGGTTTTGATGAAGTAAAACATCATCAGTTTTTTAAACTAATAAACTGGGAAGATCTTCTGGCAAAACGAATTCCTCCTCCATTCAATCCTAATGTGGTATGTAACATCATTTATGAAATAGTGTGCCAATTTTTAAACAATCAAAAATTGTTGATATTTTCCATGAAGTATCATGAAATTGAAATTCAAATGGGATACCATTTGTAAGCAATGGTTGTACCACGTGTAATTTCTCTTGTACCACTTCAGTAATGTTATAATTGTAGCTGAAACCCTCCAAAAATTGTACACAATTAAACCGGATGGCATGTTTTCATGTCCACTAACAGAAATTGTAGAATATGTTGGATTAAGAAAGAAATCTCTATCTTAAATAAAAAGTAGGAGAGATTCAGAAAAAAATTTGAAGCTTTACAATTTTTGATTTGTATAAGTTTGTAATGAAAATCAGGCTTGTGTCATATTATTAAGCACACTTTGCTCTATTTGAGCAAGAAATTTAAAGAATGTGAAGTCAGTTTTGAGAAATTTTGAAAATATCTGAGGGGCTTCATGTAAAACATCTCCCAAAATTAAAAAATCCTTTCAGTTTTGTAGAGCCTTGAGTTTGGCTTAATTGTTGGTGTAATGGTCATTTTAAGGAAACTTGTCAATTGTGCAGGTGCTGGTGTTCACAAATTTTTCTCAGAATCTCAAAGATTTTTGTGTGCAAACAAGCTCAAAATCACTTAGTTTTGGAAACATTCAAACAACATTGTCTTTTTTTTTTTTTTAAAAAAAAAAGGGCCCTAGTTTTTTGCCCAAATAATTCCATATGAACAAAGGTTTAAAAATGTTTTCGCTTATTTGATTTACATTATGAGTATTTTGGAAAGAATTCAAAACCATTGTGTATACAAAGTTCTCTGAGTATTATATTCTACAAAGTTTTTTAGCATGGTCAATTTTGAGAAATTTGTTCATGTAAAAATGTAGTTTTGTAAAGTTTAAAAGGCTTCCTAACTCCATTGTTCTTGAAAAGCATTCTCATTGAACACCGTTGTTTCTGTTTAATGTAAAAGAGAACCATGATTTTCTGTTCCTCAGTGAACTGTTCAGCCTATCATCATTTAAAATTTATTTTTTTCGTAAGGTCCCCAGATCACAAAGGGTATTGTAAATGTATTGGGCTATTGCATATCTCCCAGACCATTCAGTGAGACAGTTCTAAAGAGTTAAAAGCATATACTTTATCAGTGCAGTCATTCAAGAAGTATTCTTGACCACTATTGCAGTCAGGGTGAACAGTGTTCGCTAAAAATTCTGCACAGACAATTGGAACACTAATGGGAGGAAGGTCCAGGAAGGTGTTCAGTGAGGGATCTTGAAGGGTGCCCACCCTGAAGGAAGCCACTGAGAAGTTCTAATGTGATGTTTCTTTACAATGCAAGAGGACAAGGATCTCTTTACAAAAGAAGTAATCGCTGACAGGTCATGGGAACATGTCCTTGGCGCGAATAAGCCAACTTGACGTCTTGCGAATAAGCCAATTCGACGTCTTGCGAATAAGCCAACTCGACGTCTTGTGAAGAACAGAAGTTGGCTTACTGGCAAAGAAGCCAAGTCAGGGTTTAGAAAATGTCTCAGAATCTTTTGGATGTATCCGGAAAAAAATGACAGGTTCCCCACAAGGAGGTTGTGTCAAATGGCACTTCATTTGTTTTGATCTGTGGACTGGAATAAGTGTAACAATGAGTGACAGGTGCAGGCCACTTTCTCAATAACTATATAATCATGATTATAAATCAACAAATAGGAACAAATTTTAAAGTCAGAATAAATGAAAAATTATTTACTGTTTTTATATGCAGTTGGACAATTGATGTTTGTAACCAATAATATGCATTCAAATATTTTCAGAAACACATAATGGATCTTCGGAACATTGACCCTGAATTCACAAAGGAACCAGTCCCTGCTTCTGTGGGTCACTCCCAACCTGCATGTGTCTTATCAGCAAGTGTGAGAGAGGCAGATGAGATTTTTGCTGGGTTTTCATATGCTCCTCCAATGGATATTGAGTAAAATAATTGTTATATGGTAGTTAGATACATGTCAAAAAGCCAAAAGGAAATTTTTTTAATCGTTGCAAATTACAAAGTCTGATTTTTTGTGGATGCAGGTTCTTTGGTGATTCTGATACTTTTAAGATCTTGTTGTGTCTTCCATTAACAATTACTACATTTGTTGCTGATGATATGTGTATTATATAAACATGACATTATATTAAAATATCTTTATTGTGCTTCTGGAGACGCTTTACATTTCAGTGACCATTATCTTGTGTAGCCACTTGAATGACATTTTTACTTAAATATTATTTCTGCATTTAAAATTAAAGAAATCATTTAATAAATTAATTTTATTGTTATTAAATAATCAGTTTCTTAAATTAATTTAATCATCACAAAATTTCATTCATCTTGTATACGTGATTTTTGGGATTGTTCATTTTCTCACATATACTGTTAATGAATCATTACTTTAAGCCAGTATCAAAATGGAACAGTATTCTTCAAAGATTTATATATTGGAAGAAAAGTTAAAATGATCATACTCATGCCTTCATTTGTTTTTCTTGTAAGTGCTTAGGGCCAATACAAATTGGTGAATTCATATAATTTATGTTATATTTTTCAGTAATGCTCTGTGATCAAAATACATTAAATATGTCAAGTTTGCAAATAAGTAATCCAGTGGTCTCCCAGTCGAATGGTCTCTAAATGTGTAATATAAGTGAAATTGTTTTAATTCAATCTAAACAATGACCAACATTGACTGGATCTCTTGATGCATCATTTTATGCATGAAATGCCGTATATATACGCCTTCTGTTAATATTATTGCTATTTATTTTTGTTTTATGTGTAATTTTTATTTTAGTGTGTTCGTAATAGTATTGTGTGATTTTAAAAAAAATTGTAATTGGCATTTACCTTGTTGATGTACCTGTTAATGTGATTTTGTAGTTTACATTTGCTGCACGTCTTTGTATTTACGCCATATATGAACCTTACTCATTATTCGAAAGCAATCCATTGAAGTATTTCATTCAAAAAGCCAAGTTTGTTAAATAAAAATTCTGATATATTTGAACCATTTCAAAACTATTGTTATGTTTATTGTAGTGAAAAGAGTTGACTGTTGAGGAAAGAGAAATTATTGCTCAAAGACTTCACGAATTTTGACATTTGTCTTCTAATTAATGTATCTTTTTTGTTCAGAATAGAAATTTGACACCAAATTAATTGAGAAAAAGAAAATGTTGCAGTGTTTTTTTGCTAATTGAAAATATTTAGTTTGTAGGCATTTCTGTGCAATATGATAACTTTTTATTGAACTTCATTGGGGTCTGAAAGAACTTCCATTTGATTTGGAATATTTTAGATGCCCTTTAAACACAATTTTTAATCCCAAGGCTGTGATGTCAGTAAGCAAAAATTGGCAGTTTGTGTATTAGGTCATTTCAATTGTATTTATAATTAACATTAATGAAATCATTACATGATTTGATTAACATTAATAAAATCATGATTTATGGAAAAAATGTTAAATGACATTTAAGTGCAATAGAACTTGTTTGTGGTTTTTTCATATAGTAAAATCTATTTAAAAACCTATTTCTAGAAGTAAATGATAAATCACAATGAATTTTGAAGAGAGAAATATATTTGTCATTGTGGATTTGACAACTCATTAAGTGCAATTCAAATTTAATACTTTAGTTTAAAGGAATGATCTAAGAAGTTAATTAATGCCATGAGTAAACTTGTCAGTAAGTGTGCCATAAAATAAAAGACATATTAAAAATTCAAAAATGTATTCACCCTGGTATCTTGTATTTATTTTTTAATGTTATCTTTGTGGTCTAGTTTTTCGTCAGTTGGTAGAGGATTATCATAGAACACCACCATCCATTTATGGCATTATATTCCAAAACTTTTCAACATTCCTGAACTCTGTTTGTAAACTAGTTTGTCCATAGTTTATTAGATGAAAAACTAGCCAGATTTTTATTTCTTACTAGCAAATGCATTCATTGACTCAGTCATTTATTTTGAAGATTTTAATAGTATTGTTAAATGAGAGATTGTATTTCACATTCTATTTTTCTATGTGTTAATGTTTTTATGTGTGTATTGTTAGAGAACTTTATATGAATCATTTAAAATATTGCTACTAAGTGCCTTGTCTATTTGTCAGTTTGTGATAATGTTAGATACCTTATTAAAAAAGGTCCAAATGTTTCATAAAATATTTATTAGAAAATACATTGTTGATTACAAAATAAATGCTGGATGTATTATTTTCACCCAAGTTGTTGTTGTAGTTGTAGACTGGAAAGCAAGATAAAAAAATTGTTGAAGTTCACTCTGATCTTCCTTTGATCCTCTGATCTTCCCTTCTCCTTTGTTCCTCTGATCTTCCTTTGAAACTGTACTTTCGAAATGGAAATAACTAATTTTGTATGAATTACATGTTTTACTACTTGATCAGATTCCCACACTCCAGAAATCTTATTAGTAACAATGTCATCACACAGGATATTTAATGGTACTTGTATTACAGGATGAGATTTTGAATGTGGTGTACCATAACTTACCTAAATAGGCATGACTATCCCTTTTGGGATTTTTCATGCATGAAAAAGTAAGTAAAGGAAAAGTATTAACAAGTCGAGTAGAAAAGGGGACACAAGAGTATGTTGAAGTGAAGGCGACGCTCGAAAATTTACAGGAAACCATTAAACTTTGCCGGTGAATGTAGGTTCAATGCAACCGCTCAATCTGCACGTGCCGACCACAAATTCTCGGGATAGCAAGAAGAAAGCCCGTACTCATTTTTAAAATCTCTGGATATTTTCATGGTATTAAGTAGATTGCCGGAACCGTACAAAACCCATTTGTAAATCTTGCAAGAGAATGGCAGAACTAGGACATTTTTTCCACAAACTATTCAAGAATTTAAAGAAAAGTTTTGGAACGATATTAGAGTGAAGAAATGCAGTTAAACCATAAGGTGTATGCCATGAATTATTTTTACAAACCTGCGTTAGGAGCATGCGCGATCACACCGCGAGTATAATTGCCGCGTTGAAATTATGTTCATCACCGATGGAGGATAAAGAAATCGTTTATTTATTAACTAGTGGTATATATATATATATATATATATATATATATATATATATATATATATATATATATATATATATATATATATATATATATATATATATATATATATATACACACATATTTACTAGGCTGTCCGGTGTCACCCGGACAGCCTAGTAAATATTAGGTGTGTTCCAGCAAACAATCACGGACTGTTTTACGTACTCTCACTCTGCGCATGCGCGAGTGCAAACTAGTCAGAAACTAGTCCCGGATTGGGATCTGCTGGAACAAGTAGGTACAAAAATCAGTCTCTAGGTGCCGCTGCTTTCGTTTCATCGGTAGTTGCAGAATTCTCCGCCAGATATAATTTTCGTATCGCATGTAAAAATCAAAGCGACCTGACCCTGGTTAGTTCCTGGTATTCCTGTGGTATTCACTTGCGCTTTACGTTTCTCCATAATTGCTCGCTTATTTTCTTGACCTTGCTATCAATTACAGATTTTGAGCCTGGTAAACTGTGACTTGCGCTATTGTTTTTGATTATTCTTTTGGGTTTCGGTAATTTGTATTTTTCTTAAAAATGAGAGATAACGCTACCAATACAGATCGGTAAATAACTACATACATATTTAGTAAGTCACGGTACAAGGAACTTCCTTAAAATTACTTACCTTCCATTTTCAAAAAAAGAAACAAATATCAAGTTCCAATATCCACAAGAAAATCGGAAAGATAGCTAACTCACCAAAATCCAAGAATCTAGATTTAGATTGATTTAGTAAAAAAAAGTAAAAAATTGTATATGTGACGTATGGGGGAAAAGATGATCTGCGCATGTTTTCTTGAGTTCCAGAATCCATTCCCATCGTTTTAACTATAAATAAATAAAAATAAATTTTAAAGAAGCGCGGGGTTAGTAATACTTGAAAAAAACTAGTAAATCAATGAAACATAAAATAAAGTAGGGTCAAATTCCAATATCCACGAGAAAAATCCGAAAGAAAGCGAAATCACCAAAAACCAAGAATCAATAAAATGTAAAACAAAGCAGATTCAAAATATAGAGCAGAATATAAAACAACTATGCAGAAACCCATAGAGGAGAGATATCTTGTATCTCTCCTCTGTGCAGAAACCTGATGGAAACGTAAATGGCGCGTCGTCGAAGTTTGGCGTGAACTCGGGGACCGAAGTACGCATGCGCGGATTTCTAGTTTGAGGGAGAGTGCACGAACTGATTCGGACTGTTTCGGACTGGTTTCAAACTAATCAGCAACCCTGCTGGAACGCCCAACTCCCAGTCACAATCCCTGACTGCTGCTGCTGCTGGAACGCCAAATACTAGGCTGCGCATGCGCGGACTAGTTCGGGACTGTTTCGGACTGCTGCTGGAACAAACCTGACTCCGAACATGCTCTTTGACTCCGAACGCGGAAGCCTACGCTCTCACATAACACTTCCGAGTTAAATTTCGAATTAGCGCATGCGCAGAGACTAAAAAATGCAGTCGATTGCTTCCCGCTAACTCTGGCACAAACTCTCTATTTATCGATGTCTGCTAAACCGAAGTAAGTCGACACATAATTCGACTGTGTATATCGATTACATGATACATTTCGATTTTCGCATGCGCTTTGATTTTCGTGATTTCTATGTCGCGCAGTATTCTTGTTTAAAAACAGGAATTAATATTACTTCTTGCTTGCTTATATTTATTTGACAAACTTCGTTTTCCATTTTTCAACTTCGACAGAATCCAATTTATTACCTTTTATGTGAAATTATGTATTTTAATTGTGAAGAAAACAATGTATTGCCAATGGGTATTTTGGATAGTAATGGAACCGTAGTGCTTACGATTAGGTAGGTTATTGGAAATAACCAATACTTTTAGTTTTCCTACTAGAAATTTTAGTTGTATTTTATACATTGTCGTGTCTTGTTAATTGCTGTGGTGGTGAATTCAATTTTTTGTATCAAATATCATCAACATTTTAACACTGTTTTAATACTTTGAAATACATATAGCTTCTTTTTCAGGCTGTGAAGTTGTCATTTTATTGTGTATCACAATGGCAAATGTGTCACATCTTTTAGTGCGAGGAGATCAAGAACCCGTTTTAACAAATGAATTTGAATTCATGTTACCTCAACCAATAAATTGTGTTCTTACTCTCAAGTCAGGGTCCTTGACTCAACTTCCAGAGACAGTCTTTCAATCTTCTGAATTACAGAATGTTAAAGAAGTTATTTTACATGAATCAAATATCCAAGTAAGAAAAAGTCATTTACATATTTTTGTTAATAGAATGAATTTGATGTGTGAAGTATGTAATTAAACATACAATTAGTGGTGTGAAGTAGAGTATGTGATTCACAAACCTGGGAGAGATTATGTGTAACTTATGTGGGTTTGAACTCATGTCAGAGAAAAATATTAAGAATAAAAATAATAACTAAGGAATAAACTAAGAATTGTATTATTTTTTGGACTTTTGATATCACACAATGTTTTGCAGTACAAATTTTGGGTACAAAATTTGTTTTCCTTTTTGACTGATCAACTTTTGCATCTTTTGCATTTTCAATTTGCAAATAGTTTTTTTTTGTTTTCTGTATCAGTCTTTGTAGAAAAAGGAATAACATATGAATCAATATTCATTCCTTCTATGTGTTCTTGAAAAGTTTTATTGTGCTGCTGTATTGTACTGGTCATTGCAATGGCTCCATGAGCGATGGGTCGGTCAGTGAAATACTGAAGTTGGAGATCCTAATCCTCCCCTGCAACCTTTCTTGGTTTAACGTTTTCTGCAATTTTTACATCAGTTTAACAAGTTATTGCTTATTCTTCGGCAACTCAGAAAGTGTATTCTGTAATTTTCTAGTTTGAAAAACTTTAGATAGAAGAGAGATACATAATTTATAAGTTGTACTCAAAGATGGATTGAAAGTTCCTGGAAACTACACTGTTGTTGGCTAATAGTGCTAAAAGAAATTCAAATTTCAATTTTTGAAATTGCCAATGTATTTTAGGAAAGGAAATTGTTATAAACTACAATTTTCTGTGTTCGTTAGCTTTCAATTACTGATTGGGCCTCAAGGCTAAAAATATTAAAGCATCAAAGTTTTAAATTTCTAGTGAGCATGGCGGAGAAAAGGTCATTGTAATTAAAACATAGTGAATAGTTTCAGGGGAAGAGTACTAGTGATATAAGCAACAGTGTACTAGGATTTGGCCCAAAGGGTTTATTCTATTTAAAATGACAAATTGGTATTTCACATAGGTTTCACTGGTTAAACAGTTGAATAGGTATTTCATGCGAGTGAGCCAAATCCCATTGTTGAGCTAATCTTTTATATGATTGTTGAGAATGTGCTGTGTAAATGTGTCATAGAAATGACACTATGAGTCTATGAAAACATTTATTATAGAGCTTAGTTTTTCTTAAAAAGGTAAAATAACTTTATTCTGAGCCTGATGAATTTAATTGAATCTATAAATGGTTTATTTCCATAATAATATTAATTTCTAGTATTAATGTTAAGCATTTTATTCATAATTTTCTTTTCTTCCTTTTGCAGAGTTTACCAAGAAGCTTCACTTCAAATCTTCAAGGTGTAGAAGTTGTGAGATTAGAAGGAAACAAATTAATCGAGCTTCCTTATGATATTAAAAATCTCCAGTTCCTAAAATATCTTAATGTATCTCATAATAATTTATTTCAATTACCTAGTGATGTGAAATATTTAGTTCACTTGAAACATTTGGATGTTTCATATAATGCATTGGCTGTTACTCCAGAATGCATTGCTTGTTTAGTGAATCTTAAGCATCTTAATTTATCACATAATAAACTTTCAAATTTACCTGATGAAATTGGTGCTCTTGTCAATCTAGAACATCTTGATGTTTCAAACAATATAATTTTAAATCTTACGTGTGCTGTGGGCAACCTTAAAAATCTTGTATATTTGAACTTATCATCTAACAGCTTGTCTGATTTACCAGATTCTATTCAATCGTCTAAACTTCAAACATTGCTTTTGTCACATAATACATTTAAAAGTATTCCAGACTGCATTATCTATAATCTTCAGTTTGTTTCTGTTCTTGATCTTTCACACAATAAAATTATGTTTTTTGATTCCCCTCCAAAGTGTGTTGGTAAATTAATAAAATTAGATGTAAGTAACAATGTTTTCCATGACATACCCTTGTGGTTGTTTGGAGAAAAGTGTAGGTTACTACGCGAATTAATTATTAGTGACAATAAACATATGATTGGAGTGTCAGAACCTTCTGTGTATTCTAAAAGTGGTGACACTTTGGGTGTTTCTACTTCTCTAAAAGTACTGAAAGCTTCCAACTGCTGTTTCTCATCAAGTTCAGTGGAATTTTTGTATGGTCTTAAAGCACTGGAATCTTTGACATTAGGGAATGAAATTATGTCTAAAAGCGAGTCTAAACACATTGGAAATATTTTATTTAATTTCCCTTCAAAAACTCTAAATACATGTAACAGTTTGAAGTATCTGAATATGAACAATGTAGGCTTAGCAGATTTGCCAGAAGATATTGGAAGTTTGCTTGCCAAGTTGGAAGTTTTAGATATCAGTTGTAATCAGTTGATGAGTTTGCCTGATTCATTTTGTAAACTTGTTGCTCTAACCTCTTTTCAAGTTTCAAATAACGAGTTACGAACATTGCCATCAGAGTTTGGACTGTTAACCACACTCCAAGAAGTTAGATTGGACAGTAATAAGGTAGGTAAATGAAATATTAAATATTTGAAAGGAATAATATTTATGAAAACAATGCTTTTAATTTTTTGTAATTAAAATAAACCCCCTCCCCACCCAAAAAATTCCATATTTTCTTGAATTTGAATTAGAAACATGACATTCACAGGAAGTGTTTCACATTTTTAAAAAAGGAACATGAAAATCCTTCCATATATGAACAAAAATCAAGGAATTAACTTTCATTTTTGAAGATTGAATTGTTAGAAGATAATAAAGAAATAGTAAAATTTCTAGTCTTATTGAAATAAGAGAGAAGCTGTGAAGTTAAAAAATTGTTTGAAATTTGTATTAAAGGTATGGTTTTGAATCAGTTGCAGTTTCTTCCTGAAAGTTTCAAGAAAATGAGAAAACTTCGGGTATTGGATCTCTATGATAATATTTTTGGTGAATTCCCAGTTGTGTTGTTGGATCTTGCAAATTTGGAAGCTTGTGACATTGATTATAATTTGTTCAGTATAGATGATCTGTCCCAGCAGGTAAAAAACAAAATAATTTGAAAATTAATAACTGTGTTATTGTCAATTTATTACATTGATTGAGTATTTACAAACTTACTCAGCTTATAATACATTTCACTAAAGTTGTATTAAAAAAAATATGATTTTAATTAGCTAAATTTTTTCATTTCTAGTATGCTACAAAGGTTATATTCAGTTGAATATGCTATTGCATACACACAAAACATACATGTTATGGGTATAATTAATAACACTTGTTAAATGTTAAAGGTTTGAATACATTTGAACAAATTTTGAAAATTTAGTTATTTTTGGTATTGATGCTTGATTATAATGATTTTAAAAGTTGTCTGTGTGTGTTGCAGGACAATGGACCTTTCATTAAAAATTATAATACTTTAAAATGTAAAATGAGGTCTCTAATTGCTCTCACCCATCCAAATCATTCACGAGAAAATAGAAAAAAGCTTGACCACAGTGAAGGGACTAATTCTGAAGGTATTAATTTTTAAATTACTGTAGCTCTGCTACTTTTATTGGTTTTGTAAATTATGTTAATTTTAAGATAGTAATTCTATTGTTTTTTAATAAAATTCATTTTAATTAATGTGTGGGTCTTAAAATTTCTCTAAATTAATTAACATTAATAATATTTTTTGTAACCTTGTGCAGTGGAACAATATTTTGTGAGTACTTTGATTTTAACCTTTTTTTATATGAGAGGTAGAGGGTATTTATGGATGTTAAAATTAGCTGTTGGATTGTATGAAAACTTTTATATTCATACTTTTATGCTATTGATGTTTAGTGTGCAACTCGTAACATTTCAAGTATATCGTGGGAAAGTTGAATTACCATTTTTTCCTCTTAATGAGTGATGCTCAGATCTACAGTTTGCTTCTACACATTCATCTCTGAGGTCAATTTGTAATTTCTGTCTAACTATTATCAAGCCAATAATGAGATTTTGATGTCATGTATGATGATGAATATCTTTTATGTTGGAAAAATCTATTAAGCTGAACATCTGTTCACAGAGAATATTAAACTTCCTACATTATTGTCAATAATACTGTACCATGCCTTCCTATAAGTTTATCACTTCCATTCTTGAGTTCAAATCTTCCATATAGATTATTTCTTTTCTGTTACTAAAAATTAGAAATGAAATCAAAGTTCTAAAAAATGTATTCTTAATCTGTTTACTAACATTGTTTGCTCCAGCATATCTCAGGAGTAATATGACATTTCTGGGCTAACTTATGGTTCTGCAAGGCCTGGGGCACTAAAATGTAGGGCCCCTCCTGATTATGTATTTATCAAAATTGGGATGTTGGGTGAAAGGCAGAATGAATGAAAGTGCAAGAAAGAATAATAAATAGTAACTTCAATAAGGCATATGAATCTGAACAAATAAAATTGGGGATTATGGGGGAAAACTATAACATCCTTTTTAGTGTAGACTAGTAATTATGAATTTGCAATAAACATTAGTTTTAAAAATATTAATTAATACAAATATCATGAAAAGGTTATGTCAATTAGCT
Source organism: Gryllus longicercus (assembly GCA_038098605.1). Lineage (NCBI taxonomy): Eukaryota > Metazoa > Arthropoda > Insecta > Orthoptera > Gryllidae > Gryllus > Gryllus longicercus. The sequence goes on along the minus strand of JAZDUA010000176.1, from coordinate 1,045,361 downwards.
GGACAATTAGTATCAGGTTGGCTTTAATTTTTCCTTGAAATTGTGGGGAATTAATAATCTTTATCATGAAAAGATTTTTACAAAATCTACTGGAAAACAAGGAATAGTTTCAGAAATTTGTTTCAGTAAATGAGTGGCTACTTTGATAACTTTCCTTCCCTCTATATTCTTTTCCCTCACCCTTATCTCTTCCACAATCCTCTCTCCTCTCTTTTCCACTCTTGTTCTCCTCTCCTTTCTCCCAGGCTTTATCTGTTGTGAAACTGAAGAGCAGGCCTTATGGCCTGAACCTCACAAAGATAATTTTATTACTATTGTTACTCCTCTCCACATTCCACATGTAACTATTGCTCCCCTATCTCTTTCTCAACTGCTCTTTCCTTCCTCCTCTGTGTCTTTTTGTCCTATTGTCATTCTTCAGTATTGAGGAGCCAGTGAAGTTTTGTGAATTGAAGAATTTGGAAAAATATTGAAATGTTGAGAATGTAACTTATGACTTAAAGGTTGTGAATTCATAATCTAATTGGAAGGACCTATAGATTAGGTTCTGTAGGGACAAGACCCCATTCTTGTTAGGCATGCCACTGATGAAACTAATGCCTGTGCTGCAAGTGCATCATATTTAGTCATATTTTTATCATATTTAGGTATATTTTGCTACTTCATTGTTTAAATTAAAAATAGCCAAATAAGAAATTCAAACTGAATTATTTCAACAATATTATCCAGTTATAAAGATTGTATAATCGGAGGTGACTTAAACATAAATTGGTGAGGGATATTTAAGAAAATGACAAAATATGAGGATAGACTGCTTCAAGGAGGTAAAGTAGTATCCTTCTTCATTCTATATGTAAATGACCTTCCGAAAGTATAAAAATCATGTAAAGTTCATATGTTTGCTAATGACATGTTAATTTATTGTACATGTATGGATGGTCAAGAAGTTGTCAGTGGTATAAATGATGAATTAGTAAGAATCAACGAATGATTAAATCATAATTTTTTGTTTAGGCATGTCATAGTGTGTTACTGGGTAAACAGATTCTCTATCAAGTTCTGAAATGGCATAAGTAGTGATGAAATATATGCAAGTGGAATAGGTATACAGTTACTATTTCTTATGTGTAATAAAAGATAATAGTTAACCTTTCAAGAACATGCTAATTTCATTATAAAAATATTGCTAGGAGTTAAATAATAATGAACAAGGAGGGTCCAGGAAAGGTAACAAATCATCTTTTAAAGCTGTAGTGATGCTTCATGTACACTATTGCTTTTCTGTTATCTTCATGGGTAGAAACGAGGATATAGTGATGTTATAAGTTACTTTTAATAAGAGATTAAGTATGAAACAAATGTCAATTAGGATAATGTCGCTTTAATGTTAAAAGAGATGTTCTTACTTCCATTTATAGAATGGAGAAAGGTTCTACCAAGATATACAGACACCTTACTTTAGAGAAATAATTATATTCATCAATATAGTGCTAATCAGTGTACACAACAGGTACCAGGTTCAGGACTGTAAGGGTGAGAAAACACTTTTCTTCTTTGTTTTTTGTTTAATGAATTGACATATCATATTAAACAAGCAGGTTCTATTGAACAATTTAGAGAAAAAGAAGGAAGTTTGTTTAGATATCTATTCTATGGTATTAGTTTCATTGAAGGTTCATGTCTATCGTCATGGAGTACAGTATTTATTGAAGATGTGATCACATAAGCTGCCATAATTTAATTTATGTTTAGTCATTATTATTTAGCATTTGAGTAATTGGAATTATTTATAAATAAATAGTTTTTGAAAAATCAGTTTTTCTCTTTTTGTATTCACTTCATGGAAAGAGAAAATTACATAATGCTGCAGGAGAAAGTGCTGATTTTTTAACAGAAAAACATTTTTTGTAGATATCTTTTACTGAAATCACAGATTTTTTTGCTACTACATGAAGTACATTCAGCCAAATACTTTGTGGAATATGTAGTGCTGTCAGAATTCACAGTTTGTGGGTCTTTGAGATGAGAAAATGTCCCAGATGTCCATTCATCCATCTGACTCTGAACAACACTAGCTAATAAATACGCACGTGCGCACACACACACACACACACACACACAGGCACACGTGCACACTCTCACACATGCACAAAAAAACGTGCGCCCATACACACACACTCACTCTTGCATTTATTTAGTCATACTTGTTTTATACTTTGACAGTAATGAGCACTTGCAGGAATGAATGTGGCCAATGTCACAATAAAATAAACATTTTTGGTCTTGAAAATTTTAAATATTCCGTTTTTAGTTCCTGTCCCCCAGAATTAATTAAAATTTGAAATAGAACATTGGAAATAACACTTATATTATAAAATGTTTTCTTTTGTGTCATCTTCTCAATATTTGATGTTATTGTGTTGGTCATGTATTTCTTTTTTCCTCACCTTATTCATCTTTCTCTCTTTTTTATGGAATTGTGTGGTTTCTGAAAGTTTATTTTGATTATGAAACTAGTTATGACTATTGTTGTCATGTCTTTTGGATGGTGACCTTGTTTTCTAAATATTAATGGTAAAAATTAAAAAGCAGTTGTGTCAGCATATTTAGAAGTTGGGAAAATATAAGTAAGCTACTTATTAATTATTGAGCATAATTGTTTATTGTTAGAAAAATGTTAGTAGTAACTTAACACATTTCAGAATTACAATGCTTATGAAATATTAATGTATCTTGATTTTTTTAAACAAAATAATTAGTTACCAATGCAACTCTTGAAAAATCTATTTAAATAAATTTATTGGAGAAGTATTGTAAAAATTATGTTTTTTAAATGTAACAATCTTTAATGCAGAGTTCAGCACCTAAAGGAAACCGTGTAAATGGCGATATTAGGTATCTTTGACTTCATGTAATATTTTGACTTGTGGTTGTTAATTACATTTGTATTTCAGGAAATGCAGTTCAACTTGGATCCAAAGTAATTATTTTGTGGTGTCTTCTGACCTTTCATGACAACCATATTTTATATTGCAGGTAGTGTTGTTGTAACACCCAATAAATGTTTAGTGGTTGTTAATTGAGTCCTCTGATTTTCATAGAAAAAAATGGAATGTTTTTAGGTTGTTTATTTTGCAGGTAGTTATGACCAAATTCAGAATAACCAGCCATTGTACTATGTGTATGTAGATGCTGTTTCTTGTCAATGTGAATTGTATTAAAAACCTAAAGCAATCATAAGTTAAAAATCCTTTGGGATAAATTCATGTTTATGTTGATCATGCTAAAATAATGAAAAATGATAGTATAGAATTAATTTACATTGCATCAGTGATTCTGTCAGTGTTTTTTTAGTGTCTAGTCTGGCGGCAGTAAACCTAGTATTTGTGTGATGTTATTCTTGCTTGTATAGTATTTTTTGTGGAGTATTTGTGTTACTATGCATGCAAGATGAAATAGCTGTTACATACTGACATTCGTGTGGAATTTGCTAAGGTATCTTCAATTACTTACTTTATTTTTTGTCTACAAGGTGATGTCCCAGCTTCTGATGGTTATGATTTGGAAGATGTGTCAAGTGATGAATTTGAGGAACAAGAGTAAGTTTAGCTTTCATCTTATATTCTTTAAGCAGTTGTCTTAAATGTACTTACACTTTACAATATTTATCCCTCACAGCATTAAATAATCATAATGATAAGCCCTTTTATTATAATAAGAAAGATTAGTTGTATTGCGAGAGATAGTTCGGCAGTATCACTATGATCCCATGGCGACAATGTGGTGAACCAATCATGCCAACCTTTGTTCCTTCCATTTTCTTTCTTTAGCCAATACTTCAAAAACACCAATTGTAAGTACATCATTTTTATATCATATTGTGGCGTTATTTCTACTCCACAGATCTTGTCCTCATCTTATGTTAAATATAAGGCAGTAGGCACCGCAAATTTGGGCATTTAGCACTAATGAACCTTGCTAGCCAAAACCAAACATGTTCTCCTGGTAAAATAGTGCCCAGGAATGTCTACATATACTATTTATTTGCTTTGAAATTATATTTACTGGAGACTTCTTAAAACCATCCAAATAATCCAATTAATGTTAAGAAACACTTCTTTGATTGAAAGTGAAAAACACCAATTTGGTGGATAAGTTGGAATTTATTCTTTCTTTTTCTTTCTTATTATTTTTCCTTTCATTTTTCTTCATTATTTTTCTCTCAGATATGGCAAACAGCTGTTTGAATATCCCAGCCTTAGATAACAAAAAAGACAAACATGAGAAAATGAGATGAATCAACACGTTCTGTACAAAACAATAGGTTTATATAATATTTTTGCCTACAATATGTTCTACCATGTACCAAACTATGATGTTAATGAAACAATAAAACAAATGTTTTAAATAAAACTTAATGAATAAACTTAAATATGGTTGCGGATAGTTATTTGAAAATATGAGTAGTTTAACTTGTTTTTTGCTATCTTCAAATTGACAAATTCAAACTGCCTGTTCTTCTTTTGCCAAAGAGTGTCTTTCACGAGATACAAGGTCGCAACAAAACAAAGGCAACGCTGTGTGGTAGTTTTGAATTCATAGAATTACATCATGCTATTGGGTGATAATGTTTCTTGCTGTACAGAAGGCAGTTTTGGATTGTTGAATGTGTGTTGATGTATTATATTTTATAGTTTTAAAAGATTTAGTTTTAACACCTTATGAGTTATTATTGGTGATGAATTTTACAAGTGATGGCTGAAATGAGTTAATATGGTCAGAAATTGCAGTGTTATACTATTATGTAATCGTTACTAATGCTAGAAAGTATGTGCTGATGTCGCACCACTAGTTTTGAGTATCAAGTATCGTGCGGGAAGGAACATGTTCATAGGGATCAATAGTAATATGGGCGAATAAGTTAATAATCATTAGGAACTGAATTATAAATTAATTGAATGATTTATTTGGAATATGGATTGTGGTTGGATGAAGGTAGGAGCCTGTAAAGCCTGTAGGAGCCTGAGGAAGTAAATGTGTAGGTGTTGTAGGAAGAACAAGTGATGTGATAAAACTATTACATATTTAAATGCTAAACATTTTCAAAACTTGAAGGTAAGCCATACACGGCCTGAGTGAATGACATTACACATTTTGTTTAGTGTGAATGATTAAATATATTATTTTATATTGTTATTTGTGCACGGCACAAATAATATATGTTATATCCAGGGCTCGGATTCTGATGACATGCCATCTTTTCATCGGTGCTCTTTAGACGTAGCTAACTTGTAAATGAATGTTTATCAAGATATATAGGTGAAAGAAATGTATAGTTATTGGGTCGTTTTTTACCATTTTTCAAATTTTAGTCCTTTTTTTTACCTTTGCTGTAATTTTTGTCAATTTACACATTTTGCGTCCTTTTTGTGTTTTTTGTTAGAGAATGTTTCATGAACTTACAGTGACACACTAAAGCAAAATTTTCATTGTATCATCAGTTTATGATGAAATTCTCTACTGTAGTGGACTCTTGATTTTCAAACTCTCAAACTTATAGAGATCTTTGGTAACTTCCTTGGCCTTTCAAAACTGACAGTTGGACGATCGGCGCTAAGGATTATGTTTCCTGCTAAAATAAAGAATTTATGTTAAATGTAATTTTATTTAAATAAATTATATTTAAAATTGTAAAATTCATTGAATAAACATTTTTATACCACTTTTTTAGTATTGTTTGAAAAATTAGGTCATTTTTCCATTATTGTAAGTTGTTTTTGGTAATTTTCCTCTTATCTTAAGACATTTAATGGTAATTTTCAAAGAACTTTTAGGTCATCAAAATCTGAGCCCTGGTTATACCACATAACAAGTGTTATATTTCATATTGTTATTTAAATTTATTTATGTTAACAATTTTGAAAACAAGAAGCACAGATAGTCATTTGTTTGTCATTTAAGGTGTTTAAAAATTTTTTGAAACATTAGTTTCATATGAACCGAAAAGTCTTGTCTTCTTGTTAAGCCTTTGTTTCTTGCCATTTTTATGCAATGTGTGTGTGCATGTGTACTGCCTGTGGATGCATGTGTGTGCATAATATTTGAAATTAAATTATTCAGTGAATAGATGTAGAAAGAATCAAAAATTGAATTACAAGAAATGTCATTAGTGTATCATTAATGTGATTGTATTACAAAAAATCTGTCTATATTTTGGGGACTGATTTCCCCTACAATTAAATTGATGGGTCTTTTCACTCTCCTTTAACATTGAAAGAAATCGAAAACTCCAGCCTTCACAAGGGATTAAGCCATATGGCAACTAGGTAATCGGGTACTGAAAATAATAGTTCTTCCTTTCAAAACTTTAGTAATTTATTTTCAGATTCTGAATAATGGTTTACACTCCTTGTCAAAACAGTTGCACCTAGATTTGTGTAGCAGTAGTGCTGATATTTGGTAGAAAGAAAAGGTTACTGAGAACATTAAGTGATTAGCATTTTCCAGTGCAATATGAGCACTATTTCATGTGTTAACGCATGGTGTCATTCATTATGCCGTCAGTGTCTAAATGCACTCTGCCATGTGTCACAGCATGGACTTGTTTATATCTCTAATTCTGTTCTGTGCTACCCCATCTTCAACAGCTTCTTCACAGTTCCACTGGATTTCATTGTAAGGGTGATTACTGATCACAGAATAACACACTCTCTAGCATCCCACATTTACTATTAAGGAAAAGTATGACAATTCCGCTGACCACCAGCTGATTCAGTCAGCATGGCCGTCGAAGCTGCGGCAGTTTGCGGATGTGCCGTCAGAACTTGTGTATGAAATAAATGTATTTTGGAATGAAAATTAGTTTCATAACTATGTGAAAAGCGCATATTTTCCTTAGTTTTGATGTTTTCCCTTTGGCAAAAGAGTGAACTCAGAACAGTTGTGTACATTCACAAACTGAAAGGACTCTGGTTGTTACACTTTGTGGACATAATGTTGCTAGTATTATGCTCAAATTGGAAGATCAATGCAAGTTAGAATCATATGAAATTGTGTCCCATAACAGGGGACCTAGTTGTTAAGACATATGTCATTAAACCGTTTTTGAACACATTGCCTTCAGCAATGAATTCATTTGTCTTCTCCACTTAGAGTAAAGGCACTCATCCAAAGCCCATGTTAACACACGATCCCAAAGGCCCCAGGCTCAGAGCCCCCAACGCTTAAGGGCCCCTGACAGTTCATAAAAACATTATTTCATGCTGCATTTTTAAAAAATAAAATTAAAAAAATATACAAAAGTGATATAAGATTAAATTACATGCAAAAAATTGGCATAAAGGAGTGATGTGTCACACCTCATTGGATAATATTTTGTAATATGGAATGTTGCTGGTTGATGCGAGAATGTCACCCAGTGAAGAGAAGTTTAGTTTATTCCAGGTTTAATAAAAATCATGAATTAAGAAATCATATTTTTAAAATTTAAATCAGATTTTTTGTATTAAAATTATTTGTATTGTCTGATAAATAGTTATAAACCTATGTTGTTACATAAATTACTAGTATTCATGTTGAAAATTAAATTACTAGTGGTCGATTACTAGTGGAAGAAAAATTCCTGAAAGTTTTTTAAAGGTAATCGAAACACTTATTAAGCTAGAAAATAGTAAAATAATATTATTTTGATTGTATTTATTTTTTAAAATTTTATAAATTTCTTCAATTTTTTCTTTCCAAAGTTTACTGCCACCACCTGAAGATGATGTAAGGAAAGTAGATGAAGTTGAGAACTGGGACGCCTCTGATGATTCTGACAGTCATTTTGACCCAAATTGTAAGTTTATTATTAACAATAAAGTAATACTTTTATTTGAATTCTTTAAGATCTTTAACCTATCTCCTCTTTTCAGTTCGAAAAATTAAGAAACCAGCATCTTATGGACCTTCTCTTTTGGTTTATGATGTTGAAAATGCAAGTCCTGAACATTTCTGCCCTGCTGACATCCATTCAAAGCCAATTCGACGAGGCAGAAGGTTCCAGGAAATAAAGCCTGTTGCTGAAGGCCAATTTGATGATGCTGACATATAGTGTGAATAATATTTATTACAATAATAACAGGGTGACCACTTTGTACAAAATATGGAAAACCAGGAGGGGCAATTTTCAGAAGCTTCTGAATCTAGGTATTTTTTCTTAAAAAACATTAGTACAGCATTGTGCTTTGCTCAGTTTTTATTTGTTGAGAAAGTATTGTTAATTTGTACTTTCTCTTTGCAAAATTAGAGAGCTGACCAATTAGTATCTGTCTGGGTTTAATACTTTCTTTAATTAGTCTGAAATTAAAATCCTTATCATAAAAAGGTTTAAAAAATCCATTGCAATACCAGGAATAGTCAGGGAAATTTGTGCCAGGAAATGAGTGGCCACCCTGTAAAATATATATTGGTATATAAATATTACTTATTGATGTAATTACTTTTACCATCACTATTTAGTGGTAATTCAAAAAATTACATCAGAATATGATAGAAAAAATTTATTTTCTTTGGTACTTGCACTGTGATATTTTCTGTATATGTAGTAATTATAGAAGATTAAAAGTTCTGTTAACATAGGCCTTACATTTTTTGTTTGTTTTAGAAGTCTGTTTACAAGTAAGACATTTTTGTATTGTAGTAATAGTATTAAAATAAGTAACAAAGTTATTTTGTATTTTCTATTACAAAACTGACCATCCACTAGAACGCCATTTGCAATTTTACATGCAATTTGCTATAATTAGAAATGAAATGTCTTTATAAGCATATTATGTGATCTAATTGTAGTAATACCAGCATTGGGCAAAGAACATTAGGAAATTAAAATTTTAATCCTTTATGGCCTAAATAAATTCTACTATAATAGAGGCTATTTTAAATGAAGGGAAAAAATGTCATTGAATATGTATGTGAAGCTACACCAATATGTGTATTTTTCTATTGAAGAGTACACAAATTTTAATTTGTGTTATTTGCTTCATATGGCACACAAGCCACATCTAATCTAATCTAACCATTTTTTATCTGTAATTTGAGTCATAATTAATGAGTTTAAGATGTATGGTAGTTAGTTAATTGTTTATAATTATTTCTGTTAATTCATTTGTAAATAATTTGTTTCAATTATTGGTAAAAACATTTCTCATTCTTGAACTTTGAGATGGGGTGCATGCTAGTTTTCCAACTACACATGCCAGTATTGACATACCACAATACTAGAGCATTGGTTTAAACAAAAATTTATTAATATTAAATTGTGCAATGAACTATAGAATTAATGGTTGTGTTTCTCTGTAGATAAGTGATGCAAGAAAATTAATTAAATCTTTTCAACTTATTTCTTGTTCTTACATTTTTAATACTGTAAATAGTAAATTTCACTTGAAAGAAGATTAACTGTAATCAGTCTTCAGTCACATAAGATTTCAAACATAATATTTTATGAAGTAACTTTTCCAAAATAATATTAAAAATAACATTAGAAATATTTATAAATACCTTAGAAGAGATAAATGTATTTTTTGTTGAGATTGATTTGAAATGTGTTCCTTAAATAGAAACAATATCCACATAACACTTGTTCTGTGTACATTGTATCTATTATTTGAGTATATATAAACAGGGTTCTAAACTGTGTGCGTAGATGGTGATCTACTATAACCTATTGCATTAGAAATGGCTGTGTTTACAGTGCAAGCTAATTATAAAGATGTGTGTGCATGCAACAAATGCACATTCAACAACAGTGTTTATTAAAACCAGTAGTGAGATAGTTTATTACTTCTGTTTACAAGAAACATCTCATTTTGCAGATACAACATATTTTACGGTCTACATTACTATATATGCATGGAACTTCTGTGATAAATATTTTACCTATTAAGTATTGTAGATCTCTTCATGTTCTTCAACAGTGATCTTTGACCAATTTTATAAACTGTTGATAACATTTAAATTTAGAGAATTCATATAATCATTGTTGTATGGTAACTATTTCATTAGAGCTAAAATCCTGAAGAGTAAATCATCTTTGTGCAGCTAGTATCTGGTTCCTTCCCCTCCTTAAGTGTAGAAATATCAAGTTCATACAATTTTGTTTACTGAGAACTTTCAATTACATGTTTAATCACTTTCTAATGTATTTACAAAGAAATGCTTTGTTTTATATTCTCACTTAACATGAAATTGGCAAAAAGTCAAGTTTGAAAATCAAGTTATATTTCTTTAAATTGCAAGTCAACTTCTTAAAATTTTAATCAACTTGTCTGGTGAACGATACTGTATATATCTGACCAAACAGGATTCAAATATAAATATTGAATCCTATTTGTTTTTGTTTTATAAGTAATTATAAAAAAATAGTATTTCAACTACTGAGAAATTATATTGCCCCATGTGAGTTAATTATTTATTCAGCTATCTGTGATCTAAATTATTATAATTACAAATAGTACAAATATTTTGAAGAAAGATTAAATAATATATTTGTGACAAATTATTTAGTAGTGATTTCATTAAATTTGTATCTGTGCAATGTAGGTAGTTTTGTAGTTCCATAAAATTTGTAATTTTTTGTTTTATGTAGATATATATTGATGATCAGTGACATGTTCATAATAAGTGTCTTGGGTGTAATGAAAATACATAAGTAACTTTTTTGTGTATCATGATTCTCTAAATTATTTACTTCATGGTAGATATTTGTGAACATTTTCCATGACGAATAGTAAATGGACGCACAGGTGGTAATTCTTTTCTCTTTCTTCTTTTTTTTCAAGAAGTTGGGTGGATGAAACCATGGCTTTGTCTTTGACAAGGTTTGTTTTTGAAAAATTGCAAATAAAAAAGAGAAAACTTGATCATACAATCATCAAAACTTGAAAACAGTAGTTGAAAACAAATCATGATTCAGTTCTTAAAACTAGTTGGAAATGAAAATGTATAAAACTATAAAATGTTATAGTAAGTACATTATCCTGTCTTTACAGCAAAATTAACAGCAGATGGAATATCACTGAAATGTAAAGTAAGGGTTTTATTTGAGCTTGTATGTTAATGATATTGATTGTTTGTTTTTAAAGGACTCATCTTTTCTGAACGTAATGAATTAATGAGATGTCACAGTATTAGATATTATAAAAATTTAGATTATTCACTGCAGCACCTTAACATTGCTCACATCTTTCTATTGTGTAAAGGAAAGAAAAATGTGTTTTCTCTGTTAATATGAATTTCTCATTTTAGTAACCTTCAAGTTGTATCTGAGTAGATACAAGTTCTAGGGGAAAAATAACAGTATTTTGTGCAAGATACTTTGTTAAAGTATAGGAAAAGTACTATAAAGTAGTTAGTCAGATGTAATTATTTTTCAAAACAATGGCTATTCTGTTGTAATTTAAAAGCTTTAATATCATACTGCAATCTGTCAAGTACAATCTATAAGTATTGGCTTAGGTGCTGAAACTTACAAAGCTCAACGAATTAAAAACAGTAAATAATGATGAATCCAGGATTATAATGCAATTATAAATGCCATAAAATTATTTAAGTTTACTAAAATGACTTGCTAGAACCTTTTGTAAAAATAATGTCAGTTATTAAATTGGTTTTACTTACAGTAAAATAATTTTTTTTATTTGTACAATCTCTAATAATTATTGTTATTAATTGCATTATGATTCAGGTTTTACAAAATAATGTACGTACCAGTTTTCATATTAATATCTGATAAAGCTTTAATGTACGTTTGACCTTCAACAAAAATATTCAATTTCCCATATTATCCACATCTGAACTAATTAAATTGTATATTGGATTAGTATGAAGAAATGAAATTAAATCTTTTCTTCTATAAATATTTCCACAAAAATTACTTAATTCTTATCCTTCTTTACCTATTGAAGTTTTCAATATTTTGTGTGCTATGAGGAAATTTAACATTTTAAGATTTTTTGCTGAATGACGAATGTGTTAAAAAAAAAGGTTATTTAAATTGAAAAGTCCACTAATAATTTTGTGTGTTTGTGAATCAAGTCATATTTTGGTTTCAAGATGTGATGTGTAAATTTTCAATCAATTTTTAAAATACTCCATTGCTTGATCTTTTATCAGAGCTTTAAATAATCTTTATCTACTACATTATCATCTCTTAGGTACTAGTATGGGAGCTGTGCCCCCAGAGGAAATTTTGGAAAGAATCTCGTAGTCTTATGTAATTTTTCCCTCTTCAATATGTTTAATTGCTAATTTTCCCTTTTAAAACCTGATAATTTGGAAATTGTACATTTGTGGAAGAAGCAACTTGGCAACAGTGTAAATAGTTAAATTGTATTTATTTATTGTACTATTAAAATTATAATTTCATTCCACTTGTACGTTTTATTCATTTATTAGTACAATATGTCATGTAAATACGAAAGGTCACAAAAGAAAAGAGAGCCCACAAAAGTAGTTGGGCCCCCTCGTTGTTTTTAGACTGCATTTGTGTGAAGGCAGGTATGTTATTCTTTTACATCGACGGGTCTCAGTATAATTATCGTTTATGATAATTTATCAACAACAGTGATGTCACTTGGGCCGATCAGAAAATGACATTAAACACCCGCGCAATACTGCTAATCTTTATGGATGAAGATACCTATTATTATCCTGAACATTTTGTGCTTTAAATAATATTATAAAATAACAATTATTATTCAAAGCTAATCTTTCACCACATTTCCGCCTTCGCGTGTACGTGCGACTTTTGCCCTGCATTGCGCTGACTCTTGTGGGGCGAAATCACCACATTCAGGTGTCTTCGCGAAAAACTAATTGGACCTCGTCGGCCCTACTAACAAATTCCAAGACGTTTCAAGGTTGTCGGGGTGTGACTTCGTAACCTTGAAGTCAATTTGCAGAGCGACATTACGCGCTACGCGTCTGGACTCCGACTTGCCTTCTGAGGAGGTTTAAAGTCCATCTGCGAAGATAAATAGCATTACAAGCTAAATTTGTGGTGCTGCCGCGAAGTACTCCCCTCGTACTCCTGTTCTCCGTTGCGTGTAATACTTGGAGCTGTGCCGGCTGGGATCACCGTAGATTGTGTCTAGTGCAATAGGTATTGTGATATACCAGCAGACGGTGCGACAAGTGAATTTACGCAACAATGGCTCTTGCTTTTAAAGTAACACGAATGCTGGTGGGTGAGGCATATACTCTGCGTGGGGCACTCTTGAAAGCATCCAGTCGGTATGCTAGTTCGGGTATGTATGTTCGCGAAATGCTTTTTGGTTGATACGAAATGAACAAAGTTTAATATTTACTCTAACTAATGTTCCTGTTCTACTTCTATTTCCTGAAAGTTTTCGAAATTGTTATTAGCATTATTATTGATGTAGCCTAATCTAGAGGTTCCGGTCATGGGCTGGTCATTGGTATGATAAAACGCAATAAGTCATGTATTTTTTAATTTTTTTCAGGAAAAAATTATGAGTTTATTTTGACTGAGAAAGTAGGTGAAAAGAGTAATGTTGGTCTCATTACCCTGAATAGGCCAAAGGCACTCAATGCCCTATGTAATGGTTTAATGACTGAAGTGGGAGAGGCCATCGATTTGTATGAAAATGATGACACTGTTGGTGCAATTGTCATCACAGGTAGTGAGAAAGCATTTGCAGCAGGTATGAATTAATTCTACATACTGATCTCTTTGAGTGTAATTTCTTATCAGATTTGTATAATGTGTATCATTTAATTTTAGGAGCGGATATCAAGGAAATGCAGAATAATACTTATTCTCAATGCGTAAGAGGAAACTTCCTCAGTCACTGGGACAGAGTTGCGCGTTGCAGCAAACCTGTGATTGCTGCAGTTAATGGTTATGCTGTAAGTATTTTTAGTCTTTTCTTTGTACTGGCTCTTTTAGTTTCCATGAAGATGTTGATTCTCTCTGGTGGCCTGAAAATTTGTTATTTTATTTTATTATTTTTGTTAATATTTAGAGCATCTTGATACTAAACCACATGACTGCAATATTTTAAATCTTGAAAGTCCATTTGGATGGTCACTGATTTCTTCATTAAATTTTGTTAAGTACAAAAGCAAATTAATACAAACTTCACTTGGGTCTACAGAAGAACATGCAAACTTATCGACATAAAAAAAGTAAATTGAAATAAATGTACGATCTTAAAAATTTGTTTTCAATAGTATTCCAAAAGTAACAAATTGATAAAGAAATGAATTGACGTTATCACAACTGAAATGTTCAGTATTCAAATAAAATATTAATTATAAACAATTTTTTGGTAACTATTTGATTTAGTTTTTTCTGAAAAGTTTTCACTTGTTTGGATCCCTGAAACGGCAGGTCACATGATAGTCACCTAGTTGATTTCATATTTTTCCTACCTCTGTTTAAATATGGTAAACATCACTGCAAGTGAATATTTTTTAAGGACTGTCATATTTGAGTGTATCTTGACAGTTCAATAATAAATTGTCAACAGCTAGCTTTCAACAACAGGCTGTATTTGTTCACTTTACTGCTTTAAATAATTTTGTTTATGCAAATCCTCCTTCTGGGCTATTATACTTACCAGTATGTTTTCTGTGCCCATTTTTGGTTCTGATGTTCACAATAATGGATTCATAAATATGAGGGGAATGTTTAATAACAATATTATGCACTCTTTTGTCCCTTTAAAATTCATTGGATTGGATGTAACAAAAATAAGGTGAAGTTCCAATTTTGCATAAATATTATTATACAAACATATACTTTTACAAATACATTTTTGAAAAGTTTTTAATTGTTACTTTGTATTTAGACAATTCTTCTGTTTGGTCCCTGCAATTCTTTCAGTCAAATTATTATTCTTTTAGATTAGTTATATGGGTCTAATTTTTATAGTGAAATTGTTGGTAATTAATTCATCACAAATGTTTGTTCAGAGTTACAACTTATGCTTTGATTATTACCATGTTCCAAGATTATCAATACCTTATATGTGATGTGAAGAGAAGATAAAGAGGAGTAAACAGATGACTCAGCAGGAGATACTACTATCCAGCTTACATAATAATTCTTGATCATAGAGTGCAATCAATATGTTATGGTATAGCAAAAAATTGATTTTTAATTCATAATGTCAAAGTTTTTACCACATTGTCAAGCATTTCCCTGAAACATTTAATAAGGCTAATTTGAGTATTTGAGTAAGGCTAATTTGAGAAACCCAAGTGATTTGTTTTATCAATTATGCAGATTAAAGTTGAATAAAAAAATATGAAAGGACCCTCAACTAAGAAAATGTTTAATTCACACACTTGTCTAGATACAATTTTATTTTAAACTAGTGGACCCGGCAATGCTTTGTTATTGCAGTGTATTATAAATCACATACTACTGGTCACATGATTGTTAATCATGTTTTATGCTCTGCTGTAATTTTATGGTAAGCAGTAAAATTCTGATAAATTCTCACAAGTTTGGATTTGTTCTATGTCCTGGTTTGGACATGGTTACCCAGAATCCTATTGTTAAAATGTTCTCCCTCAAACTTGGGCATGTGTTTGCATGAATAATGCATAATGGAGAATTTTTTTTTTTTTTGTCCGAGATTCAAGTGATAATTCCAATATTTCACAATTGCAAGGGTTAAATACTTGTATGCTATAAAGACGCGCTTAATCCTTGTTTTTGTGGCAGTTTGCATAGAGTTCAAGAGCACGTATGTCATCAACAATGTCCCCACACGTCAGATTTAATTCAAACCGCTCTTTAAACACTTCCATTGCTAATAAGAACAAAGTGTGAAAATGTTACCAAAATCAGTTGAGTATTTTTTGCATCTATGTGTAACACACACAATGCACATTCCCTTTTATTTATGTATAGATAAATAATCATTTGTAGAAATAAATAAATGGATTTATTTTTTTACTCGGTATGCATGTTCATGATAAAAATTCAAAGAATGCTATTGTATTGTATAAAAATAAGATAATTTTCAATGTATCATCTTAAACTCGCATATCCGAACAAAATTCAGGATGGAGGAAAAATAAACAAAATAAATAAAATGCTTATTTGTAGAATAAAGAAAGGATTTTATAATTACTGTAAAACTGAACAACAAATAATGGAAACACAAGTTGTCGAAATGAAACGGTTATTGCACTGGTAACTACGCAGTATATCACATGTTTCAGTAGCAGTAATTTTCACTTAAGCGTAAATTGCAAAATTGATAATCTTCTTTTGCCATAAATAACTGTATCTGCTTGATGATGCGATACGATTTATTTATTGGTTTCTTTGTTTGTTTATTTGTTTATTTATTTATTCATTTGCTTATTTCCAATCTTTAACTGGTTCTTTCATTATTAAATTCATTGAAATATGCTTCTATGTTGCATATTGAACTCGTCTTTAATTTGTAACTATTTAATCAGTTTAATTATACATCCTAATTCACGTTTCTTGTGTTTATTTCTGTGTGATGGTGACTATTTCTCATTTTTTATTTATGTATTTATTTACTTATGTCAAAAACAGTTAAAAACTGTGTATACTTGCTATGGGGAGATGTTAATTTGAAGTTACATGATTAGCTTTACAGCTAGAAACAGGGTCCATGGGCCTTAATTCATGGTGGTCCTTCAGAGTTATGGAAAGAGTGACAGAGAATTACTATGTATTTAAATTAATCCCCTCTCAATCTACAGGCCGCTGCTTATACCACCTATGCCATTCATGAAACATATCTTTTTTGTTAGGTGAACTAACATTTTTAAGTCTGATTCTAGTTATAGTGTAGAATCTTTCTATAGCTTGGAGGTGGTTGTGAATTGGCAATGATGTGTGACATCATATATGCTGGAGACAAGGCAAAATTTGGACAACCTGAAATTAATATTGGAACAATTCCTGGAGCTGGTGGCACCCAAAGACTGACTCGTGTGGCAGGAAAGTCAAAAGCCATGGAAATTTGTTTGACAGGCTTGCCTGTTACTGCACAGGAAGCTGAAAAAATGGGTAAATTTTGAACCAAACTATATTAATTTTTTATTGTTTGACTGAGTGCTCTATTCTTGGTTATTGAAAATTGGTTATCACCCAAGTAGAGAAGTGGATCCCTTTCTTAAGAAGGCTAGAAAAAAATACACTCAATGATGCACTGAGTGTATTTAAAGTGGATTCTACTGAGAAGGGTAGGCGCTGTGTATATGCAAAAGTTGGATTTTAATTTTCTTAATCTCTTAACTGACTGTGACAAAGTTCCTTATCATGAAAATTTTCTATGTTTGTTGCTCAACAAGTTTGCTTATCTTGCTTTGAAAACTTTGTTGTTTTCGGAATTAGTGGCTAGGTCTTCATAATGTTTGTCACATTATTTTTATTTTATTGGGTGGGCCAAGATAAAACATCAATACATTACTCTATTGTGTGGGAAAAGGTGATGCTCTGGATTAGTGTACATTGAAGAGTAAAAAAGTTGACTTTCTTCATGTATACTTTTAACTTTCATAGGTTTGGTAAGCAAAATATTCCCTGCTGCTGACCTGGTTAAAGAGACTGTTAAGTTGGGTGAAAAAATCTCAACTCATTCCCAATTAATAGTTGCCCTTTGCAAAGAAGCTGTCAATACAGGTATGTTAACAATTTTAGCTTTAGGTATTCTAACATAGGGCATTTTGAATAGGTGTCCTAATAAAATAATGTTTATAAAGTAATAAAAATTTGTCAATGAGATTGCTTCCGATTACTTTGGTTTATTAATTAATTAATTTACTTATTTCGAATAGCTCATCGCAATGTTTTATATTACAAGGCCCTTGAGTGTTAATCCTGCCCTGGTTACAATGTAATAAGTATTAATGTCTCGTGCTGCATATGTTTACAAGCTTTGAGAAGTGCAATACTTATTGTATAAATTGATGATTGATTAGTGTTTCTGTCAAAGTTTAGTTTAGCTTATCAAAAACTAGTGAAGTTTCAAAGATGAATAGGTCTCCTTCCAGGTGCCAAGATCAATATAAATTTTGGATTGAAGCAATCCTAAGAATTTTGCATTGCAAGTAAACTATCCCTTCTTTTTTGATACAATGAACATTAAAACTTAAAAAAAAAAAAAAAAAAAGATATTGTGTTAAAGTGTCCTGTTAGTTTTCAATTTATGCTGGTTATACTATATTTTAAAGTACATAATTAAAAATAAGAAATAAAACATGTACTTTACGACATTAGAATCAGAAGATTTGGCTGCCTGTCTTGTAGGATATAGGTTCCCAGAAATGTCAAAGAATGTCCAAAAAGGTCTCTTTTGTAGATTAAAGCTTAGTAACATTACCTGTAGACCTACAGGGATCGTCTAAACAAATTTTATGGTTCAAGGATGCTCAGTTTGCATTACTTTGAGTTACCTCTCACTTGCAGGAGAGGAGAATTACCAAGTTCATTGTGAAACTTTTAATAAATATTTTTGTCACAACTATGTTCTAATGAAGAGTTACATTTCAGTGCTGATCATAAACCTTTTGTTTGGTACATTATTCATCATTGTGCTTCTTGTTAATTCATTAAAAAAAGGTTGTTGATCAGAGAAATTATACATCTGATGATTAGCAAATAATTATAAATTTCTATTCCTTTTTACAGCTTATGAAACCACACTTAAAGAAGGACTTCATTTTGAAAAGAGAACATTCCATGCCACTTTCTCAACAGTAAGTAGCATTTAAACTTTGTAATATTGAGCTTGAATTGACCAGACAAGTTTTTATTTTGTATTTACATTTGTCATTGTGCATTTTAAGTGAGAGTGACCAATGTGAAAAATGTTTGTTTCAGTCTGACCGTAAGGAAGGAATGACTGCATTCATTGAAAAGCGAGCTCCTAAGTTCACTAATAACTAAGTATTGCCAACTGAAAGTAAGAAGAACGAATGGACTATTATCATGAAGTTAATCATTGTTTACAATCTCATTTGATTTTTTAGCATTATTTTGAACAGAGCAAATAATACAATTTGAGAGTTTAATGCAGTTTTTATTGAAATAATTTTTGTATGCCATGTTATGAAATATTTGCAATAATAAATATTTTTGTACAATACAAATTGTTTTCATATGCAGTATCATTGCAATCATTTAATAGTGAATGGTGGATTGAAATGAATAATGAATGGAGTATTGTATGTTTTTATTGTGTGTGTATTGTAGTATTGTACAATAGAACCTTTCCCAAAAGTTCAGGATTAATAACAAACCTCCACCCTCACCAAGACAAACTTGATCAAGAGGTCGATGAGGCAACAAATCCTCTTGATTTTATTTACTACTATCAAAAAACTGTAAAAACATGTTACATATGAAATAGAAGTGTATTCTGCACACTTTCATGAGCTCCAGGATATCTACTCCACCCTTTTCTATAAATTGTTGAATAATGAATGAGAATACCAACAAAGGTGAATGATGTGTAACAACTTGACATTTTTTCTCCCAAAAAATAGAAAATGTATTTGCATTAGTAACTAAAGGTTTGATTTTGTAGTACTGCTAACAAAATAGCAACCCACATGCCTGCCTGTACTCCTACCACAAGCAGAAAAAGAAGAGCTCAACATATGTGAACAGATAAAAAAGCTTCATTTATGTTTTGAAGCAAAACAATGGGCTATGTCAGCATTTACTCAATAGATCAAGGGAAACTATGAAAAATCTGATAGAGATGGGGCCATTGACCTAGAAACTGAAGTGGAATACTTATTTCAGGCATATTTAGATTTTTAGAATTATAAGAATTAGGGAGCAAATGTCTATGACTTAGCATATTTTCATCCATTGCTTCAGTGCATAGCTAAGTGAAAAATCTTTATACATGGTTATAATATGTTTCTACATATATATTAATATATTAGTGCATATTTGCCTGAATTTTCCTGTTTGTGCATATTTGTGTAATAGCATATTTTGCATATTTTGTTAAAATTGAGACCTCTATATCTTTTTATAGACTATTTATTTGTGAGCGTTCATTGATTCGAAAGAGGTTATAGTTTGCGATTTTCGTGTTTTGTTTTCTGTAGATGATAAAATACTTGTACAAATATAGGATATTTCTTCTTAACATATTTTTAAACCAGTCAGAAGAAATACAAGACATAATGTAGTTCACTATGGTGAATATTTACTTCAATTACTTCTCTTGCGAAGAAGGATAGATTTTATAGTGTTTGTACAAAAATATACATCTTCATTTGAACCATGCTTGTCCTGAATTTTATCAAGAATGGTTTTTAGCGAAAATGAAATTTGGTTAATATTAATTGCATATTAAAGTGCATATTTAATAATTTTTAGGTCATAAAGGCATATTTTTAAAAGAATATTTCAAGATTTTTTTAGGGCATAAAAGTTTTCTCCCTAATAAGAACAATTGTTCACTAATGCATTAAATATCATTATTAAAATAAATATTATTTTCCTTTTTGAAGTTCAATATAGTCTCTAATTGTATAAAAAATATTTGCAGTAGAAATGATTTTCCTTGGCACTTAAACTTGTGAATCAATTTTAATGGCTTAATTTCAACTGAAAAAAGAGTGAAAAGTAATGTGCATGTACTTATGTAGATTTTTTGCAGTGAGTGATTGTCATGATTAATATTATTCAGATGGTATGTTTTCTAATTACAAATATCTGTATTGTTTGAAAATATCTTCCTATCTTTACGTCAGTTTTGCCAGTAACTGCATATTCTTGTATAAACCAACAAGGCAATGGTAGGACTGAAAGCTCAATGAACAGAGGTTTGCAAGAATCACAGGCAGGGGTGGATCCAGTTGATCATTTTGGAGGAGGAGTCACCCTAGATTTTTGTTAAATTATAAACATTTTTGCTATTAAACTTTAATATTTTTGTAGTGTAAGATACTATACAATATTTTTTTAATGTAATTACATAATTCTAACAAATAATTATTTAAATCAATTTCGCCAAGTAAAAGAAGGTAACAAACAAAAACTCGAGGCCATTTGTGGGTGAGGGTGGAGCCCCCACCCCCTGATCCACTACTGATAACAGGGATGGTTTTTGCTTATTGTACATTCAATGCAATGAAATTCTGTGTACTCTAGGATATTTTCCCCCAGAATATGTTTTCAAGCGAGAATGTACATTTACAAAATGCAGACAAAACGCTATTTGAAGGCTGACTGAAGTAAAAACAAAGAATTCTGAAGGCATAATATAATGAAGTTAATTTAGTATTCACCTGAAAATTTTTCCTAATTACCAGCGATTTGTATACATTATGGCATTTGGCAATAATGCAGCAAATGATGTCATAATGTTTCTCAAACTCAGTTTTCTGTGAAAATGAGAAAAAAATGTGCATTTTCAGACATGCTCAAATGTTATTTTGGGGGAAACTACTTCAAATTTCTCATTCACACGTTTTGTACGGATTGTGCTAAATGCACTGCATTTTGAAATACTCCAAATAACATTTTCTTAAAAATGACTCTAAATTTGTCAATGAAAATGTTCATGTAGTGCCAGATTTTACCTTTCTAAAATATTCTTAGTCTTATTTTTACTTTTAGGGATCCGAAAAATCGAGGAAAAGTGGAAAAAATGTCTTCTAGGCGCCAATAGATGGTAGCTGAGAAGACGGGGAGGGGGTGGAGGACAAAACCGAAAAAAATAGTCTAGACTGAAGAAATAAGGAAACCAACTAGAACGAGAGAGTCTATGCCATTCTGTGGCATCACTATATCTCCCCCCCCCCCCCACACACACACACACACACGGATATAGCAAAGGACGCTCAAAAAAGGCGAAGTTTTCATTTTCTTTGAACTCTGAATGTTCGAAAATAGCAGAAGTTACAGCCCACACAGCCCCCACAGAAGTTACAGCCCCCAAATAAGACGAGGAAGTATGTGCTGTTGTAGAGTCACTCTAGTTACTTCTCGTATATGTAGGTATATACGGAGTATATCAATAATGTATAACTTTCGTACATAAACTTAATTACTTTAATTAACTTAATATATCACTTTCTCTATTCTTGTGTAGGTACAGAATATTGTCTAACGCTGCGGCGAAATGTGCCGATTCTTCTACAGAAAAACTCATAAGATCATATAAATCCGCAGTTTCTGGCTTCTTAGTACTGAAAAAGGACTATATCCCTTGGTATGTCTGTGGTGAACAACACTATCGCCTAAAAAATTGGTATAGTAGTTTTCTTTGCCAAAATGAATTGCCAATTAATTGTCACGTATTTTCATGGCGAAAACGGGTGAGAGCTGGGCGCCAGCATACATGTAAGTTAAATTCGCGTCATCGCTCTACGGAAACCCGCAGATAATTTATTGCTAATTAATTGCCATAATTTGGAATTAATTGCCAGATATCGTGCCAAAAACGGGTGTGAATGGGGCAGTACTAATTTATTACCCGAAAATGAAATGTATTACTGATCCCGTTTATAAAATAAATATTGTTAAAACTGCATCGTTATACAACAACGATCGATATTCTAGTATTAAATTATGCCTTTTTGATATGGACAGAAATTGAGGTATAATATTAAGTAGCTCTTACTAGTGCGAGAAAGAACATGCTATTGTAGAGTCGGTCGAAAAATTGCTGGCAAAAACAGGCCAATTCTCGTTAAGTTTATTAGTTACAAGAAACGGCGAGAGGTCTTCCAGTCTGAGGCAGCTGAAAATCATTATACATGGGGACCTCACGCGCCAGCGCCTGGATGTGCTGCACGCTGCGATCACGCGGTTTCAGCTGCGGAATATCTGGACAGAAGACGGGCAAATAGTGATAAACTCAGGTAACAGACGCTTCCGCGTCCATTCAATGGGGCTGAGCTTAACTCTATTCAATAGCTTGGGGGCGCTCCTCCTCCTCCTCTCTCTCTCTCTTTCTCTCTCTACTTCTCTCTCTCGCTCTCGCTCTTTCCTTTTCTCTCTTGCTCTCTCGCTCTTTCTCTTTTTCTCTTTCTCTCTCTCTCTCGTACATTTTCCTTACTCCTTTCATTAAGCCATCTTTATCACCTTCTTTTAAGTCATAAACAGTCGGCGGACGTTTTAGGAATTTACCGTGTACCCAATGCAAAGTGTCTTCTCCACTCCACAGCACCGCTACCTGCATGTGTCCACTCCCCTTCCCTGCCAGCCTTGGTCGATGTAGACAGCGCACCGAGTATTTCTAGAAACTGTTTTTTACGTCGCGCATTTAAATGCACAATCTCTCCTTTGCCATCACTCGAGATTCGGAAAATTGTAATGAAACATAAATTTCTCGCACTTCTCATTTGCAAAACATGGCTCAAAAATCTTTAAATTCTCAGACAGTCAAAGTCCCCGGATACCGTTTTTGGAGATCTGATAGGAAATCCAGCGTGGCTGCACACGGCGGTGGCGTCGGTATCTATTTACGTGACGACATTAGCTGCAAAGTTATTTTCTCTTCAGCAAATCATAAAGACCACTTCACCGAATATTTAATTGCTGAAGTTAATCTCTCAAGAAAAAAGTGTCTCTTGGCGGTAGTTCATTCTCCTACAAAATCAGGCAATATCGTCGATCTAGACGACTTACTCGCTTCCTGTGTCACTAAATACGAAGACATTCTTATAATGGGCGACTTCAATTGTAACTTACTGAAAAAATCTGCTTCATCCGACAACTTTGCTCGTTTTTTTCGTAACATTAACCTAACGATTCTTCCTCTAAAGACAACTCACATCATAAGAGATACTGAAACATGGATAGATCATATCATATCATAGTGTCAAATCCAGAAAGAGCGCGTTCTCATGGACAATTTTCTGTTCCAGGAGTATCAAAACATGATCTTATCTACGTATCGTATAATCTAAAGTGTCCCAAATACACACCGAAAATAAAATATCGATATTATAAAAACTTCGACGCAAATTCCTTTGTTTCTGATGGATTTACGGTTCCTTGGAATCTTGATCAAAATGAAACCACGCTCAATGGTAAAGTAGCAGTATTTACAGAATTGTTGAATGGACTAGTAAGTAGACATATGTCACAAAATACGTCACGCGTGACACGTCTCGCAGCTCCGTGGATATCCGGTGAAATTCGCCAAATTATGCGTTATAGGGACACTGCATATAAAGTTTTTCGGAAAACAAGAAACAACAAAGACCATGCTACTTATAAAACACTTAGAAATCACGTCACCCAAATGTTGAGAAATGCCAAAATTAAATATTATCACTCCATTTTTCAAAATAACTGTGATTCTAAATTGCTCTAGAAAAAACGAACTAGAGGTGTTGGAAATATTCAAAATTCAACAGAAATAAATGTAAATTCCGTGGTGAAGAAGGGGTCCAGAATTCCGTGGTCCAGAAATAAATGTGCCAATTGATTCGCTAAATCATGCTTTTGTTAAGCTTGCGCAGCCAATAAATCCATTCCTAAAATCTCGAACTTTATCCTCGCTGCGAAGCACAGATATTAGTATTACAGACACTTTCTACTTCGCGTCAGTAACCCCCACCGATGTCACTAAAATCATTTTAAGTCTAAAATCAAACGCTTCCGGTTCCGACGGAATCAATGCAAAGTTGCCGAAGCTCGGAGCTGAAGTAGCACTCCCAACAATTGCAGACATAAATTTCTCGCTAATGAGCGGCGAATTTCCCTTGTCCTGAAAGACTGTACTTGTCCATCCTCTCCCTAAAAGCGCCAATCCTATGACGCCTTTTGATTACCGACCCATCAGTATCTTGCCTACATTATCAAAAGTTCTCGAAAAGATCGCCAGGAAACGTATTGAACAAGACCTTCAAAGTTTCAGTATTTTGAACAAAATCCAGTCAGGGTTTAGACCCCGTAAAAGCACGGGAACTGCGCTCCTCAGTGTAATTGAAGACGCCAGAAATGCAATGGACAACGATAAAATCACAATTCTCGTCCTTCTCGATTTTAGCAAGGCATTCGATTCTGCCGACCACGATATTTTGTTAGCAAAGTTAAAAAATATTGGATGTGCCACATCCACGCTCAAATGGTTCTCCAGTTATATATATGACCGACCACAAAAAGTAGTGTGCGGTGACAGTGTGTCGTGTACATTGCCATTAGCACGTGGCGTTGCACAGGGCTGAGTATTAGAACCCCTCGCGTTCCTTATGTTAATGACATAGGCATGTTAATAAAAAATTGTTGTCACTACATGTATGCTGATGATCTCCAATTATATATTAGCAGATCACCTTCTCGCGTTTTCGAAATGGCTCAAAAAATCAACGATGACCTACATAGTCTCTCCTCTTGGTCGTCTTCAATGGGGCTACTGCTAAACCCCAATAAATCTCAGTGACTTGTAATCGGCTCCAGAAACTCCCTAGAAAAGTTATCATTTTCCTCTCCCTGATATTTGCATAAATGAAACTCTTCTACCGTGGTGTAACGACGTGAACAATGTAGGTGTGCAAATGGGTGATACTCTAAACTGAAATGTTCAAATTGATAAAATCTGTCAAAAGGTGTTCGCGTTCCTGCATGTTTTGAAACGCATGCGAACTCTTTTACCTACCTCTTTTACCTAAAAACTCGTCAGATCTTGCTACAATCCCTCCTTATGCCTCATTTTGATTACTGCGATTTCTTATTGACTGACAAATTTAAAACAGCAACGTATATTACAAGTAGTTCAAAATGCATGCATTCGTTTTATTTTCGACCTTAAAAAATAAGATCATATTTCAACTTTTTACGCGGACTCTAAAATTCTTACCGTTGATAAAAGGCGTTTACTTCACTGCCTTCTTCTCTACACGGTTTTAAACAGCGCTCATCACACCACCCTCTCACAACGATTTCAGATTATGAAGCTACATCGTGCCCGAGCGTCACGCCTTATTTGTATTCCTCACCACAATTCCTCTACTTTTAGCAAATCATTCACTGTTACTGCCATTCGTGCTTGGAACAATCTTCCCTCCTCTATAAAAAATAGTTGCACATTTCAGAAGTTTAAAAAAGAAGTCACAAACTGGATTCATATAAATACTACTTAACGACATTGCCACTGCTCGTCTGCTAATTCTCAGTAGAACTGGGTGGACGCCGTGCTGTTTCATCGCTGTGACGAATCCCTTTCTTATTCCAGTTCTACCTAGTATATTACACTTTTCTACTCCATTTTTCAAATAAACACTTTCATCTCATCCTCTATCCTTTCTCATATTCTTTCTCTCTCTCTCTCTCTCTCTCTCTCTCTCTCTCTCTCTCTCTCTCCCTCTCTCCCCTCTTTCTTCCTTTCTCTCCCTCTTTTTGGATCACTAAAATCCTGTTTTTTTTTGTTTCCTTCCTCTCTTTTAATTTTCATTCTAGATTACTTAACTCTTTCTTTCCTCTGAAATAAATCCTATTATTTTAATTATTTAACTTTAAATCGTGATTAAATATCTGTGACACACAAAATTTTCGTGTCTCTTTTTATTTTAATTTTACACTTACCCTCATTAAGCCACATGTACGTTTATCCTTATTACATAATTTGAACACTCTGTAATCTATCTATTTGTCATTAAAACCTACTTGTACACTCCCAATCGTACGAAAGAACAAAAATGTGTGCATACCTGTGTTATGAGTACGTGATTTTGCATTTGTGCATTTGCTCATTTGTGCAACGTAATATGCATACGTGCATTTTCCCACATGTGCTTGTATTCAAAATATAATTCATGTGATTTTAATTTTTGTCTAGATTGTTTTACTAATTTACAATCTTTCTGTTTTAGTTCATCGTTTCTTACAACTTTCACCATTGTTAAGACAATATTCAATTCAAAATGTTTCCGTTTCTTTTTTTGTGTTTTGTGTGCACTGAAATTGATAACTTGTATTGTGTTTTTGACAGAGTACGTATTGTCTTGCCCTTCAGCCGCCATTCTGATTGAGGTTTACATGGGTTTACTCAATCGCTTAAGGCACATGCCGGGATGGTTCCTTGTTGGCAGTCCCAGGAGTAAATATAGTATATATCGTTGGCTTACGGGTGGGAGATGTTGGGTCGGGTTTTCTGGTTGGGAATATTCTAATTGGTAAACAGTTCCTAAATTTCCATAATATCTACTTTTCTAGTACGGGGATTAAATTGAAATTTTTTCCTACAATATGAATTGATGGTTTTTAATCCCCCTCTTTTTACTTAATTTAAAAACCAAAGAGTTTTATAAAACATTAACATATTATTAATATTGTTAATATTATTGTTATTATAGTTACGAAATACAAGTATTATCATTACAAAATACTTTCTTTTTCAACGTTTTCAATTTTTCTCAGGACCATTTTTCTCGGGGAACTCGATGCATTTTCGCTCGTATGCTGACGATATTTCTCCCCTTTCTAGTCTTCTTTAGTGGAAATTCAATAATACGTACGTAATCTTAGCTCCTTCAAAACCTCTGTGTGTAACATTTAGTAGTACTTAATAACCTTTCACTGACATACATGATCCGTCCAATCTTTCCTGTACCTAATTTGCTGAGTCAGAAAATATAACTTATCTAAATTTTGAATAAATTCTTATAACTTTCTAATGTAATTATCTTTAACTTTAACACATCCCTTACTTAAAATAAATACATTTCATTTCACTCATAAATTTCATTTCATCAATGCTGTGAGAGTATTCCCTTTTCTATCTACTCATTCCTCCCTCGCTTTCATTCCTGTCTTCAATGTGAAAAA
The DNA here is from genome assembly GCA_038098605.1 of Gryllus longicercus. Taxonomy (NCBI): domain Eukaryota; kingdom Metazoa; phylum Arthropoda; class Insecta; order Orthoptera; family Gryllidae; genus Gryllus; species Gryllus longicercus. The sequence continues at coordinate 1,017,562 of JAZDUA010000176.1, read as the reverse complement.
AACCCTCATACAAATTGAGTACGTATTTCTCTTGAATTACCTTTTCTCATTAACTATTGCATTAAACAGTTCTTTGAAAATGGTCAGAGGGAAGAACGGGCTAAATGGCCTGAGCTTCCCCATCAATAATATTTATTTATTTATTTATTTATTTATTTATTTAATTCATTTATTTATTTGAGAAAAAAATAATCCCTGAACAGTATTGGAGTAATTGAGTGTGCGTGTGTGTTGATCCGTCACTCACGGATAGACCATTTCTCATGCACCAATCGAGACGTATGACGTGTCATTTGACGCGTCTCGGTCTCCTGGTGGGGAACTGATAATTTGTTATTGGATCCGGCCCGAAGATTTTAAAAATTTCCAAAAACTTGTTTTTGCAAGTTTTAACTTTGTCATCTTAGGTTTAAATTTATTTATTTAAAAAAACAGTAAAAACTGTGTGCGCTGTATGGAGAAGAAGATCATCTGCGCACGTTTTCTTGAGTTCCAGAATCCCTTCCATCATTTTAACTATAAATATTTGAAAGATGTGTAAAAGTTAAATATAAATATAAATAAAATTAAAAACGTGAGAGATTAGCAACATTTGAAAAACTAGACATTTTCGTTCCCGAGTTATAGGAAACTTACTTGCAACGGTAATCGAACGGCAAATTTGAATTTTCTGCATTGCTACCAAAATAGTAACTCACCCTTACCCCTATTTCTACCATTACAAGCAAAAGGAGAGGTCAACAAAACGTGCGCATCGTGAAGCTACATTTATGCCCAGAAGCAAAACATGGGTCCATCTTAGCATTTGCTCAATGTCTCAGGGAAACTGAACAAAAAACTGATCGAGATGGGGGTCATTGACACGGACGCTGAAGTACATTATTTGTTAGAAGCTCATTAAGACTTAAAAAAATATACAATACAAATGTCAACTAAATATATGACTATTTTATTAAAATAAACATTATTTTTGTTTTTGATGATCAGTATAGTCTCTAATTGTATAGAAACAGTTATGCAGCAGAAAAATTACCTTTAACTTAAATTTGTGTAGCGACTTCAATTGCTTAGTGTCATATGGCAATGCGTTGTAAAGTAAAGTACATTGTGTATTGTATGTGGATTTCTGGTAGTGAGCTGTTGACGATGAAAGTGATTTCTACGACGTGCGTTGTAATTAAAAATATTGAATGAAAATATGTTCCCAAGTAAGTCAGTTTTGACAAGTATTATAGATTCTTAAATAAATAGGCAAGGCAATGTTAAGATTCCTAGCTCAATGACGATAGGCTTGCAGGGGACACGCGGATGGCATGTTTTCATTATTCGAATAATTTGCTTTTGGAATCTAAAGGTCTGGGTTCTACATGGTGAGCTTCCCCAGAATATTATTCCATATCTCAGGTGGGAATGCACATTTGCAAAATACACGCAACGAGCTGCATGAAGGCTGACAGCATTTGATAGAATTCTGAATGCGTAACATAATGAGCTTAATTTAGTGTTTAATTCTGTTATATGTACATTACATTTGAGGTATGACAAATTATAAAGCTAGAAATTTTGTTACCTTAACATCAGCTAATTGCATATTGTTCATTTTCAATGGAGAATGCGATTACTGATTTGAAAGGCAAAAATGCATTGAAATTGTTTTTCCTTCGTTAACTATTTTGTTATAACAAATTTGTTATTTCAAAACCAATTTGAAACTTCTGAAATTGTACTATTTATTGTTTCTTTTTTGAAAAGAATATTCGTCTCATCGGCAAACAACTGCTCTTCCATTTTTAATAGACGAGGGCATATCTTTTACATATAACAGAAAGAGGATAGGACCTAAGATCGAATCTTTAGGAACTCCATATTAAATTGGTAAAGAATTGGAAAGATAAGTAAATGTCCTTTTGTACCAGTACGGTACTTCTAGATACTCTTAGATCAAGCTCCAAATTTCAAATTCCTACTATGCAATTCTAAACGAGACCTTCTCATCGAGACATATGATGAAGTCATTCAAGTGTCACTCGACGCGCCTCGGAATCCTGGTGGAGAACTGATGATTTGTTTTTGGATTCGGTCAGAAGATTATAACAAATTTCCAAATACGTGTTTTTTTGTGGCAAAAGTATTCAATTGTATTAAATACAAGTGAATACGGAGAAAAACAAACAATCTGAAAGCGCATTTAACTTACTACGTTCAACTTCTCGCAGATACGTCCTTAAACGTACAAATACCGATATTCAAATGAATGTGACAAATAACTTATTCGTATTAAACTTATCGCCTTACTCAAACTTACTAAAAAGCTTACCTTAAACTTACAAATAGTCGTTTTTTACCTTTTAGGAATATAGGAAATTATATTATAAAAGAAAATTACGTGGACAACTACCTAAAGTTTTCCATTTGCCTACTACGCTTTCATTACGATTACAAGTAATGCCGGGGGAAAAATATTTATCGCATCGCGTACTCAAGACACGTTGTTCCGTAAGAAGCCCCTACTTTTCGACATTTTTGTCCCCTAATTTTTGAAAAGATTAAAACTCCACAAACTTAGTCTAATTTGTATTAACTTTTACTTCTTCAATTTCAATTTTCTGCTTTTCAAAAATTAGGGGACAAAAATATGGAAGTGGAAAGCAAACCCGGGGAAGAATCAAATATAGTAGTAGATTTTGGGGCAGAATTTTCGGAACTAATTGAAAATGATCTTATTTGAGAAAAACGCTGAGGAACAGCTTTCGGTTGATAATTTTTTTGAATTTGTGAATATATTAGCAAAATAGTACAAAATGGTAGCTGTACTAAATTCTAAGTATTTGCACTATTCATACGTGCCATACCCTAAATTGAATGTAATAGTCTGAAAGCATATTTTATTGTAATGTACCATATTGCTTAGAATTGCAAGGGACATACGTATATCATGATTAAATCAATTCTTTCCTTTACAAATTTCCTTGCGTTTCTAATATTTCGAATGCCGAAAAATAGGTTCTTCTCACGAAACAACGTTACGACGGTTACGTGTTTTTAATTTTCATGGAAAAATGAAAATTAAAAAACACGTTTGTAGCTGTAGATGGGTGTGGTTGGTGGGACGGGGGCTAAGAAATATAATGTTTATGTTAGAATTGTATTTTACCATCTTATGCGGGGGGACCCTTTGTTCCCCAATAAATGATCCGAAATCCCGCTTCTGTTAATAGGACTTACTGCTGCTAATCATGGCTTACCCTCGGTCGTCGTTAGTCGACGTACTTTGCAATTGGAAAGCCACTAATAATTATATGCTTATTATTAATTTATTAGTTACTTGTAATGATTTATTTCGAATGTTCAATTGCGTTTGAAAATAATGAATAATTTTAAGAAGTAGCTTATTAAAGTATTAACTGAATGAGTTTCGTCTTAGAAATGTTGATAGTTTATGGAAAGACAGGTAGTTGCTTCTGTCGAAGGTTCTAAATGCGCCGTTCGCGCTTGAGCAATAAGTCGAGCTGTCTGAGACCTATTACGCTTCACCAAGGGAAGCTATTAGATTCCCCCGGCAATGTCCTCAGGAGATCAAGGGCTCATTTTACATTAGTTCATTCTCCCTCAATGTAACGTTACCCTTGTTTTCATTACTGCGTCTTCTCGCAATTGCTGGATTTTATTGTTCGCTTCTTGTGTTGCTGAAAGCTGTTGCAATTTCCATGATGCTGGAAAGAGGCATTGGGTTTCTCATTCTCTACATTATTGAGAAGTTGTCTCAGACTACCTTCATCATTCTGTGGGCACCATTGTTCAGTCTCCTAGCAATCAACGCGTGCCTTTGTTGCTGTGGATATAACACATAATGAATAATCATGATGAATTATTGTAATTACCTCATGACATTTATATCAATGTGCAATTTTGTCCTGTGTACAATCATGTCAGCATACGTCTACGACTCTTATATTTCTTGTGTGGAATGTAATTTTCTGCCACTCCTTAGAAAGAATAAAATATTCCTTTGATCCAAATTTGAACTAATTCGTCAAATAATTTGTAGAACGCGGACATTTTCGTAAAACCTATTTTAGTGCTTTTGACATGGGGGCTATAAATTAATAATTATATTAATAATTTAACCAAGGTAAACTCTGTTATGTGAAATAACTGTTGACTGAAGAGTAACCTCAAAGAGCAGTACGTAATTTGAACTCATTAGCTCGGGCTGTACTCTCTTCAAAAAAGGAGTTTCCCCCAACTACATGTCTGAAATGGAACAATTCCTAATTTGTCATTCATTCTTTCCAAACTTCCAATGCTACGTTTTGAGTTCAATATTATCGAAATCGCAACATGTAGAACTAAACCAAGAATACCTAATGTCAACCATGAACAGCAAAGGAATTCTTCGGATATTCGTGAAAAACCATTGAACGAGGAGTGACTACTCATTGCGACTGCTGGGCTGTAAGCTTTGCTCGCCGGTTTGCGGGCGGATCGCTCGAGGCATGGACGTGAGGGGTGGGGGAGGGGAAGGGGAGGACGAGGCGCGAGAGGGAGCAGGGGTCGTGAGTTGACCAGAAGCCGTCGGGCGGTGATTCAGACGCGCAAGATATCGGCCAATAGCGATCAATATCATCGCCATCAAATACCACATCGCCGCGCCCCAGCAAAAGTGTACGTAACATCGTAAAATTGTAGCTTGTAGCACGATAATTTTGGGAGAAAAAAACTGGGGGATAATGGTGCAATTCTGGCTTCAGATTCGTATTTATCGTGTCGATGTATATAGAGAAACATGTGTAAAACCTTTGGGTCTGAAAATAACCCCCGAAAAAAATAAAAAAACAATTTCACGGTGTATTTTCGCGATATTCTCGAATGGTGACGCAATTCTGGCTTTAGATTCGAATTCAGCTAGTCGAATTACATAGAGAAACATGTGTCAAGTCTTTGAATCTGACAACTTTTTGTTTTCTGTGTGCTTGTGAAATTATCAAATTTTTGCGACCTTGTTCTATATTCCCATCCTTGTTCAAGAGGATTGCGGACAGGTGAACGATAGAGTTCGACTTCACGGACTGTCCCTATCGTACTATTTCCTTAAGTGAAGGGAGTGTCCTCATTTAGCCAGGCCTGCTAACCCACATTGAGTTACCCAGCTGTACTTCAAGCCCATTTTCACGGTGGCTTAAAGACACGACTTTTCAAGTGTTGCACGGTCGCGACGCTAGATCTCGCATGATCGCGACTTGTAATCAAGCATTGCTTGATTCCTCGCATAGCTTTTGCGATAGCAGAAACACCTCGCGGTAGAATTTGTAAGCATATCAGTCTGCTAGTGTGCACGATATGAGCAACTTCGCGAGCAGGGGCACGGGCAGAGTCCGGGCATGGCTTCCTCTACGGGCGAAGGCGGGCAAGACTGCGGGCCGGACGGAAGTAAATGTGATTTGCTTTGGACTACATGTGACTGGCCTGACCTATGGCTATGTCTTTGCTCGAATAGAAGTTGCAAGTAATGTTAATAACTACGTGTCTGCGAGGAAATGTATTCCACAATTTTAATAGTAATGTCATAGTTCTGACAGCATTAGCATACGGATGTGAATAGAGACATTTTTGTTTCTAGCTTAGGTTGGCGTGAATCATTGGATTGTGTATTTCGTATTTATGACTTATTTGTAGCGTCTTCGATTGTGTGAAAATCTTTGTGAATTTTAATTTTCAAGCTTATTTGCTGCTTCATACCTCAAACTAATTTATGACTCACTGTTAAAAATGTACAAAATTCACCTCAACTCAATTCTCATTATTTATTTGATACTTCCACAACATTCAAATAATTGCATTTCTTACCCGAAGTGTAGTAGTAATATACAGAAGAGTGCATCTGAGTTAAAATGTGTCTCATGTTGTGCGTTGACTGTAAAGGGAATATTTGGAAATATCATTATTTAATATAATATTCTTGCATTTCGTAGAACGAAGGAGTCTAAGAACTTTAGGGTATTCCGACATCAATGTATTGAATTTTTGTCAATGACATGATTAGAAGACTGTCAGGGATGAAGATTGAAAATTAATGTTTACAATTCTTGTTTATCAAGCAACAATGGGCATTTCTGCCCAAATTTTAACAAAATATCTATATTATCGCATCAGTTTTCAAAATCAATATTATTTATATACAAATTGAATTTTCGTGATAGTAAAATGAATATTTTATGCTCTTATTTTATGTGTAAAATAATCTAGAGTCACGTCTTTTCATATCCTTCTATTATTATTTATTGTATTATTCCACTTCTATTTATTCAAATATCATAGGAATGTAGAAGGCTACCTAAATATATAATGACTAAGTAATACTTTTGTTGTGAAATATTTTAATAATAATCTTCAAAAATTTTCAAAATTTAAGATGCTTAGGTATTCTAAATGCTAATTGAATGAGAAGTAGAGTCTGGATTTTGAAGTAAGTGCATTTTTTCGATGTTTATCGTGACTCAGAAAATGACAAAGTGTATTTATATTTAATATCCTTTAGAACTTTTCTGCTTAGTTTTATTTTGAATATTTTAAATGTTTAAAATATTAATTAAAAAATTAATTAAAATTTTAAATTAAAAAAATAAAAATAATGTTTACAAAATTTATTAATGTTGATTCATTATCACATGTAGAATATGTTAGAAGTAATAGAGTAGAAAAGAGCCGGTCCGGGTGGCCGAGATCGCTAAGGCAGTAGTGCCGTAGCGATCTCGGACCGAAGGGTCGCGGGTTCGAGTCCCGCCTCGGGCATGGTTGTATTGTGTTCGTCCTTTCACCTCCTATCATCATCATATATCATATCATCCACACGTGGGTTGGCGTCAGGAAGGGCATCCGGCCGTAAAACTTTCGCCAAAACCAGAAAAACAGCGACCCCTTAAAGGGAAAAAGCTGAAGAAGAAAAAAAAAAAAAAAATAGAGTAGAAAAGAAAAATGATTCCTTTGAAGTTAAAATATAAAAGCTCTTTGAAACTTGGAGACAATAATATCTAGTTTCCGCAAATGAAGAAACATCCTAGACAACCTTCGTTCACAACAGAAACATACTCGACAACCAGTGGAGGACACTAAATTCAAATTGGAACTACAAAAATATCTGACTGAGAAAGATCTTCGTTTTATGGAAGATATTTAGATAATCTATGCCTTCTCTCGTGAATTTTAAATAAATAAAAATATATGCATATGCAAAAACCAAATAAATTATAAGGTAACTTAACGCTCTCACTGATACTTATTTACATATTCTGATTGTAATGTCATAATGTCATGTAAGATATGGTTAAGATTGTACCTCCACAGTCAAAGGACCATGAATAAATTAATTATTATTAAGTCATTGCATGAAATATACATGAAGCTGTGGTTGGTCTGATTAAGTTGTCCCAATCACTGGGTACCTTAGCATGGGGTTTTCTCTTTAATTTTCACACAATTTCACTATAGTCTTGGTCAGTGCGAATGCAGTGTTCCATGGTAACAAGGCAATGGTGTTTTTCTCTTACAAAACCTATTTGAAAGTTTAGCTACTGAAGAATTATCATAACATAATATCTCAAATTTGCATTTTTTGAACTATAGTTATTTTTAGTAAGATAGAATTTTACTGTAGTTGTTAGTAGAAGGTTTATAATGTTACTATTCAAACCGAAACTGGCGTACCTACTTCGGTGTCACGTGATGAAACGTCGTGGAACTAGACATCAACGTGCAAACGCGCAGTCTCGACTTTCAAGAAAAGTCACGACTTTAGAAGTCGTGCTTGTCAAGTTTCGTGGCATAAGCCATGACTTATGCCACCGTGAAAACGGGCCTTTAATCGGGTTGAAATGTGCCTAGGCTTAGTTGGCAGATTTGCATGAGTTGAGGAGAAACACAGTCGTACCGTCTGCCCCCTCTCTTATTTTGTTCAGAGCATTTGACATGATTAGTACAACAAGTTTAAAGTAAAAAACTTGGGACAGTTATTGAGAATATCTTGTTTTTAAAATTGCATTAGTTTCACGCAAAATTACGCAAAAACTAATCATAAATTGAAAAAATATAAATTACCTCGTTTAAAGATATAATTTTGAACAAAATATTTTATTCATAAGAAAAATCTCTGTCTTCAATGTTGTGGTTGTAGGAAGACGCCGAAAAAGTTTCAAACTTTTGTAATTTTCGAAAATTCAGAGAATTCAACGGAAATAGGATTTTAGTCATAGACGCGCTTTTCTCTAACCCAAGAAAATTAATCCAAAAATTTGGAGTCATTTTTAAGAAAAAATTGAAAATATCTTTGAGATGTCATGTAAGGTACGTCCTTTCTCTCTCTCTCTCTCTCTCTCTCTCTCTCTCTCTCTCTCTCTCTCTCACACACACACACACACAATATCAGTTTATCAGTTTTCAAGGGGCCGCGATGTCATCCAGATTGATCAAGAACTATCAATTTTGGTGAAAATCATACTTACGGGTTAGCCTCTACTATTGTTGATAGACAGACATATGGAGGGACAGACTGTCAGACAATTTTGCTATGCTTGCAACATGCTTGCATCTTTCAGTAGGCGACTAGTGTGTCGTACAAGTGAGAAGTGTAAGCAAGTAAGAAGAAGTCAAGTATATTATCGTCGCTCATGATGACCTTTTGAAATAAATTTTGCGCCTTTCGAAGGTCATTCTGCCTATTTATGTTGCCCAAATCCATCATTTCTATTATCCTTAAAATTACAGTTTCGATAAGCCCACTTCATCGTCATGTATTAGTAATATTTTCATGTCTATTATTATAGTCTCACCTGTAGAGGTATTGAAGGGAGTCATTTTGGAAAACTACGGTCTGCCTATGCAAGCTATGCAATGCATTTTAGCAAACTTGAAATGAAGATTGCAGTGATGTAAATAGTATTCATTTTCTTATGATTAATATATTAAAAGATAATATTCGGACATGGAAGATATTTTAGCATTTTAAAATGTGAAATAGGGTTAGAGGTGAAAATGTGGACAATGCTTGTCTCATGCTTCTTTTGTTTTTTCTAATTACTTATTTTGCAAGAGGATGCGATTAATTTCTGCTCTCTGTACATTCGGATCAGAATTGTTCCAAGTTTTGTATCCGGCTGGAACATTTGATGGTAGATATTGGTCAGCATATGCTTGCAAAACCTAAGCCTGAAACAAGAAGAGGCACAATTACATTTTGATGCCCCTTTTCCTTTAAAGTTTTTAATTTTGTAAATGTCATTTTATTACTAAATAAAAATACTACAAGAATAATGAAATTATAACTTTAATGAAACAACAAATGCAATTGATTTTTCATTGAATAATTTACAGGGTTGCCAGATGGGGCCTCTTCCCCAAATTCTCAGATTAAAATTAAGAAAATCAGGTATTAAACATATTTACGAAAATAAAAAGTTATTACGTAAGGATACAGAGCTCTTTTGAATTTTGAATATTTTTTACGGGGGTCACGACCACGCCTGTTCGCACGCCTACGATGGCCAGACTGTGAAAGTCTTACTTGCACAGAGACAAATTGCCTTTAAATCTGAGCATGTAAAGCAGATCTAACGTTACTTGCCAGATGATGACTCCATCATTGCAAAAAATACCCCTGCCGTCTTCAGGCGATGCTCCATAAACGCAATCAACGAAACTTTCACGCGCTGCTAAAATGAGACCTCTCAATGAAGGATAGAGCATCCTTACAGTTCATACGTCATGGGCAGAACATACTGTTTGACGCGCAACCATAAAATTGTGAGCGGCAAGTGTGCCTTTGAGTCATCTCACAATCGAGAGACTCTCCATATGCCTGCTGCGATGTTCTAGCAAATAAAGATGCGATATCGACGGGGAGGATTAGGAACCTTTATCCTTGTGTGACGCGATGCGACATGATCCATAGTGCCATAACAATCTAATGTTACTAATTGCCGTATGAATAACACACTTTTTACACCAAGGAATGAAAATGCCATGTTCTTTTTGTTGCTCCGTGGAATATGAAACCGCAAATATACTAAAATGCCTCAGACCTGTGTTTTAAACATTGCTACGCACATTTGTATTTATTTTAGTATTTGGGAACGATTGTCCTTTGTGACTTTCGAGGATAATAAAATGTTTCTGAAAAGTCAGTATAGAACGAATTGATTATTTAAGCTGTAAGAGAAATATCATTATATTAATTAATATAATAATGCAAATTTTAAAGAAATGTGACACGAGATATGCTTTCTGCGATTTTCGGAATTCTTGTAGAATGAAATGCAGAATCTCCGTTTACCTAAACTTATTTTTTTCTGTTCATTGATTTAAATTCTGAAAGCATTAACGAGCATTTAGGTTTTAAAAGCAAATTATTGTCTAGTTTCTTAAATGACTGCTATCTTCTAGGCTGTTCACAACGCTTGGTAATTAAGGCTGCGATGGTCCAGCGATGCCTCTTAGGCACAAGAGAATAATCTCAGGGAACAAATCTCTTCATGATGAGGTTGAATCCTCAAGACAAGGCGAGGAAGCTCGTGCAGGTTAAGAGGTTAGTGTGTAAGGAGGTGACAGGAATGGACACGAGAGATGTACCCCAGATGTGTAACGGGAGTATAACTTCGTTCACTTCTAGTAAAAGAGGATTAATCTTAATAGCTTGAAGATTTTCTAGGCAGCTAATCCCTGTTTTGTAAAATGATAGCGAGTAGATAGCTGAGAAGACCTGGTAATCACTTAAGTTCAATGAAACATTTGATTTAAAATGTCCATCTTTGTTTTTCGACATACTTTTTCTGGAAGTACACTGTCCAGTGTTCATCCAGTAAATATTGATGAATGCAGTTACTGTCGTAACTGGGAGGGACATTCTAGGTGATTCACTACCTGTGACGTAAACGGGAGCGGTGATAAGAAATACAGGTTCATGATAAAAAAGATATTTATTATATTCGTAAGTTCATTGGCCGTTCAGTGGTCACCAGAGAGCATTACAAGAGATACGGTAATCAATGTTAAAAGAGAGGCCATTATTTTCATGGAGGTGAAAGCCACCCCCCGCCCGACCACTCCGGCGTCCATTATCACCCTTAAGCACACAATAGCGTCTAATGTCCAATGGATATGGAGCGGAGACGACGATCGGGACATTTAAAATTACATTACCTAACTATTTTTTTTAACACGGCGTTACATTATAATTATTTGAGTATTATTCATTTTTTAATTTTTGGGAGGTAAAATTAATGCTCAAAGCAATAAAAATCGATAATTATGATGAGAGAGTGGAAAAAATGTTAAGTGCAAAATAGAAAATGTTATTTCACAACACAATATTTATTTGTAAATTACATATGTATATATATTTATATACATATGTATATTACATATGTATATTATTATATGTATATTAATTTATATATATATATAAATTAACAATAAAAATTAAATTTGTACACATTCAATAAACGCAATATTACAAATTAATTCACTTTGCTCCACTATCGTTTCTGCAGGCTGTTGTAAACATTAAATACATTCCAACTTGTAGGTCCCAACAAACATCTAGTAATCAAAATGAATTATCAGCTCAGACTCATAGCCGACCTTCTAAGTAAGATGATAATATTGTAAGTTAGATCATGAGTTATGTCTTAAAGGTCCTTAAAATCTGTTGATCAGAGAAATTATTTCATTTTCTCTTCTATTACAAAGTATAGAGAAACTATTGTAAAGCTGCAGGAAAAAGTGCCGATTTTTCAACATAAATTAATTTTGTGGGTCCTTGATACAGAAAAAGTGTATTTTTCTTTCTTCTAACGATGATAAATAACTTTCTCGAATACGTAGTTAGGTTAAAATCCTACTACCAGTGAACAACACTAGCGCTGGAACTGCGCACCGTATTTTCACCACATCATATTCGCTAAGCGATTCAGTCGATTCGAGTGATGTTCCTTCACCTTAAATTTAAAATGAATCATTTAATTTATATGTGTGTGTGTGGGGGGGGACATTTTGCAGGACCCATTCTGACGCAGTCGAAGAGATTCCGTGTAACTTGCCGCATTACAATATTTCGTGATAACTGTAGGGTCAGAAAATCAGTCCTGATCTCATGTTGTCAAACATAAGACATACATACAATCTTCTAGATACATATTTTCAGTATATCCATCATAGCTAAACAATTTACATTTCTTTGTAAGAAAGTGGCTCCCTTTGAACGATGCAATAGTTATCCTTGATCTTGCTTTCGCTTTATGAGGAGGTTCTATTACGTCTATAACTCGGATTTAGGTTCATTTAAACGGCATTTCTAACTTCACTGGAATCTCCTGAAATGGAATGTCCAAATGATATCTTCCCTAGGCATTGTTAGTGAAAGGTTTCAAGTATTGTCACATTAGTCTTTTATCATAAAAAATTATCGCGCTTCATTTCTTTAAAAAAATCATAAGTATAGTTCTTTCTAGAAAAACTCAATTAGGAAGATTTAATAAATACAACAACCACCTTTATTAGTACAAGTCTGTTGCACTTCTTTTGAATGACGATCACGTAAACTTGAAATATTCGATATTTGAGGATTTTAGAAATATTCTGGCTCGCAACACGTGTGGCGAAGGGCCGATAATTACGTCACGATGTTGGGACTGACCTGATACCTGTGGACGAAATTGGCGTCTAAGGAGGTTCGTTACATGACGTATCGAAGTCCGCTCCTGAGGAAGCAATGGCCGTAATCCTTGCGTATCAAGTGACCGATTTCTACTATAAAATAAAGGTTGAGTTGCGAAGCTAACGCACTTATAAAACTAACAGAGCAGAGAGAAGGTTTTTTAAGGAGTATGTGAGAAGGAACGTATAATGAGCACCTGCTTAGAAGTAGAACTTTTGCAGAGGTTACTCTTCTGCGCCATGCTTTACGGACACGTTGTTTAATTGCTCTTTGAAGTGGAGAGATATTGTTTAGAACCCTTGTGGCAACATAATAGCGCTTCGGTACGCGGTATTCTCTACGAACATGGACATATCTTTCTATTTAAAAATAAAACGTAACAATAAAGCTTTCCTAGTGTATCATATGTTCTATAAAGCTCATGCAATATTATTAAGAACTGTCAGTCTTCAAAATTATTGCAATTTATTATTGAGCAAGGCAATGCGGGAAAAAAGGATGTGCAATCTATATAAATAAAATTAAAGTGCTTGTTTGTAATTTCAAAATATTATTCTTTTAAAAATCTCATATGCTTATTCAGATTCAACTGTTTTTAATATTTCTGTATTTGACGATCAACTGCGACGCGGCTCACTCCAAACAGCCAAGTATCCAATGACTCCGACCGCGGACGCCTACGAGTACATCTGTTTTGTCTATCTGCCAGCTTGTTCCTGCCAATATCCGGAACGGTTAAACATATTTCGATGGAAATAATGTATGAATCGATGTAAGGATCCAAAGGAAGAGTACAGTCAACTCCAGTTTTAGTTCTGGGGGCTAACATTCTTGGTTCACTATATCCTATGATGTAAAAATTAAATATAATTTCTTCCCGATGATTGATTTTGTTAATATAGAGGTAAAGAAAATACATTACCTACACGAGCATAAAATTTCAGTAACTTTATTTGTCCTTAAAAATTCTTTATTTTTGGATTTATCAAACAATATATTCAAAAAATAAATGTATAGTGAGGTGATTTAACATATTGTGATACATGGACATGACAAATATTCTTACGAAATTATTGATACCAGCATCTACTCATCATCAATTATCTCTTCAGTCTGTCAAAACTTTGTGGTAGAAATAGAAAGAGTCATGTGGGATGTAGTTTACTATCTTTTGAACATCGGTCATTTATTTTCTGTCGATTGAAAGAACGGCTGAGCTATAAACATTCTTCAAAGGCAAATATGGACGTGCATTCCTATTTGCCAACGTGATGAGTACTGAATAAGACCATCTCATGAGCCACGAGATAACCAAAATGTTTTCTATCATATTTTAGCTGCTTTTTCTTGGAAAGAGTCACACAAGACTCACAATAATAACTGCCAGAACGAGTAAGAGTCTTTGCTGTCTTCTTACAATAGTTCGATAGTTCGACCACCGGATTTTGAAGTCTCTGATGTACTAAATTTAATTCTGTTGCCGTGAAAACATTTAGACAAATTATTATCAATCATCATGCAATGAATCCAGAAATTTCTGAGTGCCCACTACAAGTGTGTAATAGAAATTAGTCTTGGACTTGTTTCTCTTTTCGAATCATTAGAATTTTTAGTTGGCAACAGAACATATACTTTAAGCTGGAAAACTTTCATTTTACACTGACATATAGCTTGAAGAATAACAAAGAAAATGTACGATTATATCTCAACTCTTTCAACGAAAAAGCAAACTTATTTCCTTTTTAAAACCGCCGATTAAATTTGTATGATCTGTTAGATGCATTTAAAAAAAATTTAAAACATACGAGTTCTATATTTATAGTTCCAAATTTTGACATTTCAGTTCTAATGATTTTGTCCTTTTACTTTCGGAATCTTTATTTTGGACTCGGATTTATTCGGTCAACACCCTTGCATTTTCTCTGTAATTGTTTTTTTTTCTTTTAAAATTGAAATGCGCAAAATCATTAGAATAATCGAAAGTAGGTGAGGTTTGAGGTTACATTTTTGTTGTTGTAAAATACTGTCTGTCCTGGAATAAATGGCGCAAACTTTTAGGATATGTTTCAGTTTGAAGAAGATACCTTTTTGCCAATAAAGAAATGGCAGTTGCCCCTGACGGGTAGGCAACTCACCTTGCACTGAATTAGGCAAGTGCTCAAAATCTGTGTGACAGTGTCGGAATGTATACTTGACAAACACAAATTTACTCAATGAATTTCACTATCACTCACATTCAATCAATTTCCTATCAATTAGTGGCCAATGCCTCATCTGTTGCTTCGTTATATGAGTTCTATTACCACCTTGACAAAATCTTCGACCTTCTTACGCGCTCTAGAAGATTGTAACATTTGTTCTAAAACTCTCTGTATAGTGCACGATGCTCTTTTAACATGGCTGCATTGGAGGGTTGTCATTGCTATTAGCGACGAAGTGCATGCGATTTGCAATAATGTAATATTCATGCAACACATGAATTTGTTTGTCGTATTTCATTGAACAAAACCAACGGTATGACTTCGTACTTTTTCATTCGAAAATTCAATGTAAAGGTAATAAAGAATTGTTTTTAAATCACATTATAATATTTGTTGAACTAATATATTCCCCAAATCGTAGAATTTGTTAGTTCAAAAATATGACTCCCTCTCCCTTTTTACCTCCGTTTCTGTTTCTTAACATCACTACTACTTCGCGCGAAGCGAAAGCTCGTGGGGTATATATTACGAAAGAGGACAATCTGAAGAAGGAAAGCAGAAATTGTAATATGTAATATTCCTCGATTACTGAACGAATTCTATCCCTAATCAATATTGGATGACAATGTCACAAGAACATTCGTATCTAGTAATTCGCTCAACTTTACCTTAGCATCTGTTGCCGCATAAAGTGTTATGGACCATAGGTCGCATTGTGTTTATCGGCAGAGTCAATAGCCATCTCCCCCGAGGGTGAACGCAATTTCGTGCCTCCGCCCCGCCAGCCCTCTGTTCCCCACAGTGGGCCCTGACGACACCAAGCATGCGAGTGAGTGAGCAAGCAATTAATGATCCGGGCGCGTCAACTGCTAAGGTCATTAGTGCCATAAGTTTTATCGCGAGAGGTGGCGATGATCTTCCTCCACTGGATATTGAGATCCGGCGCTGACCTACTGCTGGCTGGCGGGGTTTTCCCTAACCAGGTATCTCCCACCAACCGGGCACCGCCCCAGCCGGGACAATTTCTAAGTTCCCGGCAGGTCTCCCGACGTATGTGGTGGTGTAGTGTATGTAAGTACATGTGTGTATGTCGTAACGGGTGGGATAAAACAAGGAATGGGAAGGAAAGATTGTGCGCGGTGGCCGCGGATTGTGCGCAGTTGTTACGGTACTGCTCTGGCATTCACCTAGTACTGATTGGATAAACCACGAAAAGACTACCGATCAGAGCAACCGGTTGCGAGAATAAGTCTCCTCAGACAGCTACAGAACTCGACCCAGCTGTGTAGCAAGTGTCGAAAATCCTGCCACCGCCGGAACTCGAACCTAGGATCTCCTGCTCAGAAGACCAAAGCGCGAGGAATACACCCATATGAAATTGAGATTCGACGCCAATCTACTCTCGGCTTTCTTCCTCCAAGTATCTCCCCCAATGAAACCACAACCTAGCCAGGACAAGCCTTAGATGCTCTGTCGATTTACGAGGTAGAAAGTGAATGTGTGTGTGCTGAGAGAAAGGATGGCAGCAAGTGTGAGGAGTGAGGAAGGATAGATCGCTCGCAATCTGTGGTCCGTATGTTAAGAAACTGCACTCTCATTCGCCCGCGAGTGATGGAAGAAATCAATGAAAACTGTTGATCTAAACAATTGTCATCCAGATAGCGGCTGAATTTAGCCAAGCAAGTGAAAATTCGTGACCGTCAGACTTCGAAAACGAGGATCTCGCGGAGAGCAATGCTGCCTCTGAGACATCGAAGCATCTTAGGGCCGAATTTGATACCGAAACAGTAGCGTGAAGAACGTCCCTTTTTCATCCATTTTCTGATCAGAAAAATGATGAAAAACTGACCGTGGGAAACAGGCTTTATAGAAGAAAAATATGGGTGGCATGCAGTGCTGGGGGGTAATTGAGTAAAATCAATTACTTGTCTTTATCATGTAATCGTTAGTTTTAGGAGAATGTCGTTTTTACTCGTAATTTACTCCTTGATATAAAATTGTACTTTACTTTGAGGTTATCGTTTAATTGTGTGTTATCAAGAATGTTTATTTTAAATGTACCTATTTAGTTTTTTCGCTCGCTATTTATTTATTAAAATAACTATCTTGTTCATAGATAACGAAATAAGTGAGTAAGTTCATGTAGTTCACAAACTATGATGAAAGAGATGCTCCAATCCACAGTATCGGAGAATTTTCGTGGCACCATCCACACCGTGGCTCTATCCCAGCGCTCCAAGCGAAGATTAATTCGTTTGAAGTAGTTCGTTCATGAACAATACATCTCTAACTGAAATTGTAATTTGACTAATTACAAGTTGATAATATAATTTGTAATTTGTAATTGAGTAAAATATTTGACAATTTGCTATAATCGAGCCCAATTACTTACTTACGTACTTTTCCCATCACTGCTGATTTGTGCAGATGTCGCTTCTCGATGTGAGTTAGGCCCAATGTGCGGCGCGCCCTCACCGAGGGAGCCCGCGCGGGCCCCTTGTGGGTCGCGAGCCAATTTCGCCGCGGACAGGTCGGGATCGCGTTGCAAAGCTCCGGGCGAGGGCGGACGGCTCGCAAGGAGATTGGTTGCGGCGAAAGGCCGCGCTAAGGAGGCGGCAGCAGTGGCGACATTTGGCGTCGCCAATCAATAGCCACGCGCTTATGAAATGTCAGCGACGACGGAGCGAAATGTGATGTCTTGTTGCATCGGGGGAATAAGTTTTGGTCTTTTGTCCCATATACACATTCTTTTCACACGTAATTATTTATGAAAGATTGATCTGCACCATAGAACAAGTGAGGAACTTTAAATTTCTTGGATTTATAGTTATCGGCCTTAAACAGAACGATATGCAAAAGAAAATCGAAAGGTATAATTTCATTAATGGTGTTTTCAAAAGAACATTCGAAAGGAAACTAAATTCAGATACCCTGTTGAAATTTTATTGAACCGTTTCAGTTCCTATTCTGCTGTATGAATTTGAGAATTGGGAATTATCACAAGTAGATCAACGAAGACTAGAAACTAGTGAAATGGAATTCCTAAGGTGAATGGCTGGATATTAAAAATTAGACCATAAGACAAACAATAGTATAAGTGAAGAACTTAATATATAGGCCACCAATAAAAAATAACATATAGAGAACTAGTAGAGCTACAGAATAACACATTTCACGTATTAGTTTTCTATTTCCTTTGGTCTCGGCTAACTACTCAAACTTGCAACATACTCTTGCCAGTTGCCTTCTATCGCCTAACTTAATTTGAAGTCATCTTTGGATTCTTTAACTCACAAGCACAATAGAGTCTACAAATAGCTGAAGATATACATATCAACGGCGTGAGAGATCTTTAAAAAAATTTACATTGGTGAAATTTTTGAAAAAACAAAAAAATACATCCATATGGAATTTACGTCATATTAAAGAGTGCAATTAGCATTCGAAGAAATTGAAGTAAAAAATTGAAACCGTTTTTGAGAAAAAGGAATTTGAGCGTTTCTGAAAATGCGGAATTTTAAGCTAGTTTTCACGGAAAACGGTAGACTCGGTAGACTTTTTGAGACACTTTGAAAGACGTTATTTAAAGCACATGTACTCATAAGTACAATAATGTGAACAAATTCCCTATAGTATAAACATTAACATGAGAGGCAAGTAAGAAAATCAGAGGAGCCATATTTGAGAAAATCTTGTTTTTGTAATTTTTTAAAATTGCACATATTTCACACAAAATTGCGCGAATACCAGTAAAATTTTCAAAAAAATGTATCTGACCTTAATAAAAGAAAAAATAATGGACAACAAATTATATTTGAAGGAAAAACTATCTTTAATTCTGTTGTAGAAAGACACAGAAAAAATTTATACTTTTGAAATTTTCGAAAATTTAGAGTTAACCGTGTAAATCGGATCTATGCCACGTTTATAAGTGTATGTTACTCTATTCTTACAAGAAATTTTATGAAAATATATGGAGCCAATTTTTTACCGAAAATTTTGAAAATGTCCGGAGGGTTCGTGTAAAGTATCCTCAAATTTTGAAGAATGTTTTTCAAAATCTCAAAGTTTCGACTCGAGGCAGATGGACAGGGGTTACTTCGTTGTGGAAAAACTTCTACGTATGGTTTGGGCGCTAGTAGTGTTCACAGACAGACAGACGGAAGTATTGAAAATAACCACTTTTTCGATATCCGGGGCTCTAAGAAGCGTATTTCCGTTGAAATCTCGAAATCGATTTTCTGTAGCATTACGTACCTTTTTCTATACTACGTATATTACTCCGTATATAAGCACGTATACGGGAAAGTAAAAAATTGCTCGTACATGTAAAGAGAATAAATGCCTCAAGAGTTCCACGAGCATTGTTCAATTATATCCTACAAAGAAGAGAGGTTGGTTGACCACGAAGGACATAGAAAGATCAGTAGGTGCAACAGGCAATCTTGTCTAAGCATTTAAAAGTAGAAGACGAAAAAAGGAGAAGATTAGATCGATTACGGAGGGAAGCGTTAGCACTGTGGCATTTGAAAGAAAATTCCTAGTGTTGAGGACGCGATTATCGTTATATATTGAACAAATGTTGTGGCGAGAATAAGTAAAGATTTTCAAAAATGAAATATTGAAAGTCGCATTTCGAACTTCTCTCATCTCATTGTGTTTTAAAGCCCTAATGGAACTTCCTCACGTATTTCGTTTTGAGGTGAAGGTAGATGAGAACCTACTTGGTTTCATTCATTTTCCCATGACTACAGATAGCGCCAGATGCACTAATCCTTACCATGGAAATTAGATTAAGATTCTAGGTATAACCTTTCTTACTGAAAGTATATTTATGTCTACAGTAAGTGCAGATAAACTTACAATCACATAATTTCACTGTCCGTGATCAAACTGCTGTCGTAAGATGATTTGAAGGAAAAAATGAAAACCACGGGGTTCATCACACTCTTTACTGGAGTATTTTAATCTAAAGACAGAAACAGAAACATTTAAAATATTATATCGTAAATTTTAATGTGTTTATTCTTTATTTATTTCATAAAAATCTTTAGAACTGATATTCTTTGTGTAATCTCATTTATAAAAATCCAACAAGGCAGGCGTAATAAATTAGAGAAGCCAAGCCAATAGAGACACGCTGTTGGAGTCTATCCCATTTTTAAATCCCTAAACTTCATTTGCAGTGCTTTTACGAGAAATATACTTTCTTTGAGGCGATCTCGTTAAGGATCAGCGGAGCCTGGGATTGCTGCTGGGGTGAGCGCAGTAGTAGGCTTCTAAGCAGCGACCTCCTCCTCCTCCGTGAAGGGGAGTTGCAGGTGGAAGTCGTGGCGTCGTTGGTGACAATGAGAGTCGAGGTTAATGAAGGAAGGGGCCGCGAGAGTATGGGGACGGTGAGAGAAGGCGGCAGTTGTGGCAAAGACTAGAAAGGTGTGCTGGGCTACCGCGGGACGATTCAATTACAAAAAAAATTGCTCTGAAGAGTGGAGAGGTACAAAAGAAGATGCGGAAAACGGAGGAAATGATAGGTGGGCCGCGGTGTAACGTGTGCAACGGGGCAGTGGGATGGAAAGATGGGTTTGAAGAGGCGTTGGTAAAGGAGGTGGTGGTGTAGGAGATGGTGTGGAGGGGGCGGAGGTGATGGAGGAGTCGGCGGGGGTGGGAGTGGGGGTGTTAGAGGCGAGGGTGGAGGAGGCGATGCTGGAAGAGTTGGTAGTGGGTAGATGGTGGAGGAGGCGTGGGTGGATGAAGCTGTGATGGTGGAGGAGGCAGTGATGGAGGAGGTAATGGTGGATTAAGAGGGGAGTGAAGGAGGGGTGGAGGAAGAGGTGCTGGGACGCTGGAGGTTGGGTGATGGGTGAAGAATGGGGATGGCGGAGGCGGAACGGGGTGGAGGCGAGATGCAAGATGAGGCAGAAGGGGGCGGTGGGAGTTGCCTGAATGAAGGGACCGAGGCGATGGCGATGACGAACACAGGGGAAGAATCTTACATTTCAGGGATGGCGCCGGAGCTCTGTGTCGGAGAGTAATAACAGAGACCTGTGGGGAAGGAGAAGTCAATATTCTCCCTTCTCTGAAAGGGAAGGACTTGTTTGGCTATTGACAACGCGCTCGCTGTATTTACTTATACGTATAGTTCCCTTCAAGAAGATATTGCCCGAGAAGAGAGATCCGCGCACACCAATATGTTACTCTCAATTAATTGCTTTAAGCCTTGTGAGTATATAAAACATCGCAAAGATGACTCTCCTGCGCATCACTCACTGTTGTTAGTTAAGAAAACATGAAACAAAAGTGATATACCCTAGCAGCCAGGAGTAGACATCTTAGTTTTCGATACCTCGCACAACTGTCAATTTTCTGGGATTTAACCGTTTAGCAATAACAACTTACTCTGCGATCAACAAGGGCCATGGAATCGGAACCACAACGAATTGTCTCACCCATCTCGAAGCACTGGTCTGCAGACCAGTGGTGGCCCACAAGAAAATGTTGTTTCGCATAAAAATTTGAACAATAGATGTTTTATTTTGTCTTTTCTTTCCTAAGTCTTGGTATAGGGAGGAAAAGTATTGGAATCATTTCAGTAAAGAGATTCCCAATTTTCGGTCGTAAATTCCATGTTTAAGTTATTATGTGCTGTAACATCGTGGACGTCAGGATTAAAGTCTAGTGGTACAGGTAGGTCGGTGTTGGTAGGTGGCGAGGAGATACATGCAGTTTTGTATCCTGAAATCAGGATGTCTGCATGGATGGAAGGAAATGTGTGTCATTCGTGACTTGGTCACATTAGAAGATTTTGAGCTCAAACTTCATATAACGACGGAACACACATGATTAATCACGTCAGAAGTGAGACCTAGTTTTGCCGTTCCTGGAATCATTAAGGTGTTTTAATTTGGGGGGCGGGGGGGGCGGAGGAGGAATACTTTACATGGAGGTCCAGCGTAATTTTCAAAGTTGTCTGAAAAATGACTGCACATTTTTCCTTCATTTTGTTTAGAATAGAATAGAGGAATGTACATTTATAAATGTGGTGTAGTTCTTATTTTTATTAAAACCTCCGAAATATTCAAATTTGCAAAAGCTCAATATTTTTCCAACATGTCCTTCCTTCATCTCCAATATAAAGCCAGCGATTAATTTTTACAAGTACTTTATCCCAAAATTTTTGATCTTTAAAGAATGTTATATACATTTTTTTATAAATATGAGTAATTGTTCAGTAACTTTGACGAAAATAGTGAAAAAATTACCTTAGTGTGGTGGAACCCATCTCTTCACGCAGGACAGTAAGGTATACAATAAATTCAGTCTGCTTTTCGGTAGGGTGAATCTGTCACAATCAGAACATTAAGTATTAATTACAATAAAGAAATTATGCATTTCATAAAACTAAAAGGAGAAAAAATTCAGTGAGCCGCGCGTTCCTAAGAGTTTATGGTTTAATAATTATTTAACACAAATAATGTTCTAAGAAACTTACAGTCTCATTGACAGCTAAATATTGAAAAGGATTTCAGGTATTTTGTGATATTTAAACTAACTCCCGATTTTGTTGCTATTAAACCTTCATCAAATATTTTGTTTATATTTAAGCGTTTCCGATTTTGTTATAGTTAAAATATGCATTTACTTTATATTATATGGGTGAATTTTATTTTAATGAAATATAATTTATCTGAACATTATTACTTTTCTGTCTACGTACGTAGTAATATTCTGTCTGTCCGTCTGTGAACACTACTAGCGCCTAAACCATAGTAGAATTTTTTCCAAAACGAAGAAACCCCTTCCCATGTGGCTCGAGCCGAAAATTTGAGATTTTACAATTATGAAACCGAATAATTAAGGAAATGTCAAAAATATGTACTTTGGGTGGCGATAGAAGGCAGCTGGCAAGAGTATGTGGCAAGTCCGAGTAGCTAGTCGAGATCAAAGGAAAAAGAAAACGAATACGGAAAAATATGTGCCATTATGTAGCACTTCTAGTTTTAAAAATGCATTTATCTTTTTAGAACGACGCATCGGTGGGTCACAAGATATATACTAGTTCATGATGACTGAAAGGCTGACGACCGATTCTCCAAAACGCCGCCGCAATGAATGATAAATATTATATTCGTAGCTTCACTACGCGCACGTTTTATTGAGCTCTCCTTTTTCTTGTTGTGGGAGAAGTAGAGCTAGGGGTGAATTACTATTTTGTTAGCAATGTAAAAAACTCAAATCTGTAGTTCGTTAACCGATGCAAATAAGTTTTCTATAACTCGGGAACGAAACTGTCGTTTTTCAAATGTTGCTAATCTCACGTTTTTAAAATTATTATTATTATTATTATTATTATTATTATTATTATTATTATTATTATTATTATTATTATATTATTTCTTTATTTTTAGGCTTTTATTCATTTTTATAATTCGGGAACAAAAATGTTTAGTTTTTTAAATGATGCTTATCTCGCGTTTTTCTAATTTTTATTATTATTATTATTATTATTATTAGTTTTATTTTTAAACTTGTATTCACCTTTGAACTATTTATAGTTAAAATGTTGGAAACGGATTCTGGTGCTCAAGAAAACGTGCGCAGATGATCTTCTCCCCCATACGTCAGATACAGTTTTTACTTTTTGAATAAATAAATCAAAATAAAAAATGAAGTCTATACGAAGCGTTTTATTTTTTATTCAGTATGTCAATGTATGTATTCAAATTCTATAATTACAGTATCCAAAAATAACTAAATAATACTATGATAATTCAATAGATGTTTAATTTGATAATTAAATTCAGTAAAATACATATTGTTCAGTACTATCTCATACTATCATATACTATCTCATCTTATAACCACCCTGCCTCCTTTCAAGAAGTGGAAGGCGAAGTGACTGCATCATTGTCATCAGCACTTCAGGAAATGCAAGAACACAAACTTTCCTCGTCTAGGCTCAGAAATAGTACATAATACCTGTCTCAAATGAAACATACAAAGAATATAAAACATGGTGGAGAAAAAAAACTCACTCGTATATTTTAACTAAACAACACTATGTTCCACGAATTCACTCTTAAATTCAGGTTCTTACCGAATTTAGTAGAATTTGACAGAACATTTCCCTGCGAGCGGAGTTCCCTGTTGAAAAGTACACTGTCAGAAATGTCTGCATTACTTATATTGTAAAAGTACATAAAGTAGTTATCATGTACGCACATTCAATTTAATGTACATGTACAGTTACGTTAAAGCACGTGTGCATTAAATTTAGTTTATGTGTACATTAAATGTAATGTACGCACGTACATTAAACTTAATGCACGTGTACATTACGTTTACTGTACGAGTACGCGTGTAGAAATTTCTATTATTCTAGCACGTAACAACACGACTAGGGGCCGGTTTCACCAAACAAAGAGTAAGAGATACTCTGGAGTAAATCATGCTTACTCGAGAGTAACTTCTTTGAGCGTTTCACCAACAGTTTACTCGAGTGTAAATCGCTTACACGGGAGTATTTTTAAGAGTAACTTTACACTGCGAAAATCCTTTCGGTTAAAGTACGGAGTAAATTCAGTTTTCAACGTGCATGTGCCTCCGAAGTGTTGTTACGGTTCGACGATTACGAATGATAGCATTTGAAGACGATTCCAGCAATGATTCGGAATGTTATCCACTAGTGCGAAGGCAAAGGGTGTGAGAGAGAATGGATTGGTTTTAATTATGACGATCGAGATTTTG
The DNA here is from genome assembly GCA_038098605.1 of Gryllus longicercus. Lineage (NCBI taxonomy): Eukaryota > Metazoa > Arthropoda > Insecta > Orthoptera > Gryllidae > Gryllus > Gryllus longicercus. Next base: position 992,911 of record JAZDUA010000176.1, on the reverse strand, counting down.
TCACTAGGTTACTAAATCAGCTATTAACTTCTGATACATAGTAAACTATAGAGAACTTGTAAATTTATTTTTCGCCCATATGGATACGAAATAAAGGTATTACGTACGAATTTTAATTTAACCATAAAATTTAATGTGCAAACACATTAATCTCGTTGTAATGTACAAGGTACATTACGTTTCATGGAAGTCGTACATTAAATCTATATTTTAATTTAAGCATTCAATTTAATGTAATTTCTGACAGTGTATTTTTGGAGCGTACATTTCCATTATCATTGATTGTGATATATGCTCTGTATTTTTTATTTGTAACTGGTATGAAAGTTTATGAGAACCTGATATTAAACTTTTAACTGATATGAAATATTTCACATTGTTGTATGTGACTAGATCGAAGGTTAATGAATTGTCACAAAACTTTCCGTACATTGTAAGCTCTACACTCCAGAAGTCGCTTTGTCGCATTGAAGCAGCGTAACAGATCACGTATGAGACAATTTGAGATCACCCCTCAAAAAGTGAGTAAAAACCCGCTGTAAGTGGATAAAACACGCGCGAACGTACTGTAGAGCAGTGAATTATTTCATTGTTTTGTAATTGATTAAAATGTCATATGAAACGCGATAAACTAATAACGGTATTTCGAGAAGTTTTGAAACGAATCGAAAAAGGGGTTTTCTATTTTGTTTTCTTTTTGAAAATAAGACGACCCAACTTCTTTTGTTTCAATTACATTGATTGATATACCCGTTGACTCTATGGTAATTAGTCTCGTAAATAAAGTGCATCTTATACCCCGAGAAATTATGGTGTTCTTACCAAGCTGTAACGTGAGGTCTATACGTCTAGCGGTGTTTCCCGCCTGGGTATTTCCACCGACGGGGCACCGCCCCGGCCGGGACAAGCTCTAAGCTCCCTACTACTGTATCGATTGATTGATTTATTAATTGATTAGTGATTCTGGGCGCGTCAACTGCAAAGGTCATTCGTCCCGTAAGTGCTGATCATATTTTTTGCCAGGAGGTGGCGGTGGTCCTCCTCCTGGATGGTGAGGTCCGGCGGCGACCTACCGTCGGTTTACTGTCTCGTCATGTCGGTTTACTGTCTCGATATGGAGCAATTTAGTGTAGGTGTAAGTGTACGGGGGAGTAAGAAGGAACAAGGATGGGGAAGGAATGATTGCACCCATTTGTTAAGTATCACTCCGGCATTCACCTGGTATTGATCTGAGAAACTACGGAAAACTATACATATCACAGTAGCCGGCCGGTTGAATTTTAACGAAATTTTTGTTTTGTTTCCGCCTCATTTTACGTGATAGATTGTCACACCACATCAGCAATTGCTTGCTGCGCATCTCCCCGCGTGCCACTCGGCGAGGGCAGCTCGGCGGGGCCCTTGCGCGCCCTCGCCTTGTCTGGCCGCCGCCGCCAGCGCCCGCCAGGAGCGCTGCCTGCGCGGAGGGCGGCTCGGTCGCTAGCGCGCGCGCGCGCGCGCGCTGGCTTGCCGAGCGGTGCGCGCCGCCGGCTGCCGCCACTCGAGCGTCGGTGCCCGCCACGACCGGTCGACTTGCACGCGTCCGCGCCCCCCACGGCTCCCGCTCGTCCGCGCGCTCGCCCGCACGCCCGCTCGCGCGGTCACCGACCGCGACGCGTGGAGTGACACTTGTTGCTGTGGACGCCGCCGCCCCCCGCGGGCTGCACATGTGCCTGAGAGCCGGCAGCCGCCCCGCAGCGTTGCCGCCGCCCTCGTCCTCCCTCGTCTGCTGATCTCGGAGCACCATGATGACTCCGCCTGCCGCCAGGTAAACAAAGCGTGCGATAGCGAGTCTATGGTTGGCAGATGGGGCGGTTGCTCGAAATGGCACGATTCCAGGGGCACCATACCATCGGAAAAGCGAAGTATTAATTTTATCAATTTTCTTATCATGTTTCTGTCAAGACGGAATTCAACGTATGCATTCACAATATAACACTTGTGGCCTGTTTCATGTCAAATAAGTGGTGGAGAGTTCTTATGTTATATAATTATTTTTTATTTTACTGATGATTTGTTCAGTAGTTTCTGACACCGCCCTGTGCGGTATAAGGTTTAGATGAGCCCTTGCATGCATTACCACATTCTTCCTCACCTTCTATGTAGTGACATTTTAATGCTTAAAATAATTTCGCGCAAGCGTTTTTACCTTACATGTTCGTGAGAACTAGATATGCAGTCGAGGACGAAGTCAATGACTAAGACAAGAACAAGTTGTTTCCCACAGTCTTTTAGACTCATTTTGTGGTGTTTTTTCTGATATTACTAGTATGCACAAAAAGCTGAACAACAGATTTAAAAAATACGTCTTATGCCTTTCTAATACTGCATTCGGAAAAGGAAATGCAGTATATTTAATCGAATCGAAAAGTTTGAAACTTGAAGACAATATGTTCATTGACCAAGGTGTAATGTACTGCATCAAGAGGAAACATTAAGTTTAATTCTACGCCCATGGTCTCATAGAATGAAAATATTTCAATCTTAGAATTTTCCATGCTCATATCTTTTACACTGAACATTTATTTAGATGGCGTTGTAATGATGTTTTTTGAAAGTTTCAATGAATATTTTTCACTTTTATCCTGTCAATCAAGTTATATAAATGATGTTGTTCGATTTACTTTTGTCCAACATTTGTCAGTTGAATAAGTTTTTAAAATTACTTTTTATTTCCCTCTTTTTGAACTGCAAATCGCAATCATGCTAGTGACATATCGCATAGCGTGGGACATATTACTCAAAAAAGTCTTAGGCCACATTGGAATATATTTCAAAGTTAGTGAGTGTAAATTATTTTGATATATACTACATGTTATATTTTCTAAACAGTTGCTTTATATTTTGGTAAACCAAAGGTAAAAGATGTCAATTTTGATTGAAAATGTTTCTTAAATTATTAACCGATGATATTGACATGTCCCATTGTTCCCATTTAATATTTTTTTCTACAAGTCATATTTCATGCAGATATTCAATCACTGAGTTTTTACCGAAATGATTTCATCAAAGTGGTTTTTTAAGGCGCCAATCTATTATTAATCGGATGCGTTTGAGAATAATAAAAATGCGAGAAATGAAGCAAGAGGATTCTTTATTTCAATTAGATTCTATAAATTTCTTCTTATTCTTCGAAGCCGGAAATACTTTTCTATTGTCTTCTGTTGTCAGAAATATGTTCCACTGGAGTATCACGAGGCTCGAGAAGCGGAAGATCCCTCCCAGTAGACCTTCCTCTCAAAGTGGCGTAAGAAGTCGCACCTTTGTTACGATATAATTGCCAGGTGTTCAGTTGACATGGGAAAACCAGTTTACTGTGAAGATCAACTGATGAGAGACGTGGAATAAGACTTTTTGTGCACTGTAATAAGACTTTTCCTACGATTGAATAAGTTTCTCTGCAGATGGGATGAAATGCCTCGATGTTTTTAGGTAACTACGAAACAAAGATTGTGCTTGAAAAGATACACTTAGTGACGCTATTGTTATTCCATATTTCTGGGTTGTGTCTGGTCTGACGATAAAAGTAACTGAGAAGTATTAATTATAATTTGTTGACATCTTTTTTGTACATAACGGGTAACTTTGTAAACTTTCAGCTCTGATGATAATCGCTTCGCAATCAAAAGAACTAAAGATTGTAATGCTGTTAAATTATTAGCTACGTAGAAAAAAACCTGCGTTTCACTAATTGTTTATTAACTGAGAAACATCTCCCTATTCTATTTACGAGATCTAGAAGTTTATGTGGGCCAGTATTTCATAGAAAAGTAATCAGGTTGCGAAAAGGAAATTTTCTCCATGGGAGGAAAGAGAACAACTGAACAATTAGAGATGTCATGGCGAAACCAGCGTTTTCATTTTTTATCATCTATAATCTTGTTGAATGATATGTACACATTTATGTAACTTCCGTTACCTTGAAAGTAGACTCGAAGCCAAAATCAACTGAGCCAATAAACATTCTCAAATTTACCAACTCAATATTTTCTTTTCCGAATTGCTTGATTTGAACATTTCAAAGTGTGAAAATCGTAAACGAGGCACCTAGATATTGTTCACGGACTGGATGGATCCATGCCAGAGACGAATTTATTATTGTCTGGTCATCCAACTCTCTAAGTCAGGGCTCTTCAACCTGGATTCCGCGTAACTCTACGGTTTCCTGGGACATCGATAGGGATTCCGCAAGTGATCACAACTTGCTCAGTCAAAATGCACATGAAATGGAAATCATGGCTACAAAAAATTTTTCACGTATGGATTGTCTTATTAAAATATCAGATTAAATATTTTAAGTAAAAATTATAATATTAATCTAAATTGGATATAAAAAAGCAGTCAATTGCACAAACATGTAAAATTGATCAAACCATTTTTTAAAACAATATAAAGATAAAACCAAAGGATGGTCCGGCATCGCCTCCGCCAACAATTCGCAACCTAAAGGTAGTTCGTATGTCATCACATATTAGTGTCAGTACCATCAGTATCGTTCGTGGTCGTTCCATCTCAATCCAGCTGGGCGGGATTCAAATGCGAGGGGCGGGGCCTGGGAGTGGTTCGTTCTGCGCCGTGACCTTCAGATGCGCTTCCTCCGTTGTTGGCCAGCGGCGGCGCCGGGTGCGTGCGGTGTGCGTGTGTGTGCGTGTGTCTGTGGAGGCGCGTGTGCGGCATTCTGAGCGGCCGCGGGTCCTCGACTCCGGCGTCGGTCGCTTCTCTTTAACCAGCAGCAGGAGCTGCGCTCCGAAGCGCGACGAGCTTGCATTAGGTGGGTTGGCATGGCGTGGAAGTGGCGGTTCCGTCCCATAATAACAGCCAGAGGATCTCGTATACGGCACAATCGCTGTTGTAGATAGAAAGTGTGCTGTATTTTCTATTTCCTTCTCAGATTGTTTAAAAATACTGTATGTGGGACGCGCGGATATCATGAAACAAAATGGAAGGAGTGGTTGATAGATTATTTACATAAATTCGTTCTTCGAATCCCTTCAATATTTAATTTTCTAAGTAGAAGTCTATGTAATTTCTTTTGAATACATAATGAGCCTTTCTCTTGGGTATGGACTGAATTTTATTTATATTTCTCAATAAATATCGTCAACAGTGATACATTTTGCCGTTTGCTCTAAAGCAGAAAATTCTTAATCAGTGCAAATTACTTTCGGCGCGATACGGTACCAATTACATACTGTTTCTCTTCCTGGATTTTGTAAGCTCTTTGACGCTGAATTGCTGATGAACTGTCAAGAAGGGTCTTCGCGGGAATTCTTTTTCTGAACTTGGACAATTCTCCTACATGTGATCATATTGGTATTAGATATATGACATCATTTTGGCAATTGAACTGGAATATCTTGATGGCATTTATCTTCATCTTACATGACAAGCTACTTCCTACAACGCCTTCCTTTATTTATTCTCTTTTCCTCCTCTTCCTCTTGCTTTGTTCCTCGACCGCTTGGGGCGCGTCTCGCTGCCCGTCTCGTGGCCGGCGCTGTGCATGCGTTCCGTGTGAGCGGACAGCGGCGCTCGGGAGGCAGAGAGAGGCGGGTCGGTTCAGTTCGAGGCCGTTGTCGCAAGGCTTGCGTCGCCAGGGTTACTGCAATGGTACTGCTTCAGCGGAAGCATTTTCTCATGTCAATTATTAAATTAAATTCGCTGGGAAACATTGTGCCCTCAATTGTGAATATCTTGATATTTTTATGTGCTTTGGGCACGAAAATCTTAGGAGCGACGAAGCTTTCGAGGGACCGTGAAAGAAGAGAATTCGCTGAGGATTCACGAAGTTTTGAATGCGTAAAGTATTCCATAGATACAAACAAGTAGATCTCGGGATATGAGTTACAGACTACAGGACGTGAGAGATAGAGATAAAGAGAGAGAGAGAGAGAGAGAGAGAGAGAGAGAGAGAGAGAGAGAGAGAACGAGACAGAAAGAGATAGAACGAGAGAGAGGGGTAGGAGGAAAATGAAGTAATGGTTATTTTGACGTATTTTTTAAGAATAATGATGTTTCTTTTGAAAAAAGTCGATCGTGCCTGAAGATTCAAGATCACCTCTTACTTTGCGCGTGGATTGCGCGCGGCGTTGGTGTAACGGTTAGCATACCGGACTGTTGGACCCAAGGAGGGGACGTAAAGCCGGCTGTCCCATGTTAGTAGATTTACTTGCATGTAAAAGATCCTCAAGCCTAAATGACGCCTCTGAGCCAAATTGAAATCGCCTGTTTTTCGCCCAAGAAATACATCCTTTCTTTGCTAGTTGGTGAAAGGAGCGTAGCGAAATTTGCGTGGTCAGACGAAAGAAATAAGGCATTAATTCAATTTAATTCTTACTTCACGTAGAACATTCACAATTCTTACGTACACAGAGCAGAGGCGTTCTGTACACTGCCAGCATTCAAATCCCAGTCATCTCACAAGGAATTTGTGTTGAACAAAGCAGTTCACAGAGAGCTGAGTTTTTCCCACGCCTCACGTCTCTTCTTCCACCATTGCTTTATCATTCACAGTATCGCCAGCATTATCATGCATTTATCAGATCATTGAGAATCTTTCACGAGATCTTTCCAGATGGGCCGGGAAATAAAGCTTGCTTAATGGAGTAGAAGGTTCGAACGCCGTCAAAAATGACGTACCCGTCAAACAACCCTCTGAAAGTCATCTCCAAGACGTTGACATCGTGTGAATGATGAATGATCAATGAATGAACTCTTTGTATAAGGCGATGTTGCTTGTTACCATTTTACATACTAACTGTACTTTAAATAAGGGAATTTCACAAAAGTAAGAAAAAATTCAACATTGAAAATACTTGCCTGTTTTACATTACTTTATACATGCTTTTATAGACGGAACATATTCTGCATTCCAAGTACCATTCTAGAGTAGTGTTATAACTGGATTCAGATGTACTTGCATCTCTGAATAACTAATTTTACTGAGGAATTATGAGGTTTGTGATAATGGAATCTGAAAAATCTATTTCCAATATTTTTTAAAATCTGATTATGGAATCCTAATTATCGTCTGGTGTATCTACAATATTTTGATAACATCGCGAATTTTGTTAAGTAAGTGTATACACAGTTCTTGTACACACATAATTGACATCTAAATAGTTTTAGATACAATGCAAGAAATCTGGTTGCTGTTAATGTTGTCAAGCTGTTGGATTCGCGAAGCCAATGATTCAAGAGTCTGGCCCTTGAATATCTTGGTGTATCGTAGGAACTCGTACTCGTATAGGTACTCGTAAAGAAACATGTACTTCAACTTATGTATTGTCGTACCATTTGCAATGTCTGTGAATGTAAACGTGAAGACAGCCACTCATCGATATAATAACGTATCGATAAAATTAGTACTCGACAATGAATTTCTGAGAACAATCGAACGGCAATAGAAAGTATGTAGTTTGATGAGCAGTAATGAAGAATGACAATGTATGCTCTTATAAACTGCATTAGTTTCCATCTAATGAAAACGTTAAACGTTCATTGGATCTCGTCGTGAAACTTAGAGTGAAGTTATCACACTCTCTTGACGTAAAAGTGAAAGTTTTGCGGACCTTCACGATCGTTATTTTCCTGTTACGAAAATTTTCCTGTTAAGTTTACCGTTCTAAATGGTTCTATTAATATGGCACTAATTTTTTATGTCCACGTTACTTTTATTTTCATTGTAAATGAACCATAAGAATCCCGAAGGCGACATATAAAACTACCTCACTCTGAACGAGCATGCTCGGCAAAATCAGCTTGGAGAGCGCCGGTTGTGAATCGTCCACCATTGCTTTGTTCCCTTAATACTTCAGAAAGCGCGGCAACTGATACACAACCGGAACAAACCAGGCTTGCTCGTGCATGGCTACAATGACAGGCTGCGCGAAGTCACTATTAGCTCTCGTCTGTATCTGAGAAGCCGCCACGCGCGGCCGGCGTACCCAACCGACGGTGAAGGGTCACGCACGTTGACGCGACCGTCCTCAGCTGCGATATGTGTGTCTGTGACGTTTTGCCGCGCGCGTGCGGGGCGCCACGACTCTGCGTGCTGAATGACACTGGAACAAATTGTACGAGTTACTAAAGCAAAAATGCAATTAATAAAGCTTCACTCTATCGGCCAAGGCTTTTCTCATCATGGCTACAAGTGTGTGACGTATCAGAAACCGTGAAAGTAATATATAAAGTAAGAACAATTAAATCTTGTTTTTTTTAAATTCGTTTCGTCCTCTATGTATCAAGAAAGAACGTGTATCTTACTTCAAATTTTTATATCTTCATTATTCTTGCGGGATGTTTTTTGTGCTTTTTTCGTGATATAACTAATAGTTTTTTGTTGTACAACACAAGTATTCCCACAAACATCCATCTGCAAAGAGAGATTGCAACTAGCGACACTTGAAATCGTAATGGTTAAAACTTTCCAACCTTAGTAATATCGAATTTTCGGAGCGGTTTACTTTGTGTATGTATATGTCTTTGGGATTTAAGGATCGTATTAATTCGACTTTTGCAAGCTAGCGGTGTTCTCAGACCTGAACCCTGTTTTGTTTATTTATTATCCACGCCTGAGGGTGGGAATTCCGAATTACGAATTTGTCAAGAATGACGTACTTCCATCATCATACCTACCTTACTTGGCCAGCCCGAGTTTTTTCTTTGGTTACATAGCTGAAGAAACTGGGACGATTTGTATTAAAAAGCTACATCTTCATTTTTGCCACGGCCCGGTTGTGTTTATTTATTTACTAAATAAAGTGTATTGAAATGCGTCGTTGGAAATCACGGAAGGTAAACTCTGCTATAGGCTTGTGCTGTCGTTTGGGCCCGCTGCGCACGCGTATGTCGGGTGGCCGCGTGCGCGGGCGCCACCGTCGTCTGTGCGCAAGCGCGTGCGCGGGCGTAGCGCAACGACGTGGAGCAGCGCCACAATTAGCACGGGAGACTTCAACGCGCGGTATACCCCGGAGCGGCGCCCGCCGTTCCGTTCCTTGAACCCTTCGGGGAAGGCCGCCCGCCACCCGGCACATTCTGTGAAGAAGTGCGTGTGAACACAATCATTTATCGTGGCCGTCACAATGAAATCTCAAGGCGGATCACCTTTTTTTCTTTGAAGCAAGAACTATTTGCTCTTGTCTGTAAGCAAGACCGCCAGAATCTCCTATTATCACGAGAGGTATTGTTCCGGTTAATTATTTTAAATGAAGTTTAAAAAAGAAAGCTTTGTTTTCATTCATGCGATTATGTGTGCAATGAGCTACATTTTGAATGTATTCTGGTGGTTTAATTCTGTCAAATGTTGGAAAGTCGGAAGCTGAGAGTTCCTTCGTTAAAACGTAATGAAATATCGCATTTAATTATATGTAAATGAATGAAATTTATTCAGTAAAATGTTTATAGATGAACACAGTGGTACAGAAGTTAAAGTATCAAAACACTGAAAAATCTCTTGAAACATGCAATTTTCTGCCACCATGAACACAAGATTTTCAAACCACGCGTATGAGGTACAATTGAAATTGCAAGCAATTTCGTGATAGTCTCCGGAGTGTAGTTATAGATTGATTTTTGATTTTTTAGAGACATTTTACAGTAGTCTGCATATTTATTAAACAATTAAAATGATGTAACAGTGGATACATTTCAGTACCATTTTCATTAGTTTTCGGATATTTAATCAGTGTGCCCGTTCTGGCGGTGGTCGAATGAAAGGAACTACAGTCGGAGGGCCTTGAAGATTTTTTAACCAGGTAACCCGTTTGGACTGTGGGTGACGGAAAGAGACATTAGGAAAACGGAGGGATGACGAACCCCAAAGACGAGCGGGCGTGTAAATCCGAGGGTGCGCCTCGTCCCATGTCGCGCTGCGCGGGTGCCTCATGGAAGTGGAGCGTGAACGCGGCTCGGCGCGGCGACGCTCGAAGAACTGGTTCCCAGCGCGACAGCGACCGCGTGGCGCCGGGTGGGCGCCCGCTCCAGCCCCGCCTCCCAACGAGGCTAATTGGCCGCCGCTAGGAAGCGTCGCCCGTGAAGCTCACCGCCCCGCCCCGCCCCGCCCCGCCCCCACTGCGTGCGCGCTGCTCGCCTTGTCGGCGCAGAGGGCGCGACCGGGTCAGGGAGTTATTTTCCCTCCACAGTACCCCCTGAGAAGGTGGTAATTATTTGCTTAATCGGGTTTACAGTAAACAGCTGCCTTGCTGCTTTAGCAGCTGAGAGCGAGGGCTTTTCTTACTTATTACCTAAAATAAACTTAAATTTAGCTCAAACCTAATTTATTAGTTATTATGTATCACTTTGGCGTACCTAACTTTAACAATTTTTTCTTAATACTAAGTACATGTTTTGTTTATGTTCCTTGGTAATTTTCTTCGTAATAACCTTTCAGGGTCAGGGAGGGGCACTTGCGCTATACGCTGGCTAGGGTTTGGAGATGTGGTCAAGTAGTCCAGCTATCCATCTATCGAGCTCTGCATCCGGATGTGCGATTCAAACTGATAGTGCACCTATCGAACTCAGAACTTTTTTAATTCACGATGAATACGATTAACTTCAATTTTAGCAATTTGAATTCACGAGGAGAAGTTTCAAAAGATATATCAGCGAAAACATCAAGATGCCTACCTTTATTAATGGCTCTTAAGTATAAGTGGAAATAAACTTCAAGAGGAGTTTATGTTGGAGTTAAAAAAGGCGAGATACTAAGATACAACTGGAATTTCTTAATAGTCAGCGTTTATTCATGATGACTGTCCGCGTCGGAGTCAATAAACTTGTCTCAGAGTCATTTAAATTATTTATGGCCGATAAAAGACGTAGTCTGAGTAGTGATTCGAAAAGTGACTGCAATATGTAGTAAATTAAATGTCTTGTTTAGTGTCTTTTAAGAGTAAGTTAATATTAACAGCCATACTGCATATTGCTTCGATTCCAGTAAAATTTAGAATTATTGTAGATCACGGATATAACAGAGCCTTTCGACGACTAACAACAGCAATTACGAACGTTACAAATGATTCATACATAGAAAATTCATAAATGACGAGCTCTTTGGTTTGAGTAAACGGGAGGAGAAATATATCATTGGCCGAGAAACATCCGTTTGCATAAAAATGAATCTTTGGAGATGTCTATTAAGGTTAACTAGTACTAGGATAAGAAAAAAAATATTGTATTTTGGGTTCAGCTATTATTGTAACTAGATTTTCCGAAATTGGAGTATTTTGAGTTATTTATGATACATAAACGAAACAATATTATTCATTATAGCGAGTTTACTTTCTTTTGGCTGTATACTCTCATTTTCTAGTACATGTTGTGTGTGTGTGGTGCGCGCTGCCGTCATTTGGACATTGTAAGGAAGTTGTTTCATTTGGTGCTCTTTGTATCATTATTAGACTCTCCTTGCCGGTTTGGGAAGGGACATATGCTATTCTCAAGTTGATGCAAAACCGCATTGCAGAAGGATGCACTGGAAAAAACACTCCGGAAATGTTTGCTTCATTTTGCTACATCTCTGACCTCATCCTTTCTGACATCTTCTCACCAACTCATACACCTGTTCCGTCCACAGCATTAACCGCCGCCCCGTCTCCTCCTCCCGTGTAGCCTCCTCTGCCGCCCTCAGTTTTTCAGCCACAAGTGCCTTCAATCCCTCCTCCGGCAATTTAGCCACCGCAGCCGCTGATTGCGCCGTTGTCACTGAAGAGATCTTCGCCGTCTTCTCCTTCGCTATCTTCTCCGCCGCAGACTTCTCCCCTGCACTGAAATTTGAATTGATTTCTTATTTTACTGGCGAGACTTCGGCCATCAGGCCCGATCTTCCGTCTGACCACGCAAATTTCGCTACGCTCCTTTTCACTCACTAGCAGAGAAAGGAGGTATCACTGGGTCGATGAAACGGGCGAATTGAATTTAACTCAGAGGCTTCATTTTGGCTTGATATTTTACATGTAGTAAATCTACTAAACTGGGACAGGCAACTTTACTTCCCCTCCAAAGGAAGGCGTACGAAGAATTTTTCGCCCTTAAAAATCCACGGCTTTGAACCCTCGAATTTTGGTATAACAGTCCGATACGCTAACCGTTACACCATCGCCGCCGCCGTATTCTCATCCGTCGTCTACTGCGTCACCTTCTCTTTTGCCGTCTTCTCCCCCGCCGTCTTCTTTGTTGCCTTCTCTTGCGCCGTCTTCCCCTCCATTTCTTTTCCGTCGTCGGAGTCATCTTCCCAGTCGTCGCTTCCGCTTCTTTCTCCTAGATCCCCATCTGACAACCCCGCGGTCTCCTCTTCCGCCATTCCGCCGCCGACCCCTCCTCCCTCCCTCTGTCTTCCCCACGCCGCCCGCCCGCCAGCGGCGCGTGCGTTGACCGTGGCCAATGCGCAATGGCCCAGCCACGCGGCGCCCGCCCGTCCGCCGGACCGGCATCAGAGGCCGGCAGCGCTGGCTAATGGGCGGCTGGCGATGCGAGGCGCCGTGGCGCCCCCCCCCCCCCCCGGCGAGTCCCTCGCGGAAAATCACTTCGCGGCCTCCTTATTTCCCTAATGAAATGGGCGTCAGCTGAGCGCCTCGGCATCTCATTACCACATGTGCGTGCTCTTCGGGGGACGCTCTTTAAACACCAAGCCGTTTCTGATTCTTTATGGTTGTTTCGCCGAAATGATACGTACGATCGTTTTGAACCTGAATATTGGGAAAGTAGTATTTGCTTGTGATTAAGATCGTGGGCTATGGCTACGGAATTTATATCTTCTGTCATGAAGGGCTTCTGTTATGAAGGCTGTTATGTACTGCTTATATACATTAGAGTGATAGTAGTGTTGATCATCTCGTGTAGAAAACAAATTCGGACGGTGAATGTAGACCTCTTTATTTGGCGACTGCGTGTGGGCGGTCTATCTAAAATTGCACTAGATTGTACTTGTCAAACAGGCTCGTAGCACTTAAATTCTTCCGGCAAACCGCCGTGTTCCTCTGACTACGCGCTGAATCCGTGTTTGGAGGCGAGTAGGCGGGGACGATCGCGGACAGGAGCGCTGCCAACTAAGCTGATGGTGGTGCAGTGTTAGTGCTGGATGTCCGGAAACAGCCGTTGCTGTGCCAGAGATTGTTTTATAATGAAGAGAGCATTTTACTTCGTTCTAGCTTTTTAATTACGACACGCGACTTTTCATTGTAATTGCGCGAATTTATATAACGGACCATTTCCGGAAAGACATGGCTTCTTGATTGCCACGCGATGTATGAAGGTCGACGATGTGAATAAGTTGCTGGTGTACTCCCCATGAAGGAAAGATTAACTGATCTTGCTGCGCAAATGCTGTAGAAACGAGACATGAACAACAAATATTTCTTCTAAAATGCAATGGAAACCCACAGAATTCGCTGGTTATTTTTTCGCAATGGTCAGTACTAAGATTAGTAATAACATGCGGTATAATAACTAGAATTACTATGTAACTGAATTGTTTGTTTCTGACTTTGGAAGAATCTTTTTACTGAATATTTAATCACAAAATCATTTATTATAATTTGAGAAGAATGAATTGCAAATGCAAAACAGAAAAAGCTTTACAGATTTTCTCATGAAAATTCGACATCTAGAATCTGAAACGGTCTTAGCCTCCAAAAGCTCTTATCATAAGGCGCTTTTGAGTAAGCATTCTAGTATGTGTATCGTCAGGTAAAATGATTCTATGAACTAATTTAGAATAAATTTCGGCTGCTTTTCTATTTTAAGTACTGTCAATCGGCAATAATCAATTACGATTCACTGAATTTCGACAATAATTTAGAATTTTATTCTGTTTTTCGTAATTCTTTAAAAATGATGATTCCTCTCATTTTGAGCTTTTAGCATCTGCTGTTCCTTTTTCACTGCAGAGTGGAGAGAAATGAAGATGGGCAATCAAATTCCTATTTTATTTTGAAAAGTAATTTTCGATCTGTTTGTCAACAACACAGGTACGATAGGTAATGTAATTGCGATTCCGATGCTGAAGCGTGCAGTTTTTGAAGTTCTAGCTTCGAATCCCTACGGTGCATCGCGAATACCCCACGGTGACAGGATTCTCGATATCAGCTAAACATTTGAAACGAAGCTTATCACGGACGAGAATTCTACGGCTCGCTGCTCTGGTACGACTTTTCCATGATTTCCTTCGGTGAACATTTGATGGATGTGAAAGAAACATCTTAAAAATGGGTCACGAAGCAATCGCGACTTTTCCTACCTTATCCTCAGAATCAAGCGATGGAGTCTTCAAACGGCACCATACTCATGATATAGCAAGACCCAGGCTGTATGTGATGGTCAGACCTATGTCTGACACTGTACAATAGTGGTACACAATGAACACAACAGAAACAAAGTTCGCCATGTCTTCATTCTGCAAGTGATCCTGTTCGATCGGTCGGTCTTTTACCCCAAGGTAAGCGGGAGTGTCGCCGCGATTCCAACCCAATAAACGTTCCGAATCCCTCGCTTGAACAATTTTCCGGTTCATTGCGCCGGCACGTGCCGCCGCTCCGCCTCCCGCTCCTCTGTCTCTCCGCCTCCCCCGCCCTCCGCCCCGCCTGGCGCCTCTCCCTCGAGGCAGGCGCACACTCCTTCCTGAACGAGAACTACTCCGAGGTGGCGGAATGAGAGCGCGATGTGATCGTCATGCGAAATGGGTGAGAAAATAAGGGGTAATGCGGGCAAACAGCTTAACGACTCGGAAATGGTTGATATCGAAGCTTAACTTGCGCAACTCTTTACAATGAGAGCAAATAAGTGAGTTCTTCAATTCTAATTAATTAATTAATTAATTTTATATAAAACCACTGAAAAAAGGTAGTCGTAAAATAAATTTTCAAATCTATTAATGCTGAAAAATGAATTGTTTCCATAAAATGTTGCATCAAATATATCAGAAATCCGATTTCTCAATTTAAATGGCAAGGAAATAATACAAAAACAATCAATTTTGAGATTCAACTTGAACAAATGAAGGAATTCGTCATTAACCAAATACTGTCTCAAAATCAGAACAGACATATTGTCATATTATAGCACTCTGAATATAAAGGAAAGAAATTGTCTGCTGCAATAAGGAGATTTAAATTGCAGTGAGATTGTAATGATGGAGAGACCGGTTGCCAAAGGGCACGCTCTGGTACTTGTCTGGCAACCTAAACCTGGATTATTTCGTCCACAAATTACGTGTACGTGGATGAGAAATTGTCCGCAATTTGCCAGAGAGGGTATGTTCCCAACATGTAATCTTCTTCCTCAGTTCACAAATTCGATCGTGGCGCCGGCTTGTTTAAGAGCCTTGATGCAAGCGTGCTTGGAAAGTACATCTCGATCTAGTAGTGGCTTAATTTACTGCGGAAAGAAGCTGAACCATCTTTACAAAAATATGGCTTCGTTATTTCTTATTTATGAAATATTCGGAGGTTTGTGTATATGGCAGACTAATATATAAATGAATAAATAGTAAATACACGAATACGCCATTTCGAAGTATTCATTTATCTCCTTCTTGCCATTAAATAGGGAAGGTATCTTGCTGGATGGCTTTGGAAAAAACGAATTTTCAGGAAAACAAATGGGAGGTACATTTTGTTTTTAGGAGTTGTCAGACTTGTAGAAATTCTAGTTAACTACTTTAATGTGGAGTATCTCTCATGAAATGATTCATTATAATGATCCTTTGTCTTCGCAAATGCACCAGATTTTCACATCATGGTTTTCACGTGTGTGCTCGTGTTGCTATATTTGATGAGTCGTTTGTAAGCGTTGAGAGCCAAAGGCGAGTACGGAATCTCAACCACAAACATTGATTTAGTTTCATAAACTGTGAATAACTGAATATACTATTTTTTATTTTATTTACTATTACGAAGTAGTACCGTATTAAAATGTTTCATAAAAAATTATAATTAACGAGCTCCAAAAGATAGTTAGAAAGTATAATAACAGAGTGGATGGAAGAAACCCTAATATTGAAGAATACTTAGATTTTGAGAAATAGTTTTACGTTTTAAACTAATTGTCATAAATATGGCTGTTAGCTTCTCACACTTTTGCCTAATCCATCTGGATTCTCATTCCATCCATAATTACTCAATTATCACCATCACACATTACACACCTCTTTCAGTTTTTTATTTTTCAAGATTTACCTTTCGTTTTACTGCGTGCCTTCTTTGTTCGACATGTTTATTTATTTTATTGAACGTGAAAACAGTTGAAAACTGTGTGCATACTATGGGGAAAAGTGCAATACGATCCTGGTTTTTTGATACGAGACGTTACGATAAATAAAACGCCGCTTCCCTGAGCTCCAATTCAAACCAGATTTTCAGCTATCTCTCCCAATCATCTCCTTTCGTTTCCCACGAATCTGCGGCGTTGGCTGCGCGTGCCCGCGCCTGGCACAAGGAGCCTTGAGCGCCCCCGAATCCGCGGCGGCGGCGGCGGCTGCTTCAGACGCACGTTATCTGCCCCTTCGCGCGCCGCTGCGCACTTCGCTCGTCAGCCGGGACGCGATCCCCGCGCGCCCAACGCCACACTGGGCCGAAACGCGCCCCACGGCGCACCAAAGAGACCGTCCAATACACATGCACTGTCCATACATAGGTTAGAGAAAAACATTACAAAAAATCAAGAGTGATCACTGGATTAATATCAATAAATTCTAAATTAAACGATGATTCCAGTGAAAATTGTTAATTATTTTACATGACATAACTCTAATTCTATAATTTGCTATAACATAACTCTAATATAATGAAAACCTCTAATTCTTTCTCCCAAACGTTCCTTTTTCTCACATGTGATTGTGTTGTGAATAATTGAGTCGTTCACTGTAGGTTATTTCGTATCAAGTTCATTCCTAAACAGAGTATACTTGCTATTTTAAATCTATTATAAGACGCTTTCGGATACGATCATATCTGTATGAAGGGATGCCTACTTATACGCCTGCCACCCTCCTTTGTCTCCTGAACAAGACTTGAATTGAAGAGAGAGGATGTAACTTTTCATGTGATCCTTCCCACCTTTTAATTTTTTACAGAAACCTGTCTTCCTTCCAAAATTGAAATATATATTTTAACAGTATTATTGATGTGTAATTTTACCATTAGTTGAGCTGACTATTATTTTAATGATTTAATTGCAAATGTACACTGAATAATTTTATTTATACAACAGAACTCGACATAGCTGTCCTTCTCGTCGTCTATATACATATCTTCGTACTTTTCGTGACCAAGAGGGATATAGTTCTAACTAAAAATGACCAGAGGGGCGCCACCGCCCGTTTCCTGCTCATTTCGGAGCAGTGCGTGCCGCAGTTACCCCTCGAACGAACGATAGCGGCCAACATCGCGCAGCAAACAGTGAACATCGAGCATCGTTGGCCGTGCTGCTCCAACGAGCCGCCCCGCATCTGTTCTTTGTCGACCTCCGTCTGCAACGGATCATCCTTGCCTCCCTCGCGGCCGTATCGCACCCCCGCGGACGGGCTTCCGGGCCACTCTCCTTCCCTCCTCCCAACCCTCCTCATCGCTCCAACGCGCCCCTGGACCGAAATGACGAAACATAATATAGCAAATGCCTCATTTTCATGGCGAGACTCGGGCCAACAGGCCCACTCTTTCAACTGACCACGCAAGTTTCACTACGCTCCTTTCACCATCTAGTGGAGAAATTAGGTGTTACTCGGGGGACGAAACAGGCAATTTTGAATTTAGCTCTGAGGCTTCATTTAGGCTTGCAGATCTTTTACATGCCAAAAATCTATAATATTGGGGCAGTCGACTTTTCTTCCCCTCCGAAGGAAGGCTTACGAAGGGTTTTTTCGTTGTAACTAGCTAATGTAGGGTAAATATAAAATAAAAAATAAATTAATAAATATAAAGTGCTGCTAGAAAATTGAACTAAACTTTCTAAAACGTACCAAGTCATTGTCAGGGTGAATAAAAGTAAGTCTCTTATTTTGATTACACATTCAGAATGTAAACGGAAATTTTGAAGTTTTGAAGGAAAGCGAAACTGCAATTTTAATTTGTATCTTCTTATTGATTCATTTCAAAAATTTAAATTATATACTCTAGTCAGGGATTTCTGCATTACTGTTAATGTAAAAATTCATAAAAATAATTATCATGTACGCACATTAAATTTAATGTACACGTACAGCAACTTTAAAGAACGTGTGCATTAAATTTAGTGTACGTGTAGAATTAAATTTAATGTACACATGTACATTGAATTTACTGTAGGCACTTTAAAGTTAGTGTACGTGTACATTAAATTGAATATGCGTTCATGATAATCATATACTTATACTTCTTATACATATACTTCGTTGTATTTTGTCCATCTTTTAGGCCAATTTAAAAAGTGCAGAATCCAATTTTTTCACCTTCTTGATGCCTTTTGTCTTCTGTTGGATTATTTTCATAATTTACCGAAAGTAATAATTTTATAGTTAATAAATAATATTTATTCAGCATTATCTTTTTACACAGTTAAACATGACAGTGAAAATAATTGACAGGGGCAATGGATTTGCTGTACATAGGAACCGAGTGCAAAACAGGGAAAGTTACATACACAATAAAAGAAAAAATGAGAAAGAAAATTGATTTATGTAAAATAATATTATTACTAAATGATAATATTATAATTATATAATGTTACCTTTCTTCTTTGATCATTCTAGAAATTACTAAATTAGAAATAGGGAAGGATACAATCCATTTTCTATTTAACAATATTAATTTTTACAATGTTTTTAATGCAATTTTACTATTACTTAAAACCGATACCAACTGCCAATTCATTAAAAATTCTCAAGGTTCTGATGTAACAATTTTTATCAAATGTTCTATTGATAGTAATAATTTGTTTAACGAAACATTACTTTTAATTTGCGTAATAGTAATACAACTTCAACTTCGTATGAATTCTAGGGTTGTCCTAATTATGCAGAATAGGCGTATCCAAAATGTAATAGCCAGCATATAATATTATCACACCTTCAATAACAATTTCTTGAACCTTTTTTCAGAATCACAGTCATTCACTTTGTGCTTACTATGTAACACTCATTTCCTAAACTTCAGTTCTTTGACTTAATTTACTCGGTCCATTGTTATATTTAAACAGTCACTTGAAATCTGCTGCACATCCTTCAGTAGATGGAGATTAACAAGTTTCATCTTTCATGAAATTAATATTGAATAAATACTACTACTTATTATTACTTAGACTTTACCTTCACCAATCCAATATACCTGAATTGCTTCAGCTTCTCTCGATGTTAACTGCCAACTGCTCTAGGAAACTGCTGTGATGACAACTGGAAGAGAAGAATAACATTTGACAGTTTCACACGCTTTCATGTCAGAACGTTATAACGTTTCTTTGATTTTGCACACGTTTTAGAATTTGAACAACTCTGCTAGTACTCTAACACGTAAAAAATGAATCCTATGGAAACGCAGAGTATCTGTGTTTTTGCTGGACAGCCAGCCTTTCTATTTCCAGAAATGAGCAGGCTGCCATCACCCTTTGTGTTTCTGCGTTCAAGGTACCATTTTCTGGAAAAGGGTTCGGATTTCCATAAGCCACGTAAAGCTCCCGAAATAAAGCGTTGGGTGGCTCGCAGCCCGAATAGAAGGTACAAATTCCATTTTTTTAACTGGAAATATTAAACGTTTAAATACAACATTTAACTAAATGGTTTTGAGTAAAAATGATACATTATTGTACAGAATAAAATATGAAACTCAACCAACTTGACAAAATAGGTAACTTTTTTTAAACATAACATTCTCCTGTTATAGAAATATGAAACAAGTCCATAAAAAATAAAACTGCTTGAAAATAAAATTATGAACTTATGTTGCAATTTTGCAACATTGGCCGTTAATGGGAGCAATGGTGATATATGAAAATGCATCATTGTTTAGGAAGTTGCAAGGCAACGCGAACGGTTTGCTGCCAGGGTTGCGACTCTTTAAAATGATGTGTATTAAATAACTACGCTCATTTGGGGAAATGTGATGTATTACTGCCCCCACTGGAGGAACAATTGGAATTAACGGCGTCGTGTCATAATTTATGATCCCGAGTATTTCCGCTGAATTTGAAAGAATTGTAAACTACTGAATTAACGTGATATGTTGGCAGCTAGAATTTTATTTTCTATTTGTTATCAGTTTGAATGTAAATCTGAATTTTAAAATTTAATTTTTAGTATACATTTGAGATAATATTTTTAATTTGTTATACGTTAGTTCAAATGTGGAAAAATATAAGTTTTTCAAAAGTATTTATGTTGCATGTGTTCCACAATTATAAATCAATTCTACACGAATTTGAATTTAAATATTGAATTTAATGTCGTATTATATAAATCTCTCTTTAATGTAAAAGTTGTACTAAGTTTCATGTACTGATGTTCATTAAATATGCATTGATTTTAATTTAAACATTAAATGTAATGTACAATCACATTAATTTCGTAGTAATGTACATGGTACATTAAGTTTTATTTACAGTCGTACATTAAATCTACGTTGATTTTAATTTAAGCATTAAATTTAATATAGAAATACATTAATATACTTTTAATGTACAAAGTATATTAAAATTAATGTACAGTCGTACATTTATCTACATTAAAGTTAATGTAATTTCTGACAGTGATGTCAAAAAATTCTTAGTTATGTTGTTCATACGTTACCGTTTTAGCCCACTGTGCCCTGCCTTATCGCGCCTCGCAGCTCAGTCGCGGCGGGCTCCGCGCCACTTAGTAAAAACCGTCCTCCGGTTGGAGAATAATCTGTTCAATTATTAAGCGGCACCGCCTTCAATTATTTGAGGCGCGCGGTGAGCGGGGTTGCGACCCTCTGCTCCCGACTTCCCCTCCGCTCCGGGGACAAAGCCAGAATACGCCACTGCCTGCGGCCCCGCGACGCCCTGCGCCGGCGGAGAGGAAATCGCTGCATTGCAGACGGCCTGCCGCGGATTAAGGCGGCTCCACGCATTCGACATTCGCCTTGTGGCCAGCGATTGCGAGAAGCCGAGATGGTCCGTGTATGTGCACTTCCTTTGATGGCTCCAAAAGACTGACAAGTTGCGTGTAGGGTGAGTATCGGAAGTTTGGCTCTCAGCAAATAGCAAGCAACTCTCTTTCGCTTCGCGGGATTCGGCCAGCGATCGCTCGCTACCTGCACAAAGTGTGGAGCCGCCTTTACAATATATTGCTTTGTAAAGTGGCAGAACAGACCTACAGAATTGTAATAGTACACAGTAAGGCTTAGAGAAATTTAAACTTTAGCCAATGTTTATATGAATAGCAAGATGAAGAAAATACAGCATTGGTAACAATTTATGATTAGTATAATTGGTATAAAGGATGTATTTTCAAGAAAAGTCTCAGTGAGCTTATTTTGTCCCATAAGCAGAATATTTATTGAATAGTAAAGAAGAAGCGAAGATATGAGTGCGTAGTGATTGCCTGGACGTAGATCTTCAATCTGAAACGATTGCCATCTTTATGTGAAAATAAAAATACTAAAAGTTGGAACATTATATTTTCTAAATTTTTGTGGCTATTTGTGATTTAAACTAAATTATGATACGAATTCATGTTGCTTGGTAGATGATGTTGTGAATGAAAGTTAGAAGGCATTAGCAAATTTTAACGAAGCCATGCTTCTCTACAGATATATTGTCACTCAGTGCAGCGCCTCTTGCTTTTAGAGACAGTAGCCTTGCTTGCCGTTATAAAATTGTACAATATGGATAAATTATTTTCATTATTCTTCTCCTTCTTCTGCTTCCAAGAATTAGGGTGACACCTGTTCCGGTCTCTCAGTCCATCTTCTTGAGCGACCTGGATATCTTCTTCCTCGAGGCCTATATTTCATTGCTTCTCTTCAGAATCTTCCATCGTCATTCTTTCTAGGTATTCTTTCCGTTTATATTTACTCTCTTCTGTACGAGTGGTTAGTGAGAAGATATTGAGTTCACTTCCTATGTTCTTATTCTATCGAGCCTAGTACAGGCTTTAACAGATCTCAGGAAGCTAATCTCAGCTGCCTGTACTCTTGGCATATCTTTCTTACGAGTAACCCATGATTCTAAGCCATAGAGAAGTGCGGGTACTGCCATTATTTTGTAGAATTTTATTTGAGTTTCTTTTCTTGTTTCATTTTTGAGGTGTTTTTTGATATATCCACAATTTATTTGATATTTATGGAATTTATTTTCTATATTTTCATCCCACTCAAAAGAAATATTCCAACCTAAGTAATTAAATGTTTTTACTTGTTCCAGAATGTGTCAATCCACGACGATGTTAGTTCTGACAGGATCTTTCCCATAAAAAGCCATAGTTTTTGTTTTTGGAACGGATATTTTAAAATTTATCTGCCAAATTATCTTCTGTCTCTTGTAGAATTATCTGGTCATCTGCGAACAGTAAGGTGTTATTGAGATATTATTTGAGAGTAGGTTGCCTTGTGGAACATTAGATTGCCATTCGCATATCATATCATCGAGATAAATACTAAATAATGTCGGCGATAAGCTGCAACCTTGTCTTACGCCTTTATTTATTAAAATTTCCTGCAAACATTGTCCTGCAATGTCAATAATAGCTTTATTGTTTATATACTTGTCGGATTGTCTGTATCAAATGTATGGGATAACCTCTTTTGTATGCATTATGTAGCTCATGTTTGGATATTTCATCTACTCCTACTTCATAAATGTCATAGTTATTGAGATTTTGATCTACGTCATCGTATACATCTACTGTCCATAATTTCCGATCGAACTCCATCCAATCTTTCTCCGATATAACAGGCATTTTTGCTATATCTTTCTCCTTGTCAATTAAGTGCCTTAAAGCTTTAAATGCTAATATCTGCTTTCCATGGGTGTCATTCTCTACCCTACTGATAAAAGGATTCCAAGAGTCTTCATGAGCTTTTCTGGTAATTTTCTTAGCCGCAATACGTTTTTGGCGGTATAGAGCTTGTGTTTCTTCAGTACCATTCTGTAAGTATCTCATGTACGCTAGTCTCTTTCCTTCAATAGCTGTTTTAATTTCATCATCCCATATTTTAGAACATCTACGACTAATAATTTTGCTTTTGTTCCCTAAGACTTCACATACTACTTTTAGGATACTAACTTGTATGATCTTCCATTCAGCCTCTACTATATAATCTCACTCGTTTATTTTAGTGCTTCTGTTATCCAGTTTTATTATTGTTAAAAATGGCAGTGAAAATGAGTGATAATCACCACGAACTCTAATATGCTATACGAATGTAATTCAATGTGTAAATTGAATTTTATAAATTTATTTTAAATTTTTGAAATAATTAATGAAATACTTGTAAGTATATTTTTTAATGTTTCAACAAGATTTTCTGAAGAGTTATACCCCGTTTACATTTGTTCTGAAAATGGCATACAACATACAAATTTTATTCGCATTAGACGTGTATCTCTTGATGTCTCTTCGTGTAGAATGTGGGAGGATCCCTCAGATATGAAGGTGACGGTAGTAGAACCTCTCCTGCTAGCATCCGCCGGGATTACATAATCTTTCATCTCTTCTTAAGAGAATATGCATAGAAATACAATAATTTTTCACAGAAATGAAATGCGAATGTAAAGTAAATGCGAAATTATATATGGGACTATGAAGTGATTGAGTACAAGTCCGCTATTTTACAATTTCGTGATATTTTTGTGTTGAAATAGGAGTAGAGAGCGCTTGATTCTGCCTACTTATTGGAACTTTCATGTTCTCCTTTTGCGTTTCTTGAGAAGAAAAGTAACAACACCTTACTTAAATTGATCTTTTGAAATAAAGCCGATAAATTAATTGAAAAATATGAATCATTGTAAGTCAACAGTATTCCTTCAAAGGTTACTTCTGGAAAACTGCGTAATAACTGCGTAAATAAAAATGTTAAGTGATCGAAATAGGTTGTCTTACAGTATTTTATTTTAGAAATTTCAGGAGTCACTCTGGCTATTATTATTGAAAATATGTATATAAACTGACGTTTCCTACTTTTAGGTTCTATAATACAACTCGTAAAACATCGAGAAAAAGAACATAACTCTCGGCCATAAGTCAGGCATTAAAATCTTGTGGACAAATTTTCTCCACAAGTCCGTCACTGGCGATAAATTTGATGACGTTCTCTGTGGATAGCTTTAATGAATTGGGGCAACGTTTTATGCGATCCGCCACGTAAAGCTCGTTCGCCACGGACCGCCCAAGGGGCGTTAAAAGCGCTATTCATCTCCGCTTCTAAAGGCCTCGCAGGAATCAAGATGGAACACTGGCGAACCGGCCTTCGACACAAATCCAAGGGGAGGGGGCGGAAGGAGGGTGGAAGACGAGGGGGGCCGGTACGTGGACTATGACCGCCCATCAACCCCTTATGAATTACGACAGAGGGGCGGCGCGGGCCGCGGCGGCGCGAACGCCAAAGGAGGAGGAGAAGGAGGCGGTGCAAGGAGCAGGGGGGGGGGGGGCAGGTAATGGAGGTGGTTGAAGGGGATGGGGAAGGGAAGATGAAGATAGGACCGGCTTGGGCTATGAATTTCGAGGTATACGGATTCTTTTGGTGCTATCTGTCTAACAAAAGTAGTAGTATATCTGACAAAAAATATGTTTCGACTTTGGAATCATTTTGTATGGTTCTTTAACTTGTATAGGTTTTTCTTGGTTGATAAACACAAGTCTCGGCGATTAGTTCGCATGTTCGACGTTATCAAACACGCGATTTGCATTTTGAATTTCTTAATAGTTATAGTTTACTCCGAACGCACACTTTGGAAAGGTGCTACACTATTCTATCGCGGGTGCCATATTTATAGCATGAAAGTGGTCCATCAGATAGTCCGAAAGTTAACAGCAGTTTGTACTGTAGGAAGCTGGGCAATGGAATGATGTCTTTATATCGTATATCGACTTACGAACGCATTACGAACGCTGAGTGGTGCTTCCTGTTAAGCTATCACCATGGAGTAACGATACCTCCTTAGAATATGCTAAGGAACTATTGCCAGCTCACTCTTCCCGCATCTTCTCCCTCCCTTTTTTTGTGTGTGAATCTCTTGTACAACGTTTCGGGCCTCCCTCCCTCCACTCGCCGTGTTATAACACGTGTGTGAGCCGGCGGAGGAGCTGGAGGTGACGCAGGGCTCGGAGGGCAGGGCCGCTCCAGCGGTCTCCAGTGATTTATGGTTCGTCGCCGGCGGCGGCGGCGCAGCGGCGGTGCTCAAACATCGCCCGGCCGCCGTACCTTTCGGTAAAGAGACTACTTAGCGCCGAATAATGATGCTTCCGCCTGCGCCGCGCGGGGCCCTTTTTTAGGCGGCACGCGGCGCGAGGTGGCGAGCGGGAGAGGATTTGAATGAGAATGAGGCACGGGCGCGGCCGGGGGACGTCGAGGGAGCTCTGAGAGCACTCGGCGACTCTGCAGCACACGCCGCCGCGCCGCTCGCTTTTCACTTGCGTGGCGGAGCAGCCGGGCCTCGATTATCGTACGATTCGAACTTTATGAACGGAGCCTTGTAGTGGACAACACGCGCGTTTGTTTCTTATGGCTTCCGCTGTTTCAATGTGGAATTTGTGGGGGTAAACGTGTTTATGAATTTTTCATATTTTCTACAATTATCCAAAGACTTATTAGCATTAAAGTTACATACCCAAGAAAATAATTGAAATCATTTCTAACGACCGATTGACCTGTTGGCAAAATTTCTTCAAGTATGTGAGACACAAGAAAGGGAACAAAGAAAGTATTCCAGCGATCTGCGGAGCAGATGGTTCGTTAATTACAGATGACAGTGAAAAGGCGGCTTGTTTAAACAGACATTACTCATCTGTTTTCAAGCCGAAGGATCAAACCCTAGTAAGTGAAACAACACCCGTAATAAAAACCTTTCGAATTGATGGAGGAATTATTAGAAAACGAATTGCAAAAATTAGGAGAAATAAATCAGTAGGTCCTGATGGAATACCAGGAGAAATACCAAAACTGGGAAGGGAAGCCATGATTCCGTACCTTGCGCGGTTCATGGACGTTACTGTAAATAATAACATGATTCCTCAAAATTGGAAAGAGGCAGTCGTAGTGCTGATTCATAAGGGAGGAGACAGAAGGATTGTTAACAATTACAGGCCTATAAGTTTGACATCAGTCGTATGCAAACAGATGGAACACATAATCGCGGAGTATATTAGACGAGTTTGGAATAAAACTGATTGGCTATTTCAAAATCAACACGGGTTTCGCCCTGGGTAGTCGTGCGACAGCCAGACAATTGCTTTTTGTCAGGACATAGCAGATTCATTGGACGAAGGGAGCAGGGTCGACGCAATAATATTAGATTTTTCTAAGGCATTTAATCTTGTTCCACATGGTCTTTTAATTGCCAAATTGTCAGAAACGGGAATAGATCATCGAATAATCTTGTGGATAAAATAATTTCTTACGGGGCGCACTCAGTCAGAATAGGAGACAAATATTCATCGAAAGCCGATGTAACCTCGGGGGTCCCCCAGGGGAGTGTGTTAGGGCCTTAGCTATTCTTAGCGTTCATTAATGACATTGCAACTGGATTAAAATCAAAAATTAGACTTTTCGCTGACGATTGCATACTATATAGGAGTGTTGGCTCGTCTGAGGATGAAAATGTTTTACAAAACGATCTTAACTGTTTATGGTGCAGAAATAAGATGGAATTAAGTCCGGAAAAGAGTAAATTCATTTGCTTTACCAAGTCTCGCTCGAACGTACGCTCCAGTTATGAATTAGGAAGTAACGTTATACCACGTGTAAACAACTGTAAGTATTTGGGGTTGGTCCTGCGAAGCGACGTAGGTTGGTCGGATCATATTAACAAGACGGTCAAAAAATCCTGGAGAGCGCTGCACTTTGTAATGCGTATTCTAAAAAATAGTAGTCCAAATGCCCGATCCCTAGCATATACTACACTTGTTCGTCCAATTTTAGAATACGGAGCTGCATGGTGGGACCCGTACAGAAAAGGGCAAATCGAAGCGTTAGATAAAATTCAAAAACGGGCCTCAAAGTTTGTAAATCACGGGTGCGTTGGTGACGAACGAGAAGAATGGGAGTCCTTATCTAAGAGAAGGGAACAGGCGCGTTTATGCGTAATGTACAAGACATACAGAGGGGACACAGCATGGGCAGATATCGGTAAAAGATTCCAGAAATCAGATTATAAAAGCAGAGGAGACCATCCTTCGAAAATACGTCGAGAAAGCAAAGAACTGATGTAGGCAAGTTCTCCTTTGTGAATCGCACTATAGTAGATTGGAACACACAACCTGCAGAAGCACTAGAGGCTCTTCCTTCTAATGTAGCCAAATTTAAAAATATGCTTCATTCCATGTAGATCATCTCAAATAATACTGACATACTGACATTTATCTTTATTATTATTATTATTATTATTATTATTATTTTATTATTATTACTTTTATTATTATTATTATTATTCATTTTTTATTAATATTATTATTACTTTTATTATTATTATTAAATTATTACTGACAATGTATCCTCATTGTTAACACTGTCATTAGCTTTGGGGAAATTTTTAAGTTATTATTATTTCATATATTGTTATTGTTATAATTATTATTGTCATGTCTCTTATACAGTGAAGTGAAGTGTAGTGTAGTAGAGGGGAAGGGAGAGTAGTGTAGTGAAGGGGAGTGTAGTGTAGTGTAGTGTAGTGTAGTGTAGTGTAGTGTAGTGTAGGTTATGTGTTATGTAAACTGTGTTATGTAAACTAGAAGTGAATTTAGAGTTCGCTAGAAATAAATTGGAACTATGATATCGACCCCTAATTCTAATAGTAAACCTAATTGTAAATGTTGAAAATGTTTTGTAATTCTAATTCTAATTGTTATCATGTTTGCCACCGAGCGTTAGCTTAAAGCGAACTTTAATAAATCTAATCTAATCTAATCTAATCTGATCTAATCTAATGTAATACCACTTGAACAAATTATTACGTGTACAACAGCATTACCAGTAAACTAAAGCATTCTTGATTTATCAACAAACGCATTTGTTTTGTGACTCTGTTTTTGCATTGAATAATGTGGGACTCACACAGAATACCGTAATTAACATTTATTTACTCTCAATTTTTTTCTTACACATATAATTTATTCAGCCCTTAATATTAGAAGCTTTTCCACGCAGTTACGTTTGAAGAAAACCTCTGTGAATACAGATTCAGGCAGCAAACGTAACGGCTTCTCACAATTAAAACATTTTAATGCAAATATAAGGACATACAAGTGTAGTTTTAACATAAATATGAGCGTCCTGAGCGTAAGACATTCACAACCACTGTCAACGTAAACGTGAACACACCCACTCATCGCAATCGCTAAAATAATTACTCAGCACAGAAATTCCACTTATAATCGAAGACCATATTGGACGAAATCATGTGTGAATAACATTTATTTCGTATACCATGAAACAATGTCACACTGTCGTGTGTACAACGAATGTTTGTATAGAGCGTTTCATGAGCAATTTTCTCTAGCAAATTGATTTAGTTTCTAACGAACACTAGGAGCTTTTGGGATCTTTCTGTGGTACATGATGGAGTTGTTTTCAAATCACATTAACGGAAAAATTTGGAGCTTGCAAACTTTGTTACGACTTCTGTTTGTGTTCACGTTAACGTTCATCGTTCTGAATGGTTAAATGAAAAAAAAAAAAAAAAAAAATAGCACAGAGATTTTCTGTACATTTACATTTACGTGTCATTTTGAAGGAGTGTGTACACTATTGATCATGGAGTTGTAAAGAGTAGAAAAAAACATATACTATACAGCTTGCGGCTAAACATTGCGTGCGAGAGAAGCTCTGCAGCGCCGGTCTACGTGCGGGGCAGCGCACTGCCCGCCTGCTCGCCCGCCCCCGACGGCCCGGGCGCAGAGGTCGAGCGCGGGCATGTGGCGCGGCGGAGGAGGCCGCCTCCGCGCCCCTCGGCTAATTCGCGGCCCCTCCCCCTCCGCGGCGGGGTTCACCAACATTCGCGCGCGACTTTCAGGAGGAGCCAGGAAGCCAAGTCCTGGCACACAAGCGTGATTAAAGAAGCTTTCCTTCACGAATGTTGTGCTTTGCGGCCGTGATTCCATGCTACTGATTTGGAGGGAATTTCATATTTCGAGTGAGGTGTCTCTGTATGTTATATCTCTTCAAATATGTTTTTTTTACAGTTATTAGTTACGGTTAAAAGTAATTCTAAGAACGTTTTTCTTTGGTAACTTTGTTAAAAAAAATTGAAACAGCATTCTCAAGTTTTAACTATTCAACTGTGATTTAGACTTGAACATTAAAAGTCGATGATCTCTCTGGCACTTTCGTCGGTTAAACGTAACGCAGTAAAGTTCTGACATACAAATTGTACATGTACAATGTATGTCATGGCATGTACATGTACTATGTACATCTTGTACATATGTACATAGGGAAATAATTAAATATTATCGAATAGTTAAAACAACTCCGAGAAATATAAGATGAACTTGAAGTACCAAAACAAAATAATCGATATTGTTCCTGATAATTGCAATAGTAGAGTTTCTCTTTTAGTAAATTCTCTCGTTTTATTTGTGTAGTACCAGACGTATCATTTCATGACCTTTCATTTGATTATTTCTTCAAGTGTATGCATTTATTTGAATCTAAATGTTTGATCCGCGAAGATTATTTATGTCTGCCTCTTCTTGGTGCCCTTAAATCAAATTTTTAATTTTACAGCCTTAAAACTCAAAAATGAGTAAGAACGAATTGGAGATTAGTGATGTTGCGTGCAGCACTTTAAATATTATTTATCTCTCAATGGTACTGGGGGGCTTTCTTCCGCCGACCACAACAGAGCACCCCTCGGAATAGCAATTCTCGCATGACAAAGTTTCCAAAGAGTTGTTTGTTTTTATCCTAACTCAGGCCTCTCTTAGGCGTGGTTTTGTTTGTGTTAAACGCGTGAAATGCTAATAATTTACTTATTTTTCAGCGGGTGTAATGTAAATGACTTGATTTATTCCGGCTCAACAATTCCACCCTATAAATTGCACCCCTCATTCGGGTTAACCGAGGGGAGACTTCTCCGGAGCGGTCACCCCGCGGGTGGGGCGCCCCCGCATTGAAATGTGAGAAGGGAGCAGATGTCATTGCCATGCGGGGGAAGCGGGAGGGGGGGGGGGGGAAGGAACCGTGCGTGAGGCGGCAGAATGCACGGAGAACAAGTACGTGGGGAGTGGCTGGTAACTATGACTGTAGGCTCTAATACCCAAGGTTAAGTCAATTACGGGCCCAGAGTTACTAATGACATGTACTGAATATAGAGTTCATTTGTAATCTAAAATAATTTATTTGCTCAAGTATTAATTCAAATATATCTTCTCGTGAATTACTGAGCTCATTGCAGAAGTCATCAAGTGTGCTACTAATACATCTAAATAATACTTCCATGTTTCTCACTATATATATATATATATATATATATATATATATATATATATATATATATATATATATATCATTCACGACACATTGCATGTTTAATGTTAAAATTGAAATTTCATATTAGTCGTTAGTTTAAGGAAATAAAGGGTGCCTAGCGGTGTAACAAATAAACTTGGTAAATAAAAATGGAAGCGATGGAAAGAAAAATACAAATAAATATTGACGAATGATTTTGATTTAGTTGAACTGCGTGTTTACTTTATTGCGGATGAATACATGTTATCGTTTAATTTTTGTATTTCGGAAGAATTGAGGAATTTTGTGATGAAATCCACGTAAAGTATAAAGTGTTAGTATAAGTAATGAAGTATTGAGGAAGGTGTGAGTGTGGTGTGAATAAAGTGTAATAAAGTATAAAATACTACATGCTAATAAAATAATACTATGTACTAATAAAATAATACTATATATTAATAATACTTGTGATTATCATTTTTCCTTTTCCGATCTCTGAGAAAGGCAATAAACCGGAAGAACCATTGTAGAAGAGTTTAGCCAATGCCATACGTTGTTTTGCAGGCCTTTTGAGAGACGAGACTGAAAATATTCTTCCGAAGTTTACATACTGTATTTCGCAGACGTTTGTGCAGTTAATAGTGAGGAAAGAGCCCTATGCCCTACCTCAGACACATTGTCCCCATGATGTCGAGGCGTCACTCATAGACTACAACTGTATTCTTTGCTAAGTTCCTACACCCTACAACTAGCCACCTTTGATAAGTTCCTAATCGAACTGAAGAAATTGAATAATTTGCTGAATAAAATCTAAGTAAAGTATAAGATTTACTTACATTCTGTGCCAACATTTAACCGTACTTCTAAACACTGGGGAAGGAAGCTAGCAAGAACCTAGAAGGAAAGTTACATCTCTGACGAACAGTATTTTTGCAGTGCTTAAAAAGAGTATGCGTGAAAAAATTCTCCAGAAGTTTGCGTACAACATCTAGCAGACAGTGAGCAAAAGAGTGATGAAAACAGTGAGTAAAGAGTGCTGTGACAGTGACCGAAACGACCTCAACCACCTCTTCCTCATGACGCGTCCACCTCATCGAGGAGTCACTTAGACAAAACCACCAGCTGCCCGATGGCCCTCCGCGCTCAGCGGCGCGCGCCACCCGTTCTCCCTGGGAAAGGCCCGGGCGGCTGCGGGGCTTCGGCGTGGGAAGTGCTGCGCGCGGTGGCGAAGGAGGCCAAAAAGCTGCGCGTAACGGGCTCTGCGCGCGCAGATGCTGCTTTCTCGCCTCGTCCACCTGCGCCTTTTCGCTACCGGGTCAGGGGAACTGTTTTGGGATTTTAAACCGTCGCCCGCCTGAGCAATAACAAACGTATTGCATGTTTCTTTCTTTTTTCTTTCGTTTGGGTTCGCTTGGCTTCCCCGTCGGCGCAAGCGGTTACGACGGCTGCGTCAGGGCGGGACTTTTCCCTCCAAGCATCCGCGTAAGAAATTGGGAGAGACGAAGGGGCGATGAAGGGAAGGAAATGAGAAAGAAAGGTCGCGCGTTGTCTGTTGCGCTGTTTATGGTGCTTCTCCATTCGCGAAGAAGTGATCAAGGAAGACGTGTAAACCACAGACCAGTCGGCCTACGAATTCCGCCAGGCGCATCTCAGAGATGTTAAAAACATCAAGAAAATTTGGGGCACTTTGTGGTGTCGAACACACGACTTTCCAATCAGCGGAACACTCGAGCTACGAATATGCCTTGAAGGTATCTGTGTTGGAAACAAACTGCGTGTGTTGACTTTTGTACTTTTCTTCTTTTGCTCTTCAGACTTGAGCTGGTGTGAGACTTTCCCGAGCAATTATAATGATATATAATAAATGATAATACAGATTTAATACACGTAGTGGTTTACCATTCAAGTCGTAATCACAATTTTCAAACATTAAGTATTTACTGCCAGCAATAGTATGTGTTTGCTGCCGAAGCTCCGAAGACAGCCAGTCTCGAAATATGTAATGTCGTACAGACAAACACGATCGTCTATTGTTCTTTTAAAAAATACGAGGACTTCTCTTATTATATGAATATCTTTGTGCAATGACACACAAATTGAATCATTGCCGTTCGAATCGGAGGTTTCGAATCAACGTAATTGGAACCTATTGGAACATATCTAAGAAACATCTGATCCAGATCTACCATTCTCTCAGTATTTTCACTCTTGCGCCATCTTGATAATTGTAGTAAAACTAAACTATTTAACTACATACTAATCTAAATGTCGAATTCAAACCATGGTCGAGAAGAATAAACATTCGTGATGTCCAGGTATTTAACTGTGATTGCTTGCAAACCTATTCAAACCACGAACCACCAGTAGACTCTACCCCGTTAGGAATGTAAAGCTTCGACCCAGCGACCATCACGAGCGTGTTTTTAGCTACCTCGCTGTGGCCGGCGGTATGGAAGGGTCCGTGGTTCGAGAGCTGACCGTTGATCCACAGGTCAAGAGATCCCTTCTCTTCTCGCGCCTGCGAGGCCGCTGCCCTCCACCGAGGAGGGATCTTGTTCGATGCCCGCCGCCCGCGACACGAGCGCCGATTACACGGCACGCCCGAGCCAACATGTAAATGAATGGAAATTTACGCGACGAAGCCCAAATCGATGATGAAACGTCGAAGCTGATGGGTACAATTTACGCTCACGCCGCTCGGGAATGTGCCCAAAAACATGTCCGTTCTCCAGTTACTTTTAATGATCCGGCGAATCAATTAGGTTTCGATGCACGGTTTATGTAGATTTGTGGTTGTTGGTTGATGTAGAATTTTTGCTGTTATTCTCAGTAATATTCTCGTATGCTGCAGTATTCATTGACGGACGCCGCACCGGATAATGGTGTACCAATTTTGATGTATAATAGGCAGAACTCAGATTTCATTTTTTAAATTAATGTTCCCCAATTATACTGTAGTTTTGCATGTCTACTCGAACAAATGTAACCTGATACTCGCAAATTTTAATTTGCCTGAAATGATAACCATTTTACTTGGTTTTTGAATTTTCTGGTTCACTATGTTGATGAAAATATCGTTTATGAAATAATTTGTTTGGATTTTAACAACTCTATAAACTTAAAAAATAGAATTTGCGCATTTTATTGGAGTTCAGGAGTTATATAATTAAACAATTTTAGATCGAAATAGAAATTTTCGAGTTAGTTGAGAATTTATACTTCTTATTAATAAATTTTAAATCCACTCACAATTATCTCAATCCACTCATACTACTCTCCAAAGATGTCGAGGACACTTCAACGGCTCGTGGGAAGAACAGAGGTTTTGTAAGTTATGCCACTAAATTCGCAAGAAAGAGAGAAAATGATTGCGTCGATGTAGGGATATTTTAAATTTAAAGTGATAGCCAAAATGAAGTGTGGGTGAGAATTCTTCATCTTCTCCAACGCGTTTCTTCCGAAATCGTGCATCATAGAAAAACCATTACAAAAGAATACCGATGTAATTTCGACTTTGACTTTAATAAAATTTAAAAAAAAAATTTAATTTTCATTGAGAAAGTACATTTTAATGGAGTGATTTTCCCGTTCTCTCAATTTATAAATTTGATGTAGGCCTATTAATAATGTCATTCAGTGCTGCAATCTTATTAAAAGAAATAGAGAGGAGTGCGGAAGGAAAAGAAGTGGTGGTCTGGACAGGATGGACTAATGAAGGAGGTCGTAGTCGCGGTCGTCTAACAAGCGTGCGTCTTTGCAGGTATTTCAATAATGACTCTTTTATGTGTAACTATCATGAAGCTATCCGTGTACATCATTATCGTACCCATTAATAGTTAATTGAGTTAATTGTATCTAATCACTTCCCCATTGCATACGATTTAATATTTTTTAAACAAATATAAGAGGTTCTCTTTTCTCTAACACCATTCAAGACCTCGCCACAGAAAGCAAGGGCCAAGGCCCAACAAAAACACGTGCGCCTTAATAAGACGGCGTTTGTTCGTACTTCCCCATTCTCGCGATGAGTGTGCGCGTTGGCCGGGACCGTTGACGCCCCGCGCCGCGCCGCGCCCCACGTGGGGGCTTCTTGGTCCAGTGTGGCGCGTCCTGCACCGCAGCTGCCCGCGGTCACCGCCGCCGCCTCAGCCGCCCGGCACGTCGCCCTCTGCCGCAGCCATTGTCCCGCCGTGTGTGGCAGCGCGGGTGCGTGGTGAGGCTGGGCGTGGGTCGCTCCGCCGGACACCCGAATTGCGAGAGCAGCTGGCTAGGGAGGAGCTTTTGCTTCGGACTGGTCAGCCCTTTGGAAATCACATTTGGTGCATCTAATGATACGAGTTTTTCCATTTATGTCGAACTGAATTTTATTTGTATAAAAAATAAATATTGTATAAAAATATTTATAATGGGGGAGATTGACAAATTTTACACTTCTAATGATATCTTCACACTCATTTTCCTCTAAACTGTAATTTTTTTTTACATTAATATTTAATATCAACTACTTTTAACTTCGACACTATTTAAATACTTATAAAATAATAAAATTGTGCCATTATTGGCGAGGTGAGATTTCTTTCTTGCTATTCCTTTTCTTCGCGTTTTCTTGTAGAAGACTCCGAAGGCAGAAGGAATGTGGACTTGTCATAATTCTAGACTTCAAAAATGGGGCATTTTGAGAATTGTTTTTATTAATTTCATTTCTATTTTCTGATTGTTGGTTGATTGATTGTTGAGTGTTGGATTTTTCTTATATTTCGACCACGTACACCATATTTGTTTTTTGTATGAGTAATTCCTTTCGTCGTAATCTTGATGAATCATTTCCTGCTGTAATACTCGTAGTGTTCCTCCAGTATTATGACCGGAAATACATTAATTAATATTACACAAGTACACAAGGTTTCAGGCACTTGCCTTCAATGATTTAGGAAAAGAAGATGGAAAACCGTTCTAAGTAAAGAAAAAGTAAAAAAATAAGTATTCTCTGAAATGTCTTCGGAGGCATTCGGGAATAACGGTGGTAATCTGTCAAAATAACATTTTCAACACCTAGAATTCTACCTCAGATGAAGCCTTTTCTTCGAATACATAGAGCTGAATGCGAGAATTCTGTGAGCAAGCTGTTCCTCTTAGCAATACAAACACACTTGTGTTCGGTAATCAGTGTCTTAAAGGAACGGTATATTGCAGAGAAAAGAAATTGTGCGGTATCATGCACAAAACTGGAGAATTGGAAAACCATCGAAGCATACGAAAACGTTAAGAAAATGTATTTGGATACAGTTTTGATTCATTTTGAAATCTAGAAAAAAATGAAAATTCAAGTTCAAAAGTAACGAACTTTAAAAAACACTCTGATTTAATTTGTGAGTTAATATTGTTCAATTGCCTTGATTTGCATCCATACGTTTTTTCATATTTTCAATTCAATATTCATGAAAGACGCGTAACGAACATATTCCAGCTTTACTAAATTGACGACCATCTTGGTGTATAACATACTTGAATTGCGGCTCGGATTTGTTTTTTTTACCAATTTTGTTTCTTCCTTTCAAAATATTATTCAAATGGTTCGCATATATTTATTCGTATCGTGTTGGCAGCAGCCTGATTTCTGCCTAATTTATTTCTAAATGGAATTTTAAATTCTTAAAAACTAAATAATTTGAAATAATCGTTAGAAATAGTCTTGAAGTTTGTCTTTCAAACCACATACTTTTGTGTATTTTTAGTTTTTTCCGTGCATTGCTTTTTTTTTTGCATGTTAAGTTTTCGTAAAGATATAATATTTAAAGACTCTTAGTCATTAGTTATTTAATGACTTAGTCTTGCTTAGTTATTACTTGAAATATCGTAAGATGTAGGCAATTTATATTTGACTACCCATCCATAATTACCTGTCTGAATTTCATTGTATTAACAAAAACCTGAAAAAACTTACGAAACCTATTCTGAAAATCCAAACGTCCGGACCATATTTAGAACTCAGTATGAGAGTGTGCTTATGAGAACACATGAGCATGACAGGCGTGCCTTGAGGCACGGCGCGTCGCGGGCGCGGGTGCGGGGGCGTGGCGGGGTGTGGGCGTGGGGCGAGGGTGCGAGCGGTCGCGACGGCGGCCGCGCGGAAATCCCCGCTCTGAACGCGCCTCGCAGCTTCTTCTTTTCCCTGCGATTGCTGCTCGATCGCCTCCCATCAAGACGCATGGCCGCTGCGTGAGGGCGTTTGGGATCTTCCCCGAGCGGGGCCTCGTTCCGTTTCTTCGGATCCCCGTACGCGCGGGTCAACTTCTGCGAGTCACGTTCCGTTCTGCCAGGTTCACGCTTGTTGGTTTAAAAACCGTCGTTATTACTTGACTGTCATATTATTTCAACATTCTCGAACATAGTGGAACGTATTTTATTAAATACAATACAAAATTACAGATTTTATAACAGCTAGGATACACACGGGAAAGGAAAACGGATTTGATAGACATCACACAAACAACGAAGACGTGTGTGACAACATACCTCTTTTCATTCAAGAGAAAAATTATACCCTTTGCTGAAACCATTTGAATTTGATTACACAGAAGATTAAACATTTCCTAGTCTGATTGGCCGATTGACAGTCGTTTCCGGGCACGTCTTAATCCCATTGGCGTAATGTACGTATTGTTCTGGGAGGTGGCTGTTTTCCTCCACTGCTGGAAGGTGAAATTCACATCAGCCTGCACGGTTCCCCTCTTCAGGTATTTTCCTTCTTTGGGGCATCGCCCAGTCGGAATAATCTCTTAGCTCCCGACATGCTTGGCAATGTAGTGCACGTAGTGTAAGTGTGTGTGTGAGAGAGAGGGAGAGAGAGGAGGAGGGGCAAGGAAGCTGAAAGAAATATCGCACCCGATCTGTGGTCTGTTCGTTAGGGTACTGCACGTGCATCTTCCAAGTATTTATTGGAGAAACTACGGCAAACTACCGGTCAGAACTGCAGGTGGCTGGAATTCTCAACCAGACAGCGTTTGATTTCGACCTAGCTTTCTAATTAATGTCGAAAATCCGCCAGCGTAGGGACTCGAGCTCTGGGACTTCTCGGTCAGAGTTGCTTGAGTATGTTATATTAGTTACATTTCTGTAAAATAGCTCAAGGAAATATTTTTATATTTATACACTTATTTTTCCACAGTAATCAGTTCTAATGCTTCCTTTAATTTGTTGTTGCTTTGTGATAGAAAGTGGTTACATAATGACACTGATAATATATTTTACACTGGCTCCACACCAACTCGATAGTATTTTAGGACACAGGAAATGCTACTTTTGAGTTACCTCAGACTGTGTTGTGCACAGCAAACAATACAGCTACTATACTGCGATTTTTCCGGAATAGAAAGGTTGAACGCCGCCATAGTGACGTCACTGTAGTGACCTGTAAGGTATCGATTGTATAGCGCCGTAACTGCTGATGACCTGGCAATAAATAAATTGCAGCTTTGAATAAACCACAGTATCGTAAATATGTAGGTTTTAAAGGTGCCTTCACATTTGTCTTATCATACTATCTACCGCACGTGTTTCATGCTTTTGTATTGAATAACGACTCCCGGTGTTACATGGAGTCCTCCCTCCGGCTGTGCTTGTGGGTACCCTGACCCTTCGCCCGCTGTCACCGTGTGCGCTTCGGTCTCGTTGAGCTTGTTCGCCGGGGCGTCTGCCCTCGCGTTCCCGGCCTGTGCCTCCTGGGCCTTCCGCGATGGTGAGTGGTGCAGCCGCGCCCCTCACCGCATCGAGTGCCGAGGGCGCGGCGCCGTATGCCAGGGAGGAGTCGCGCCGCGGCGTCACAGGCAGTGGTAGCGGAGTGGCGACTGTAGCAGATTGTGAGACGGTGTGAGAACTACGGGCGGAGTCGTTGGTACTAGCAGGCTGCGGTGTTTTGGACGGCGATGGCGTATGGGAATTTGGAAGGGCTAGGGACGGTAAAGAGCGTCGTGTCGTCAGAAGTGTCAGTAGCTGTGGAGCGTCGGGGACGGCATGGGTGTCGGTAGCGTCAGAAGCGCCGGTGAGGTTGGGGAGGGCGGGGCCATAGGGAGCTTCGGGAATAAAATGGTGTGGCGGCGAGAACGTTAGTGGCTACGAGAACGGTAGTATTGATATGACAGGTTGATGGGTGGTGTTGGTGACTGCGATAACGTAACAGAGCAACGGGTTCGTGACGTTCGTGCGGGGAAGGGGGGTGAGAATGAATTAGCATGGAAGCGAGATAGCAGAGTGGCAGCGGTAGGCATGGTAAGAGTGCGTGGAGCGTCGGGAGTTGAGCAGTTCGCGCAATCGATGCGGCTTGGGTGAATCAGCAGTGTATGGCGGGCGTGGTACTAAGATGACGTGGGGCTTTGGGAGAGTCGGGAGGTGTGATTCTCGGGAGTCTAGGGAGAGTCTGGAAGAATCGGGACGACGGGGGTGAGGAGCAGCGTGGGACGGCGAATGAGGCTGATGGCCGTGGGGACGGCGGGGGCAGCGGTAGAGGCGTGGTCTTCCGGGTCGTCAGGAGCGGCAAGGGCGGCGGGGGCGTCCGGGGTGAATTGGCGCTGAGCAGGCGTGGTAGTAAGGTGGTGTATGCGTGGGCGTGGGCGTGGTCGTGCGGCGGCGCGTCGCCGCGTCGTGGCCGGGGGGTCGTGCGCCGTGCGCCGCACGCTCATTAGTGTAATGGCGGGTCAAGCGCGCGTCGGGGCCGCGGGGCCTGGGAACGGGCGACGTGCGGCGCCGCGCGCCTAGGGGCCAAGGGCTGGAGTGAAGCAGGGGCCGCGGAGGTGCGTGGATTAAAGAGAACATCTCTCTAATGGCTGTTTCAAGTACAAGGAATCATAACAATAAAATGCCTAGATTATGAGTGGGTGGTCGGGATTGGGGTTGAGCAGTTTAGGCGATACAGAGGTGAATGTCTGGAACTAACGGCAGAGACAGACAGTGAGATTAGGACGCTGTGACGAAAGTTCCTCTATGTATTCTAGGAACGAGTGTTATGAATGAAAAATGGGGCGGTGACATTTATTAGAGAATCGGGATGCATGGGCCGCAGAAGAATTCTGGGGATGATAGTGATACAGTGTTGTATGGCATTTTTGTACAGGTTAACCACGAAACCTCGTTGAATACAAAAGGCGGTGAACTGACGATCAAAAATGAGAGCACCTGACACCGAGGGATGCAAAGTCGTCCTCTCAGTGATCAGGCAAGAAACTATCTGAATATCTCTTTTTGAGAAGACATTACAACTATACATTTTAAAATTACTTTTTGAACGTGTAAACGTTAGATTGATAAAAAATTAAACGTGATAATGTTGAAAACGTTTGTGAAAAAAAATGTTATTTTAAATCACTCTACAATATTTTCTTAACTTTTCTCTCCATGTATCCTTTTATTGGGACTACGCTTGTGAGATTTCAGCCAAAAATACGCGATTTTCCCATTGTCACAGTGTGTATTTGAATCGTCCCCATAGCTCATTCTGAAGAAGTGCAAGTTATACACTTTCCTAAAATGTACAACCAACTTCAAGACTATGAGTATTTTAATCTTACAAGATGCAAGGCAATCTTTTAGCAAATAAGCAATTTTAACATTTAATTGCCTGAATTTACGAAAGAGAATTGATATCTTGAATATTTTGTAAATAATATTTTGTTTCAATTTAGCGGCGTTTTGAGTGCGGGTTGGTGCTGTGATCCAGCCGTGTTCTAATCTTCACCTACCTCTCCCATCGTCTCTTCCCTCCTTTTTCTGTTTCCCCTTCCCCATTCCACTTTCCACTCCTGCCTCTGCACACCACAGCCTGTCCCCGCCCCTCTGTAGCCGTCGCTGCCTCTGTCGCTAGTGCTGGGCGTTGCCGTCACACGGCCAACTTGCGCTGGGTTTGCTTTCGGACTCACCACCCTCACCGCCCTCACCGCCCTCGCCGCCCTCGCCGCCCTCGCCGCCCTCGCCGCCCTCGCCGCC
Source organism: Gryllus longicercus (assembly GCA_038098605.1). NCBI lineage: Eukaryota > Metazoa > Arthropoda > Insecta > Orthoptera > Gryllidae > Gryllus > Gryllus longicercus. Next base: position 952,307 of record JAZDUA010000176.1, on the reverse strand, counting down.
CTCGCCGCCCTCGCCGCCCTCGCCGCCCTCGCCGCCCTCGTCGTCCTCATCGCCTTTGCCGCCCCCGCCGCCCATGACGTGTTTTGACAGTAAAGTGAGAGTAAATTTTAAGGGTGGAAATTGAGAATGTATTATTAATTAATTAACATTCAAATCAGACGTTGTGAACATTTGTTACTGAATCTACTGAACTCAATGTTCCCGCAACAACGAACAGCTTCATCTGCATTGCCACTCTCTCACGAAACGTCACTGGAAGTTGTATTTTCTCTCTAGATAATTTAAATATGAACACTAAATTCAAACATAAGCAAATGTATTATTCTTGAATAATCCCGAATAAATCGGCAAATGATACCTCCTACTCTTTCGCGGATATTTTTTTCTTTACTGTAGATTCATTTGCTGAAGTACCTTCCCCAATATATTTTCTTGTCGTAACAACATTATTTTATACATGACATTCTCTGTAAATTCATTGTTTCTTGAGTCATTCTACATCATTTGTTTCACTCACAGAATTGTTTGTAACCGAAACTGATACACTCGTATTCATCCGACATTTTAGTTGTGGCTGATGACGAGGCTGAATCTGCGCAGAGTGTATATTTGTCCACTATATTAACATACCATCTTGCATCTGTATAATAGATGGAATTGAAAGTCGCATTCTTTTGTACCGAGCGCTGCAGTGGCTTGTTGGCAAGTTGGCACGATGCTCTTTTGTTGCGGCGGCGATTCCGGCGGCGATGTTCCGCGCTCTTGCGCTCAGAAGTTCCGCCTATTGATTTCTTCGCCGCTTCAGGCCTCTGCAGGTCCTCTTCACGCCTCACGCCACTCGGCCCGTGATGGCACCATTGTCGGAGTTCCTGTCTGCGACGACCGCCTGTCTGGGTCAGTGTGTTGGCTCGTCTGCTGTACCCTTTCACGAGCCATTACACGTCTAATGAGTCCGTCGAATGATATGTATTCTGTTTTCTCGTGGGATTCGTGTACTTTTTTCAGTGCTCCGAGGGACTGTGTTCGGTGGAGTCAGGCCAGCGAGACGGAGAGCGTCGCGGCGGCGTGTGAAGCTCGGAACCTGCACTGACCCACCTCGCGTCGCGACGCCCTAGGAAGAAACGGCCTCGTAATTGTTGGCGCTAGATTACCTGTCGAAGCTCCAGGCTTCACACAGCCACAAAGGGAGACACGTAATGACTTGACGCTCTCGACAAGAAAACCAAGAGGTTCTCTTTACTTGCTCGTTCTGAGAAGAACAGTTATTGCTGTTCCACTTTCCGTGAAAATGGTGCAGAATTTTATGTATTTTTTAACGTTTTGATTTGTTTGCACTGAATATATTTAGTTAAATTATGATCGATCGGCATGAACATTTAATGCTTTTCAATGAAAAAGGCAAGAAGTTGACAGTTGCAAGTGTAAAAGGATGGATATTCTTGATGAAACTTTGCTTGCTTTTTAAACCAATGATGGATTATTGACTTTTGAATTAACGATGTAAACAAAAATGATGAATAATGCGAAGAGAGAAGAAAAATAAATGTAAAAGAAAGAAGGCCAAAGTGGAGGAAACGAAGGTGGAACAATAAAGGAAAGAAGATAACACTGAAGAGGAGGAAACGAAAGAGGAAGTAAAAAGAAGAAAATGGGGAAACGTAATGAAGGAAGTTGAAGAAGAGTTAAAGGTGGAAAAGGAAGGAACAAAGGATGCGGAAAAGTAGAAGAAAAGGTGAAAGAAGAAATGAAAGAAAATGTAGAAAAGGCGGAAGAGGAGAGAGCGAAGGAGGGAAAAAAGAAGTCAAGGCGGAAGAGAATGAAGGGAATGAAGAAGAAAGAAAAGCAGATGAATAAAAATGTAGTGGAGGCTGAGGAAATGTAGGAAGAAGTGGCCTGACGAAGTGTCCCCCCACATCACCCTGTGTAGAGCGAAGACATGGACTAAAGAGGTATCATTACCGTATGGCGAAGACGCTTCCGAAAGAGGGCGACGGCTGCGGAGGGCCGGGCATTGTGCTTGGCCGCCAGGTGCGCCGCTGCGCGCGGGGAGCAAGGATGTGGGCGCCTCCGCTGCCACCTTCAGCTCCCCGTTCCCCCCTCCCCCACTCGCTTGAAGGATCAATTCTACGCTCCGCGTTCACGCCCTCTCTCAGCGCACCCGTCTTCGGTTCTGTCTTCTCTTTGCGTCACCCTAAACAGGAAGTTACGTGGTCCATTTTGGGAGTTATTTCGAACAATTGAAATGTCAACGTGCTAGGTAAGTTACGGGTCAGGGAAATACGTAAATAACAGATTCTCGTTGTCTTGAGTTCACCTGTCCATTGTGTTGAGTCCATTCTGCTAAATCTTGTTTCGTTTATTCTTGAAACAATTGTTTTAATTGAGTCATTCCACAGAAAACAAGGTGTCGTCAAAACTCTACCTCCCAAAATTAGCTATTGTTTTTATATTTGCTTCTTCTTATAGTAAATATGCTTTCTGTGAAATATTAATCAATTAGCGCTCATTGTTGCATCTCAATGGATGGTTAAAGTTCTACGCATTCGCAACGCACGTCCGTATTATTTTTTTTCTGATTATATTAAAAGACAGAATTTGATTTTCAAAGGGTCATTTCTTACAGTGTAGATGGACATATATTTATTCTTCATATTGATCTTTTGCGTACATTTGTTAATAATCAAGCTCTAAAGATTATTTATATATTAATAATTCAAAATGCAATGTTTTAATTCAAAAGAAAAAAAACAGTTAACAATGATGAATAGTTCGTAGAAGAGTCCACGTGTTGATATTTGCGACGAATCACAACGGGTCTGGGAGATGCAGATGAAGATGAAAAATATTTCAGGGAAATGCAGATTTCTTTAACTGGGATAACACAATGAAAGTCTCTTGTTCCCGGGATATTCTTTAGTCTCCCAAACCTCTCCTGTAACATTTGAGCTTCCTCTTCGTGTTCAACATTCGTTGTGAAAAGACACACAACTCCTTCAATATTGGATTTTGCCCATGCAAATAGTTCTTTTGGAGTAGAGGTGTGAGCCCCTTGGAAACTAGCGTACGCAGTTAATCTCTTCACTGCAGCGCTTACGCCGTCACAAGAGTCTTTGTCATGGCCGGTAGCGAACAAATTGCTGTTCTTCCAAGATGCCAAATTCTTTTTTGTGATTCGCAATATTTGAGAAATTCTTTGTGTTTTGTATTGCCCGGCGGCTCCATCACCGAAATATTACATTTTCTTAATTTCAGAAAAATGGTCTTTCAAATATTGAAAGAGTTTTTTTCTGAAATAAGTGTACTCCTGGACCATCACGAATTAATATTATATTATTTACCAACAAAGATTCGATAAATATTCGTCGTCACTTGTAGATTTGCTCACCTGGGTTTCTTCTTCATTTCCAACAACAGGAATGTTTACAGTCATTTTCGATATTTTATGACGACAGCCATCCCAAACTGAGTCTCCAACCAATAAGAGCGGAATATTTTTACGCGGCGACAAACAACGCCGATTAAATTATAACATGAAAACTTGAAGTAGTCTCACTATGAAATTTGAACCATGAATACATTATTAGATGATCTTTAAGTAGGGAATTCATTTTATTCAAAACGTTGCTTTTTTAATTATTAATATTTGTTGTAATTTTGCTTCCATTTTTGCGAATATTATTAACAATAACTTTGATTAATTTACGTCCATTTCGACGTATATGTATCGACTGTAAATTGGTACTTGCTTTGTTCTGTTACGAATAAAAGTGTATTTATTATGAAATATTTTTGAAAGTCTTGCTAGTGCTGTACCAGAATTTTTCTCTTATTGTTGTAGCCAATCATTCATGCTAAGAGTCTTAACATTTCCCATGTAACTACGTATTACTATGTTAATAAAATACTGAAATATGAAAAACATTCAAGAACCTACCCTTCAAAATCCTAATATTTTGGATGGAATGTCCCAATTCCATTTTCTTTAACTTTTGCTTTTTTCGTTGTTGTCTGCAGCAGCAACAGCAGCAGTAGCTACTCACTATTGTGTTCCGCTTTCAGATCACCAAATTTGTTTTCTTTTTTCACGTTCGGTTACTATTTTAAAAATTCAATTGCAATACTTGTTTTCTGCACTTATTCTCTAATGGTTCCTTGTCTTGTCATCTGTCATTTCTTCCAAACACTCAAACCATATAAATCTCTTTAACCTTGTGTTATTACGGATATTTCTAAGTGACGTCATTCACTTTATCAAGGACAATGTTGTGTTCATTTCCCCCCATCTTTTTACACCTTAACATCTTGTCATTGTGTAGTTCCTTTTCTTTCCGAGTGTTGCCTCATTCTCTGTGTCCATCCTCCCAGTTGCTCCTCTGCCGCCTTACGCTTTTATTAACGGGACGCTGATTGGACTATGTTCCGGGTCTGCAGAAGCAGACTGCCGCCACGCCGCTGTCCGTCGCCCGGCCGCCCGCGGCCCTGAAGCTTCGGCGCGGCGCGGCGCGGCGCTCGCACCCGGGTCTACATCGGATCGAAAAACGCCCAGGGGCAAACATTTTTATTGGTGGACTTATTTATAGTTTATTCTGAGTCCTCGCTCAACTGCTGTGGCCGATAGCTTCGTAAGTGCAAGTGCGTACTTATATTACGGGAGGTGATAGTGTTCTTCCTCCGCTGGATGGCGACATCCGGCACCGACCTACTCGTCGGTTTGCGGGGTCTTCCTCGACGAGGTGTCTCCTCCATCGGGGTTTACCCCCGCAGTCGGGACAAGCTCTAGCCCTTGACCGGTCTCTTGATATATGTGGTAGTGAAGTGCATGTAAGTGTAAGTAAAGGCTGAAGATGCGTCAAAGGAAAAACTTGTAACAGCAGTTACAAACGTTCTGCCACGGTCGGGTCTGAACTCTAGGACCTCCTACCTTTGACCCTCTGATCCTTGGTCAGAGGCGCTACAGAGACATTAGTTGATGCTCTATATCACCTTCAAATAATTATAAACTAAGAAATATGTTTTGTGGAAGAAACAAAAAAGCTGTGGAAAATGATTTTATGTTATAAAATGAATAATAAGAAATAAATTCCCAAGGGGGATCTGGAACCACCCCCTTGAAAAGGGCGATTTATATTATGATCCCTTATTTAATGTGCTTTGTGTTAATGCAATAAGTGGAAAATTATCATTTATCAGGACATCATTTAAAACTAATATGAAATATTATTATCATTGAAAATGTATTGCCATATAAAATATTTTAGAATTTTTGTGGAGTATAAGAGATTTTGAAAACCTCGAAGTGTACGAGTACGTCCAATGCGGATGATTGGACACTTTGAAGTCCGTTGTGGTCGCACCGAAAGTGTGACGGCGGTGGCGGCGGCGCACGTGTCAGGGGATGAGTACTTGCCACTCACAAGACAAATGACAGTGACTCTGCGGGTACGCTGACGTATGTAGGTGCCCCGTTTCCTCTTTTCAATTGGTTCCGTAAAGGCGTTACACTGGGGGATTTTATAGTACGTAGAGTCAGCAAATTCCTTTCAGTAGCGAATAAAAATTGAATAACGAAATATAAGTACTCTTGATTACACTGGAAGTGGAGATCACGACATGAAAAAAGCATACAAAAATCTTCGAACTATACTGAAATGTTTTAATGCAAATAATTCATTATCAAGGCATTTTTAAAGAAACGACAAAACCTTAGACTTCACGAGCAGTTGCATAAAATATAACATAATGAAGCAGAATAAATTTCTTATAATTACAACGTTACTTACTCTATTTGACTTGTAACAGGTATTTACTTGCACTTAAGGTAGCTTGCTTAATGTCCATTAGGTCTACATTATCACTTAATTTGTCGATTTCTAGTAATTTTTGGGTTGTCATTACATCTTCATTTACAGATTTAAAAGTCTGCAACCAGATCTTAGATATTTTTTGAAACATTTTTTTCCCTTTTCTTCATTAAATTGGAAATATAGAAGTTTCATTCATAATTTATATTGTTGCCGATAATGGTAAAAAACGTAAAACGATGTCAAAACTAGTATTACCTGAAAGAAATTCCATTCGATTAAAGAAAATTACGTGAAGAGGCAGTGACGAAGGCGTGGGTATGATAGGCCCATCCCGAAGCCTCTCTGCTGCTCCCACCGGAAGTGGCTTATCGCCGGCGCGAACGGCGCCTGACCCGCGCGCGCGCCCCTTGGGCGGGCGGCCTTGGGCGGCGTTCGTCCGCTTGATTTAGGGTTGGGCCGCTTCCTGTTGCTGGCGCTGGAACGAGTTGGGAGGCGCCCCTCCACGCGCCGCGGATCCGGGTTCGCTACTCCCCAGACGCATCAACTCCGACTCGAACATTCTACAGCACTGCGGATCCCGGATAGGGCTTCTGCCTCGGCGACGTTGCTCAGTTCTCTCTCTCATTCACTTACAATTCAAGGATGGTTTGCAGGCCCAGAGAACATTCCTTTGTGCAATTCAAATGCACATTTGATTAACCAACCAACAGTAGTTCAAGTGCATCAACGTAATAATTCGGTTTCTCATTAATTCTGATCAGGAAGATGAATATGGATTTTTATTTAATAAGACTTAGTACTGAATGAGTATTAAACTCGCAAAGTATTTAAAGCGACGTGTGTGTGCAAGTACTTCAAGTGCATTATTTTCACATGAAAAGCCCGTTTATCATTTGTATTATCTTGATATTGTTCTATTTAATATTATAATATTATTACGTATCAATTCTTCTTTTAAGAATTGTTTTAAGTGGAGTTATTATTTTCTGAACAAGCTGACAGTTAAGGGGAAAGAAACGAGATACCTTCCATCAAATAAATAATTTCACTTATTGAAGTACACTAGGTACGTAATAGCTGAGTCGTACGTACAAATCACAGACCATTAGAAAGCAGCGTATGCAGTAATGTAAATAAAAGGTGTTGTCCTGTATCAAAAGTTTATTTTAACGTAAGATCTTTTCGATAGCGAAGCTATTATCATCAGAGCTATCTTGCAGTCTCTGGGCGGAAAATAAAGTTCTGTTTCCCGCCCAGAAACTGGATATCTGGGTCTACCGACCGCATCGTGCTCCGACCGCCTCTGACGCTACTCGGTTTCTTTGATCAATGGAATGGGCCATACGAGGATAGGTGATCAGCTCACTAACATTAAAGATGGGAATGCAAACAGGATAGATAAGGAAAGTTTGAATGCGGCCCATAACCCGTGTTCTGGGGTTTTGCTCCGCATTCGAAAGCCTGGAAGCGATCAGTGAAACCATGAAAAACCATTGATCAGACCAGACGGCCTACAATAGCTATGTTAAACGCATCAGGTCCAGCATCAGACAGTGGTCGAACTCGTGACCTCCCGATCACTGGCACGGTCGATTCGTGAGGTTTAGTATTAATGCTAGACGCTACCGGCGTTGGTTAGTAAGTACTTGAATAATTTATAACATATTTACTTGACCGGAGGTAGGTCTCTGTGCTTTCTCCTTTTACTTTGAGCTAATTTGCCGAAAAGTAGCAGAATGTACAATTCTCAAACATAGAATATGTAATACTATTGTAATATTCTGTCGGTATAACGTATAAACAATAGTAGAGTACCCCTCCGATAATATACAGAACCCTTCCTACTTCCGAATATTTCTCATGACGCACATGGAGCTCACGTCTACACATAGCAGTTGCTACACCACAACCTAAGAAGTGTTTGCTAGCTTGTATTTACTCTGAAACTCATTCACAATATCATGCTGTTGAAACTTCAAACCAAAAGAAATGAGTTGCAATTTCTGACACTACACAGTGCTGTTTGTTCAGATTGGGCACATTTTGCGCTCCTATACGATATTTGCATTACCGTATAATACGTTTAATGTGGGGCAAGGGTTTAGGAACTTCTGTCAGTCACTACATTGTCATTTCTTCGGTTATTGAAGTTCCTGTTTATAATCTACATCTAATGGATTCCTGAATATTGAGGATATTACTGGATAAGCTATTTTCATACTTGTACTTCTTTTTTTCCACCTTCCTACATTCTTATACCTTTCTCCCTTACTTTCGTATACATTTTGCCGGTAGTTGCGTAGTTCGGTATTTTAATTTGGGAAGTAGATACTGTCGCCAAAATGACGATAAATTTATTTTAGCAGAATTTCCAAATTAAAAAGCTCAAACATCTCAGAGATTCTTTTTTCGCAGAAAATAAGTTTGAGAAGTATTCGTAAAAAAATCGTTATTGAACATTTTTATTCCTCTCAAGGGATCGAATTACAGGTAAACAATAGATGTTTAATAATTATATAAATAACTCAACAATAAGAATGTTTAAAATATAAATAAATTGAAATTAGTACACTAAAGATGTTCACATATTACATCCAAAATCTTGTATTTGTTTAAAAAAAAAAAGTATTACGATAAAACCCTAAAGTAGGTGTATGTGATCAAATATTTGAATGCTACCTGAAGTTATTTTGCGATTTATTTGTGCAATTAAGGCACTTTGTGCCCAACATCGAGCATTAATACGCTTGTGCCTTAGTTGGGCGAGTGCAGCGTGTCCTCCGACGTGGGCTGAGCTATGGGTCTCTGTTTGCACTGTCCGGTGCGGGCTTTCGTGCTCATGGAAGCTTCAATGCGCTTGATGGTCCGGGCCTCCAAATCCGGCTCGAGGTATGTTTGCACACGCCCACTGTCCGTGTAGGCTGAGCCGAGCACAGAGCGGAATGGATTATCCTCAATGCCAGGATTCCGTGTTTGTCATCTGCCTGCAGCCTTTTATCTAGTTGAGCGTTACGTCATGACAGGGATGTTTACCTGCGTAATATGCGTTTTGTTGGAAAGGAGAACTGTGGCCAGTATACTTTCTGGAAGTCGGTATGCCCTTCATAATGGAAGATAACGTAAAGTCTATACGGTTTACGTTATATAATTCATATTTTACTTCTGTAAGTAATTCAAATTATGAAATCTTTGAGTAGGAACGTTTTGTCACTGTGAAACGCTTAAATGCTACATCCAATTATGCGAAGAACTTAATTTACTCATGGGAAGTAGTCAGTTATATTTTGTTAAGTACGCAGTTTTTTCAAAGTTTAACTAACCAATCTAAAGGAAGTGGTGAATATAATTGCAGGAGATAATGCGTGACTTTCTCAATTATATAGTTAGTTCTATCCAGTTTCTCGCTTAAATTTCAAGAATTATTGCTGTTTTGCAGGATGTGAACAGTTCCCAAGCGAGAATATTCTTGTCAATTACCAATGAAATGCGTGTGAGTAATACCGTAAAGAAAATAAGTATTATATTATAAGTTGTTAATTTCTAGTTAATATTTCGTGTAATATATTAGTGAATACGTAAGAATTCGCGTTAAAATTGAACGTTTTAGGTGCATTAGTGACTTGTATTAACTCATATGTATATGTATATATGTCAATAGTTTAAATACGTAATTCATTTATATATCAGAAAATGGGACAATCTGAACCAATATCCGTGGAAAATGTTAACGGGTGGTTGGTGGTTTGCCGAAGTGTCGAATTCTCATATCGTATTACATATTGTATACAAAGAAATTCGTGATCGGGGATTTGGAGGTTCGCGGTTCGTTGGCGTAAGTTCTACTAGAATTATTGGTTAGACACATTCCTCTCACAGTCAGTCTCATAGTTTCATAATAGTTTACAAACCAAACCAACTATCACGACCCGTAGGTCCTATTAGGAGAAAAAAATTTAATTAAATGATAACTAGAATGCCTCCAAGTTAGGGCTAATATTTAACTGCGAACTGTGTTGGCGGAAGGAGGATAGAGCCCAGGCGCCTCCGACCCCCAGCTTGGCTGCCGCTTGTTAGCCGCATTGGAGTAAGAACTTTCAAATAAACCTATAAAACCAAACCAGCAGTGTATAGTAATCACACGAATCTCTTCGGTTTGTTGTTGTGCAGATCAAGCCTGCGAACGTGCTAATTATTTTTGTACTAAGCAGGCTCATTAATTTAGAGATTTCACTGAACATTTTCAAGGGCAAACTGCAGAATCTATCTATACGACGCAGACCTTTTTCTACTTGAAAATTTCGAGATCGTCTGTTTGCTCGGTAAAATTTCCATATTAGCTGAGGATTTTTCTTCAATTTTTTCTCGACTTTAAAATATTGATCTTCCTGTGAATTTTGTCATTTGATTATAATGTAGAAATGAATGATGCCGTTTTTATGAATATCTTTATTGAAGGGATTAGCAGTTCTGGAGATGATGGCCAAAGTATAAATAGCGGCTGTATCTTTCATAAAACTGTTGATGTAGACGAACCTTTCAACCTTTCATTTCTTCTCGATTTCTTCAACTTCAGAAAACGTCTTGATTAAATCTGTTTGTGGCGCACTGGCAACCAAGCTCGCCATCTCCCCACGCCGTTCTGCATCGCCCGACCCTTCCCCACCACACTAGCGGCACCGAGATTTCCCCACGCCGAACCGGAAGTGCGCGCGTGCGCCGCGGAGCGTCGCGGCGGCGGCGTTGCGCGTCGCGGCGCTAATGCACGTCGGCGCCGCGCTATGAAAGCTTTGCCGTGTAGGGCGCCGCCACGCGATGAGCCAGCCGGGAAGCGGGACTCGAGGCCGCCCCCGCCCCCGGCTTCGCCTCTTCCGCCGCCACCCCCGCCCCGCTTGGCCGCTGTCATCTCGGAGTCTCAGCGGCCGCCACCGGAAGCTCCCTCACGGGCGGGGAGGGGGCGGGGCGGAGCGGGCGGAGCGAGCGGAGCGGGCGGAGCGGGCGGAGCGGGCGGAGCGGGCGGTCCGGGACGGAGCGGGACGGGGCGAGGCGGCCCGTGTTGGGGCAGGGAAGCAGTTGCAGGGTCGCACCCATTCATCAAGGCCTTCCCACGAGAGTTTTCTTATCGTTGTAGTAGGCGGAGGCAGAAACTCTCTCTGAACGCGTTCCCATGGATCGGTTCTTTATTAATATAGTATGCATGCATTGTCGTTGTGGAAAATATACAGTACGTAATGAAATGCGAGTGTTTTGCAAATGGAAAGAAACCATTTCGTTCTTTTTCGCACCCGAAACATAGTTCTCCAGGCAGTAATTTAAATATGTTAATGGAATGTATGGTAGTAAATAATGCATACGGTTATTTTCACACCAAGTGAAGAAATGAATGCTACTTGCGAGAAACGTATTATATTTCTCTTATACCAAATATCCAAAAATTTACAAGTGTTCAGTTTACTTTTCAAGATCTACACTAATGAATTTTCTTAAATCTCACTTTTGTCAATATGTTTTGCCACTGCACATGTAAATATTAATATTAAATATACTTTCAAATATACTCAGGAGGATTCGCTTTCGAGTATATTGTACTACTTTGCTTTATAGAAAAAAGAAACACATATGGTTTGACTTGTATCCTTCCTGTGTCGATTTTCAGTGAATATTCTGTCCTTTTTAGAAGCTTACCATTGTTCTGAATATTTTATTTATTTCGTCACGTAAGCTGTGTTAAAAACAAGCGTTTATCCGTAGAATTTGACATGTTTTCATCTCAATGCTTGCCATGCGGAAATCCGTCGGGCCAGGAAGTATGACGCACAAGCCATGTCGCTGAGAAGGGATTGAATGGGGCTCGGAGGAAACAAGTGAGGAGGCGCTTGGCAGGATGAGTGTGGGCGCGTGGGTGAGGGTGGACACGGCGCGTGGGCGCGCGCAAGTGATTCAACGGTGCAGTGACAGTCCGGTCCACAGCTCCGGCCAATGGAGCAGACGGTATAGAGGAGTTAGTCTATATTTTCATTAAAATAAGAAGTCCGTTGACAGTTGTTAGCTGTCACGCTATCATCCAATCGGAAGCTTAAATGCCACCGTCAACATAGTGACGTTCACGCTCCCATTTGCATAAGAGCGTCAAAGCTCATCAAGTGTCAACGGACTCAATGTTTTAATCGAAGTATAAGAAGGGACTATTTTGACAGGTCGAAAAACAAGAGTAAGTCATGCTAGACGATGGCATTTCAAGATGTGTCGAAGGCATTGAACACATGCACATAACCTGCAGTTCTGTTGTCAGCAATAGCCAAGCAGCAAGATTCAAAACTGTTCCTTCTTAGAGTAAACTTATCCTCTGCCCAGTCATGTGATTAAGTATAATCTGATAATAGTAATAATAATTTATTATTATTTTTATTATTAATATTCTGAAACAAGCCTAACTAATTTGATGGCATTGTTGGTGAGTAACATGTAGAAATTATTCACATAAATTTAATGAACGTTGGCAAACTTACGTTGGGGTCTGTGATATTTTCTGGTGTATTGTCGTTCTGTCAAATGAAGAATGTTCGTTTGGAAATTATTTATGTATGTTGCGTACATGAACGAAAGTACACTTCAAACCTTCTGTTTGAAGAAATGTTATTTACATTGATTATTCTTTAATTAAAAGTTGATCTATTGAAAGATTAGTGATTTTTACTTTCCCATATACGTACGTATATACGGAGTAATATACATAGTATAGGGAAAGTTATGTAGTGCTGCGGATAATCGATTTCGAGATTGCAACGGAAATACAGGTTTTGAGGACCCCTAATGCCGAAAAAGTGTTTTTTTCATGTCCGTTCGTCACATCACGTCCGTTTTTGTCACATCACGTCTCAACGTCTGTTCGACTGTCTGTCAGTCCGTCTGTCTGGTGTACTGTCTTTAACTCGGAATTTTCGAAAATTTCAAATGATGAATTTTGAATGTAACTATGAATTTTCTTCGGTCTTTTTACAACTACAAAATTAAAGATGGAGCTTTTTCTTTGGTGGTTTTCGTGGTTTACTGTTCTTTAATATTCTTGAAATAATATTTCCGTTCTATTATTAGGAAACCGAAAAATGAAGAACATTTCAAAAAAGTGTACTTTGGGCGGCGATAGATTTCAGCTGACAGGATGTGGCAAGGTCGTATAGCTAGCCGCGACCAAAGGAAATAGAAAACTAATACGAAAAAGTCTGTGCCATTCTGTAGCACCACTAGTTAATTTATCTATCGAGGAATTCATTTTAATATTGCCGCATGTCACAACAGTTCTTCAATATTATTTTTAAAGACGACGTCGGAACGAACTATCTCGCTCATAAATACTATTCCTTTAACCTATAATTTTCCGTCTTTCATTTGATATTTCTAGGGCAGTATTCGCTCATCCGGTGTGCAGAAGAATACATTTCGTGCAGTGAAGTTGTGACCGATGTTGGTAGTCTGTCAAGCAAATCAGATCCTGAGGTGTACCGACTGTATTCGTGGGTGCATGGGTATCGCCCAAAAGAAGCGAGGAGGGTCGGGGAGTTAGGGGTTTCAGCGAAGAGTGAGGTGCTGAGAGTTAAGGTGTATACTCCTCATATTATATTCTTTTAAGCAATGTATCACAAAGACTTCCAATAAAAATAATTTACCGTGTACAATAGGGTTTAAATTTTGTTTTGAACAGAGCAAAAAGCAATATTACAAAACCTATATTCATTTTTCATGAGAGAAACAATTTAAAAATATTGCTGTAAAAGCGAAATAAGGTAAAAATGAAATGTATTGTAGCACATACTAGTACATTAAGTTGGTGTAATGTAATTATTTTTTTGTTTGAATACTGATAATAAAATTTGTGGACAGAGCAGGTGAAACATTACGTGCATATAGCTCCTGAAAAAAAAAAAAAATTTTTTGGGGGTGGGTGGGGTGGGGGGAATTGTAGTACGTACATCAGTTCAGAGACAGGCATATTAGACTTCAAAAAAGAGGAGAATGCCTATAAAACGCCTCAGGTGGCAGGCAGTTGGCCAGATTGAATACGACGTGAGCGCGATTTCCACTCGCTTCCGTCCTGTGAGCCGTGGGCGGTCGGAGGCCGGAAGGGGGGTAAGGATGTGTGAGGAGGCGCTGGCGACAGCGGTGGCCGCGTGCGCAGGCGCTGCGTGGCAGGGCGGTCGCCAGCAGCGACGCGTGCGAGGCAGGTGGCGAGGGGAGCCTTCCGCCACGACACGCCCTCTGCCCCCTCGGCTTTCATTGCAGCCGTCACGCTCCACCGGGCGCGGCGGGGAAGACGTCGGGACGCGCGGCGGGTGGGCGAGCGGGGCGGAGGCACTGGTGGCGTGAGCGGAGGAGGGAACGGGATGGCAGCCGCGGTGGGGGCGGATTTGTGGAGCGGGGGTGATAAAAGAGGCAGAAGGATCGCCGGAGGGAATGCAGCGAGGCCGAAGGCCTAGATGGCATGGCAGCGGCGGCGAGGGCGGGGTTGTGGTGGAGACGGCGGAGGAAGTGGAGCGGGGCCAAGGCAACAGACAGGACAGAGGATGGCAGTGGTGGCGGGCGGAGGGGCTATGAAGGGAGAGGTCTAGGGAATGGAACGGGGGTGGTGAAGGCAAAAGGGTCGGCGGAGGGAATGCAGCGGTGCGAAGAAATTGGTGATGGGAGTGACTGAGCTAGAGGGTGGGGGGCGGTGAAGGTCAGGGTGAGGCAGGAAAGCGGCAGCGAGGGGCGGGGATGTGAAGGGGCGGCGGAAAGCTGAGCACCATGGCGAGAGAGGGGAGAGCACTGAAATGGAAGCGAACATGGAAAGGAAAAGAGCAATGTCGGAATGGGAAGAATACTGCTTGCGATCTCAAACAGGCCCTGCAAATAGTGCAGGCAGAAACGAACTATAAGCAAACAGCAGGAGGGCAAAAAACGGTAGGGTGGAGGGTCTCGCGTTTGATCTCGGTGCAGGACGACGATTGATTCCATGAACTGCCAGTAGAGAGGAATCAAGGAGGGGAAGTGACGGGATATGCCATTGCTGAAAAAGGTTATTAGTATAAACGTGCCCGGTGGACGCAATGTTTTCGGAGAGGGTGGGGGTCAGCTTTCATTAGGGATGGAGGGTGTCATCGTGCCTATGAAAGGTTGAGGAAAGGAATTGTTTCGGTCGAGAGCAGGATGTTGGCCGTCCTATCAGTTGTAATAACGATGGCGTTGGCCCGAAGGGCAGGACAGCAACTGGAATAAACAGAAAGAAGACAAAGACAGAAGGGAGATATCATAGAACCGCGAGAACGGTCTGGGGGTAGTGTAGCTGTTGGGTCAATGGGTTTGGCGCTCGCGTCCCAAATCCAAGGATGAAAATGCGCTGAACAGTACAAAATATATTTAGGGAGTGATCTAATAACTGTGCATTGACAAATAGTCCCTCTATTGTTAATTCGGAACCCATTTTCGGAATCTTGACTCGCATTTCTAAACAAGATCGTGGTGAAGATCGTACAGAGCAAGGGCGACATTGCTAAATCCACCAGCGCCCGTCATCAAATTCGTCGTCACAACCATATTTTGCATCCTTGCATCTCCTTCACTGCGAAGTATCCCTCAGTTTATTTTTCTTATTACCAGCATCCTGTCTTCGACTGTTCAGTGCAAATTTCTATTAGGTCATTCTCTACATCTGCCACCGTGGTCTTCAATGTTCGAAGCTCACAGAGCGCCCTGGGCAACTACAGGTAAACGAGTCTCCACACATTCGGAATTCGGCGATTACCCGCCGTATCTCGAGTAATGTGGATGGGCTGCTTATTATTTGCCGAGCGACGAACATTCGGTGTTCTCTCTACCCATCGCGTGTCGGTCTTATGGACACATCCATGGGAACCGAAGGAAGTTGATCGAGTACATCAGCTGCTCGTGATTGGGCGAGCCGCTCTGCGAAAGTCGAATGTGTGATGCCTTCAAGACAGATCCAAGTATTCAGCATTCGTCAAGTTGTGAACGATTGCTCGCCCAATCCCGAGTAGCTGATGTGCTCGAAGAATGTTCGTTTCCTTTGATGTGTCCAAAAGACCGACATGCGGTGGGAAGGGCGAATACCGAATATTCGTCGCTCGGAACATCGTAACCAAGTCATCCACGTTATTCGGCAAGCGGACGCTTGCTATTCGTCAAATACCGAATGTGTGGAGCCGCCTTTAACTTTACCTCAGGGTTCGAGGGCGCCCGCGAGATTGGGCGCGCGCCGCTGTGTGTCGTGCAGTGACCCTCGCTGGACCGCCCTTCGCCCCGGCCACGCCCCGTCGCATGTGCCCCATCTCCCGCAGCGCGATTGCCCGTCAGGATATCCTAAGCTCGTGGTCGTTACTCATTGCGAAACGCTGCAATTTTGCTTCATATAATGAAAGCGTATTGCGCAACTACTATAATTTGTAGGTAATCCACGCGCTTGCGAGCGCTGCGGGGCGCGCAAGCTATTGCGGGTGGGATTTAGGGGCGCGTGTCCGTACTGCGCATGCGCCCTCGGCGCTAGTGTTCGCGGTCGCTTCATGAAACTCATCTCCTGCTGACCATGAGGGTAAAGAAACTGCCGAGTGTTGTATACCTATGTAGCCACAGTATCGCGCTCTGAGCTTGATTATTATTATTTTTTGGGATCGTCCAAACATACGTGTGGCGGCGAGGATATTTCTTTTTATTCTCCTCGTATAGTATAGTTAATCTCAGAACAGGATAATACAGATGTAGTTAAGTTTATTCATTCAAAACTAATTTTTAATTTTGGTATGGTGTGATTGTAAAGTGAGGCTATCGGGCAGAGGTAATTTATCCTAACTACAAATTCGAAAGAATGTGGATTTTCGCAATACTACTACTATTTATTACCTTATCAGCAAAAATTACAGTGAACGATACATGTACTTCATAACCCACACGAATTGTTTTGAAGAGAATACTGCTCTTTGGTTACATGAAAGTGATTATTTTATGTGGGCAGCCAGAACTTCTCGTAATATAATTACTATTATCGTTTCGCTTTCCTGATACGTTTGAATATGACTACATCTCTCATTGAATCTAGAAGAAAGGGATCCCTTGACTTCGTTCATACTTTTATTTTTCATCTACTTCGTTTCTGTGCGAAGAGGACATGTAATATCAACAAGAGAACTTCACATACTTGGGGGCCTCAAATTACGCATTCTCTGCTTTCTGCTGCTTATCATCAGTCCTCCAGACCCTTGTCAGCAAATTCCTATAAAACAATTAACGGTTTAATAATGCATTAAAGTTTTAGTCTGTTGTTTCCAAGAGGAAGGAGAGCGTCAGACGTCCCATATGACGAAATATTAACTATTATTTGCTTAATATATCTGAAGGTCGACGATGAAGGAAATGAAATTACACATTGTAGGCTAACAATTGAATCAGACGGGATTTGCCTTCAGAAACAATTGTTGCCCAGGTGAATCAACGCTAATACACCACATGGTAGTCCATTTTAATCATTATCCACATTCATCAAGAAGCAAAGTTGAGCGAAACGTTGTGCCGAGAGTGTGTGGAGGCGGGTCCAGGGCTGCCAGCGCGCACCTCGTTCCGCCATCCCCGCCCCCGCCCCCGCCCCCGCCCCGCCTCGCCCCAGCCAGCGCCTCTGCCGTCTGCCCCCTCCCCCGCGCGAGTGCTCGCACGTCGCTCCACTTTTATTGCGTCTGCTGTTGAGTCTACGCTGGCGTCTTTATAGCGCATAAATAGGTAGGATCGCCCCCTCCTCACTGTCCACCTCCTCCGCTCCTGGCTGCAGCAAACTCCGCGCCATGACGTGACGGCGCATCCCGCCACATTGCAGACTCAAGGTTTCATCTTTCCTCAGGGGGAAGTTCAAGGAGTTCTCTGGAAGTCGTCTTCTGAGAAGTCTTCACGGGTTTCAAGTTATCGATTCTACGGGTTTTTTAGAGATGATCATCAGAGGTTCGTAACAAATGAAGGTTCACAATGTAGAATAAATGAAGTTAAACCAGTTTTAATATTTTTTGCTGACAATAATGAATAACACTGAAATATATTGATAGTCAGTAATGACTTCACGCCTGTACACTCCGTAATAGTTAAGAACTTATAAAACAATGAAAATGTCACTACGATCTTTAAAATAAAATTTGGTTGTTTGTGCTGGGAAGTGGTTGGTACGATATAAAAATGTTTGTTTACATCACGGAGCCTATTGGACTTCACATACACTTCATCGTAATATAAGTCGCACAAGGTTCCGTCTATTGTGTAAATTTCAAAAGTAATTTAATCAATGTGAAAGATGGATAGAAAAATCTTGATAGAATATGGCTGAACTTTCTACAAGTATCACATTTGACTTAAATCGTAACTTCAGGAGAAGCATTCATTGCATTTTTTCAAATTGATCTTCATTATTTTATTGGCCAGAAATTAAGAAAATGTCTCGTTACGTCATTGACAATATCCTGCGTACGCTGCAAATAATTTTTATTCGTTAAGAACGACTTTTCAAAAGTGACCATTCTTCTATTACAAACTAGAATTTCGAGACCACTTGAGTAAGTAGTGTAACGAAGTTGGAAGTGTTAGTTATTCGATGTGCAATAGACCTTCAATGAGTTCTCTGGAAGTCGTCTTCTATGAAGTGAAGGCTAGTCTGTTCCTCCACGCAGACGAACACAGGAGCGCCAATGGTATAAGGGGTTTCATGCTCAAATGGTACTAGAGAAAGTGGATCATACCAACTTTACGAAAATCACCCGCCATTCGAACGACATTGGTTAAGAGACTTTTCGTTGCACTTTAAATCCTTACTAAAATTTACTAAAATGGTCCAGTTCAGAGAAGTCAACTGCCAATGAAACGCCCCATGTGTTGGCGTACATCATGTAGCTACGATTGGCATCTTTTTCATTTGTTTAATTTTCTACCAACATGTTCGAAATTGCACTCTTGAACGCGTGGAAGCATATTGATAATTTTTTATCGAATTGCGCATTTTGTTGTGATATTCTCATCGCACTATATGTTTTTGATTTTTTAAACCAAACATTTGAAACAATAGTGAATAGTTTAAGCAAAAAAAGTTTAAGCGTGTTAAAATTACGCATAAAAATCGTGTTAATTACGAATATTAAATAGTACAGCAAGATACAATGCTATTACTCTATTTGGGATTTTCAAAACGAATATAAAAGAGAAAGGATGATGAGGACGAATTCCAAACATACATGGGAAATGGCATTTTTATTTTGGTAAGATGTTTATGAAAATATTAAAAAAAATAATACAAAATATTAAATTTTCCCACCAATGACGAGATTATTTTCATGAATTTTGTATATCTTTTTTAATACCTATAAATTGTGAATTTAAATATATACGGTAATTGAGCATATTTGAATTCTTATTTTATTGTTTCCTCTAATAGTGAAGCCTCACGTGAATAAATTAACATTACAAATTGAACCTCTAAAATGCAGCTTATATTGACTTCACAATATTTTTTCAGTACTGTGAAGTCAGCTCTGAATCAGATCAGATAAATGGTTTTGGGAAGAAAGCAATTGCAAGATTCATCTATGAAAAAATCTCATGAAGATTCAACACGTGTTCATAGTTAGCAAAGATATAATGAAACGTACTTTACTGGAAGTGTTCTTTCAGGAAAAGAAACTTGGGAGAATATCAGAGGCAATTTGATACACACTTATTTTCAAGAATCTTAACCTTCTTTCCACAGAATTTTGAAAGAAATGAATTTTGTTTAAAATCGGAGATACGTATATTGTTTTAAGGGAATAGATGATCTAAATTATTACGAGGCACTACTTTTCGTCAGCCTTATTAGTAGTAATAATAATAATATCAATAGTAAAAACAATAATAAAAATATTTGTCAATGATAATTGTTTCAAACAATGTATGACAAAACACATTGCTCTAGCAATTCAGAGACAAAAATCTTATGTCCTAGATTTACATTGCTTTGAACATACAATAACTGATTACATTCATTGATACTTTCTCACTTTCATGGAAATATATTTAGTATTTTGAATGTGAGACAGTGATTACTGCGTAAACAAAATTATGCAATACTGTTATATAGTATTAATGTCGTAATACACTATTGAATGGTTATTATATAGTTATACTGTTACATATAATATTAATACAATAATGTTGGTTTGTAAAAATTATAACAAGTCAATGCTTTGGCATTACATAATATTACCATACACAAACAAAAGTCTTACCTAAGACAAAAGACACAATTTGGTCTCAGGTAAGACATGTGCTTCGTTCTTATATTTTTAAAATTTTGTACCATTAGAGAAACTATTAAAACCACAGTTCTTGTTTTTTCTTTGATAATATATTTAACATTTCAATTGTAATTCTATTTTAATATTTTGCTTTGTTTATGATTTGTTCCAAATTTTAATTTGATTGTATTGCAGGGCATCTGATGATTTGACTAATTGGGTTGCGAAATGCGATTAGTGCACAGATGCCAATAAAATAATTGTTTTAAATATGAATTGATTTGATTGTATTTAAAGTAAGATGATATCTGCACATAATAATATTAAATAGATAATCATTTTTGATCTTCCTTGTATTATTATTACTATTATTATTATTATTATTATTATTAGTAGTAGTAGTAGTAGTAGTAGTAGTAGTAGTAGTAGTAGTAGTAGTAGTAGTAGTAGTAGTAGTGGTAGTATCATGATTGTTATAAACTTTAAATTAAATTGTTTATTAATATTTTGTGATATCCAATTCATTTTAATTTCTAAAAAGATACCTTTAAGACTAGCTATTTATTCATCTTTCATCTCAACAATTCATCATGAATACATCATAAGATTTAGGAAAAATTCTATTTGCTTATTAAATTTTTTTGATAATGTTAATATTCTTTTAATTTTCTGGGAATGTATTATTGGGGTGTTGAACTACATAGTATGACTTTTTGACTGAGTGCTTTTGAATACATGAGTTACTGATTTGATTTTGTACATTTTTAGATACATTTTTTGTAGTTTTCATTTTTACTTTTAGGAGTTCTCGTTTTACAAATATATTTTTGTGCAATTATTGATTTGTTAATAAAATGAATAGAAATGATTAAAAGATAGGTAGGTGTACACAATTCAAGTCTATCAACCTTTGCTGGATGAGCTAATTGTATTTTAATTTTCAATGTCCTGTGTCGTGGTGCTTGACTCCAGAAAAGTATTGAAAATTTTTGATATTTTTCACTCATGGGTGACCCAAAAAAGAGTGTATGTAGTTCACAGTGAGAACAAATATTTATTGTTAAGTCTGGCCAGAAAGCACATGAGCAGATATAAAATGTAGTTATCATAGGTCAAATTAGACCAAACACTACTAACATTTTGTGCAAAATGTTAAAATTTTGAAAATACATATTTATTGTCAGAATACATGGTAAATTAAGTATATTATTCTTTCATTTCAATTTTAATATTTTTATCCACCTTCATATATTCTATTAAAATGTTTTAAGCAGTTATTGCGTAATTTAATTTCTTTCAAGTGGCAAAAGTAATTACCCACATGTGTGTAGTTGATATGCTTGAAGAAAGGGTCACAAACAACACTTCACAGGTAGACGACGAGGAAAATGCAGAAGAAAGCAACACCCTACTCACACACTGCACTGTCCAAAAAATTTCAATAACTGTTACAAGTACGCGCAGTCACATGGCACGGGGCCCCGACCAAATCGGTCTCCCAATCCTCAAGAAGGCGTTGCCGATCATCAGCTCGGAAATCATACACCTTTACAATAGTTGCATCACACTAAGATACTTTCCGGAGACCTGGAAACATGCTAGCATTTCAATGCTCCCGAAACCCGGAAAAGACCTCACTCTCGCGACGAGACATAGGCCTATCGGCCCTCTCCCTATCACGGGGAAAGTTTTTGAAGACCTGATCCACGCACGAATCCAACCAGCTGTCATCTTCAAAACCTAATACGAAATGAACAATTTGCCTTCCGACTACAGGCACTATGTAAGGCCCAGCAGATTCCATTGATCTATTACTTTCACAGATATACCAGTCGTCTACCTCGACATGATACAAGCCTTCGACAAAGTGCCACACAGAACACTGATCTCCAAACTTAGGTACTGCCTTCCACAAGATGTAACGGACATGATTACATCTTTCTTTGAAAATCACACGTTCGTAGTTAGAGTGGGAAAAGCGAGATCCTCAAAGCGCAGGATTTTCGCCGGAGTCCCCCCAGGATCCCTGCTCTCCCCGCTACTGTTCTCGCTTTATGTCAATTATGTCAATGGCATACCACAGATACCGCGAATACGGTTATTCGTCTATGCTGACGACATAGCAGTCCTAGCGAAAGGAATAAAGTTAGACCATAAATTAAAAACACTACAAAAACAGATGAACCTATCTCTGAAGTGGGCTGAATAAAACCACTAGATTTTCTCAGCGGGAAAGTCTCAGGCAATCTGCTACTCTCGCCGCAAACACAAACACACAAAGCGGTCTACGCCACCCAAAGAAATCACAATCGAAGCCACATTTGGAGCCAAACGAGGACACTTGCGGCAGAAGAAACCGAGTTTTGAAGCAACGCGCGCGCGACTTCTCATAAAAGGAGTCTCGCAAGGTCTTCCCTCAGGGTCTCGCTCTGCTGCGCCGACTCCATCTCCGCCTTTCGTGCTCCACCTTTCCCCACCAAACGTCCTGCGCCTCTGCCTTTATCTGCAGCGCCTCCCCATGCATCGCCTCCGCTTTCTCACCTGCCTGGAGGCAAGTGGTCTGTGCCCGCGTGTACAATGCTGCCTTGCGTACCCAGCAGACGTGTTAAGGCCGCACCTGTGACTGGGTGCAATCCTATCTTCTGATTCCACTCTCTCTACCATGCTCACATTCACGTTACAACTGCGGTGCTTCTCGGAGAAATGTGGTATTCCCTGGTGAAAATGCGGTTCTAACGGACGCAATTATAGAGACAACTGGTTAACGGGATTGGCCAAGGGGATATAGTGCTACTTATTTGTCTATCGACGTGTCGGAAAATTTCCTTCCATCCTCGGGGTTGCCCTAAAACTAATATCTTTTTTTAATGCTTAAAATAATGATATTTAATGTGTTGGTTAAAAATTCTAAGCCACTTTTACATATTTTGGAGCACTCTATGTCCATTATGATTCTCAACTCTTTGTATTCATAAGTATTTTACACGATACTCATTTACATAAATTGTTCATTATCTGGTAATTTGGAAATGTTTAAAAACATTATCCTTTTACTTTCCCGTATACATACGCATATACGGAGTAATATACATAGTATCGGAAAAAATAAGTAATGCTGCGTGAAAAAACGGCAGGTCTTAGACAGAAAAAAACTCATTGCCGGGCCCTGATAACAAAAAGTGGATAAATCCAGCTGCTAATCTAAGAAAAAATCCTCCAACACGTGGTGTATTCAGAATCCCTGTTTTGCGGGTCCATGATACCGAAAAATCGATTTACAGCAAAACATCCGTCCGTCCGTCCGTCAGTCCGTCTGGTGTATGTGAATAACAGTTTTATTTTTTGACTTGTCTCTCATATATTTAATGTTTATACTAGCGGTAATTTGGGCACATTATTATATTTATGAGAACATGTACTTTAAATAATGTCTTGTAAAGATTTTCGAAAACTCAACCATTTTCTGTGAAAACTAGCTCAAAATTTCTCATTTTCAGAATCGCTCACACGCCATTTTCTCAAAAACTGCTCCATTTATTTCAAACTTTTCGAACGGAGAATGCTAATCGAACTCTTTAAAACGACTAAACGACTTAAGTTCATTATGTTTGTTTTTCCTTTTTTCAAAAATTTCACAAATTTTTTTTGAACGTCTTTCACGCCGTTAATATGCACATTTCCATCAATTCGTGAACACTATTGTATTTACGAGTAAATGTGCTTCAAAAGACTTCAAATTAAGTTTTTCGAAAACTCAAAAATTTCTGTAAAAAAGCTTCAAATTTCGAATTTACAATAGCGGTTAAACAACATTTTCTTACAAACGGCTCCAAATTTTTCAAAGAATATTGTCATTTAGGACGAAATTTTACTGTTCTTTAATATTAATTCATTTAGAAAATATCAAAAAATTTGAAAAATTAATAAAATGTCAAAAAATGTCTTTTGGGTGGCGGTAGATGGCATCTGGCTAGAGTATGTGGCAAGTTCGAATACGTAGCTAGCCGAGAACAAAGGAAATAGAAAACTAATACGGGAAAGTTTGAACCATTCTGTAGTATCACTAGTCTTTAATTCGATTATCGGACATGTAGGAACGTTATCATTCGAGGCTCAGTCATATTTCTCCTGGAGAGATGAACGTGTTTTATTCATTTTGAAGATCGGCTTTTTTCGGCTGTATCCATTGATTAAATAAGGTTGTTAATCTCGAGTTATGATGTATGAGTTGATAGGATGATGATGAGGAATGAAGGGACAAATTTAATTTCTTAAATGTCTACGGAGGATTCGAACCTGCAATCTCCTAAGCGCCGCCACCGTCTGCGTCACTGAGGCCGGATATTATTATTATTATTATTATTGTTATTATTATTATTTATTTTGGTATAGAATTGGATATCTTGGAGCCACTTGTACCACCCAGGCCAAGCCATATTCTCCCTCGGGCAAGTGCACGTGCCCTTTTTTTTGGGGGGGGGGGTCAGCACTTTTATGCCGAATCCATGTTTACACCCGAGTTGTTAGCCATGGGGGGATTAAATATGAGATGATGATGATGATGATGATGATGAAGGATAAATGGACAATCACAAACATACAAACACATGCCCGAGGCGGGACTCGAACTCGCGATCCTTCCGTACGTGACCGCCATGGCACTACTGCCTTAGCGATCTCGGATACGCGGATCGGCATTATTGTTATTATTGTAACGTTTCTCCGTAGTGAATTAAAACACACAGGTATTTATCAAAGATGTTATTTGTAAACAATTTTACACTAAAAATACTTGGAATTACTTACAGATATAGTACACAGTCCTTGTGTTTTCACTTGGTTATTTTCCTTACACACGACTCCGTTCTCTTGATTATTTATTTACACAGTTCACTTCTTTTGATTATTTATTTACACAGTTCACTTCTTTTGATTATTTATTTACACAGTTCACTTCTTCTGATTATTTATTTACACTGTTCACTGCAATCTTATTATTTATTTACACTGTTCACTTCTTCTGCACTATCGCACAGTCCGATGCACTGTCCACGGTCCACTGCGCTGACTTCAATTCACTGCGTAGACCACAATTCACTGCGCAGATCACAATTCACTGCGCAGACCTGGGTCCACTGCACTGCTCCTGTTTACCGCGATACACACTTCACAGCTCAGCTTCCACTGCAGACTGCTGACTGCTGTTCACCCACTACACCACTGTTCACCGCAATGCACAATTCACAGCTTCCACTTCAGACAGCGGCAGCGGCGCATTTATACCTGGCCGGCGCCCGTCTCGACACACCCGGCACTTACTCCACATTTCTACGCGACTCGCGAATAGCCCAGAACCATCTAGTTCGGGGGGAAGAGGGGGCGCCGGCAGATGACGCAATCCGCGCAGCGAATCCCGGCAGATGGTGCCGGAATTCGTTACATTATTATTAAATGATTGTACGTGTCACGTAATACCCTTAGATTGTCTTCCTTTCCACGTCACAATCCCAAGATGAAACAGCCCTATTTCATGCAGAATTCGAACCCTAACAGTATCTCAGATCACTTGTCCCAGCTGTTGTCTCTATTATTTACGCAGAGGGAAAAAATCTAAGGAAATAAATATCAATACGAGTATCAATTGTTTCAGTGTACGGTGGTGTAAGGACTTTGCGTTTCACCGGCGCCTATACCTCCCTTTCTTATCTCGTACGCCAGGTGGTCTGCAAGCAAACCGCTAACACACAGACGTTGACATTCGGGACACCCGAACAACCACACGTACTATATTATTAGGGAGGAGATATAAAGAAACGGAAGAGCAGAAGGCGGCGCCGCGCCTTCGGATCTGCAGCTGTGCCTCCTCCCCTCTCCGCCCTTCGCCCCTCTCCGCTGGCTGGAGCGAACAGCAACTGTGAGCGGCCGTAAAACCCAATGGAGCCTCCCGCCTCCGCTGATCAAAGCGCGAAATTGAATCCGGGTAGGCCGTAAACACTGGAGTTGAATGTGGAGTTGCGGCGGAGTTCGTCATGCGCCTGAAGACGGTGGCATATAAAATTGGACGCGGTCGCGTATCCCGAAAAGAGGAATGGAACGAAATGAGGTGCGAAAATCCACAAGGAGAGAAGATAAAATATTTTGGGAATAATTAAAGGAAATAATCTGCCTGGTTCGTTCGGGATGATCAATTTTATGGACAAAAGTAAGAAATTCGTTGACTGCTTCAAATTGGTGAGTTGCTAGAGCACAGACCGGCTCACTGCCTCGATACGAAGGATCGCGGGGTCGAATTACAAGTTATGCTGATGTGTTTTGTGGGCAGTGTGTTGCGGTATGTCTTGTGTACTGCTGACCCCGGATTGGAGAAGTCCGAAAGGATGTTTAACTATTGTGAGTGGTTTGATACACACTTCATTGTGATATAGAAGGTTTACTGCTTGCGGCAGAAAAACGTCTTGAGAAGACAGAAAAATATACTTGAATTGTTAGTGTATTTTAATACGTTTCGGGATGTTATTTTGGATTACATGTGAATACTACAACATGTAATTTATATCTGCGTGCATCTTCTTTAATTTTCAATAAAGCACTGAAAGATAATAGCAAATTGCGAGTCTGCTCTAGATTCAGCTTTTACGAGCCACGTGTAATAAAACAGTACATAAGTATCTTTTCTTCAATTCAATTCTTTTTTGAGTAATAAACGTCGTGAGACAACAAACTGTGTTCTTACTCGGTGAAAATAAATTTTCTTTATAATACATATAGACGTTGACTTATATGAATTTTAATGTAAAACCTGTATTCCGGCTCGTTACTGAGAGGAAATAGTGCAATTCGTTTGATTTATGACTTATTCAAGCAGCGGGAACGGCGAGACATAAGTAGCGTAGCCAGAAAAAGTGTCTGTATTGCCTTGTTCTTTGAGCAGGTGGTTGTGTATTTTTCTGCATATCAATTTCAACGTGCTTTGAAAGAAACAGTACAATGCATTTACTCACATTTACTATAATGAAAATGTACATTTCTGTTTCTACTTTTTTTGAGAAAAAAATATTTTTTTACTTTAATTCAATTTTTAAGTGACATTACGTAGTAATCTGATTTTATTATCTTCAGGTGTATTAAATAGTGTGGTGGGTAACTTTTACTTATAAATTCGTGATCTTCCTCCTGAGGATTGACTGTTTGGGAAACATAACACATAGAGAAAAGCATGTAAGAAAAACTAGTAGAAAAAACAGAAGAAATGTGTTCGAACGCATTTTTTTACATCTGAGAGAACTGACTTCAACAGTTTTCCTTGTATTCAAGAAACCAAGCCTTTCTTTCAGATATCAATACTTCAAATCTGGGAAATATCGAAAAGTCAACTATCACTGGCAGGAATACAAATACAAGAATCACATACTTATTTGGCGAGCGTAGATCATTTGATCCGATCTTTTGCGTACCCGCTTTCAAAATGAGTATGTAAACTATAATATGTACCATTTTGCAAAGGGGAATTTGAAGTTTCGTTATTCCAGGATTTTGTGGGCCAGGAAACGTACCGTTCATTTCCGATAACTGACTATGAGTAAATTCCAGAATAAACTCGCAGGAAATATTACCGGTTGACAAGAAAATTGACACAAAAAAATGTTTTGCAGGAGAACAGTTTCAATCTGAGCGAAGACATTTATTTCGCAGCTCAAGACAGTGTGTTAACTGTCTTGAGGTTTTTCTAGTGAAACATTTTAATGAAATTTATACTTGTTAATATTTATTATATTATTCGATATTACCAAAAATACTTTCTGTATTAGTTCTGAAACTCCGTGATAATACAATTAGACAACAAAATGCGTACCAACCTCCGAATGAAAAAATACGTGATCTTGTGTTCGTGAATTAAGTTTGGATATCACATGGATAAATCATAATATGAGGATCTCGAAAAAAATATTGTACATCACACCGCGAAAGTGACACGATTGTAATCCAAGACATGAAGGGATCTGCCTCGTCCGGGAACTGTATTGCCTAATCAAGGAAACATCCACTTTCTTGCGTTGCACCGTAAATTACTATTCTAAACAGATTTCTTCACCGAACTAAAAATGACGATGTTAGATGTGTGTTCCTTTTCTTGGGGACTGTATCCGACAGGGTGACGAGACTATACCAGTTAGTGCGGTCACTGTTGGCGGAGACGCGGCGGCGGCGGCGCCGCCGCCGCCGCCGCCGCGCGCATTCTTGGAGGGAGCGGGGCGTGACGGGCCGGCGGCGGAGCCCGGCTCGCCGACTGCGTACTCCGACACGCCGCGCCGCCCTGCGACTCAGCGCTTCTTCCCCCTTGCGGCTGGCAGTCCATCCGCCGACCTACCCGTCGAGATTTCGGCCTCTCCGCCGTTGAAATTTGTGGGGTGCGCGATGGAACATTTTCGGGAAAATCGCTTTTATTGGGTTCGCCCTCGGGTCCTCGGTGTGGTTTTTCACTGTCGGTCGTTCGGATGAAAACCGTGAGCGTGCGTACTTGTGAATGAGTGGAGGGAATGCGTTTTCTGTTCCTGGAATGAAAAACGTGTTAACTGCGAGTTGCATAAGAATAACTTGCGCGTTAATATTCACATTCCAATCTTTGTACCTCTATTTTACTGTCGATATACAAGAGAAACTTACTAAGTTCAAAAACTGTTTCTGATAAATCAAGTTGAAAATGATCCTGTGAAATATGTCCTCTCGATATGCTTTATTAGATACAAAATAAAAGCGATTTCCCTTTCCACGTGCTCGGTATGATCATTTAAAGAAAATAACCATGTGCAAATATATATATTGTACATTTTCATTGTTCTCTGACTTAGTTATTAAAAAACGTAATTGATAATTCAGTATACCCAAACTTCAGGATTTCAGCGTTTTCACGAATCGAAGGAACAGGAAAATGTGACTTAGCAAATATATATTTTGTACATTTTCATTGTTCTCTGATTAGTTATTAAAAAACGTAATTGATAATTCAGTATACCAAAACTTCAGGATTTCAGCGTTTTCACGAATCAAAGGAACAGGAAAATGTGACTTAGCAAATATATATTTTGTACATTTTCATTGTTCTCTGACTTAGTTATTAAAACAACGTAATTGATAATTCAATATACCCAAATTTCAGGATTTCAGTGTTTTCACGAATCAAAGGAACAGGAAAATGTGACTTAGCCGTATTAATAGTAAGTCAAAAACATTAAAAATAAACTTGTATATCGATATTATGATGTGAAAAATTGATAGTGTTCTCCCGAGAAAAAAAAAAAGATCATACTTCTCTACTTCATCCATTATCCCTAATGCGCACATTGGAATAATAATACAAATGGATGTAATATTACAGCTTCAACAAAGCTAGACATTTCTTGAAGGCGATTTTTCAATGTCGCCCATAATTTTTTTGTCACAAATTGCTGCTTATAAGCTTCGATTTTCCGCTCGGAGGAGGCGCTGTAACTCGTGTCCCAGAGAAGTCGGCGAGAAGGAGCTGAGAATATTTCCAGCTCCGGTCTGCCGCCGTGAAAATTGACGGCGCAGGTTCCTGCGAGAAGAGCTCCGTGGGTGGGAAAAGGGTGGGCATGAGAAGGGGATTCTGCGGAAGGGCAAACTGGCTCACAAACTGCATCAACTATTTATCGCATAAAAATTTCCACAACTCCCGCTTCAAAATTCAATACGTCGAAGTAGATAAATTGCATTGGCAGGCAAAATTTATATTAATGTAGCCCGTATAAAAATATAAGAAAAAGTAAATCATATAATTGAGTATCACATGGTATAAAGTATTCCAAAATGTGCGTAGTTTATGTTCAAAATTAATTGTCAATAAGTAGGAATTAAATAGTGCTAGTCTAGTTTAGCTGAATTCACGCAGTTTACATTGGTGCTAACGTATACGCTCGTGTTCCGTAATAAGAATGACAAATCTAATCATCTATTGACCAATGAAGCAATGCTGAAATAATGGAGTAAAGGATGCTGAAATAACCTTATAATATAATAATTAAATATAATAATAAAGAGAAAAAAATCAAACCCCAAGTTGTTAAAACTTGAATTTGACACATAGCATGCGATGCATATCAATTTTTCCAGGTAAATAAATAGTATGATGTGCATGTATGTTATAAGTTGCAATATGTGCCAAAGAAATGTCGGGTGTTAATATTTACAGAGATGTTCTGTATAATAATCTTACATAATCTTCGAGGTTATCTCGATTTAGTAACATGTAAATCAGAAATGAATTACATTGATTTACAAATGTTCAAAAGAACTGAGTCGATTACTCTTCCAACACAGTAAGAACAAATTTCAAGTCAAGTAATGTGTAAAATCATAAACCCAAGTTTATTATTCATGTAGATTTTCTAATTCATTGTATAAATGCTGATGTAGTAAGTAAAGGCTCAATGTCTACCACATGTAATGAGGTCACTGTTTAGTAAGTACTGTACACTGTATGCACAAATATATACCCTACTGCTCTAATTTTAAATATACTGCGATAAAATGATATTATTTTGTTATTTAAGGTCGCATCAACAACTAGGTCATTAGGGACCACTATTGCGTGTAACGGTATGGTAACTACGAGGATGACACGATATAATGAATGTAAGGGTGTGAAAGGAGGAACACAATACACCCATGCCCAAGGCGGGACTCGAACCCGCGATCCTTCGCTCCGAGATCGCTACGGCACTACTGCCTTAGGACCTGCTCCGGACCGGCGAAATGCGATTTGTCTGGTCAGAAACTAGTTATCTTTTGGATTGTAAATATAATTGGTGCAGACAAAGCAACTTCTTCATATATTGCAATAGATTTGCCCTGTATGAACGGTTTTTATCAACTATCTAACAAATTACAATCGTTCACAGTACTCACTGAACATTTAGTGCCTTATAATGCATGAATATTTCTCCATTACGAACGTCATGTTGATTTTAGGCGCCTCCGTAAACTGCCTGTGACATACAGCCTCTAGTAAAAGCTTTCCGTATCAACTCCAAGCTAAAGCCTCTGAGCTAACTAATTGTGCTCATAATGCGAGATCCCGCCCCTCCCGCCGGCCGCGTTCATTCACTTCTACCGCCCGCTCATCCGCCAGGCTGATTACGCATTCGCGACGCAGGCGGGAGCGGTGGCGGAGCGGTCCCCCCGCCCCTCGCTGCAATCAGGGCCCGCGCATCTCGGCGACACAGGGCAGGGAGGGGGCAGGCAGGAGGCTGCGCTGGCAGGTGTTGATGGCAATTACGCAGGCACGCCGCCCCGAGCCGGGTGCCTGACCGCCGACCGACCGCTGCGTCGACCGCCGGCGGCGGGCAAGGCCGCGGCCACGACCGCCACGGCCAACGCGCGGAGATGGTTGATCTGGCAGCCGCCGCGCGCAAGTCACTAACGCTGCGCTCACGAAACCGGCCGATATGGCCCAGTGCAACTGCAGTGACTCTGACCCTGAAGCACTAGGGTTTGGGTTCTGACAATGCCGGATTTTGGAGCTATTTAGCTACAGTCGTCTCCGGTTATAGTGAACTTCTGGGAACTAACATTTTTGGTTCACACTTTTAGAGATACACTATATCTAATGATAAGATGAAATATAATTTTATTAATACAGAGATGCAGGAAAAGTACATTAAAACACGAACTGAATATTTTTTTGTCCTAAATGTCCTTTTTGTCCTTTATTTGTCCTAAAAAATAATTATTTCCAATTGTTTCATTCGTATATGTTACATTAGCAATTTCTCTAAATCCACCAGAGTCCGTACTCTCTCCATACTTGATTCTGCATTTCCATAGTCTCGCAGTTCAGTCACGCAGGACACGGCTTTTGTTTCCGCAGTGAAACTGAGTGACCTCAGGTCATCAGTAAGGTCCCGCGAATGCCTGAGCGGTACCCTAAGAAACGAGCCTCAGACCGCGCACGATCTTCCCTTCCTCATCCTATTTTTCTCCTCTCGCCTTACACACACGTACTCAATTACATATACTGCACTCAGATATCAAGAGACCAATCGAGATCTTAGCGCTTATATCGGCTGGAGCGGTGCCCCACTGGGTAGATATATGGAGAGGGGAAACCCTCAAACGTACGTGTAGGACAGCGCCGAATCTTCGTTCAAGTACGTAATATTCAATTGTTTTTTAACAGATTCATTACATCTCGTATTTCATGCTAACATACATGTACCTTCTAAGGTCGTGGGTGTATGGACACTTTTTGCATTAAATGTATAACATACGCACCAATGATGTTCAACGGAAAGCACGAAGATTGCAATAATACAAGGAGATCTAAAATACTCTTTATTTCGTTATCGATTAATCATAATGAAATTATTTTATTATGTTGGTTAAATGGAAAAGCGAAGGAAATTTCAAAATATGAAATATTTGGAATGTCTAGAGCACTGAAACTGAATTTTGCACGTACACATACAATTTTTCGTATGAAGGTTGCATGTGTACGTATTACATTTGCAAAGATCTTCGACGTATTTCCCATTCTTTTGAAAAAGACAAGCTTTTGTGCTGTTGCACGTGTTTCTTCGATAAATCTCCTGCGTTGTGGACTCCACCCTTTTATACCGACTAAAAGAAATGAAAAAAAGGAGGCGAGGCGTGTTAGCAAGTATGAATCACGACCGATTCTGCGTCTCCTGTGGGGTCTGCGAACACGCCCAAATGATTTATACGACTAACCCGATGAACGAGTGGCCTCTTGTGAGTGTTATGAAGTGAACTCGAGCGCCTTCCCATCCGACTTCCTCGAAAGTTGTAACAACTCTCTGAAGCGAGTGCCGGAATACGACACGCGTAAAGACGCAGCAGTCAATTTCCGAGGGCGCCTGCCGGCTACGCGCCGAGGGTGCGAGCCCAACTTCTGAAGTTTCGATGTGTTTTCCGGTCACGCTACATAAGAGCCACAACTTTGCCGAGGCTTTCCGGAGAAAAGCCTTAGCTTAAGGATGTTTTTGACTAAAAGTCACGCTTGGAGTATTTCCAGATTTATGCTTCATTGCGGGTCGTTCGAACGAATAAGTTATAGAACATATCGTCGTAGCTAGTTTTGGTTGCAAATAACCCGAAGGAAAGTATAAGAACCTGGGAAACATTTCATGCACGATACTAAACGTCCAGTTGTGGAGTGAGGACCTTGACTCGCCTCGTGCTTTAATTAAATCCAGCAGGTTCGCAAGAAGGGTTGGGAGGCGGACGCATCGTTTTTGCCGCGTGTCTCATAAGCTCATTAGTCGTCAGGAGCGAGCCGCAGCTACGGGTAAGATGGCGGTGACCGCCAAGGTAATTGGATGGGAGAGGATAACGGCAGCGACACAGTTGACGTTGACCTTAAGTCCGTCAGAGGGGGCACGTGATGAGGAATGTACAAAAAAAAATGGAGGCATTTTGTAACTGTTTCAGATACAATGTAAAATTTTACGCTGCCTTGAAATACGGCGTATTGTTGAAGTAGGACCATTAACGTAAGCCCATCTTGAGTCTGGATCATGTCCCAGAACTATGTATTAAATGACGCCTCTATTTAGTGGATATAGGGTCATAGGGTTAAGTGGAATCTTTTTAAGTATTATAATAATACTATCTATCAGGAAGTGTTGAAGTCTGTGAAATGAGCAATAAGCAATTTAAATAACTACGTCTCTGCTAATTCGAAATAATTATTTACTAATATTTACTTCCATTATTTGAAAATAATCAGCTTGAAAAGGTTTTCTAAAATACAGTGACTTCATTCCTCATTCTATAGGGTTCTAAAGTTGATTTGAATTTTCAAACTTCGCAAACTAATAGGTTGATGACCGAGACATCAAAACCTTGAAGATCACGTTGAGTTTGCCAGCATTCTGATGTGTCATTGAACTAAGATTAGCTGAATCATTGATCTCCAAAAAGGTTTTCAGGCGTAACTAAGCTTGTTTTTAATAACTAAATTTACATTCTCGAAAAAGGGTCGTTGTAGAATTCTGGAATGGTGAACTAGCTCTACCACTATACCAGACATAGATTAAGGCAAAGTCTTTCGAGTCTGCGACCCCGCGAACTCCACCAAAAGAGGGGCCTCCAAGAAAAAGGAGAAACGAATATCGCAAACAAGTGTTTATATTCGAATCGATGCAATAATAAATTTAATTATGCTTTAATATTATAAAAATCCGTTTTCTCTTGTCATTTTTTGAATTTTTGGTGGTCAGTGAAGCGATATTGAGGAATAAACCAACATTAGCTAACAGCCCCATTCCGAAAACCATTTACAAAATTAGAATTTAATTTTTTGACATGGGATAAAGACTTTTATCTAAACACAAATAGGGATATATCATGGTCATATCGCTTACTTTCTCAAATAGGTACTCCAGTCCTGATCACACTATGTGGAATTTGTAGTGAAGAAATGGGTTCACAGCTAGGGTCTTCGAGGTTCTTCTATTTCTCTTACTTGTGCACTTGAACCACATCACCATCACCTTCTTCTTCTTCTTCTTCTTCTTCTTCTTCTTCTTCTTCTTCTTCTTCTTCTTCTTCTTCTTCTTCTTCTCCATTCCAAGGATTAGGCAGGAATGCCTGTTCCGTCTTCACCTTGCACTTTAGGACCATCTCTTTCTGGGTCGGCCGATATCTCTTTTTCCCTTCGGTTGGTAGTTCATCACTAGTTGTGGAATACGATCTTCCTCCATTCTTTCGATATGGCGCCGCCATTCTTTCCTGTTTTCTAAGATCCTTTCATTTATGTTGTATATATCTAGTTCTTTACGGATATCATTTCTTATTTGGTCTTGTTTAATGCAGCCTTTAACTTTCCTAAGAAATCTCATTTCTGCTGCTTGTAGCTTACTTTGGTCTCTTTTTTTCATTATCCACGATTCACTTCCATACAGGAGAACTGGAGCAGCCATTGTCTTATAGAACTTAATTTTTGTGTCTTTCCTTGCTTTGTTCTGTAGTGTTCTGTTTATTATTCCACATATTGATTGAAATTTATTAATTTTATTTTCTATGTCTTTACCTGTGCCATAACTGATGTCACAACCAAGGTAATTAAAATTTGAAGTCTGGTCGATCACTGTGTTGTCAATAACTATTTTTGAGCGTATGGGGTATTTACCGCAATGGGCCATAACTTTAGTCTTCGTTTTAGAAATTCGGAGATTATACTCATTTCTTCCCAGTTGATGTAGTGTGTATACAGCTTTTTGCAGATCATCTTCACTTTCTTGCAGTATTGTTACGTCATCTGCATAAAGTAGAACATTTAGGTGTTTATTCTGCTTCAACTGTATTCCAGAACAAGCTATGCATCTCCATTTTTTAATAAGATCATCAATATATATATTGAATAGCGTTGGAGATAAACTACATCCTTGTTTAAGTCCCCTATTTATTAATATTTCTTCAGTCTTCTTTATGCCAGTGTTTATTATAATTTTGGTCTCGTTATACATATTTTTGATGGTTTTTATGAGGTGTTCAGGATAGCCACTTTCGTGCATTATTTTCCATAGCTTGTGTCTGTCCACGCTATCAAAAGCTTTCTCGAAGTCAATAAAGGCTATATGGGTTTCCTTATTTACTTCTCGTCGTTTTTCTAATATTCTTTTAAGACTAAAAATATTGTCGTTACAAGAGCGTCCTTTCCGAAATCCCGATTGTTCTTCTTGTAATTTAGCCTCTGCTATAATTTTCAATCGAGCGTTGATAATTTTTGCAAATATTTTATAAGCGGCATTCATGAGGCTGATACCCCTGTAGTTTCCACATTCATTTCTTTTACCTTTTTTAAAGACAGATATGACCTCTGTTATTTTCCAGCTATTGGGTATCTTATAAGATTTCCAGCATTCGTTGAACAGATGAAGCAGTCTAAATTCACTTAGGGGGCCTGCATATTTTATGAGTTCCATGTTAACTCCATCAGGACCACATGCCTTCCTGTTTTTTATACTGTTCAAGGCTTGCTTTAATTCATCCAAGGAGATGGAATCCACAGTATTGTTGTAGCGAAGCTCTTCCTCTTTAGGTTCAACAGTTCCAGTACACCAAAGGTTTATATAGTGTTCCTTCCATTGTTCTTCATTGATTATGCGTATATCTGCAACATCTTTCTCCGTCTGATTTAAATGTCTTAACGCTTTGTACGCAAACATTTGTCTTCCATGTACATCATGTTCGATGGTACTTATAAATCTATCCCATGAGTCATTATGTGCAGATCTTATTATTTGTTTTGCGTTATTCCTTTTTTCTTTATATTCTTCTTTAGCTTCTTGGGTTTTGTTTTGAAGGAATTTTTTATATGCTATATCTTTATCTTTTATGGCTTTCGCTATACAATCATTCCATACTCTCAGTCCCTTTCTTTTCTTATGCTTTTTTTTCTTTCCTAAAGTTTCATATGCTGCCCTCTCTATGCATTCCTTTATATTCTGCCATTCCTTATCCACATCATCAACAGTTGGAACACTTGACAGAAATTGTTGTAATCGAATTTGATATAGTCTTTTTATGCTTTCTTGTTCAAGTAAGTACACTTTGAAAATTTCCTGACTTGTCTCTTTCCTTGGTCTAATTTTCTTCCATTTTGCTACCATTGCTATTGTTGCAATCACTAGGTAGTGGTCTGAATATATATCACATCCTCGGTGTACTTGTACATTCTCTATTTGGTTACTAATTTTATCATTTGCGATTACATAATCTATCAGTGATCTGAGGCCTCTGGCACTCCAGGTGAACTTGTGTATTTCTTTTTTCCTGAAAAAGGTATTAGCAATTTTCAACTTATTGAAGGCTGCAAACTGTCTAAGTTCTTCTCCGTTTTTATTTAAGTGCTGTTCTCCAAATACCCCGACAACTCCCGGAATCGGAATGTTACCAACCCTGGCGTTTAGGTCGCCACAGACGAGGACATGATTACTTTTGTTTATTTTGCTTATATGTTTTTGAAGATCGTCATAAAACGTCCGTGTGTCCTCTTTCCTTCCTTCTTCTGGGGCATACACGCCTATAAGTATTAAGTGGCCCCTCTCTATTTTGAATTTGCACGTCACAATTCGCTCATTTACAAAGGAATACTCCACTATCCTATTTTTCCACCTCTTGTTAACCATAATTGCTACCCCACTACTTGCCCGTCTATTTTGAGTTACTCCACACCATCACCTCCTCCCCATAATATATCAACATTATTTTTCTTTCCATCTCTCATTACCCTCGCTTTCATGTGACGATTTCTAAAAAATCATCGTACACGCAGAAGCGGGTGCACTAAACCCGGCTGCAGAAATATTACCTTTCATGGTCTCTCCGCAAGCAAACCACCGTAAATAAACAAAAAACCCTCAAAATCGTCGAAATCATCCACGTTACACGTAGTGCGCGGACATTATTCAGTGTGACCTCCGAAAGAATTTCTGCGCGATGGCGTCGCGAGCGATCTGTTGGCAGCCGCCTCTGGCAGGCGTCCATGGCGATGCATAGTGGGACAGAAAGGGAAAACCTGGCTAAAACCCCAAAACGAAATAACTTGTGCACAAGGGTGCACTTGTAAAGGTACAAGTCGCCCTCTAGAAAGAGCAATGTTTACCCCTTAAGAAAAAGTAAACATAAACAATCAACCCCCCCTGGTTCTTGTGTAGCGTATTTATAAAATTGAGCTCAGTCTGCGGGACGTTTCCTAGCAAGAGACGCATTTTTTGAATAGTGAAGTTCGAGCGGTCAGACCAATAAAATACGAAAAGTCGGGAGTAAGATTTTTGGTCAATGTAATCATGTAAGTAAGTACTTGTGTGTGTGTATTTGAAGGTCCCATTATATCTTTACACGTAAAATACCCTAATATTTGGATAAGTTTAGTTTGGGACACGGGTGAAAGTACACTTTTACTAACTGTTCCAAAACGAGACTTACCGGAAAAAATTCCTCATAATGTGTAGAATATGGGGAAATAAACAGATACCAGCGCAAAAGAGAACAAACAATATTCTTTTGTTTTAATTTACCACGCTACATTCAAGTGATACGTGAAAATGAACTAGTATATGAGTCCCCTAGCCGCTCTTGTTCATAGTCAATTATGTTTACTAATACTGTTAGTAAGTTGGGTATTTAATAGTTAATCGAATGTTCTTTGCTTTTTTTACTTTCACGCTACGTCTTACGCAGTAGAGAGAAAGTTATGTAAAGTTGCGCGAAAAAGGGCGAATTTTCGTCAGAAAAACTCTTATTGTCAGGCCTTGCTGACAAAAAAGTGGTTAAATACAGATGCTAATTTATAAACAAAATCCTCTAACACGTAGTGTAGACAGAATTCATGTTTTGTGGTTCCTTGATACCGAAAAATCGATTGACCGCAAGACGACTGTCCGTCTGTGAACATTGCTAGCGGCTAAATCGTCTAGGTGATTTTGTCCAAAATTGATATTCACCAATCAACCCGACTGTCGTCGCGGCCCATTGAATTTGAAACCGATATTTTAATTTAGGGGGTACTTTTAGTGAAGCTCCTGGGATATTTTCCAACTTTTTTAAGAGATGGCTTCAACGCTTTTGATTTGTTGTTGAATAGTGTGAAGGACGTTTAAAAGAATGGTGCAGGTCTCATTTTCGTTAAAATACCCGATTTTCCGAAAATTGCCATTTTTTCTGCGCCTTCCTAAATGTGTTTAAAGTGGGGGCAGTTATTCAGCCGGTCTTTTCATATGACCATGCAATGTTCAAGCCTTCGATACATATTCGATAGAAACGGCTCGACGTTTGGTAAATAGTAACCGTGGTAATACACGCAAGTGATTGTACATAAAATTTTGATTCACTGATCAAAAGTTATGAAGAATGCACTTGGACAACTTTTTGGAGAGTCTCAGAAGTCGCTGCCCAAAAAACATGAAAATATGTCGACGTCATTACTCCAGTAGTACAGCCGGAAATCTACAATAGAAATTGTTGCTATTTGTTTGAAAATGCTTTCCTTTCAAAGAAGAAATAATCATTATACGCTCTTTCTCTCGACACAGAATATATTAAATATTTTCTATTTTACATCGGTTGAAGTGCTTTATTGTAAATTACATAAAATATTACCGAGCGTTTTTGGGTGTCATTTCACCTTATGGAACATCGTGGGTGTGTGTGTGTGTGTGTGGGGGGGGGCATGTACCTGGTTTCGGTTTCGGCACTGACTTGATTGCGACGTGACGGGGACCTGGCAAACCGGCTGCCGGGGGGACACGGGGAGAGTGGTTTTGCACGCGGCGTGGGAGCCGAGTTCCACGCCCGGCCGGTGCAACTGAACTGGTCATGTCGTGCGTAGCAGAAGCAAATTAAGTGGCGCGACCAGATGTGTTTACTACTTGCGCTCCGTCGAGAGTGGACCTCGCTTCGGTAGTTCTTGCCGGTCAAGTCTTTGGTGCCAAGCCCTCCTTGCGAAGGCTTTGCAACTAGGCTCACTCTACGGCGGGTCGCCTGGAAATGTCCATTCACTGCGTAAGACTTTGCACGTCAGCAGGGGCCCTAACAACTTTTTAAGTCAGAAAATGTTGCGTATTTATCGTCGTATGGAAGAGGAATATTTATTTTTTTTTTCGTTCTTTACAATTCTCATTAATCTACCGAGAAAAGAAAGAAAGTAGATTTCGAAAGGGATGGCCTGAATGTCCATGCTGATTACAGCGCTTACTGAATCATCTCTGTCCGCGGAGTTGCTAATTCAAATCCCGCTATGCAAATTCTTGTTTGGCCTGGTCATTAGAGTGAATTGTGTTGAGGAAGGACTCACAATCCGCGAATGTTTCTAGAGCCTTCAATATATTAGTGTCAAGTCTGACGTTCCAAATTTGGACAGTAAAAATAATAGCAACCTTTTACTGGAAACGCTAAGAAGAAGATAAAGTAAAGCACAGTATCCTCAAACACAACTTGCAAGAATTATCTTGCATTTAACAATACTGTTATCGCAAGAAAAAGCAATATTTTTCACTTCGCAAAAATCCAGAAATTCACTGGTAAGGTATTGTAATAAAACATCTTTGTATCTTAACCCTGTATCGAAACCGTTTCCTATTAGCAATGTTTCTCCAGTATCGTTACCTTTTTGATTATTTTGTACGTGGTAATATCATTAAACTGCAATATAAACCTTGACTTCATAGAACATGATTAGAAAATTACGATGACAGTCAAATTTGAGACAGAATATACTAATATTGACGTGTTATAAATCACAGAACCAGGACATTTTACTTCAAAATTTATCATCATATTCAAAACATCGATATTTTGAAACATCGAGTTTTTTTCGAGGTTTTCATCGACATGGAAACCTTTTGGTGATGTATCGAAGTATCGATGTAAACTTTATCATCACTGCCCGCAATGCGTGCGCAGCCAAACGCCTGGACGCGAACGCTGCCGGCCCCTACAGTGCACTCGCTTCAACGCGGCGCCGGCAAAAGTTGTATGCATTGTGTGGATCACGATTTCTCGGTTACTACACTGAGAAACAATTCGCTAAACACAAAAATGTTATAAGTGTTGCGACTGTATGCGGTAGTTCAAAGAACGCGCCGAGACAACGGCGCGAAGCAGCTTCCCCGAAGTTTGTCGGGCGGCGTTCCGGCAAAGGCGCCGGCCAATGGGAAACGAGCGCCAGCGGGCGGAGCGGCAGCCGAGCAGCGACGCTATGCAGGTGCCGGGAATAAAGCCGGGCACCGCCACCGAAGCAAGAGGCAGAGTGTGCGAGAAGTCTGGTGTATCTGCGAGAGTCATTGAAGTTTTCGGATATTGGTTGCAA
This sequence comes from Gryllus longicercus, assembly GCA_038098605.1. Lineage (NCBI taxonomy): Eukaryota > Metazoa > Arthropoda > Insecta > Orthoptera > Gryllidae > Gryllus > Gryllus longicercus. The sequence goes on along the minus strand of JAZDUA010000176.1, from coordinate 911,370 downwards.
CCCGGCATTGTGTTTGGATATTCTACTGGATTAACTGTCGACTCTGCTACACATTGTCCATCTCTTGGTTTAACGTGATTTTTGGCTTCGTTCTGAATAATCTACTCTTTGTAAGATATGTGCCTGTGGGCGGAATAAAACTTGTTAGTGTTGTTACACTGTGTTTTTCCTGGATACAACAATAAGTTTTCCAGAATAATTTAGTATTGGTAGTTCAGTTAGGCCTGTAAATGCATCTGTTCACACCGTAAGGATTAAAATGAATGCTGATACACATCGTATTCAATTTTATCCTGATATCATTCTAACTGAATAATTGTTTATAACAATAGTTTTATTATGGGCAGAGCTAGATTTCTAACAAGGGCACCTAAACACCTTAAAAATTGGCAAACATTCCTCTCGTGACTTGATTTAATAAATTGAGAAGAGGTACGCAATTTTCCGAGTGTTTATTTTCTTCCGTCCAGGACTTTTTTTTATAAAGTTTCTGTAAAAATGTTAGAGGGAATCATTTTTATATTTTATTATTTTAATTATTTTACTTGTCTGGAATCTGTAGGACTCAAATGTTGGTATTTCTCTTTTCAGGTGAGTTGGAGTTCGTTGATCTACTCGTGTGTTAACTCGCATTTCCTGTGAATTTTGCAGACTGTGGTGAGTTTTTATTTGTTTCAATATACAATTGTATATTTTCATTCGAGCTTGTTTATGTTGTTTTACATTCTTAGTATCATTTCTAGGTATTCTTTAACTACGTTTGACGAAGATGCCGAACTGGGAAGACGAGATCATTAAGCCAGTAGAGGCATACCGTTTTCCTCTCGGAGGGCCGCGGGTTCTAATTCTATTTCAAGCATGGGTGTTTGAATGTTTAGTGAGTCATGGTGGAGTTCTACTAACCACCATGTATCACATTTCAATCCTCTTACTTCCATTTCTAAATTATTTACCTTCCCAGATAATCGGGTATGAATAGCCGAGATGGGCTTGCTTGGTACCTCAGCTTCAATACTGGGGAAAGTTAACTGAGCCTTAAGGCCTGTGGGTTACCTCATCAGCCAAGGCACAGGAGTGTTCCATCTCGGCAAGGGTCTACTTTACAAACAAATGTGGCAGGGCGGCGGGATGTTGTGACCCGAGAACCCGTGGGAAGAGAGAAAAAGACCTGGATGGGGGATCGACTTAAGACTGAGAGATTGCAGCGACCTAAAAAGTGTGGCGTCTTTGCCGGGGCAAATAAATACAGACGTGAACGGCTTGTAAATATTTAGTATTTATTACAAGAAGATACTCCGACACCAAAACACTATATACAATATTTACAATTGAAGTTAACCGTTACAAGAAGGAACTTTCCCTGGTTACCACCACCGCTGGCCCGATAATTAATTACCATCCCCGGTGTGATGCACCAGTACCTTACGCGAACATACATACGAGTATGCCGCACCTGCTGTCACGACGTAGCACGCCGGCTTCGATTCCCCGCCTCGGTAGCCTATGCATTACCATGCAACGCCGCGCACAACCCTCACGACGCCCTACCGACGCGCTCACCTCTGAAGAGTCAAGAATAGAAGACTGCTTTCAACTCGGTTTCTGCTTATATACCCACTGACCAGGCTGCCGGAAGCGCGTCACTCGCAGTGTCTGCCCACGCTTTCCCGCCGGCTTCGGGGTCTCCAAACCTGCCTCCACGACACAGCATTCCTATGTGAAGCCCCGCGTCACTTCCGCCAGGGTTGTCCACATGGCTACAATAGTACGTTTGTACTGGCGACAGATATGACGCCACAAACTCCTCTATACCCCCCCGGGAATTTTCGTCGCAGTTGCAATCAACACAGAAGGAAAATTCCACAAGTGTGAAAGTCCTAGGCCGATCGGCTCACATTATATACAACTGCGCCTGACCTGGCTAATTACACAGATAAAGAACAAACAGAGAATGCCCTACTAGCCTACCCCATTGACATATTTTTACTCTACATTGTACATTGTACTTGAAATATTATGGATCTTGCCGTACGGTCGGTCCCTCTTACGCATTGTTACGAATTTTCAGCCTGGTGTGGTAACCTCAAATAACCATAGTATGTTCCTTTTCCTTTTACAACCAAATTCTTGAATTAAATTAATTTTGTACAATACACTCACTACAAAATGACACATACAATATCACCAATATAGCCACAAACATTACATCAAAAACATTTAAAATCATATACAGTTCTATACACACAAACTGACATACTAAATGACAAAACCCTTTACATTGATAAATGCACAAAAAAAATAACAATAAACTAACATTTATCCTGTTTTACATTTAAAACCACATACAGTGATACACTTAAAATGAAACAATTAAACAATTTTTACATTTCTCTCTTGAAGGATTGTACAAAGTTTTTCTTCTTGCCAGAATGAATATAAATGAATACAAAAGTTCATGATATTTGCTGGAACTATTCTTTCGTAGGTTTCTTGGGAAAAGTTTACTCAATCTTGACACAACACAACAAACATCACATTCACTTATACATCATTCTTCTTGCACTATTTGTTTTGCACTGTGTTCGAGTGTTTTCGGCGCACACGTATCGGCATTGCCGGGTGCAGTGTGCCCCTCTGCAACTTCGGACACTGTCTGGCGCTCATTTTCAAACACCCTACTGAGAATGTCCGCATTTACATTTAATATCCCTTTCCTATGGCTTATGATAATGTTGTAATGCTGAATCGCCAGCGACCACCTAAGCAATCTAGGATTATTCCCAGCATTCTGTTGTAACCAGACTAACGGGTTATGATCCGTTTCTATCTTTAGCAAAACATTACCGTCTAAATAGTAACGCAACTTCCCTAAACCCCAAATTAAAGCCGCACACTCTTTCTCCGTGGTGCTCCATTTTAATTCCCCGTCTGAGAATTTTTTACTGAGAAAAAGAATCGGATTTTCATTTCCTTCCTGATCTAACTGTGATAACACAATAGCTGCTCCCCTAAGTGCCGCATCACATTGCAGTAAAAATGGCTTACTAAAATCAGGTGCATGTGTGACTGCCCCCTGACACAGTGCGTCGCGAAGCTGTATAAACGAGTTTTCGCACTCTTCCGACCACCGGATTTTGCCTTGCCTATGTGTTCCCCTCAATAGATCAGTGAGCGCCGCTGATTTCTCCGAGAAATTTCTGATGAACCGTTTATAATATGATATCAGACCTATAAATTTACGGATTTCCTTTTTTGTCGTAGGCCGTGGATATTCCTTTATTACTTGCACTTTGGCTTCATTTGGTCTCATCAGACCACTACCAATCTCGTATCCTAAGAACGTAACCGATTTCCTAGCGAACTTACATTTCGCCGGTTGCACGCGTAAATTGGCCTCACGTAACTTTTGGAATACGATTCTGAGATGTTTGCAGTGATCATCCCAGTTGTCGCTAAAGATTGCAATGTCATCCATATATGGGACGGCGAACTCCGCGCAATCTTTCAGTAATGCCTCCATAAGCTTGCTGCAAACATATGGTGCATTTTTGATGCCAAAAGGCATCCTGAGGGGTTTATAAGACCCGAATTTCGTCGTAAAGGTGGCATACCGTTGTGCGCGCTCGCTCATTTGGATCTGCCAAAATCCTTTACATAAGTCCGTTGTGGTTATGATTTTGGCCCTCGCAACTGTTTCAATTCGCTCGGCTAAACTCGGAAGCGGGAAATATTCCGTACGAATAACCTGATTTAACTTGCGGTAGTCAATACATGGCCTGGGTTTTTTTCCGGGTGCTTCCACCAAAATCATAGGGGATGTGAAATCAGAATCCGAAGGCTCGATGATACCATCCCTTAGCATTTTCGCGATTTCTTCCTGGAGGATTTTAGTTTGGCGATGAGACGTACGATACGGAGCGCTCCTCACCCTTGCATTTTCGTCCAGCAACTCGATGTCCATCTGAACATTTTTAGTGAGCCCTGGCCTATCCGAAAAGATGTCCCTAAACTCAATTACAAGTTCTCTCAGCCTTTCACTTCCTTCCGGCTCCATTTCTGTGCCCGCGAGCATTGCCTCAACATCAAATTCCTCCGGTTCTAATTTTAAGGCGTATTTCTCTATTCCGTCCTCCATAAATTCACCTATTTGTTCTGGTTCCTTAAATAATAATGAATTCTTATCAAAATATGTTTCTCTTTCCGATTCTGCTTTTACATCCTTATACTTTTCAAACAAAGTATTTACACTCTCATCTTCCTTCTGCGCCGCGCTGAATTCTTCCGTATTTACCTTCAACATTTCCGCGATCGGCACTGCCAATTCTAATTCTTCTCCGTCTGTTACTAGACAGAATTCCGGGAATTCCTCCGACGGCTCATGCTCGTCTTCGCCCGGCTTTCCTGTCAGGTCGCCCTCCGCCTCCGGCAATTTTACCTGCGAGTTCCCCGAATCATCTGCTTTTGTTCTGCCTTCTGCCGCAGCCTTACTGCGCGTCATAACCATGTTCACAGTTTGTTCTTCTACAAGGCCCTGTTTAATATCCTGCAGAAGTTGATACGTTCTGTTACTTAATAGATAATAACTAAGTTGATTTTCCTTCGGCACTATAGCGGCCCTAGTGATTACATTACCTAATTCCGAATTTAGGCGAATTTCCGCCACCGGCAAATTAATGGCAGTCGAATGAAGCGGCTGTTTGATCCAGACCGATTCGCCCGTGTAATCACGATCTGTGACCAAATTTGCGGATACAAGATCAAATGACGCGCCCGTGTCTCTTAAGATCTCCGTCGGCTGCTCATTCACGGTCCCTGTCACAATGTGCTGCCTCAGGAACTCCCTTGCCTCGGGTTCACATACGTGATTTACTTGATTGCCCTGTTTCCGCGGACAGTTCTTAACCAAGTGCGTTGTTGACTGACATTCGTAACACTTGCGGACATAAGGTGCCTCGAATTCCTTCTTCGCGCTATGTTTCTCTAATCCATTAGTACTTCCTGCCGACTTGGGGGCCACGTGAGGAGCAACAGGTGCCCTGTTGTTTCCTTGTTCTTTCCGGAATGTTCTTTCCGGCCGGAAAGATGGTAACTGTGGCTTCTTCCACCCTTGCCGCGCATTCTCGTACGCATCTAATCTTTTCGCGAACTCAAGCGGATTCGCAAATTCGGCCCATTTATCCACGAAATGTTCCCGCATATCCCCCGGAACTTTATGCTTCATTTGATCGGCTACGATCAAATTCAATAAACCCTCGAATGTGTTTATTTTAAGTCCCGCTACCCACTCTCTGGCATAGTTTAACAATTCCCTCGCGAATATGCTCCAAGTCGCTCCGTTTTTGCTATGTTTCCTAAATAACTGCCGGAATTTCTCGGCATCAAACCGGTACAGTTCTAATAATTTCAATTTCAGCTCCGCATAATCTAACGCTTCTTCCTGTTCGTCTAAAGTAAGCCATGTGTTAACATTATGCGGAAGTAATCCTATCAAATTCACAACCCAATCCTCTTCGCAGATTTTCAATTGCCTGCACTGGCTTTCAAACGCGCTCAGATAAGAAGTGATATCGTCCTGCTCTCCTTTAAACCTACCAATTATTTGGCCTATTCTAATATATTCTCTCGCGTGTTCCGAGCGCGCTTCCGAACGAATCTCCGAATTTGTTTCGCCCGTCTGGGCATTCTGCGCTCTCGCAAGTTCTAATTGGTATTCCCTTTCTTTATCTCTCTCCTGCCTTTCTTCTAATATTCTCCTATCTTCCCTATCTCTTTCCTCTGCCAGCATTCTATCCTTCCTATCTCTTTCGTGCTGTTGCCCCAATTCCTCCGTTAATTCAACGGAATAATCCTCATGCTCTACTATCAATTTCTTTAAAATCGGATTCGTTTCCGATCCATCTAATTCTATTCCTAAATCCCTGGCGATTCGGATCATTCCCTCCTTTCGAAATTTCAGTAAATGCGCCATTGCTTTCAAACAGTGCCCTACGCGTTGCAAAAGAACACACTTACCCTCCGCTTCCACTGCTTGCACGTGGCTGCTTCTGCTGCTTATGCGTGCACGTTCGGCGCTGGCGGATGTCGTGATGAGATGGATGGATTGGCTGCAACTCGTCCTTCCTTCCCGTCCTTCCTTCCTTCCCGTCCTTCTGCTTGAAGTTTCGCCCCGCCGATGTACTCGCACGTTTTCGTTCGCGTTTTACTTGTTTCGCGCACTATGAATATTTTTACGTCGAAACTGTTCCCTGGCTGAGCTTTGCTCGCTCGCCCACTATTTAAACTTTCTCCGGCGAATACCTGCGGCCAAATATACTTTCACTTCCGCGTACACGATCCGTTGTTCTGGATGCCTGTCCCGCTGGTACTAAGCGCCCTACCTGCTGGGTGTTTTGTTCGTTTCTATAGCTGTTGCTACACTACCGACCGAACCTTGCACGTGAAACGCAGAATTCTATTCCTCCTACGCTCACTAATTACCCATGGACGGATGAAGCCCCTTACTGGCGTAATTATTCAACCTGCCGTTCCTGGCGTGCTTCCGTGTGATGCTGCCTACCACAGACAAACACCGCACCTACACAACTGCGTGGTCGTTCCAGAACCGCTGCCTACACTATACTACGTGGTAGTTCTTGAACTGCTGCCACCATATTACACCTACGTGGTAGTTCGTGATCCGCTGCATACACTACACGTGCGTGGTAGTTCGTTTACCGCTGGCACTATTCTACGTGCGTGGTAGTTCGTTAACCGCTGCTTACCCTACACGTGCGTGGTAGTTCGTTAACCGCTGCCACCATTCTATTCCTCCTACGTCTGTGGCGTCTTTGCCGGGGCAAATAAATACAGACGTGAACGGCTTGTAAATATTTAGTATTTATTACAAGAAGATACTCCGACACCAAAACACTATATACAATATTTACAATTGAAGTTAACCGTTACAAGAAGGAACTTTCCCTGGTTACCACCACCGCTGGCCCGATAATTAATTACCATCCCCGGTGTGATGCACCAGTACCTTACGCGAACATACATACGAGTATGCCGCACCTGCTGTCACGACGTAGCACGCCGGCTTCGATTCCCCGCCTCGGTAGCCTATGCATTACCATGCAACGCCGCGCACAACCCTCACGACGCCCTACCGACGCGCTCACCTCTGAAGAGTCAAGAATAGAAGACTGCTTTCAACTCGGTTTCTGCTTATATACCCACTGACCAGGCTGCCGGAAGCGCGTCACTCGCAGTGTCTGCCCACGCTTTCCCGCCGGCTTCGGGGTCTCCAAACCTGCCTCCACGACACAGCATTCCTATGTGAAGCCCCGCGTCACTTCCGCCAGGGTTGTCCACATGGCTACAATAGTACGTTTGTACTGGCGACAGATATGACGCCACAAAAGCAAACAAAACACTAAGAATTACCAGGAGCGTAGTGACGCAAAAAAAACCCTCTTACTTCGAATAATCCTTCCAATACTAATAATATTTCTATGCTTTTGTCACTTCTGTGGTTTCGTAGCTTAAAGACTGCATTCTGAGAATGAAACATGCTTAAACGATAATATTGTTAAAAAATCCTCCGCGGAAGAGAAAAACCGAGAGGCGTTCAGCGTTTCGTTTCATCTTGTATTTCCGTTTTGCAATACATTTCTATCGCTTGGCAAATCGTTGCTTGGCGAATTTCCCGTGACTGGAGGGCAGAGTAGCCGCAGTGGGTTTTGGTGCCTCTCGAAGTGGCGCGGTGCGAATGGCGAGGCCGGGGCGTTTGCGAGTGCCCTCCCCAGCCACCCCGAGCAGGAAGACGCGCGCGCGGGGCAAGATGCCGCTTTTGGAGAGGGGCCACGGAGGCGGCGGCGGCGGCGGCGGCGGCGACCACCTGCACGGCCTCCGGGCCCTCGCCGTCCCGCCTCCCCGGCGGAAATGTATGAAACAGAAACTTCACAAGTTGTAATGAAAAAAAGTCGAAATAATGTACAATAACAAAAATATAAGATAGAGGTATCCATCCGAATTCCTCTCTTTTATCAACCTGCAAGAACTCTCGTGGGTTGTTAGAAGAGAGGAAAATCCTATACCAATTCATGACAGGAGAGAAAAGCGTAATTCAGGGATAGTGCTAGTTGGTACATGGGACGCGAAATTAATTCAAATTTGGCGCCATGCTTCGAAGAGCTCAGTTTCGCTGCTCTTTGAAGGCATTTTAGAATAAAAGATCTTACATTTCAAACTTCCCTCCGCGGAGATGGTCTAAACTTGCTCAAAAAATCGCTGGAGATCCTTCTCAATTGACCACATACTGATTATTTGTTCTAAGTTCTTTAAAATAGATTGTCAGCTGTTTCAACTGGTTCGAAAAGTCACCAATGGATCGTACCACCTCCTGGGCGGTCGCGAGGAAAGATTTGACCAATATCAGATTTCCCGGAATCTAATTTTTTCACATCTGACGCGACGAGCTCGCAATGTTTGAAAAAAAAGGAGCCGCGAGCAGTTTCGTAGTGATCGTGCGGAGACGCTAAGTGAAACGTATATTGGGCGCATGGACAGTTTGATTCGGTATGTTAGCTAGCAGTTCCCTGATCATTTCTGTAGGCTCCGTGACCTCAAACTCCAAAACGCGACAGGAAAGAGACGTGCATAAGCACCGAGTGTGAAATTCGTAAGGAGAACGTTTGTTTTCGTTCAAACAGAGTTAACCATGACAATCTCTTTAATACTTATTGGTTCTTTCGGCAAAGTAATCATCTTTATCAATTATGTGTCGCTTTTTCCCAGAATTCTCTCGTGTGATGAGAACACAGAAGGCGATGCTCATTTCAGTTTCTGCTAATGCGCTCCCAATTCATCTAAGCAATATTTTGCAGCCTTAACAGTGCTCATACCAGACATAGTTATTGTTATGTATTTGTCCGAGGCAATGGTCTTATGGACCTTAGCGAGAGAATTGGCGTGGTGATGGGGCGGCATCGTCTGGCAACGACGGAGGCTACGGTAGCGGCAGTTTGGAGGCTACGGTAGCGACTTGGCAGAAGGAGGAGTCTTATCGCTATAGCGCTCACTGGCCGGGCAGTACCTGTGAAACAGACGGCAACAAAAGAAAAGAGAAACGTTTCTTAGCCGCGTAGTCGGCGACAAAACAACAACAAAACAACAACAAAAACTTTTAATTTCTGAACGCTTTAAAGGTTTCAAGGGCAGTAAGGGGTATTGGGTGTAGGATAACTGCCTCGCGAAATGTAACTTTTTATTTTACTGTTCTATTTGTGAAAGCCGTAGAAACGAGCAAATTGCAAAAATGGTATTACTCCTAGCCTAGTATGTCGACTTCTGGACACCCTATATGGAGAACTGCAACATTTACAATGAGGTGGTGTAATTTACAAAATCACTAAAACATCAATAAAGTAGGTAAATAATAATAATAATAATAATAATAATAATAATAATAATAATAATAATAATAATAATTTAGCTATTAGGCTGCGCAGCGGGTCACGTGGCGGCGCAATAGCGTTCATTAGAGGCGCTCAGCAACGATGCACATGGCGGCTGACCCTAATGGCGGGATTAACTACATTCTATTATTGCAGGGTTGGGCCGTTATTGCAGAAGAGTGCCTCGCATTAAGGGACAGATGAGTCGAAAATTGCTATTGCATTAGGTACGTTTTAAAAGAAACGGAATACACACGGCATAAATTGTACACTTTCGTTCAGTGGAGTTCAGGATTGCGAAGTTATACGTTCAAACTACTACATTAGAATTAGGTATGACTCACAAAGTTCACAAAATAATCGTACATCTTGCAATCGATCAATTCATTTCTTCAAACTTAGGTGATTGGCTTAATTATTCCTTCAAATATTGTATATTCTGCACTCTGCTTCGTGAATGCAGTATTATATATCTTCCAATAGTAACGTGTTCGTCACGATTAATACGATCCTCAAATTTGGCAAATTGTGTTTGTAGCTCCATGCGTGGGATAATGAGTGAAGCAACATGAGAGACGTGAATAAAATGTATATAAGAGAATTATTTCGGGTGGAAAAAATACCGTGCCGAATTCTCCTCAATTATAAGAACAAATGGCATTTTGCTGCAGGAGTGGATACAATAGGCGTTTACATGCCAAAGCGCACTGAATACAGCCAGCAAGAGTCTTCCCTACAAGCGATCATCTCACGAGTAGTACAGGACCCCTAGGTGGCTCAGAGCCGTGCCTCTAAAGGCGATTACGACGAGCGCGCCTCTTCTGTTGCTCGCGGGTCGCGACGGCCACGGCGTGAGAAGTGCGCTAGGCGAAGGTGGCTCTGCTCTGGGGACGCGCAGGTCGCGTTTCCTTCGCCCTGTCACGCCCCCGCCCCCGCCCCCGCCCCCGCCCCGCGCGGGTTCTGCTCCGGCTCAGTCTCTGACGCCCGCGCGCGGTCGGTTTCGCAGCTGCTCTCGGTTACCCGCCGCCGGAACTCATCGGAAACCCCTCGCGGCCTTACCCCACCCAGTCTCAACCAATACCACGTCCGTCACGGTCGCACCATCGCTCCCGCTAGCACCAACACCGTCAAATGCAACGTTACCAGCACTGTTCCAACAACCCTACCATCACCCCCCCCCGATCAGTTCTTGACCATCTCAGGACAACGCGATATCCACTAGACTGCCACCCGACCAACGTCTGACCAGTATACAGCCACCGTCCGACCACCATCTATCCGCCACGCAGCCGCGAGTCAACAAGCATTCGAATACCACCAACCATTATCCAGCTATTTCAAACCAAAACCTGTCACCATCGACCACCTTTCACCACATATGTTAGCAATTTTCTATCATAAAATAGTCTGCATGTCTCTTTGGTGACGCCCCTCCACTGCCTACTGCTTTCTCACCTGCACCCTTGTATGAGATTACGTGAGTAGAACGTATTGTTATAATGTCGCCTTTCGACACGATTTACAGACTTCCTTTTGACAAACGATTTTGGGAGTTTAAAGGGAACGCGTGCATGCGCACAAGGGCATCTGGTGCGGCAGAATCGCTGAGCTCTTGCGTGCGTTGTAACTTAGTTTTCCCACCCTATCGTAACGCAACATGAGTTGACCACCTCCGCTGAAACGGAGGCGCTGTGAACTGACCACTTAGCATGTTACAGAGGAGTTTCACCCCCCCCCCATCTTAACCCTCACACATGAAGTGAGCATGCGTATATAAGGCGGCACGTCCAGGTTTGAGGTAGAGTGGCCCCTTTATGAGTAACGAGAAACTGACTGAGGCGTGAGGTGGTTCAGATCATTCTGCACTGCTTTTCTCTCAATTATTGTATTCTATCTCAAATCCTGTAAGTAAACTCTGTATTGTGGTATTGTGTTAGATTTCTGAAGAATCCACAACTTCCATTTCATAACAGCGTTCCTCAAAACTCCGAAATCGTGCGTTAAAAGGAAGCGTGCAAGTGGGTCGCGTCCTCCATCGATGTGAACGATAATGTTAGGGAAGAGCTTTTTAGTGACGCTGCAGCGTAAGTAAAAACAACACGGCAGCAATAACTATGACCATTCCCAACAGCAAGCATCAACTCGCCCATTTGCTCCTTTCTTTGGACCAGAATCTCTCCACCAACCGCAGCCCCAAGCCCCAAACGGCCGTTGCGAGGGCTTTCGTGTCTTTGCGAGGCCGCGCCCCGCCCCGCCCGCGCCACCACTCAATACTCGGAGCCGCCCCACACCTCGCCGCCCCGCCCCACTTTTCGCCGCCCCATCCCGCCCCGCCTCTTGCGCCCCGCCTCTCGCCGCGCAGCATCGTCCCCGCCGCCCTGCCCTGCTCCGTTTCGCCCCTTTCCTTCGTGCGTCACCCCGTCCCTCCCAAGGCGGCCCAGCGCCTCCCCGCCCCTTCTCGGCGCGCGCTTCCCCACCCGACGTCGCCCCGCACCAAGCCGGCCTGCCCTGCCCCGCGCCGCTGCGCCCCGCGCTACCCTTCACAACCCTGCGCCGCCCCGCCTCGCCACGCTCCGCCCGACCCCTCCCCGCGCCAGCCCGCGCCACCCAGCGCCCGGCGCAGCGCTTTCCCACCCCGCTCCACCCTGCGCCGCTCCCTGCAGCCCCGCGCTCTCCGCCCCATGCCTCTCGCACCGCGTGCGTGAAGAACGGGCGCCGCCCGCGGAGAGGGCGGGGCGTCACGCAGCCGGGCGAAGCGGGCGGGCGAAAGCGACGGGCGGCCGCCCACGCGCCGAAGAGGGAGGGAAATTGGGCGAAGGGCGCGGAGCCCGCGGCGCGAGCCTCTATAAATAAAAAGCGCATGGTTCTCGTTTTTAGCTGCTTCCCCGACGCGTTATTTCGAATTAGATTCGACGTATAAATTGCCTCGAAAGGACATCTTGTTCTCGTAAAACTCCCATTTGACTGTCAACGGTACATTCCTCGAAAGGGTTTGAGAGAAATATTTTAGCGCGTTTCTCCAAAAATGTTCCCAGGGTTTTTTGGTGAATTTTTTTGAAATATTCCTCTCTGGTTATGAATTATGGCCTAAATCTCAAATATGTACTACCAAAGTTTTTGTCGGAATTCTAGTTGTGCCTTGTATTGCAGGTGACTGTGAAAGTTAAAGATTTCCGTCAAAATTTGATATTTAAAAAAATGCTCAGAATTATTTACATACAGAAAATAATTAAGAAAACATTTTATGCTATCATGCTCTAAGACATTTAGGCTATCGTTGCAAGTACTGAAGATTTGGCTTTGCCCTTCCCTATACACCACAAATTACGTTCCAAGGAGCGTAAACCTGTTGGTTGTTTTGGGGGAGGGGGAGATCGTTGCTCTAGTTAGATCATAAGCAGACCAAAAAATAATTACTTTTATTCGATGCGCCTTAAAATTTCTATAAACTCTATAGTTATAGCTAACAAATTCAGAGTTTCAAAAAACGTGGTCTTTGGTCTCGTCAGACCTCTACGTAAACTAATACAAAAGCCATGATGTGACGCAAACACACAACTGATTGCAGCAGACATTCTTTAAGAACTCTCTTGAGGCGAGGATACATGAAAGCACAACTGTTATTTTATTTTATTGAAACATTTCATTGGCGATTACTGCACATGATTTGAGTGATGTAGATGCAGGGCTTGATTTCTGGCGGAACGCAACGGAACGGCGTTCCGGTACCTCGGGAATGATTATTAAATTTTATTATAAATATATAACTATATCTATTGAATTAAGAATTAATTTGAGGAGCGTTCCGAGACCTACAATATTATACACTAAACACTACGTAAATCTATAGTAAGTTCATTATTTACCAAGTGAGAATTGCATCTGTTGTCTAAGTGCAATTCGGGCACAAGTCTCCTCTCTAGTTTCGAGTCGATTGAAGTGAATTCCATCACACAAAAAAAAAAAAAAAAAAAAAAAAAAAAAAAAGAAAGAAAGAAAGAAAGAAAGAAAGAAACGACAAGCACCATTTTCACGCAAGAGAAATGCTTTCTCGTTCACTGCTGCTCTCGCTTGGTAAACCGAGCGGGCGTCAAGCGGCTAGTGTGCGTGCGCGAGGGGGCGGGCGGCAAGCGAGAGGGAGGGGCAGGGGCGAGGGCGGGGATGGGGGCGCGGGTCACGCAGGCGCTGCACTGGGCGGGCGGCCGTTCTCGGCCGGTAAATTGCTGGCATATTTCCGTCGGCGTCGGCGCGCGATGGGTGAAGGGCGAGGGGCGGGCAGAGAGGGGGACCACCGCGGAGAGGCGGCCTCCCGGGGGCACGGCCCAGCACCGCCCACGCACTTCGACCTGCGAGCTGCTGCTCTCGCCGCCTTCAGAACTTTGGCTAATCGCAGACGTCAGCAGGCGCATACGATGGAATGCGTTCGTCGAAATTGTGTGGTTTTACTTTCTCGCTACGGAGTAGGGAGGCAGTTATGTAATACTGCACGAAAAAACTGCAAATTTTCGTCAGAGAAACTCTCATTACAGGGTCCTGCTAACGACAATGTCGATAAATCCATTTGCTACATTTACAAAAAATAACAACATACTAACACGTAGTGTACACCGACCGGAAGTGTATACAGAATCCATATTTTCTGGGTCCTTGATACCGGAAAATCGAATGACGACAAAACGTGTCTATCCAGCCGTCTGTGAATGCTAGCGGTTAAACCGTTGAATCTACTTTCTTCAAAATAGATATTCTCCCATCAATCTGGCTGATACCACGACCTTTAGAATTTAAAACCGATATTTTAACTTTCGGGAGTACTTTACATGAAGCGCCTGGGACATTTTCCAAATTTTCAAAGATATGACACCATCGATTTTGTTGTTAGATAGTGTGCAGGGCGTTTAAGAGAACGGTACAGGTCTCAGGTTCCTTGATAACTCTGATTTTTTTAAAGTTTTTTCAAACTTTTTTCTTGTTACAACTAAAATATTAAAGATGGAGTTTTTTTCTCGTAATAAAATCTTGTTTCTTAAAGATAGATTTTGAAATAAGGTCATGTATAATTTTTCGAAAATGTATGAACGTTTCGCGTAATTTTGCGCGAAAATATTAGTGAAAAAGTACGTGCTGTTTTAGCACCACTAGTTATTTCTGAAACTTACCGTCTAAGTAAATATCATAAAAAGGAGAGAACATATAATGTCCGAGGGCTCTCGTTAAAAAACAACAGTTTTTGTGTTGAATTTCATGAAGAATGGCTGGTGCGATTTTGCCAAAAAAAAGTCTTCCAGGAAATTGTTTAAAGCTACTTCCGGACGTGACTTTCAAAGAGGCTGCTGCTACACCAGACATTGTATTTTCTGTTACGGCGCTGGGCATCACTCCGTTTCTACGTCGTAATTGGTATTACGTTGTTACCTAGAGATATGTATGTTAGTAAAGCTGTCTTCAAATAGTGTATGACACACATGGTAAAAATGATTTTATTTTCCTCTTAGGATTGCGCTACTCCTCGCTATACTCGCGCTACTCGGTATGTCAGCCTAGTGTCATATTACCTACTCACAAAATAAAATTCTACTTTCAACACTCGTATCCTATACTACTATTTTGAAGAAACTTTGCACATCGTATTTAGTGTACAAATAATTTCCACAACTTATAAAAAAATATGACAAAAACTTAAGTGATGAAATCATATTTCCCACGAACTGTGACGTCATTTTATTGCAGTAGTAGCTGATCTCAAAGAATTTCTGCAGCGCCCCCGCAGGAATCGCAGAGCAATGGGAGGAGGTCGCGCGTCCCGCCCCATCGCTGCTTCCGAGCCTCCCTGCCTGCCTGCTCCTCTTCTCTTAACCGTGTGGGTGGCCGAGGCTGCCGGCCCCCTGCGGCTGCTCCCAGCGGGCATCCGAACGACTCGAAACAAAAGCCCCAAATACTCCGTCCCAAAGCGAGAAACGACGCCCATTATTCCCTAATAAACAGAATCCGCAGACTATAAACGAAGACGTTGTTCTCCTTAACGAGGTCCAGCCCTCCCGGGCGAAAATGGATGAGCCGTCGTCTTTTTGTTTCAGCCAGCTCCTCCGACAGTCGGCGGACGGGTGCTTCATCATTTTCACACATTCGCTCCCAAAAACACTTCGGCGGGATGAAGACGTTGAGGGGTTCAAAATTCCATTTTACGATGTACTCTGGGCTAACGTGTCTAGTTGTAAAATATGTTACGGCATAGAAATCGTACATAAATAATCATTAATAGAATAACAAAGAAAGAAGTATGACTGTAGAAAGAAAATAAAATTTGAGGTAAATAAGATGTCGTAAAGTTGTAAAGCCGGTGTAATCCCGTCGTAATGGCTAAAGAACGTCTTCAGCAATTTGTCTCCGCCAATATCCAGCCCATGTACAGATAATAAACTCTGCTCGACTCAATACCCCCGCACTAGAACTCGTAACCAAACCCGTGTAATTTGCGCAACTGGTCTGGGCACCCGTTCCCAACAAGTGGAAAGAGGAAACTGTGGGCTTCGCGGTCAGGGGCACCCGAGCCGCGGGCGGGCGCCTGGCGGCGGCGGCGGCGGCGGCGGTGGCGGCGACGGCAGGGACGGGGGTGAGAGCGGGGGCGGGGACGGAGGTGGCTTGTGGCGTGAGGGGAAGGGGGCGGGGCGCGTCGCGCGGTGGAAACGAGGGGCAGGCAGGGCCAATATTTACAGCAGGCCCCATCCATCAAACCCGGTGGCGCAGGGGGAAGGAGCAGCCTTTGCGGTGCTGGCCGGGAAGGGGCGGGGCGGGGGTGCATGGAGGGGGGGGGGGCGACGTCGGCGGTGCCCCGCAGGAATCTCCAGATAGGATCTGCGCGCGCTTTAATTACAGGCAGGCGCGCCGCCGCGCCGGGGGTACTCAAGGGCTCTAGGGACACCGGAACGTGCCTGCGGCCGCCGCGCTGGAGACACCTTTCAGGGGGGGGAAGCGAGGAATCCAGGTGGAGGTAACAGGGCGATGCGTGGGGGGATGGTGGGCACACTCCACTCCCCGGTGGGGGAGGGAGAGGGTGTGCTCGTTGACAAATCATCTAGGGACTGTTTTCAGATCGTGGAATGGGAAAGGCCGTGTAAATCGGAGGCCAGCATGTGGAGAACAATAGGGTCATCTGTCAATGGCCTGGTCCTTTGAATGTTCCTGGATCTAGAGGCGGCGTGGGTTTTTTGTCCTGTTTCTGAGAATGTGTGGGGAACTGAATAGACCCTTTGGAGACCGTCCGTCATCGATATCTTTGCGCATTGCTTCACATACAGTCTTTTAGTTTGCTCTTAACCTCCGAGCGGGACGGACGTGACCTAGCTACGAGTTGCTAGCGCAGTTATCAGTGACTGAGTCAGTCTTATCAGAACTAGTGCGATCGATAATTCTTTTGCATAGGCGTAGACATTTTGTCGCATTGCGCCAAAATACACTACGAACAATTCTATTTTGGTAGAAGTGCACTATCACATAGACAAAAACATAAAATGCATTTATATAATTTGTGCCAACAGTGAACTAAAAACAGTAATAATATAGAGAGTAAATAACTGAACAAAATAATACGGTTAAGTGTTCAAAATGTTATCAGAAGATGTCTCCCTAGGGAGTCCGTTCTATCAACAGATCCATTGCACTACTGAACAATGAAGGAAATGGTGAATTATACCCAACACAAGTTAATTCGCAATTCACATACTAGAACCAAATGGCAGATCTACAGCAACAATACCAATATCTCCTACAGCAAAATAATATGCTTCAAGAACATCTTAACATATTAGAGCAACAAAACCAAATACCAACAGCTTCATCGCTTCATCATAAACGGACCGGCACAACAAGCAGCACTAAAAGAAGCAGCACATGTTCCACAAATACATGTGGAACTTACACAGTCAGCCGGAAACCTTCAAACTGCAGACGATAGACCCGCAGTAAACATTAGTGAATCTCATCAATCAAGGGCACAACATCAACTCACCAAAAAAGGAGGGCCCACAAAAGGAAAGTGATTATAGTGACGCAAAGCGCAGAATGCTAGGCAATTGTGCAATTAAAGACTGTACTTCAATAAATAGGTATTCAATCTCAGAAACAGTATAAGAATCAGATGAAAACAACATGTAAATAACAAAGTACCAGAACCAAAAAATATAAAAATACCTCCTATAAGCATTTGAAATGCAGGAAACATAACACTTCTAACAAAAGACCTAACTCAATTAATAGGAAATGGGTTTATCCTTAAAACTACAGGGGATTCGGTAAAAATATTACTGAAAAACGTCACCAACTAAAGAAAAGTTAGAAAATATGGTGAAGAGAAAAAATGCCCCTTACTATACATACTGCGTACAATCAGAAAAAAAAACTTTTTCATAATATTCACTGCGGAAGAAATTTATAAGGAATTAAAAAGTTTAAATTATCCGATAAAAGAAGTAACTACACTGACTAACAGAGAACAATTACCCTTTAAAGTAGTTGCATTAGAATTAACAAACTCAATTGAAGGAAAATAAATATTTAAACTAGACAAAGTACTTCATTGTATTGTTAAAGTAGAAATAAGA